>CM032628.1:30183861-30933373 GCA_019097785.1 Fraxinus excelsior | reverse complement strand
AAAAAAAAAAAAAAAAAAAAAAAAAAATCACTTTAATGAACAATTTTCATGTAAAACAAAGTCAAACGAACACTAAACTTTGATTAAAAAAATGATTTTTTAGGAAATAACTTTTTTTTTTGTTTTTTACTTTTTGGCAATGCAAACAAATTGTGGAAAAAATTATCACTTTAATAGACAATTTTCATGTAAAATAAAGTCAAACGTGAACAGAAAGATCCAAACTTTAAAAAAATATTCGAGTGAAAAATTATATCAATCAAACACACTTAATTACAATTCTCAGTAAAATAATTTTTAGAAAAATCTTTTCCTGTAAAATATTTTCTTTCCACCCATTTTCCACCATTGCAATCAAACGGACCTCAATCGTAAGAAACATTTTTAGGATATTAGTTCTCCCAAATTATTTTAAGGGATATTTTGAAAAATGTCCACTTTTATGAGTGTGAATGGAAAAATGTCCTTTTTTAATAATTTTTGCAAAAATGTCCAAATTTGATACCAAATTGTCTAATTTACCCTTAATGAAAAGATTTCTCTCTCTTCTGTTTGTTTGTTTTTTTTTTTTTCAATTTAACACATATTTCAAGAAAAGCAAGTGGCTTCCATGAGAAGCCCCCATACTTGTAGCTATTATCAATGTAAAGAAAAGCAAGTGGCTTCCATGAGAAGCCCCCATACTTGTAGCTATTATCAATGTAAGTTCATTTACTTAAATTTTTAAGTAAATATAAACCAATTATTATAGGAAATTGAAGAAACAAAGAAGTATATGATTCCAACTTTGAAGGCTTAATTTGATTTCAAGTCAACAAATGTAATCTCGTCCAACTTTGAAGTTGATTCGGCTCTCATTATTTCTTGGTAGAAGATATTTTTCTTTGAAATATTATTGTGTATTGATAAGTTTAGGGTTGAGTAGTTTCATTGAATTGAATTGGATTGGATTATCCAAATAAGTAGTAGATTTACTCTTCAATAATTTAAGTAGATAATAATTTCAGGTACCTGTGTGTTGAGAATGTCATTAATGCTGGAATTAATTCTTTTCAAAAATGGTGGTTGAAGTTGAAGAAGATGATTAAATGCATATGTTGAAGTGATTCCCGTCTCGATAGTTTATAAACGTCGAGAATGATAGTTTAAATGTAATTCTCGAAGTGTCGAAGGTTCAAATGTCGAGAACAACATTAAATAGTAAACAAAATTAGGGAACATTTTGTATACAAGATTTCACGTCTTGCATGCAACTAGATTCACTCTTCAATAATTTAAGTAGATAATAATTTCAGGTTCCTGTGTGTTGAGAATGTCATTAATGGTGGAATTAATTCCTTTCAAAAATGGTGGTTGAAATTGAAGAAGATGATAAAATGCATATGTTGAAGTGATTTCCGTCTCGACAGTTTATAAACGTCGAGAATGATAGTTTAAATGTAATTCTCGAAGTGTCGAAGGTTCAAATGTCGAGAACAACATTAAATAGTAAACAAAATTAGGGAACATTTTGTATACAACATTTCACGTCTTGCATGCACCAGGTCGCCCTCCTATACTACGTAAACGTTCAAGAACTGAAAGGTCGACCACCACACGAAAATGTGGCCGATGTGGGGGGGTCCGGACACAACAGGCAAACATGTCGGAACCCGACACCTTTGAGTAACACGTGCACTTAAATAACATTGTGTTGATCGTGAAATGATTAGCTGCCATGGATTATAAAGGTTTTGCAATTTTTGTTTCATGCATTACATGCTTTCCATCGTTTTTGTATCCAATTTTACTTTTCTTAGTGTATTAATATGGTGGGTTTCCTTTTATTGTAGCAATGTCACTACAACTTTCTCCGTCATTGTGTATACATTTTGGTATTGCATACGAAGGAAGCCATGAAATGACTCGTTTTCATAAGTCACTTTACATACAAAATGAAAATCACACCAAAACATGTCATAACTGCCTCCATGATGAAGATCACTTCATATACAAAATGGTAATCACACAAAAAACATGTCATCACTGTTTGCATGTTCTACATCACTACATATACAAAACGGTGATCACCACAAAACATACCAATCGGGTTGATGGATTTTTATGTCACTACATTTACTTCAACATTTGAAATACGACGATTGCATCGTCTACATATGTTCCACACAGGACAAAGTGGACATTTCACTGTCATCATCGTCGTCTGAGCTTATGATGATCACCTCTTCATTTCTTACGGAACTCCTGCGATATTGTCATCAAACAATACTTGGTGTGCTTCCGGTGGGACTTCTACTTCGACGATCTCACGCTCGACGATACGATCACCCACTCCAACTTCTTCCGGATCAATTTCTTCGTTTAGATCCGGAAATGGAATGGGGTGAACGCTTACCCTATGACGACGGTTTCCCGGTTGAGGAACATATGGAACAACAATGTTGACATCTTCATCATTTTCCGAGTCAATGACGATCGGATTGTCCGCGGACGACCCGGGTGGGGAGAAGTTAGTAGCAACATCAACATGAATCTGAGCTGTTTGGGTGGAAGATTCTTGGGTGGATGAAGACATAATAAATGGAAGGACTTGTTACTTCTAGTAATTTCATGTGCAATGCAAGGAACAAATGTTTTATATAGGACTTGGACGTCTTGTGCAATGCAATGGGAATGAGTATTAATCACACCAACTCCCACCAATATCATTTATATTTGATTGACACTTTTTTGACATCATTGTGTCTACACCTTGTACTTGTGATATAAGGACTTCCTCGGGTGGATGAAGATATAAACAATGGAAGAAAGAACTAGTTAATGCTTGTCATTTCATATTGAAGACAATGCCAATGTGTTATAGTTGATGAGCATGTCTAGTTCAATACATCTATTTACATTTAATTGATACATCTTTCACAATGTACTTGTGAGATGATGAATTTTCTTGGGTTGTTGAATACACAGCGGATGGAACAAGTTGTTATTGTTAGTACTTTCAGATTACTACCCATTGAATTGATGTATGGTTTAACTTTACGTTTTTTGCCAATTCATTTTCTCGACATTTCATGCATTTCACGACACTTGAACAGTCGTGAAATGTCTAGACCGACATTTCGTCCGACTCAGGAAATTTCTCTACATTTCATACGATTTCTAGACATTTTATCTGTCATTCTCAACATTAGACATCTGCCAATCTCGACACTTGATATTTGAACTGTCAGGAACGACAGTTCGTCCATGTACACGTAATTGATTGTACACATTCTGTGCAAGTCGAACCAACTCATTGAACAAAATGCCTACAGAGCTTATTCTAAAAATAAAATTCAATGATTTACGTTCTAAATACAAGCTGATGCGATAGAATGATGGAGACAGCTATTGGGAAAAGTCTTTTGCTCAATATGCCAACATCCAACATTTACTTAATCTCATCCATTTGCTTGCAAAATCAAATAAAGCATTAACATCAAAATTAATTCTCACAAAAAAGGAAATATTGGTGTCAAAAAGAGAAAACATTAAATGTTTGAATTGACATTGTACTTTTTCAAAATAATAGTATAGGTTAGTTGTCAAATTCTTATTGGTCAACACATTTTCTTAATACTATAAATCTTTTGTATTTAGTGTGGAATTAAAAAGTGTGAACAAGGGCATTTTGGTCTAAATAATTGAAAAATGGACATTGCAAAATTTTTGGACATTTTTGCAAATGACCATGTGAAAGTGGTCCTTTCTTGAAATTTCCACTTATTTTAATATTGTAGGTACAATTTTAAATTTTTGCAATCATAACAATATATCTCTGACTTTTCTATTTTATACATCCATACTTGTTCTAAGCATTTATGAAAGTCAAGGCTGTGATTCATAAATATAAGATGTGTAGTTAATCCCAGTTTGGTTTAGTTAAAAATTAGATAGTTAATTTATTCTAAGAAATTAACGAAAAATTGATAAAAATTGTAGATCCCCTAAAATGTGTAAGTAAAATTAAAATTGTTAATTTTGAGCCCCTGTTTAATGCACATTCTTAAGGAAAATAATGCAATTTAAATAGTGATGTGATAGAAAATATGTGTTTAAAAAGAATGAAAAGTTTTGAATTTATTTGTAGTATTATTTTATTGAAAATTGTACGGTTGAAAATGAGTATTCAAAAAATGATTTTTTTAAAAAAAAAATGTGTATTTGAAATCGAATATTTTTCAACGATGAAAGGTATAATTTATAAAACTCTGACCTGGACAAATACATGTGCAAATGCAACGGACAAATTTGAATAGAAAGCTCCCCCTCCCTGGATATTGGAATGGAATTGGTGGTGGTTACAAAATGACAGAATAAATAAATAAAGTATTGCGACATTTCTTTAATCAAGTTGGACACCAAAATTCATCTTAATTAAATTGGTTAAGTAAAACTTATAATCTTGACTTGCCTTTTAATTTAATTTATATGTATGTATTGACCGACCTAGTCTAACACAAGCTTTTATTAATAAAAATAATATAATTTGTCTGACTTGTAAAATTTCGTTTTTGTTAATTTTCAAAATTTTACTGTCAGTTTGAATCTAATTTGACTTATTTTTAAATATATCTCGATATTTTTGGCTAGTGAGAATCTAGGATAATCGAGCAAGCTACCAATACATTTTCGATAACTCATTTTTCAACATCTCGAACTATTTTAACATCTTTGTATTTACTAAAAATACTTAAAAGGTGTGTGGTAGAGATTAAAATCAGATTAAAATTGAAAATATAGTCGTTATTGTTGACTTTTATTAGACAGGTGGGACCCAATAACGATCATATTTTCAATTTTAATTAGATTTTAAACTGTACCAAACATGCTCTTAATATCGAAATACCCTAAAAAAATAAAAAAAAATTGAGAGACAACAGATGTCACGTCAGTTTTAACGCGCCTCGTAGTGACATTTGAGTGATTTATCCAATAGCCAAAGGCCTACGCCTATCCCTATCATTCTCTAACGTAAACTTTGATATTTGTCTCTTTCTTGGGTTTTTTGTTTCCCCATTTTGCTTCCCACCACACATCTGTGCAACCCAACTAACTCACTTTCTCGTTAGCTTAAATTTGTTAATGCATTAAATTCCCATTACTCGCTCTTCTTTTGCGCCATTCAATAAGCTCCCAAAAATGGCTGATTCACCACCGAGTTCTGAGTCACCGTTAGAGTCCATGCAAAAAAAGTGTAGTAAGAGAGCAAGAGATAGCGGGAGTAGGCATCCGGTGTATAGAGGTGTGAGAATGCGAAGCTGGGGAAAATGGGTGTCTGAAATTCGACAGCCGCGTAAGAAATCGCGTATATGGCTCGGAACTTATCCTACTGCAGAGATGGCTGCTAGAGCTCACGATGTGGCGGCGCTGAGTATAAAGGGTAACTCTGCAATTCTTAATTTTCCTCAACTCAGCGAAACGTTGCCGCGTCCAGCTTCGCTTTCACCGCCGGACATCCAGGCTGCAGCAGCTAAGGCGGCGGCAATGGAGGAGCTCAGTTCATTATCGTCTTCTTCTTCTTCTTCGTGTTCTGGGAGTGTGTCATCGCCTACTACTATTGCAGTTACACCAGAGTCAGACGAGCTAGGTGAGATAATTGAGTTGCCAAGTTTGGAGGGAACTTATGACTCGTCTGAGTCGAGGAATGAACTTGCGGTGGTTGACTCGTCAGCGGAGGGGTGGCTGTTTCCGCCGTGGTGGGCCTCGGATAAAGAGTTTTTTGAGTATTATTTTGATCAAGTGGCCGTTGGAGGAAGTCTGATTCCAAGCAGCTTTTAGAGGTGTACCTTGTGCTTTGTTGTTTGTGTATATTCACTTACCAATTCATGTGATTATAGTTCATCATACTGTCTATAATATACAATAGTGTTTGCCTGTGGTATTGTATGTTTGATGAATCACTTTTAAGTTAAAAATTCCCTGTAATATTTAGTATTCACGAGTAGATAAGTGTCAACTAACTTCGTCTCTCTTTGGATACAATTTATAAATTTAATTTGTCATTAAAAATGGTTAAAAATTTCAAAAAAAAAAAAAAGAAAATTGCAGCTGTAGTACCGATTTTTTTTTTTTATTTTTTTGTTCCTTTTGCAAATTATACCTAAATTTTTTTAGGGATAATTGCGGCAAAAGCCCCAAACTTTCAATCACATTAAATAATTACATTAAAAACTAAAAAAAAAATATATAGAAATCATCTTCTTTATTTATTTATTTAAATAATGACATTTTTTTTACTGTTTTTAATGGCAAATATGACGGATCTTAACGGCATGGGGTATTTCGCACAAAATGTTTTCAAATATGGGAGTTTTCTGAGATTTTTAATAGATAGGAATATATTGCAAATATAAACATTTTTAGGAGAGTTCTGCTATTAATCCTAATTTATTTTGTTCTTTCTTCTAATCTTTTGGGTAAAAAAAGGACACTTATTACTCCAAATACTCTTTTTCAATACTTATAACACTAATTAAGATTTTTATTCCTACATTTCTTGTTCATGAAAGGGACAATATATTTTAATTCAAAGAAAGGAACTTTAGGGCAAAGTCGTACTTGTATTGATCAAATTTTCAAGACTTATGCTATCGTTTTCGTGGATAAAAGAGCAAGAAAAATGAGGATACATTTTCAAATTACATAGTTTAAAATCCTCATAAAGAATATTTGATAATGCTATATTTCGTAAAAATATAGTCAATGGTTGTACGATTTTGATGTTATAACCCTCGTAGGTACTGAAATTGTTGGTTAGCTGGAAATAATATTTTTAATAATTTTTATAAAAGTCGATGAAATGTGTGATTAAAAAGTTAATAAAAGTTGTGGATCCCATAAATTATGTGATTGAATATGAATTTTAAAAAATAGAAGCTAAACAAATTTGAACTTGAAGTCCATGTCAATTATCCAACATAAAGAAAAGATGACTATTTTAAAAATGAAGTCTTCCTCCCTCATATCCGTTGGAGATGTTGCATGAAATATAATTCAAACTAAATGACAAAAAGAAAAAAAAAATAAGAAATGGAAATACACTATTGAATTTATAGGAAAATACGAGGAAAAAGCTAAATAATTTAATTAATAAAGACTAGACAAATCTTTTATTTAATTTTGACAATGACGTCTTCGTTTCACAGAAAATGACAATGGAAAGGACGAAGTTGAGGCCAAAAATCCCCAACTTTTATTTCTTGTTTTGTACCTTGAGAACATTTGATCGTGAACCTGTTATTGATAATTTTGTACTACCAAATTATTGTTGAAATTTACAAGTACTTAACAATTTATGTGTATGAATTAGAATAAATCTCCAATAGGTGCGACGATTAGGTACGACTTTTCAAGTGAAATAGGTGCAGAATAATATGTTTACTTTTGCCGCACACAAAAAAATAAAAAAATCAACTTTATACTATTAAAAATCAGAAATAGAGTGTTGAACCGCTTTCTATACAATATAATATTAAAAGAATCACTCTGAAATGATATGATTGAGAATTATAAATCCTAATTATATTTCACTAAATGTAATCAATATGCAAAAAAAAAATAAAGATACACAAAATTTACAGAGATTCGTCTCAATAAGAGACTTTACTGATGCAGTAATTCACTATGATGAAAAAAAAATTACAAAAGAAAATCGCACATCTATCTACTCTAATTTCTCTTCTCTCTTTTATGATGACAGTATTACAAAAACACAAATTCTCAAACTGTCTTTAATGAAATTTTGATAGGGGGAGATACACCCCCTTCGGAAAAGGGGATTCTTGCCCCCCTTCCAACCCTACGACGAATTCAACACAAAGGTCGATCAGCATATATCGACTCCGTAAAACAGCATTAATTAGACTCCATAACTTAACAAGAATCACTCTTTTGAATAAAAATAGAAACACCAACCGTAGCAAACGAGGTTTAAAACTTTTAATAATTAATAATGGCTGCACTTAATAATTATAAGTAGGTAAATGACAAGTAATGGATACATTATATGTTGAAATCCAGTTTGCAATTTTTATTTTAATTTCACGTGAAATATATGTGCTTAGATTTTATATCTACTCAAAAAATTTGAGATTTATTTATATACATAGCATCATAACATGTATAATTCGACATTTTTATTTCAGGTTTAGATAACAGAAAATTTAGGGCCCGTTTGATTCTCCTTATTTTAGAATGAGAATGGAAAATATAGTCGTTATTGAACCTCACACAAGAGATAGAAATTCAAAATTGATGGCTTGATTTGATGGATAACGGTCTTATTTTTCATTTTTATGGATGAAAAATGAGAAACAAACAGAGACTTAATTTAACAAAAAAATCAAGATCGTCTCACCTTCTATGTTCAAACTCTCGTTTGAATCGAAATTGAGAGGCTTATGACTAAATAGTCGAACATCATTAGAAGAAGAAAAACATTTTTTTTTTTGGAAATAGAATAAGAAATAAAGACCTTTTTTCCATTAGCCGTTAGAGATGTAACACGAAACAATTTAAAGTAAATGACAAAAGGAAACATATGACAAAGTAATATGAACTTTCTATTTTGTGGAGAGAAAAATGTGAGCCTTTTGTACAATTTTCAATCAATCATTTTCCAAGGAGCTGGCAACGAAAGTTTTGATTTGAGGGACATGAAAGTTACATCTTTTTTTTTTTTTCTTTTAATATATATAAAAAAATAGATGATCCCTTGCAGATCACGCGATTTCGACCATAACAGTGGGTTATAATATTTTATTTGTTGTTATCATCTGATCTAATATAATAATGTACGGAATACATATTAAACATCAATAGAACTCAAATAGTCGTTTCAGTAACTGTAATGACGTGGAACTTTTTTTTAACATGTGGACTAAGGACCTAACACTTGAGATGTAAGTAGGTCTATATGGCTAAAATAATTAAGTGAAAGCATTAAAATATGAATTATGAGTTATGCTACACGTACCTAATTTTTTACCTAATGAATTACCGAATGACAAGTGACGGCCCCCCCATTAGGTAAGAAATTAGGTACAAATAGAATTTTCCATGAAATATATAGAGAGGCATAGTTATAAAAGTCAAACCAAAGATTCATATCTCAAATGAATTTGAACCTATTGGATCGCATTGCATAAGATCTTGTTTCAATTAAAACAAACCGATTCATTTAAAAGTTTATGTTGTTAGAGAATTTAAATTTTGAGACGCCTGGATTATTAGGTCTAGTTGCAAAGATTGCAAGTCGTGAACGTATTATATGTTGACATTTATTTCAGGGTAATTAGTGCAAAACGTCCCTACCTTTACACGGTTTTGTGCAAAACGTCCCTACCTTTCGTTTCTTGGTGCAGAACGTCCTTACTTTTCCAATTTTTGGTGTGAAATGTCCTTTTACCATTTTACCCTTCTATTGAAATAAAACAAACACAAAAGAAAGAAAAAATAAAGAATAAATTACAATTATGGGTTCAAACTTTTAAAAAAGTGTAAATTAGTCACAAATATGAAAAAATATCAATCTCTAAGCCGCCACATTTGAAGATAAAATCCCCAACCTCCGATCACCTTGGCTATCGGATCAACATACCACCTTAAAGCCCTCATTACCCTATTCACAACCCACCCAACCACCAACCCCTACTCAGACATATTTGACCGGAATGGAACTACAAATCTCACCGCATGAAATGCAGTCAAACGTTGGAATCACGCTGGCCGGCCACCTTTCTGGCCAAAACATACCACCAGCCAACTTCCCTACTCAAGACGGCCTCGACCATGCAAACAATTTAGCCCAAACAGCAAGGATAATATCTGAATTTCAAATTGAAAGCTGTCTGTCGCGACTATCACGACACCGCACTAGTTTTCCTCCAATTCTGAAGCGACTGTGATGACCTATGGTGGCAGACCACCTGGGTTGGGTGCTCCATCACCTGGCGCACCTAGCTCAGCCATGTGTCCCCTTCAATTTGGCTTCAATCATCTTCAATTTGGGTCTGAAATGTTCGCTGGTGCGAACTCGCGAGCGTAGCGATTGGACTATTTTTCTTTGAAAGTGATGGTTGTTGGTTGCTTGTTGGAGGAAATTGTTTACATAAGTAGCTTCGACTTTATGATGGGAGTCGACTAGTGGTGGATTCCGGTCGGTTGGGTGGCCAGACGGCGAGTTGTAGGTGTTTAACCGATTTTCAGGCCGCAATTTTTGAATTTGATTTTCGGCCAAATTACAACGAGTTATGAGGATTTCTTGGTATGTAGTTGTAGAGTGTAATGAAGAGGACATGTTCGAACCAATATCTGACGGTTTGGACGGCCGGGAGTCGCCAGAAAAATGAGCTCATGTATTCGGCTAAAAGGGGGCAAAAGAGATTTTTTTTTGTTCTTTTTAATATTTTTATAAGTTTTGGATTAATTTGCATTTTTTAGAAGTTTAGGAGTAAGGTTGAAAATTATTCTTTATTTTTATTTTCTTTTGTGTTTGTTTTATTTTAATAGAAGAGTAAAATAGTCAAAAAGGACGTTTTGCGTCAAAAATTGGAAAGGTAAGGACGTTCTGCACCAAGAAATGAAAGGTATGGACGTTTTGCACAAAACCGTGTAAAGGCAATGACGTTTTGCGCTAATTGCCCTTTATTTTATTCCACGTGAAAGATCCAAATATTTTTTTTTTCTTATAGTATAAAATAGTTCGTTTATTCGGGTGTGTTCGTCTTCTATTATTGGGAGAAGAATGATGTAATGAATAGTATTTTTTGGAGAATGTATGGTTGAAATTTAAAGTAACTTTATTAGTTTGTGTGTAGAATATTTTATTGAGTGAATGTGTGATGGAGATTGTTTACTGAAGAAAACAATGTTTGATAAAATGATAAACAAACAGAGACTCAATCTTAAAAATTTGACTCAAAATTTTAATTTATTAAGTACCCGATTAGTTTTCTAATAAATGAATTTTTTATCTTTTTTTTGAACTCATCACAAGAATCTCAGTTTGATTTGGTTGTCAATGTAATCTAATAATTCACGTATTGTGTTTGGTCATAAAGCGGGGCAGTTCAATTTGAATTTAAGTACGGTTCATAATTTTCTATCAACTCGAACGATGTGAAATCTCGCATGACTCGACAATTCTGGAACGAACTTGGCACTCTTTTAGCATAGTGCCAACCAACCGAAGCTTGTTGAGGATATTCTCTTTGAAATCGACGAGCCTAATGCAGAACAGAGTTGACAAAATATTATGCTCATATTTGGTAGGGGTTACGGTCTGATTTTTAGTAGATTTTGAGAAACAAATTTGATGAAATGTATTTTTGAAGAGTTGTGAGTTCCATAAAATGTGATTAAAATTAATTATTCAATTTAGTTTAAATTAAAATCTAGATTTTAATGAGTACCAAACATGGCCTATATTCATGCAAGCATCATACAAAGTAGCCCATGTTTGGTACATATATAGTACGGGGTAAAACTGTTGTTTTCAATGGCTAAAATATGGTTCCATGTAGTTTAAGCAATGTGTTAATTCTCTAAATAGTCACTAAGCTTTTCGTAAAGTTTTCACGAGGTTACTGAACTTCAAAAATGTCCCCATGAGTCATTGAACTTTGAAAATTTGTATCTCATCCATCACCGTGTAATCGACGCTTGCAAAATTGGAAGGATTTGATGATGCATCTAACATTATGGTTGACGGACACGTCATTGTAAAAAAATACTAGATGTCATCTTGTGGTTGCTTCGAAGTGTAAGGAAGCGTGAAATTGAAACAACGATTTGCATCAAGATATTCAAAATTTAAGATTACGTCTCCATTTAATTGAATGAGAGGGTGTGAAGACCTACATATAAAATCCAATTTTTGTGATTTCAACGTATTCTTTTTACAATGACATGTGACATCATCCATACTGTTAGACACGTCATCAAATTATTCCAGTTTTACTAACGTCATTTACGCAGTGATGGATGTGATATCAATTTTCAAAACTCGATAATTAACAAGGTTAATTTTAAAGTTCAATGGCTCCATTGGAACTTTATGAAAAGTTCGAGTGACCATTTATGGAATTAACTCTTTAAACAACACAACAAATGTGGTTAATGTCTTGAGAGATTATGGGTGGAATTGCCAAAAAAAAAAAAAAAAAAAAATTGGGAAAAAATGGCAAACTGTTGGTAGAAGACAATGAGAAAAGAGGTCCTACAATCGGTAATGAAAAGATTTTAACATTTTTTTCTTTATTAAAGATATGGTTTGTGTGGCTAAAACAACACCACAGATGTAGTTAATTATTGAGGAATTGTGCATGGGATTGCAAAGAATTTGGTAAGTATACCTAAGTACCCAACGATCAACGTGACACTTGAGAAAAGAGAAGTTCTTATAAGATATTTGTAGTAGATTACAAGATTTTTTTTTTTTTTTTTCCATTCTTAATACTCGGCTCCTCATTTTTAATAGCTAAAGATATGGTTCACGTGGCTCAACACCACAAATGTAGTTAATTTCTTGTGACCCACCAACATTCGAAAAATTGAGTTTTTTTTTTTTTTAAATGTTTTTGTCTTAATTTGTAAGATCATTACGGGCTGTCAAACGAAGTCGAAATATTGTATTCTTAATACAATTTCGAAGTTCTCACAACCTGATTTTTCAGGTTGTTAACGATGCGTGAAACAATCAATCTTAGAAAATGTTAGTAGACCATTTCAAATTAATATTTTGAAAATTTCGATAACATGCTAATTTTAAAAAAAATTCGACGATCGTCTGCTGACAGAATTCTCCGACGATCGTATGCTAACAGAATTCATAAATTGCCTACATCATCTCAAAGTCATTTCGAGAACTACGTTGTAGACATATCAAATGGTTCGAACAAATCTCGAAAATAGTTATATGTGTGTCAAACACATGTTTTAAAAAGAAACGTTTAACTTGCATTTTTTTAAAAAATTTCAATTATTTTATTAACGTTTATTACAACAAATTCTCAATATAATTTACATCATTTTATTAGAAAATTTTACGATGGAATATGACGTCAAATTTTTTTCAATCGTTACAAGATTGGACTGCAAGTTTTGCTTCTTTCAAGTTGCAGTGATATAATAATTTTTAAAGGAGCAACTTGATTTTTTATAACAGTCAAGACCGAACTAACAATCGACTTCAACATTGAGGTTGGCAAACTAGCAATAACTTTTTTACAAGTTTGATTGTATCCCTAACTCAAAATGTCTGTATACGTCACTGATTCATTCAGAGTAGACCGATTCATATTAAAAGTTCACATTGTTAGCGAATTTAGATTTTTGGGGTACATGAATATTTAGTATGTGTTTTGACTTATGTAATTACTTCCAACAACAAGCGCGATAATTCTTTATATCTATTTGCAAAGATTTGCACGTCTTGAATTCATTATATGTTGACATTCATTTGTTGACATTTATTTTTATTCCACGTGAAAGATCCTCACAAGAAAGTCTCACTTTGATTTGGTTCTTAATGTAATCTAATAATTCACACATAATCATAGCACGATTGTTTTAGGCAAGCATAGAAGCAACTTGTCGTATTTGCCCTTAGTTGATTACATGTGGTGAAATATTTTAGTTGATTACATGTAGCGATCAAAGAGACAATTCAGGAAAAGTGAAGCTCTCGTAATACGATATAGTACGGGACAAAATTGGACAGTACTCGTTTTTAATGGCTAAAATATGGTTCAATGTTGTTTAAACAACACCTACAATCGTAGTTAATTTCTTAAGAGATTATAGGTAGGATGATTACAAAAGAATTTGGTAATATGTAATGGTCGAAGACACGATGAGAAAAGGGGAGATCTTATAAGATATTTGTTATAAAATATTGAACAAGATTTTTACACAAGTTTTCAATTATTTTTTTATCCAATGAATGCTATTGGTTTGAGTCATGAATTAATTCAAACTTACATGATTAATCTTCGAATTTGCTGTTCTTAATTATTTGATTTGGAGGAGCTAACAAACAATTTTAAATAATTGATAGAGTAGGATAATTGCTAACCATTCCTCAAGAATTTAATATATCAATTTTGCCTAATTGATTTTAACATGAGAAAATTGCAATAGATGTTCCCAGCCAATTAAAGTTTGCAAATTGGTCCTCAATCTTTTTACTTGACATTTGGGTTCTCAAGTTACAACACTTAAATCATTAGTGAATGGGCATCCAATCTTTGTATCTTCTCCCTCTAATTTTATATTTAGGGCATGTTTGGACCAGATTAAAATCAGATTTTAATCTAAGTCAAAGTCAAATAATCAATATCAACCACATCTTTTATAGGCCCCACATATTTTCAACCACTCATTTCAAAAACTTCTATCACAATCCACTAAAAATCTGATTTTAATCCACATCAATCACCCTCTTATTATTTCATTTAGATTGAGCATTTCACCATTTTACTTATAAAAATATTGAGTAACAAGAAGAGGGCACGGTGTGATAGAAAATAGGAAAGGAATTATCAATCCATATACTTTAATCAAATCATTTTCTTATATAAATTCTAAATTTATACTCCATATTGAAATCAGAGAAAACAATTAAAAAAACACAAACATACATAGATCCATGAATGTCTGATTCTTTGCTTGAATGGGTTACAATCTTCCAATTTGATTCGTGATCTTCTCTTCAATTTCGCTCTCTGTTGATGTGGATGCAAAGAATCTGAAGATCACTCTCAAATTGGGGACCGACCTCATATAATAATAAGATAATGAATAGTCGTTATCTTGCATTTGTTTCAAATTGGTCTCTCATCAATCTAAAACAAACTTTCGATCTCTATTTTATATTTCCATGAAACCTAATACTCATTAGTCAAAATTTAACTTTATTGTATCACTTTAATTGACTAATATTCTTTAAATAATAGTACTGCACGTTTTAATATATTACGTGTGGCCCCATATATGTTAAAATATTTCAACAATCTCACATTGGGCCATATGTGTAATATTTCAAATGTGCACAACCTTATGAGCTCAAAATTTTACTATTATTATTATGGATATTTCAAATAATCTCGTCCATTAGTCATAATGATATAGGATAAAATCGATTTTCGTCACATTTAATATGACTCAATTCATCAATTATCACGTACTCCCATACAACCAAATGACATAGATCAATAATGGGAGTGTAGTATGGAAATTACATGTTATGTGATCCAAAAGTATCTATTTCCAATTGGTCCAACCTTATTTCTTAAATAAGATCAATACTGAATATACTAACAGAGTGAAATGAACCGAATACTTTGTATCTGTACATAATAATATTCAAATACACAAATGTGTCCAAAACATAAAGCAATGAAAATACAAACTCCTACTAAAACATGATATTTTCATGACATATAACACTCATACGAGCAGTGTGCTCATAAAAAACCTTGGGTGTCAATCCCTTAGTAAGCGGATCTGCAATCATAGAGTTTGTCATAATGTGCTCTATGAAAATCTATCAACTCTGTACTCTTTCCTTCACAACCAAGAAATTGATGTTAATGTGTTTTGACTTATATGAGCTCCTGTTGTTATTAGAATATAGAACTACTGAGTTATTGTCACAATATAACTTTAGTAGTCTTTCTAAGCCATTCAGAATGCACAGCCCAGTGATAAAATTTCGTAACCATATTCCATGATTCGCATGCTACAAACTCTGCTGTCATGGTAGAAGAAGTTATGAGTGTCTGCTTGGCACTCTTCCAAAAAATAACTCCTCCAGCTAGCAGATAGATATAGTCTGATGTGGATCTCTTACTGTCTTGACATCTAGCAAAATCAGAATCGGAGTACCTTATGATCTCTAACCGATCTGATCTGATATAGGTGAGCATGTAATCCTTTGTTCTCTTCAAATACCTCATAACTCTTTTGGCTACTTTCCAATTATCTATTCCAAGGTTGCTCAAATATCTGTCAAGTATTCCAACAATGAATGCTATGTATGGACGTGTACAAACTTGAGTATACATAAGACTCCCTACAGTTGATGCATAGGGAATATTCTGGATTTCCTTGACTTCAAGGTCATTTTGTGGATATTGTTTGAGACTAAATTTGTCTCCCTTAGCAACGAGGGCGTCACATGATTTACAGTTCTGCATGACAAACATTTTAAGTAATTTATCAATATTGCTCTTTTATGGCAATCCAAGAATACCTCGAGAGCGATCCCAAAGTATATGAATCCATGATACAAAAGAGGCGTCACTAAGATCTTTCATCTTAAAATTTCTTGATAGAAATCTCTTGATTTCGTGCAACATGCCTATGTCATTAGTGGCAAGTAGTATGTCATCAACATACAAAATCAGGAAAATATGCTTACTCCCACTCAACTTGTGATACATACAATCATCATCAACAACATTCATCTCGAAATCAAATGAGATAATTACTTGATCAAATTTGTGGTACCATTGGCGGGAAGTTTGCTTGAACCCATAAATAGATTTCTATAATTTGCAAACTATATTCTTTGGGTCTCCTGACGTAAAGTTTTTTGTTACACCATATAGATCATCTCATCAATGTCATAATTGAGAAATGTCGTCTTAACATCCATCTGATGTAGTTCAAGGTCAAAGTGTGCAACAAGTGTCATAATTGTCTTGAAAGAGTCTTTCATTGAAACTGGAGAAAAAATCTCTTTGAAGTCAACGTTTTCCTTTTGAGTAAAACATTTAGCTACAAGGCGAGCTTTATATCTTTCCACATTACCTTATATCCCTCTTGATTTTAAATATCTATTTGCAACCAATGGGTTTCGCACCTTCTGATAATGAGACAAGATCTCAAACTTTATTGTCTTGCATATACTTATACTCATCATTCATGGCATCAATTCACTTTTGAGAGTTAGAACACTACATGGCCTGATGGAAGTTGATTAGATCATCTTCCATCAATCCATTGTTTTCATCATGTTCTTGGAGAAATACTATAAAATCATCTGAAATAACATTTTTTTCTTTCTCTCGTGGATCTCCTTAAAGGTATTGGTTCTTTATGTTGTTAAGTTTGTACATCTGGAATAATTACCTCGTTTTGGATGTGAGGTTCTTCAACATTGTCTTGTTGAGGTTCTGGATATACTTCTTGATCAATAATAGATATAGGAACTTGTACATTGTCAAAAGTAATAGTAAAAATCCAAACCGATCCTTCCTCAACTTCTTCCTCAAAGACAACATCTCTAACCTTATTTCTCCCTCCAAACTCAACATCCTAAAAAAATGTTGCAGTTCCTGTTTCATAAATTGACTTAGTTGTGGGATCATAAAATTTATAGCTCATTGATCGCTCAGAATAACCAATAAAGTAGATGTTTATTGTTTTGGAGTCCAATTTCTTTTCATATAGCATATAAGGCCTAGTCTCAACTGGACATCCCCAAATATGAAAATGTTTTAGACTGGGCTTTTTGCCTGTCCAAAGTTCATAAGGTGTTTTGACAGTAGTCTTAATTGGTACTCTGTTCAAAATATAAGTTGCAGTCTTTAATACTTCTCCTCAAAGTGATTTTGGTAAGGTGGTGGCGGGGGCAGCCACTGCTATAACCTAATTTTTTTTTAAAAATTGAAATTAGATTAAACAGATCTGTAAATCCTATATTTTTAAAATCTGAATTTTTGAAAAAAAAAAAAAAAAACTTTAATTATATCACAAATCCATATTATAATATTCCAAATTCCACAAAATAATAGGAAGATCAAATAACCCAAAAATTCAAAATTTAAAAACTTCAATTTCTCATGAATTCAACCATGGAGTGACTCTGATACCACTTGATAGAAAATAGAAAATGAATTATCAATCCATATGATTTAATCAAATCATTTTCTCATATAAATCCTAAATTCATTCTCCATGTTGAAATCAGAAAAACCAATAAAAAAACACAAACATACATATATCAATGGATGTACGATTCTTTACCTGAATGGATTACGATCTTCCAATTTGATTCGTGATCTTCTCTTCAATTTTGCTCTTTGTTGATGAGGATGCAGAGAATATGAAGAACACTCTCAAATTGGGGACCATGACCTCATATAATATTAAGATAATGAATAGTCATTATCTTTCATTTGTTTCAAATTGGCACATCTTCAATCTAAAACAAAATTTTGATCTCTACACTATATTTTCATGAAACCTAATATTCATTAATCAAAATTAACTCTATTGGATTACTTTAATTGACTAATATTTTTTAAATAATATCACCACACATTTTAATATATTACGTGTGAGCTCATATATGTTAGAATTTTCCGACATGGTGAAGTCCGGAGCCATCTCCTGCCCCACCAAGGATTTCTAACAAGGTGGAGTAGACAATAAAATATACGCAATTACTATCATATTTATTTATTTATTTTCCCAAATGGAGCACATGATGCAGACATGACATTGTCATCCAAATTTGTAGGAATCGTGTACTTTGTATGGACCAAAACTGGTCCCAACCTCTATCATCCAAGAGAAGAGACGAGAGAATTTTTGCCTTCCTACCCATAAGAATCACATGCCTTCTAATATGTACAAAAGTTCTCCATCAAAGAACATGGTATAAATTTCAAAAAGAAGAGGTTATTATATTATACAATGTCAATTTTGATAACAAATATAAACAATACCAGTGGTCATATGTATCCCTTAAAACATACGAATCATTATAAGACGAGACATAAAAATTCCACTCCGTAATTAATTAAATCCATACCCCTTACATCCCTTGCAGATAGGGACGGACCCAGAATTGAATTACAAATCGGGCTAATATGTAAAAAAAAAAAAAAAAAAAAAATTACACAAGATTTTTTTTTTTTTTTTTTACATAACCTGGCTGGGCAAGCTTGCAACTAGTAACCATAACCTGAGAGTCTCGTTAAGGGCCGGTTAGGAATTGGGTTCTTGTAAATTTGTATTGATCCTTGAAAATTTCGATTTTACTCTAATTTGTCTTATAAATAAGGAGTCATAATTAAACTTTTAGAATATCATCATAAAAGAGAGAGAGAGATTAGAGAAAAAAGAAGTGCAATTTTCTCCTGTAAACTTTTTTTTTTTTTTCATTGTAGTGAATTATTTCATTAACGAGAGACGGCGTAGTTTCACTTTCAGGCTAATCCCTATAAATTTTGTATGTCTTTATTTCTTTTGAATTCTCATCAGATTAAACACTACAATAAAACCAAACAGAGTAAAAGTGTAAATTTTAGTTTTCGCCTTGACGAGTTCAGTAAAAATGAAACGAGAAGTACCTGAATCATCAGTTGGGCTTCCAGCTGCCCTTGGAAGATCGACCAATGATCACGAAGAAGTGATATACAGGAATGAGTTAAATTCTAAACTAATTCTCTGCATCTATCAGCAATGCACATCTAGGTGACATTGAGAGGCTCATTTACAAGTACTTGCTAATTGCTACATTGAACTTGGCAGCAGAGAAAAACGTTGATTCGTTCGCAATTTATACGTGACATCAATATTACTATATGATGAGGATCCCTTTATCACTTTCAGATTTCGACACAGCACGTGGCAGTGAAGAAATTTCCCTACATGAAATCTATTATACCCGCAGCCATCAGATCCTTGTATATTCCAGTTACAGCATTATAGCCATACTTGGGACTGTCTATAGTTGGACAACACCTAAGGAAAGAAATCAACACAATGCTAGACATGAATAGCATCTTATAAATGCTGATTAAACCCATATATTTGTTATTTTTTAATCGATCAGAAGTAGCTGCATGCATAAAGAACATTTGCATAATGGTGTTTTAAATCAACCATAATCGGCCATAGCATGAATGATCCACCATCCAAGGTTTTATTTCCTCGTCTTTCTCTTACTCACATTTCCATTTTTGCTTGTTCCAAGGAATTCTTGACAGATTAAATTAAAATTTAACCCGCAGCTACTAAATTGCAGAACCCTTGTCAAAATGTATCGATTACATATTTTACAACAAACTAAATGTCTGCTGATAAGTGTAGTTTTTATATTTATTCGAAACTCTAAATTATGATATTTTGTTGTCTTTTGAATTAAATTTTAAATAATTTATGTTATATTGTATTTTGTAGGTAAAACTTTACATTTAATGAAGAATTGAAGAAAATAATGGAAAAATAGAGGACTTGGAAGGAGGTATTAAATTAATTGGGCCTTAATTTGAAATGTGGGCTTGGACTCTTTGGTGGAAAAAAATAAGTGGAAATTACACCCAACCCTACTTTTAAATTACCATTTTCATAAATCAATTTTATAGTTTAACTTTTCAAAAATCAGGTTTTTTATATCTAATTAAATAATAATTAATTAATTATAAAATTTCATCCCAATTAATAATTTAATCCCAAAACCAAACATAAATTCATCATTGCCCGTCCCAATATTCTCTCCTCCCTCTCCGCCGCTCTCTTCTCTCCTCCCTCTTCGCCGCGACGGCCACAGTCCCATTATTCTCTCCTCCCGTCGATCTCTTCTCCCTCTCCGCCGCGAAGGCCGTCGGCTTTTCTTCCCATCCTCTCCCCCTTTTGTCTTCATTCTTCACTCGTCACTTTCCTAGGATTTCGCAGATCCACCCGTATATTTCTTCTACCTCATCGTTCTTCTCTCTCTCTCTCTCACACTTTCTCTCTTTGATCCTGCGAAATAGCAGGCCCAGCCGGTCAGATCTGGTTTTATTTTAGTGGTGCGATGCGGTGGCGGTGGAGTGTGGGGTGCAGGTGCGATGCAGTCCGATGGTTGGGTGAGTTTTGCTTTGGTGGCATGGTTTTATTGTGTCTATTTTGCGGTTGGGTGTGTGTGCGCGACATATCTATTTTTTGGTGGAGGTATGGTGGCGGGGGGTGTGTGGGTGCGACATATCTGTTTTTTGGTGGAGGTGCGACGGCGGGTGCGGCGGTCATGGGAGGAGCAGATCTGGTTTGTGTGTAGTTAGGTGCAGTTATGTTCTGTGTGCTGTTAGGTGGTCGTGCTACACGTGATGTGGTGACGATGGAGGCGAAGTGATGGTCACAAATGATTTGGTGATAGTCACAAATGATTTAATTGTTTGTGACCAATGAATTCGATAAACTGTGACGAGTACAAGTTGTGTGACCTAAAAATTATTAATTTGTGACCAATAAATTGATGTTTGTGACCAATAAGTTGGTCGGTTTGTGACCAATAAACAATTTGTGACAATTGAATTCGATAAACTGTGACGAGTACAAGTTGTGTGACCTAAAAATTATTAATTTGTGACCAATAAATTGATGTTTGTGACCAATAAATTGGTCGGTTTGTGACCAATAAACAATTTGTGACAATTGAATTCGATAAACTGTGACGAGTACAAGTTGTGTGACCTAAAAATTACTAATTTGTGATCTAAAAATTATTAATTTGTGACCAATAAATTATTAATAATAAATTGATTTAATAATTCATTAATGATTAATTAAAAATTTAAAAAACCTGATTTGTGAATTTTCAAACTTATTTTTGTATTTTTGAAAAGGTGTAAAGTAAACACCTTAGAAATGTATTGTTCCCAAAAAATAAACAAAAAAGTTGTGAATTATTTTATATATACCCACAATCACGTACACAAGGAAGGCTGTAATATATATTAGAGATACACACACGCAGAGGCTGAAAATTGGAGAAAATGGCGGCAGCTTCTAGGAAAATAGAAGCAGCTTTTATATATATATATATATATATATATATATAAGAGATCGAGAGATAATTATGAGCTATGTGATCCATGTTAAATTCCTATAGATAAATGCATTCACATGTATGTGAATATACATAGAGATATTGTGAGATCGGGCATATGAATAAGATTAGTGTTGCTCGAAAGAGATCACTAACTATGTCAGATTAATCCGATCGTTGGCATGTCTGAAATCAGAATATAGTAGTTGGGTTAGGTTTAAAAAAATTACAAAAGATAGTCGCCTCCGTGGGAAGATCTTCGGATTTAATAAGTCCACTTTATTACTTGTTATAATTCGTACACTTGCGAAATTTCACGAACATTTGCTCTTGCCTATACATGAGCGAAGATATGGATCCAAATGAAGATAACGACTCTGAAGTATTTATCAGTTTTTGAACTGTTATATGGGCATCGGTTGAAACTTGAACAAAATTGATGGCAAGGCAACAAAAGTTAATTGCCAAAAGAAGGAATTCACTTTGCAATCTCATCACATTTTCCTTTCTTTCATCAAATTCCAAGAAGGTTAAGATTTAGAATGCAAATAACACTAAAATAAATATTATAAATATTAAGAATTAATAGCAAACAAAATCCATAACAACATATAAATTATGTCCTAAACATAACAATATATTAAACATAATTAAAGTTATGAGTGCTATTCAATCCTCGTAAAAACATGCCTTTCACATAATAGAGGAGGCAGTAAATAGGACCATACATAAGAAAACGAAATTTGAGAAAACAGAAGATGAGGCTGCACTTGATAATGGTGATGGTGCAGGAGAATCTTGGTGCACCCTAATCACCTCAACCAACAATCTTTGCCCATTCTTGCAATGCTCAGGATCTCCACTTACAAAGTACATAGGACCAGACTTTTCAATATTAATAATGGTGTTCCCAGTGTTGTACACTGATATGGGATGGCTTGCATTGCAGTGATAGTACCCCCATTTATCCACCACAACAACTGAGTCATTCTTGTACTCAAAACCTGAACACATAAATCATAGCGATGAAGCCGAAAGTCCCCGGAAATGCAAACATTGTACATGTTAAGTACGAAGTACTAAACAATCTCGTAGATTACGATGGACAAGATTTTAACTTCAAAAACACTATCTATAGTCAAGTCTCAAGTCTCGTGTATCAAGCATGTTTCAGTACGTGTTTGAAAGTATCACAGAAGACAACAGACGAGATTTGAACTTCTCGAACACCATCGAGTCTCGTATAACAAACATGTAGAAAACAATTGACAAAATTTTAACTTCTTGAACACTGTCCATGGTCAAATCTCTAGTCTCGTATTTCAATCATGTTTAAGGTTCATTACATTAGGGCATAATAAAATTCAAGAATTTGATGACAACATTTTCCACTTGAAAATCACTCGAATAAGAAAGAAAGAAATGTTAGGATAAATATACTCACGGAGTGAATCACCAATGCGAAATCTCCTTGTAGCAGTCCAATGGGAATACATTTCAGTTTCATTAGCACCAGGCTGCCGCCACCCACCGGCGCCACCCACTGCGAGTTCCTCGGCGGCTGTGACCGGAGTAAAAGTTGTGATGGCCAATATAATCAGTGTAACAAAATAGAAACTTAAAAAAGATGCCATGGTTTTGCAATTCATTTTTTGTGAATTTTATGGAGTGTCTTGTAGGAATTGGAATCCTCTGTAGAAATGAGTAGAATTTGAAACCGTTTACAAGATAATATAGGTGATTATATAGAGAAACTGGGATAAAGAGGGAGTTTCAAAATTTGGAGCATAACCGTTAATAGACGTGGAAGGTGTGGCAGTTAGTGGAAGTTAAGGTTTGACTTGGTCCCAGTTAATTATCTATCTTTCAATAAAAAGTTTTTTTGTTAAATTTTTTATTTTCAAATTGGGCCTGGAGAGGTTATTTTTTGAAAAGCCCAGACCAAAATTGCTGCCAATGGTGGGCCTAAACCATCATATCAGCACACTTCTGAACTAAGCTATTATGATTGTTAAATTTTTTTTATTTTTTATTTTTCTTTTCAGAAAGTAATATGACCGTCAACTTATTTGCAACATAAAACATTTTTTACTTGTTGAGTTGTGTGACAAAATTAAATACTTGACACACTCTCAATGTTGTCGCTTTTAGATAATCCCGAGGAAACGTAATTTGTAGTCACGTTAGATTCAAATAGGGTAGTTATATTTGTACCATATTTAAATGTACGACATTTTAATGGTACTAAGGTTAAAATATTTATTTATTGTCAAATTTATGTCCATAATTTTTTCATCACATTGTTGTCCTTAACATTTCAATAATTAATAACCGGTATCCTTAATGACAATTTTTGTCTAAAAAATCGGCTGACTTACTTTAAAACGAAGAGTAAATATTGAGTCTCTATTTTTTATTTTTTATTTTTTCGCTTATTTAAAAATACGAGGGAAAATAAATTATTTATTTATTAA
This sequence comes from Fraxinus excelsior, assembly GCA_019097785.1. Taxonomy (NCBI): domain Eukaryota; kingdom Viridiplantae; phylum Streptophyta; class Magnoliopsida; order Lamiales; family Oleaceae; genus Fraxinus; species Fraxinus excelsior. The sequence continues at coordinate 30,909,037 of CM032628.1, read as the reverse complement.
TTTTTACTTTTAACAAAATATTTGGATAAAAAAATGCAAGATTTTCTAAGAATTAAAGATTAGAAATAAAAATTCGATAAAAAGTTGGGGACTTAAGTGTGATAATGAGTAAAGGCCATGGACAATATATATAGAACCTTTAAAATATGTATCGCTTGCCTCTGCCGTTATGTTTCCCTACATCAGAGTAAACCGTGGTTATCCAAATCCTATCTAATTGAGTTTAAGAGGTTATTCAATCTCATTTGAAGTGAAATTGACTACCCTTCTAGACAAGTTCATTTGCCATTTTGCAAGTGCCTATGCTGTCAAGAGATTTAACAAGCTTCCGATCGAATCGATGCAACGGAATTGATGTTCAATCTCGAAGAGAAAAAAACACATCTCCAATCACAAATTTTTATCATACCATTGTTGAAAATGAAATACCAGTAAAAGTTTCTTTGCAGCCTGAGTATAAACAAGATCCTGAAAGGGAAGCAAGAACAAAACTAGAACTCCCAAGAAATGCATTCAAGTAAGCGGTAAAATCCACCAGTTCATACAGAATACCGTAAACAGAACTAAATGCATTAGTAACAAAGTATTTACCAATAACAAAGAGAATTTAGTACTTGGACAACCAAACTACATCAAGCACTGCTGTCAAGGCTAGCAAGAGGAAGCTGAAAAACGTGAAGGCTATGGATACAGCCACGCGATTGCAGAAAATATGCAATGGTTTGCAAAAATTTGGCAGAGAAGAATGTCGGATCCCTGTACGGTTCAGGTTTGTGACACCAGATGCAGCTGATCCGGCACTCATCATAGCATATGCAAATATCTGCCAAAACATAAGAGGAAAAAGAAAATAAACGGGTAATAGATAAGGCAGATAAGCTTGATTTAAGACTTTAATCAACTCGATATCTGATATAAAAAGACTTTCACGTATTGTAAATATACTACATACGAACTTCTATTTCTTAAGTGCGGCCTAATAATAGATTTATTGTCATAACCCCTAGCTTTTCACAAATATAATACTTGTGCTAATCCTGTTTACCAAAAGTGTATTAAATTTTAACAGGAACGAAGGTCGAGCATTTGTGTCATATCAATACAAGTATACGACTTTGCACACAGAAGGACGATACAATGTCCAGACTATTCCAAGCCATGCACAGGACGAGCATTCTTTGCCACTATACAGAAGTTTTGATACAATGTCCAGACTATTTCCAAGCCATGTTAAAGGCTGAAAGGAAAAAAAAGAAAGAATCCTAGTCTCCCCTTCACATGCGTCAATTGTTGTAATAACTTGTTACAATAACAAATGTGGCTCTTTCTAACACTTTGTCTACATCGTTTTTTTTGCCATTTTTTCATATGTGAATTGTTAATTCATTATGTAGGAGCCACGTGGATAGTTCAATGTGCTCATCCGCGCCTGACCCCTAAGATGTGGATTACCATCGGTAGATAGCATCAGAACTATTCTTTCTTTTCAGCCATCAACCCACCACCTCATTCGTCGACTCTAAGTATCATTCCTACTTCCGATTTTAGACTCTTAGACAACTCAGGTAAGATTTTGCCCAACGAAATTCAAAGGATTCGCAAATCACATCGCCAACACAGCAAAAGTACTTTACGAAAGCTAATTATTAATAGCCTAACTTTATTTCTCCGACTATCCGAACTTTTGCATTTTTTCTTAACCACCATAGAATCTGCAATCACTTCAAAGTGCTATCACACAACAAAAGTAGAATTATCAATAACGACGTAGAAGATATATTTACACTTTGTCGCACATGTATGTATGTATATATATATATATTTGGCCAATTACCTGATCCGCAGCAAAAACGAGCCATGCGTGATTTTTCGAAGGAATGACGAGAGATTTTCGCAATACCCTCGACGTGTTAATGAGTAGTTGAAGCAACGAATAAACGGCTACAGCTGCTGAAACTCCTACTAAGTACCTGATCAGCACAAATTCACATTACTCAACCACTCTTTATTCATTCAAATCACATTTTACCAATTTTCTTGTTCAATGTAATTATGCAGCCAACAATTTTTCCTTTTTATTTTTGTTTGGGGGCATTATAGTCACCTCAAAGAATAATGATGTCCAAAACCAAAAGTTGATTCACGGGTTCTTGTTTTGTTCCGTTTCTAACACAATCCCTTAAATTAGGGAAATACAGTGTGTTCGACTGTGTGAATCTAATCGACCATTTTGCTTAAAATAAAATAAAATGAAGGGCAATATAGTAATTTCAAACGTGCTTACTCAAAAGAATCAGAGAAGGACCACTTGGAGAAGACAGGGATGCTAAAGCCATATAGAGAAATGGTAGAAGCTTGTTTGGCAGTGGCCATTACAGAGACAGATGTGACACATGTTAAAAGACAGAGCAGTCTTAAAACGACATGCATGACATCACTTTTCCGGTAACCAATTCTCCGGCTATCTGGGGTCGGACCGTTCATTATGCCGCTTTCCTCAGCCACCGTCACCTTTGTCTCCGGCAGCTGAATGCCCACTTCCGGCAGCCCAGTGTTTTGTTCATTAGTCATCTTCTTTTCTTGTTTTTTTCTGCTCAGGGCTTGAGAGGTATTCTGACAGTGGAGGGGTGGTTTTAAAATGAAGTGTGGGGTATGGAGACACGTGTCGGAGAAATAGGTGGGGTCTGAGATCAATATAGGACTAGGTACTACCCTGTGACTCAAACATTTGTTTCTTCGTTGGGAATTTACACCGTTTCTTATTCCAAAGTAGACACACAAAAAATGGTAATTAATTCAAATTTATAATGGTAATTAACGTTACTAATTGCTAATTTATTATTCGAAATAAATTTAAAAACTTGTTTCGTGAATGATTTTAATGATTATCGATATTCATCTTATTCTAAACATATTAATTCTTTTTCTTATAGATTAATTTATAGCGAGTTTCGACATTTGAGTTAAATTTGTTATTCGCCAATGAATTAATATAACTTGTCATCGGTGCTTGGTATAAGATTTATTATTTGTGAATTTTAGATTTTTTTTAAATTTTTTTGAAATTGTGATTTTATGTTAAAATGTTGTAACTGACGTCCAATTGTGTCTGGTCAACTTCTTGAAATATGAGTTGGTTGGCCTACCAATGCTACCACTTTGATCAAAGAATTTATAATGTAATCTATTTTGACTTTAGCCATTTTCCCCCGTGACATGACATTGTGTATATACAGAATTTGTATAAGCAACTATATGGTGTTATTAAAATTAAATTTTTAATAGATTGTAATACAAAAATTTGAAATGTGTGATTGAGAAGTTGTGGGATCCATGAAAAATGCGATTAATATTAATTATCTGACTTTACCTTAAATTAAAATCTAATTTTAATATATACCAAACAGGGCCTTAACAAGTATACTGAAATTCCATTATATAAGATGAATGTTAAAAAAACTGAACCAAAGGGAAGAAATCATTGGATAAGGTTTTAAATTTCTATTTGGTACGTTAAATTAAGAAAAATATATATATATATATATATATATATAACAATATGAGTTTTCTAGAATGTGGTTTGCAATTCTCCTTATGACCACACAGTACATCAAGATAATCAATAATTTTTCATGACAAACCATTTCTTCCAATATTCAAAAGAAACAAAAAAATGGCGAATCAAAGGTTTTATTTACTTTTAAAAAAAAAAAAAAATTCTTGAAAGCAAAATCAATTCTCTAATTTTGATCGATGAATGTCTCGAGCTTAAAACCTTACGTTGACTAACACTTTCTTTTTATACGTAATTTATTTCATTATTCGGAAGATGGCTGATGAGTTTTTTTTTTTTAAATGGGAAGAGTTTAAAATAAGCTTGCTTATTGAGACTTAATTATGTCCTCCTCGAAAGCAGGGGTTCCTATTTTGTTTACACCATTTTAAAAAAAATGCACAAACTGGGAGCACCAGAGAAATAGTTCCTTTTTAACACACCACACCATTATCAATCAATTATCCTCAAATTCATGATAATTTTGTTTTTAATATTTATAGGGTGGTCCATGTCTAGGTGAACCGTCCAATGTTAGATGATTCTTGGATACCTTATTCAGCTTTGGTGTTAAATTTTGGATGTGTTGATAATCCTAATTATTGTAATGATTAATAATTTCCTTAATCTAAATTTACTGATTAAAGAATCTAAATCTTGATAGTTTAGCAAATAAAGAAAATGCTTGCTTAATAGATTTAATGAAGGGATTGGTGGGATTTGTGTAGTAGTTTGCAATAGATGTATAATGATCGATTTTGAGTGAGTCATGAGATTAAGGTAATGAAATCCGATCCCTATGATACCAAATGGCAAAAATTGTCCAAATCCATCATGACATTTGATTATATTTGATACTAAGCTGCATCAACTCAACTAGCTTGCATTTTGGTCCCACATCAACACGAGTGTAACAAGATAAGTAAATAAATAAATACTATAATTTTTATTGGTTTCAATTAATAGCTCTCCCAGTGATATTCCTAATTTTGGTATCCCGTCGGATTATCCCCGACAAGTGAGCTCGAGATATTCTCACCTCCATGTCGTCCGTCGTTAGGGTTGAGGCTCCTCGGGGCAGTGTGCATAACCCCAAGGAGGTGATTCGGTCCATTAATGAAACCACTAATGCCATTAATTTAATAGGACTCTACCACTAAAATTTTATGCTTATTCAAGCACTATCTCACAACTTCAATCAAACTACAACTTTTAGGCATGGAAAGACCCCAAACACTTCACAACTCTTTAATCAGATAAGGATGTTCAATTGATTTATCCTACTAGGAGGGCACTACTTAATCATATTAGGAGTGTACTGCTTTCCTCTATAAATACAAGGTATTGGATTATTAATCAAATATGCTTTTACATTCAATTTATAGCCTTATGATTACATTTCCCCCCTCGCTGTGATTCAGGTCCTGAAAATTCTTCATACTCATCCTCGATCGTCTAGTTCGGGTATCCTCGGATGTAGATCATGACACATTTGTTTCAGGTTTTGGAGATCATGTTTGTTGTCATTCCTTGTTGTCAAGCTCAAGTATTCATATGTGTAGATTTTTAGTAGTATCATTGGCTTCGTTTGTAGGAAACACTATCAAAAGCCGCCATGGTCAACACATCCTCAGAACCTTCTCCAGTAAGCTTATCCATTGACGACATTCGAAGATATTCATCAACAAGTCGTTTTGTTGACTCAGTTGCTAAGTCAATAAATTCTATGGCCGATGCTCGAGCTCGAGCTCATTGTCCCGTTCTTGATATCGGTAGCGTGGAGTCCTCGGGTCAACCACGGCCACCTCTCACGACTTTGGGTTCAGGGTCTGTCGTCATAACATCAAATAAGATTTGCATAATCATTCAAAATGGAACTAGAATAATTAGTGCTCAACGAGTTTCACCCCCAAACACTCCATTCACTTTCAAAATTTGGTCATACCTGCTGCGAACATATTGCTTACAAGCAAGCACTCAAAGTCTTGCCCACGAGAAATCTCTATAAGCATTGCTCCGTGCAAATACCTCTAAGCCTTGCCCCGCAAGCAACTTTAAGCCTTACCCCGCACAAGCGACTCTAAGTTTTGCACCATGCAAGCACCTCTAAGCATTGTCATGTACATATAAAGTCTTACCCTGTGCAAGCAAATAAAGTATTGCCTTGAGCAAGCATCTCAAGCCTTGACCCGCACAGGTACATTAAGTCTTGTCCCTTGCGAGCACCTCTAGGTGTTGCCCCGCGCAAGCACCTCTAAGCCTCACCACTCGCAAGCATCATAAGCCTTGCCATGAGCAAGCATCTCTAAACATTGTCTCGAGAAAGCATCTATAAGTCTTGCCTCGAGGAAGCACATCTGAGTCTTTCCCCGCTCAAGCACCATAAGCTTTACAAGTATCTCTAAACATTGTCCCGAGAAAGCATCTATAAGTCTTGCCTCGAGGAAGTACATCCGAGTCTTTCCCCGCTCAAGCACCATAAGCCTTACGAGTATCTCTAAACCTTGCCCCGCGCAAGCACTTCTAAGCCTTGCTCTGAACAAGGACCTCTAAGCTTTGTCCCGCTTAGATACCATAAGTCTTGCTCCGCACAAGCAACTCATGCCTTGTCCCAAGCAAGCACCTATAAGTCTTGCCCTGCACAAGCACTTTTAGCCCCCATGCAAGCACCTCAAAGCCTTGCCCCCCCCCCCCTCCTCCTCCCCAAGCAAGCACTATAAGTTTTGTCCCGCGTAAGCACCTCTAAGTCTTGCCGCATGCAAGTACCCCTAATCCTTGTCCCACACAAGCACCATAAGTCTTGCCGTGAACAACCAACTCAAGTCTTACCCCGTACAACTACCTAAGTCTTGTCCCTTGCAAACATCCTTACAAATACTTAATACATTCATATAAAATTAGTCCTAAACACCCATTAAATAAAAGGACTAACCTTATAACCCCAAAGGCTATAAAGTATCGTACGTCAAGATTTTTAACAATGTCGAGGTCAAACCCCTTTCTTTTAAACTTTTTAACAAAGTTGGGGTCCAACTCCTTCCTTTCGAAATGTTTAACAAGGTCGGGATGCAACCAGCTTCCTTTCACATTTTTAATAAGGTCGGGATTGAGTAATTTCTTTTTATATTTTTAACAAGGTCGGGGTGCAACCCCCTTCTTTTCAAATTCTTAACAAGGTCGGGGTCGAACTCCTTCCTTTCAACATTTTTAACAAGGTTGGGGGTTGAGCCCCTTTCTTTTAAATTTTTTTACATGGTTGGGTCTAGCTCATTTCTTTCAAAAAAAAAAAATTAATAAGATCAAACTCCTTCCTTTCAATTTTTTTTTTAACAAGTCAGTTGCAACCCCCTTCTTTTTAAACTTTTTAACAAAGTTGGGATCAAGCTCCTTCCTTGCAAAATTTCTTAACAAGATACAGATACAACTAGGGTTGGACATGGGTCGATTTGGTTCGGTTCTCTTCAAAATCAAGTCAACCCAAAATTTTCAGGTATTTATTAAATGAAACCGTCAGGTACAAATATAATTATAAAACCGTTCAAGTTCGGTTCAATTTGATTCTATTCTGTATCATAATTAAATTTTTAACATTTACAGCATCACTCATAACTTTTACAAATTAACGTAACTCAATTTAAAAACATATAAATAATAAGCTGTCCAATAAGACTAATTCAATATATACAAATACCAAAAAGTAGATAATAATATTAAAATATCGATGTTCTATATCAATAATTCATTTGCTTTAAACAGACTGTATAAAGAAAATGAAATATAAATTAAAAGTTATAAAAATAAAATATTTTTAAGTATCGGTAATAATTACCAACTATTTGATTTAATTAGTAGAATGAAGAAGTTTCAAAATCGATTTGGGAATTAAGATATATGTTTTAAAATTATCAAATGATTTGGGTTTATAAGGTAGTGGGCGCTGCTTACCAAATGAAATTAGAATAGAAAGGGGAATGAGAAGGATAAGGATAAGGCACAAATGTTGGGCTAACAAAAAATTAATTTGGTTGGACTTGACCGATTTGTTTAATTAATTTGTTAATTTGTTTAGAAAAAATTAAATAATTTAATTAATCCAATATAAAAAATTAAAAAATTATTTAAACTCAGTTCTTTGGTTTTTGGTCTAGAACCGAGAACTGACACAAACTCATCGATTCTTGATTCAAATATCCGTTCGGGTATTTAACTTATGAAGAACCGTTCGGTTCGGTTCGAGAGTTTTGTCCATTCCTAGATACAACCTTCTTCCTTTTGGATTTTTAATAAGGTCAAGGTCGAGCTCCTTCCTTTCAAATTTTTTTAACAAGGTCGGGGTCGAGCTCCTTCCTTTCAGACTTTTTAACAAGGTCAGGATCGAGCTTCTTTCTTTCAAAATTTTTAACAAGGTCGGGATATGCCAAGCATTTTATGCACGTGAATTATACTGCAAGTATACGGTGTCAAGTTTTGTAATATAGTATTGGAGTATGAGTGTCAAACCCACAGGGATTGATATTTGATTTTATATTAAATACTATAATTATTTTAGTTTTTAATTTGTCTACAGAAACAAATTTTGAAATTAATATCGTTAACTAATCTAACGATGATTTTAGTAACGAATTCAAAGAATGCAATGTAAACGAATGACTTAATATAAGAAAGGCATAGGGAATGATTTCACCCAACTTTCAATTATATATAATTATTCTAGTCAATTTTCTCATATTTAAAAGCAAGAATCTTAATGTATTTCTCTCCATTCTCTCGAATGTCGGCTAGAAATTAATCTTAAAATTCAATTATAATATCTCTATTACGAATTAAAATAAAAAAAATTATCAAGTTCATGATTCTTTTATAGAGTAAGTTTCATAGATCCTATACTTTTTCTCGAAATCCTTGAAATCTACGTTGTATCAATCATATGATCCCGCCTAAATTTTCCTCTTTCAAGTGTTGAAATTGACTAGCATCTATTCATTCAATTAGTGGCAAATTAATTGAAGCATTAATTTTATGACACAATCAAACATTTATGAAAAATCAAATAGAAATAATTATGACAAAATCAAATCATAATATCAAGTTTGGCTACATCAAACTCTAGATAAATTGTTTAGTTCATGATGAATTTCATAAAATCTATACAATTTATATGAGAGAATATAAGGGAGAAGGGAAAGATAAACTCTTTTGAAGTTTTAGTTGGAATTCCCATTGATATTCTTTGCGCCTCCTCGCTTGATTTCTCGAGTATTTTGATGTTTTGCCCCTTCCAGTTTTTCGAAAATAGGTCTTTGATAATGTATTTATAGTATTTTTGGAGTCTTAGACGAATTAGAATTGAATTAGGCCAAAAAAGAATCCAAAAATATTTAAAACTCGTTTTCTCGCCCAGCGGCACCTCGGCGCCCATGATGCGCTGATTTTCAGCGATAGAGGAGCTGTGGCGCCCGTGAGCATGCCTATTTTTTGAACCCAATGTAATTGTGCATCTCATTCCAAAAACTCCCACATTGCGCACGAGATCCTGGAATGGATGCACGAGGGCCTATGATGTGTCCAATTTCTGTATGAACTGGCCACCCACAACCTCATGTTTGAGGTCAAGATAACCTCGAGCACTCTTCCAGTGATATTCCTAATCTTGGTATCCTCAAGGATCATCCTTGACGAATGAGCTCGAGGTATTCTCACCTATGTGTCGTCGATCGTCGATGTTGAGGCTCCTCGAGGTAGTGTGTATAACCCATAGGAGGTGATTCGGTCCATTAACGAAACATGTAATGTCATTAATCTAATAGGATTCTACCATTAAAATTTTATGTTTATTCAAATACTATCTTACAACTTCAATCAAACTACAACTCCTAGGCATGGAAAGACCCCAAGCACTTCACAACTCTTTAATCAGATAAGGATGTTCAATTGATTTATGATACTAGAAGTGCACACCTACCTTTATAAATGCAAGACTTTAGATCATTATTCAGATATGTTTTTTTCTCTCAATTTATAACTTTATGCTTATATTTCCCCTCTCGCTAACTTAAGTATCGGAAGAGCGACGATGTCGCACCTCTTTGCCTTTAGGTCCTGGAAATTCTGTTCGTACTTATTTTCAGTCGTCAAGTTTGGATATCCTCAGGTGTGGATCATTGACACATTTGTTTCAGGTTTTGGAAATTCTGTTCGTGATCATTTCATATCGTCAAGCTCAGGTATTCATGGGTGCAGATTTTTGATTGCATCAATTATCATATCTAATCTTATAAAATACGAGGCGTCCTTTTGCTTAATATGAGGATATCTAGTATATGACGCTAACAGTGTTGAACGGATATGATTAGCCTCAAAGTACAGTATACAACTGCCAACCTTTGAAAAGGAGCAGCCAAGTATCAAAAGTAGATAGGTAAGACAATAGATTTCTGGTAAAAAAAAATCAAATTAGACATCGAACATCAAGTCAATAACGTTCGAGACCATTGATTACAGCAGATTCCTGGGCACTGGAACTGCCAGTCTGCCATTCTTAAGGTAGTATGGATGAGGGTAGACATGAAAATCATTTGATCTCGAGTTTCTATTTGATGATGCAGGGGGAAAACATTTCACCAATCAAATTTAAAGAGTACCTGAATGTGGATTTAAAGATGCGGGAAATCAGAATGAGGGCTTTGATTTTGGAGAATTTGTGAGTATTTGACCCCAAAACCTTAGAGAGCAAATAAAACCCCCCCAACGATTTGCATTCATTTCAATTCAAATTAAAGTTTTATTTGAGTCCCATTTTTGTGGAAAAAATTTTTGTAGCGGTGATTTTTTATTTTTTATAAGAATATGTAGTTGAAAAATAAGAAAAAAAATTTAAATTAAGTGTAAAATTATTTTTATTGAAAGAATGTGTTAAAAATAAGTTTTTTTGAGAATAGGATTCAAGCAGGGGGCTTAACATCCCCACAGCAGGAGAATTTATGTGAAGTCAATCCTTTCTTTGACTATCAAAAGTAATAAAACCATAGAAAAACAATAAAACAAATATGCCCTTAAGGATGTATTTGATTACATTTATTTTTCATAAAAAAATGTCAGTTTTTCACCGAAATTCCTATTTTGAAGTGTTTGATTGTTATTTTTTTTCATGAAAAATATTTTCAACTTTTAAAAATATGCCTAATTTTCCTTATTTTTTTTTTTTTTTTTATGGAAAACATTTTTTTTTGTGGGGAAGTAGGTTTTTGCTTTCCCCAAAATAAGTAAAATATTTTCTTTTGGATATATATTTTATGTCAACCAAACACCCTCTAATATTAATTGAAATAATTAGAAAATGGAAAACAGAGAAAGAAGATAACAAAACGAGCGTGTTAAAATCTTGTAAAACCAAGTGCATCACATCTTGGGCTGGACTAATGTCAATGGACCCAATTAGTTTACATCAAGGGAAAAATGCATAGATCGGACTTTTTCTTTCCCAAAATCACAAATCAGGTCCCAAGTTTTAAATTTGCAAAAATCAGGTTTTTCAAAAATTAATTAATTATATTTTACAATTATATTAAATTAAATATTTAACTATAATTAACCCACCCACCCACCCCACCCACCCCAAATCCACCACCTCCACCCCCACCCCCACTGTTCCGGCGGCCGTGACTGTTCCGGCGATGGCGATTACCACTCCGGTGATCGTTCCGCCGCCACTTAATTCCGGCGATCACAAATTTAGTATGGGTCACAGATTTTTAATTTAGCCACAAGTTAAAAAAAATTATAGATAACATAGGTCACAGATTTTTAATTAGTCACAGATTAACAAATTAACAAATGAAAAATAATTGGTCACAGTTTAACAAATGAAAAATATTATTGGTCACAAATTAACAAATTTTAAGGTCACAGTTAAATAGTTGCCACAAAGAACAATAGTCACAGATTGATATAGTTGGTCACATACACACAAACACTCGTCGCTCAATCCCAAACCACCATCAATACTTGGTCACAGATCGACCAAGTAATTGGTCACAGAAACTCTTTGTCACATCCGCAGCACCCGTCCCTCAATCCCAATACACCCAACAAATAAAAGGTCACAGGTCACAGAACGACCAAACAGTTGGCCACATACAGTCCGTCCCATCCCCATCCGACCCTAATCCCTAAAACACCCACCAACAACCACCACCCAAACCACCACCACAGCCGCATGAACAACACCACCAATAACAACCACCACCACCCAAACCGCCTGCACAGAAATCCGCCCCCACACCCACGCACACAGATCTCCCCTGCCGACAGCAAATTGAACCTCCCGCCGCACCCACGCACACACACAGCACCCATGCCGGCAACACACACACACACAGCACCCGCACCCACGCACACACACAGCACCCACGCCGGCAACACCCACACACAAAATCAGCAGCTTATTTCTTTGCCGCTACTGCCCAAAATCAGCAGCTTCTTCGCTGCTGATTTGTTTGCCCCTGCTGCCCAAAATCAGCAGCTTCTTCGCTGCTGATTTGTTTGCCCCTGCTGCCCAAAATCCTGCTGCTGGTTCACAACGGGGAAGGGGGACGGGGAAGGCAGCGGCAACAACGACATCGCTGCTGCCGTTCAGCAGCGTCAACGCTGCTGAACGGCTGCAGCGATGCTGCTGCCGCTACTGCTGCGATTCGCAGCGGGGGACGGGGAGGGCAGCGGCAGCTCACAGATTAGAGGGGGGAAATGGAGGAGACGGGAGGGAGGGGGAGGAGAGAAGGGAGGAGGAGGCGGCGGTCGGAGGGGGGATGAGAGAAGTGAGAGAGTGTGGAGAGAAGTGAGAGGAGGGGTTGTGTAGAATGATAGACAAATTAGGGTTTTAATAGATAAATTCTTCTTGACGAACACTTCAATTAGAACTCTTGAAAAATATTAATTTATTGAAAAATGTGTGGTTGAAAATGAATAGAAGAATTAGATGAAAATTTTAATGTGACTCAAACAGGGGCTTAATGATTATTTACATAAAAGTTCTAAAAAATGTTTATATGAACGCAGATGAAAATATTCTTAATTCAAGTAATTAATTTTTATTTTCGTTTTCTATATTTTGAACTAAATTTATTATTTATTTTTATTTTACCTTTTTATCTAGAAAATAATATTTTAAGTTTAATCGACTTTAAAATGTATATAATATTTGAAAATATATTAATACAATTTTTTTTCTATTTTTATTGAATAATCAAATCTTCATTGAATAAAATGTTATAAATTAATTTTTCAAAATTTCGGACAAAACATGTTTTTTAGTTTTCTATTTTAAGAAATAATTTGCAAAATAACAAACCAAACGCATTTTTAATAATCTTAAAATAGGTCTTCAAACCAAAATTTTGAAAATAAATTCAAAACTCAAAATTGAATACGAGCCCTAATTTTTTAGAAAATAGGGTCAAACAAGAGTTAGTGTCTGTTTGACGATCATTTTGGTAGATTAAAAAGTTTTAAATAATGATTTTTACGATAATGTATGGTTAAGAAGTAAGAAAAATTTTTAGTATACATGTAGAATGTTTTATTATGTGAACGTGTGATTGAAAATAATCCTATAACAAATAATAAAATAAATTAAAGAGTGAATTTAGTTTGTTATGGCCTCGATGAGGCTGCCGGTGCCAGCTAAAGTAGGAAGCATACCTAATCCTCACTCTCTAAAGAACCTAATTCCATTGAACACATTTTCTTATGGCCATAAGCCACGTGATGTGAGTGGTGACAGAATAGAATTATACGAAGTGACTCTCCACTATTCATCCTCTTTTATTAAAAATAATAAAATCTAAACAAGTTATATGTATCCAAGTTCAATAATGAAAATATATGGCCACATTTTAAAATAAGTTCTTTTTTCAAAAAAAGAAAAGAACTAAATGTGTGGAAGTATTTAATATATATTTATTCCGCTCGAGTTGACATGACTCATTCTTCTTAATCTTTCGTATGAATCGTGTAACTATTTGATAGCAATAGTAACAGAGTCGAAAAGAACATTCTCAATATACAGAATACATACACATTTTGTCACTTCAACATTTGTTCATCGTCTCGTTGTGAAAATTCTGACTTCATTGTTGAATAGCAAAACGTACAAGTTTACACGAGAAGTCATAGTCGAAAGAAAAGAGTGGTAGTAGAGAAGAGGAGACAAGAATAATTGCAACCCGTTGCCAAATAACATGGAAAGATCCCTAGACATGGACACACTGCCATGGTTTAGGTTTTGTGGGAATATATTAATTATATTATCTCAAGTATCATGCACTGAAATGCATGTGCTTCTTCTTTCTCTTCACATGTATCTCTTTACCCTACCTCCACCCACCCTCTCTCCCACCTATATATACATAATTATATTTGTATTTATATAGATAGAGGTACATATGCATTGTACTTTCAAGTACATTTTATAGTAGGTGTGAACTTTGCATGTTGCTAAAAATACCAAAGAATAGGCATTTGATGCATTGTACTAAGTATTAAGTTTTGTATTGTGTTCAAGAAAATTAAGAATATGAATTTAACAAATGTAATAGTCAATATATATATAAATATATCATTATAAATATTGAGCGCACAAATATACCTTTTAGCGGAAATTATAAATCACATCATATATATTACCTTATAATCCGTTTGCTTACCATTTTTACATTATTGATTTTTCATTAAAAGTTTTTTTCTTTAAAAGAATAACGTTGAAGACATAAATATATTGTTAATAGAAAAATGTAATAAATTGTGTAAAATGAAAATGGAAAAAATTCATATTGTAATTTATGGAGAGAGAGAGAGAGAGAATTTTAAGTTGAAATTTAAATAGCAATCAAAACTTTAGTCGTCGGAATAATACTCAGAATCGAAGCAATCGTCGGAACGATAATCGAAATCAAAGCAATCACCGGAGAGGCCGTTGGAGCGTTCGTCAAAATGATTTGCCAGAAATTCGCCGGAGCAATTGCCGACAAATTCGTCGGACCGTGCATGCATGAATGTATTGCATATACCATATACAAGAATGTATTGCATAAATGTCTAGCTGATTTTACTCGTAAATTTGAACGTGCACATGAATTCACGTAAAATGAGTTTTCTTTCGTTTCCCAAACTTAAATTATTGCCATGTTTCGGGGTCAACGACATGTCACCAGAGTTTAAAACTATCACACATATTTTCTTAATAATTATTAATAACACATAGTTAAAAAATCGTGATAAATATTTTCATTTGGAGGAGGCCAAAAAGCTCTAGATTACTAAATTTGCATTTTTTTTTTCTATTCCAAATTTCAATGAATCTTATTAAATTAATAAAAAGAATAATATGTATTAAGTGACTGTGTGAAAGTGATTTTTTTGAATAATGTAGTGTTAAAATGGAGAAAAAAAATAATGTAGTTTTTAAATGATCGCAAGCAAGCGCTACATTACAGTAATAATCCATATACTATATAGCAGATTTCTAGGGCATGCCTTGATTTTTTAAAAGGGTGGTTATATTCATATATTGTTACCGCAATTTTTACACCACAGTTTAATTGTATTTAAATTCCTCAATTTTTGTTCTCTGTAACAATTATTTTCTTAATTTTTTTTTCTTTTTTGTCGAATTCATATTTTTAACATCCCATTAATTAGTTTTTCTCGATCTTGATGGTGATTTATATTTAGAGGGCGTGTGGTAGAGATTAAAATCGGATTAAAATTGAAAATATAGCTGTTATTGTTGACTTTTATTAGACGGGTGGGACCCAATAACGGCCATATTTTTAATTTTAATTGGATTTTAAGCCGTACCAAACAGGCTCTTAAATATTTTTCTTCATTAAAAATATTTTATTTTCATACTTTCAAATGAGGAAAAAATATTTTTTTGCACTTTTTTTAAAAAAAATGATTAAAATACGTTGTTTTACATCATTTCAATGTACCATACTACCATTGAATATAAAACTGTTATCAAATACAAAATGTGTTAATTGATATAAAGTTTGAAAATAAGAATGACACGAAAAATCGTTAGGTACATCTCTTTTATATATAAAGTGGCTATCTAACGGAGTTTTGTTGTTTTAACGGAAAAACTAACGGAATTTCTTGATTTAACGGAAAAACTAACGGAATTTTTTTAATTTAAAAATATTTTAACTCCATAATTGGGCTTCAAAATTTACAATTCTAATGCCCATGTAGAAGTATTGGATGTCATGCTCATTTTATAGATACACTTCTCTCCAAAGATTTCATAAACTTCCAATGTGGGATTGTGCATTTTATATATGCTCTTAACTCCAATAGTTTTATAAATTTCTAATGTGGGATAGTGACAAAAAAAAAAATGTTAAAATACTCATCAAAATCATTTTAAAATGTATGTCTAATTGACTAATTTGATTTTGAATTACAACTAATTAAATTGTAATATTCACTTTCATTCTTTCATTTATTTAATTTTCAAATTTAATTTAAATTGCACTTGATTATTAATATATTAATGTTAGATATTATTTTCTATAAGTTTAGAATATTTTAATTTAACAAAGTAAACTATTTTAACATATTTATTTTTAATTTTTAGTGTTGGGACTAATTGTAGGATATATAATGAATCTAATTAGTAAAGATAGATTTACTTTAAATTATTTTTATGTATTTATTGCATTCGGTTCGACCCCAGTTGAATTCCCACAAACTTCACGTCGAAATCATTCTCGATTGTGAATCAAAATCCTTCATCTCCATTTTTAGATATCGGAATTATCAAATCCGCAAACTTTTCGTATAAATCCTATGATTAATGCTCATGTTTAGTTCCTTAATTAATAAAAAAAATTAAAATTCTCCTAACACTATTTAGCAATATTATAGTATTATATTAAATGTTTAGTAAGTATTATTTTTAAATATTAGATGATTTTATGATATAGTAAAAAATCTATTTTTTTTTATAATATAGAAAAAATTTATTTTTTAAAATAAAAATATATTTAATGTCTTAAAAATAATTAAAATAATATTAAAAATACGAAACGTATTATGACGCTTATTCTTCGTATTGACATGCCTAAACTTATGATTCTTGATTTTCAATATCGACGTCTCGCAATGCATTACGTCTTTCAGAATATTATTAATAAATGAATGGAAAATGCAAAAAACTTTTTATTAATACATTTTAGTCACTAAGAAAAAATGAAACTAAAAAAACAAAATGGATGTGAATATTATTCATTTAAAAATGCTAATAGTTTATTTGGTAAGGTACATTGAACTCAATGAAGAAAAAATATTTATTTATTTAGTTTTGTATTATAACATTATCTATTATTTTATTATGTATAAAAAGTTCATGATTAAATACAAAATTTAATATAATATAATAGTACGAAACACAAACTTAAACATTTTAATTTAGAATTTAACACTATTCAAATTAAAATTAATATATCACAATGTGTAATTATTTATTAATTACATAAACATTACATCATTAATTATTTAATGAACCAAAAAAATTATATATAACTAAGCAAACGTGCATTGCACGTTGCTTAAACCTAGTAAGTAATATAATGAGTAAAAATTTAAAACTTTTAACTGAAATTAAAATGTAGCGTAAGAAATAAATTTTGCTGTGTGAATGTAATTATATTTTTTTTAATCCAACTTAATAAAATGACTTACTCAATTTGACTTTCTATTTTTATTTTTATTTTTTTAATGAATGGCAAAACAAATCTTCTTGAAACTTTCCCACGTTTGATCTAACCGCACTTCCACGCAACTGTACTTCGTACACCATACGATGTTCTCAAATTCTCCTTCACTACAAATCCCAAATTAATTAGGTCAATTGCTCACTGAAATCCATGCTGGAGGTTTATTTTTTTTTTAATAATTAGTTCGAGGTGGTCCACTAATCCCTGAATTTAATCCTTTGTTTTAACCAATGTGGGCAACAAAAATATTGCCCCTACATTTGAGACACACCACATGCTAATTTCCCCTCTCCTTAAAATCACAAAATATTAAACAAATAAATTATGTACACAAATAACCCAAATGGAAATTTTCGTTCCATGTGTACTATTTATCTACTAATCCAAATATGGAAAGAAAATTTCCATTTGGGTTATTTGTGTACATAATTTTTTTTTTTTTTAATATTTTGAGATTTTATGTACTATCTATCTACTAATCCAAATAGAGCGCGCTCGATTAGATGATTCATTTTTTACTGATTATAATAATTTGAGCTTTAACTTTCAAAAAACAATTTCTTTATAGATAAAAATTTATTTATATTTACGATCAATAAAAGTGGAAAAAGTAAATGTTAAGAGGGATCGTAACCAATTATTGTTTGTAACTAGATCTATATAAACTATTATTGTTTGTGACAATGCATGTATAAGCTATTATTGTTTATGACCAAACATGTATTATTTGTGACTAATTGTGATCAAGTTTATCTTCATTGTGACTATTTGTGATCGTGTATGTCTTAAGTATGACTGTTAACAATGACATGTGTAATCAGGCATCTATTAACAATAATTGCTTGTGACAAAACATGTTTACATTTAAAAGTTTGTTATATGTTAATTGCGACTCTCTATGACCAAATCTAAGTAAATTGTGAGTTTGTGACATGTTGTGATCATTAACGTGTTGAATGTGACATGTAAACATATAACAAACTTTTTCACACTACTCCACCACAATTGGTACCACAAAAAAAATACCGTGTCACCTCACCACCACCACAACACCACCTCTAAGTCATCAACACCGCCTCCAAACACTCCACACACAAATCACCATACATAGATCACCACCACAATCCATCCACCATTTTCGATGCACCTCCACGACAACTACTACCACCACCTCCACCACCTGCACCAACAACCACTCAACCGCATTACCACAATACACACAGTTAGGTGCCGTTTCCATACACAGAATCACACACACATTCTAACAGAACCAGATCTACACATTTCTTAAAAGAACCCCAACTTTAGAACACGATTCGAAAGTTTAGGTCAATTAAGATACAATCATTCGACTAGGGACTAGTGAAGGATAACGAGAAGCATGAGCATCATCGCTGCAAAATATGATCGTAACTGCTACAATTGTTAGTAAATTCCAAAAGACCTCTACAAAATATGGGATTGTCGAAAAGGTCCTTGCTAAAGAGCAAGATTGCAAGGATTGAATTTGAGAGTAGAGGTGTCAACGTGCAACGTCGATCGGCACAACCTCATTACCTTGAAAGCCAACAAGTGCGCCACTTGCTGTGTACTACTTCCACTCATTTCTCGAGTTTTAGATTCAGTTGGAGGATAAATAAGTAGCCCTGTTTGGCCCCCATTTTTTGGCATTATTTGAGATTATAATTTTTAGAATAATGTTTTTTTGAAAAATGTGTGGTTAAAAATGAATAAATTGTTTTAGGTTTACGTGTAATATTATCTTATTGAAGAATGTGTAATTAATAAGAAGAGAAAAAATGAATTATAATTTTAAAGATGCCAAACGTGGCCATAATCTTCTGTTTGGAGGGTGCAATGGCGTGAGACTAGTGGGATGAGGGGGTTCGATGGGGTAGCAACTTCGCCGCCGATTAAGGTCGTGAGTGGTGGTTCCTTCATGAATAGCTTTCTCTCTGTGGACACCGTAAATATAGAGAGGAATATTGTGAAGGAAAGTAGAAGATATTTACTGTAGGGAGTGGGTGAGGTGGTAATGGTATTTTATATGAAAAGATTTGATTTTTAGGTAATTATTAATAAGATAATATATTGATCGTAAATAAATTTATATTAACACCTGATTTATAGTATCTTATTTTTGAAATGTAAAGTTAAATTGTATGATTTTGCTTAATTTTTCCTATTCCCAAACTTTCAACAAATTTTCATCATCTTTACTTTTTCAAGAAGAAAAAAAATAAATTATACGCCATTCACTTTTTGCACCAAAAGCTGAGTTTACTATAACCAAAAGTAAATAAATAAAAAATCTATCGAATTAATTAATAGTAACAAAAAGTAGAAAATCGTAAAAGCTTACAACTTCTACAATTGAATTGACCATTTTCTCCCTCCATCTTCTCTATGGAAATTTCTTTTGCCTCCTTCAAAATTCAAATTTCTAAAACGTAGTCGTGAATTAGAAAAATGGGGTTATGACTGGTTACTTTAAAACCCTAAAATTAGTGTCCGCTACACTAGATCGCGCGCTTGAAATCAGGACCGTCAGCACTATTGTGACGATGAATGAGAAAATCATCACTGCCGTTTATGTTGAAAATTGACGTTTGACTAAGCAACTGCTGGTGGTGGTGATGCATCTGCAACTCCTTTTGCCGCCGGAGCTCCACCACTTTCCGGTGGGAATTTGAATGCTTGTTGGATACGAAAGTCGGGCTAGCAGCGGGTCGGTATTCGGGTACGAGGCGACCCGACTTATAGCGGACCCCACAAGCGTTGCATAAAGTTTTTGGGCCCATTGGGCCGGTTCTCCACTGCGGAGTTTTCTCTGAGGCGCAATGCAGACATATCCGGCCTGGGGTTTCAGCTGGTTCCCTTTCCTTAGACGGAGTCGTTTCCATGGGCTTGTGGTTGGTGATTGAGTTGATGGTGACATTATTGTAGTGATTGTTGGAGATGGAGGACGGCGGTGAAGAGAGGAGGAGGCGGGAGGACCAGTCACATGGGGCAGCGCGTGAGCGCTTGCTGCGGGCTTTGCCTGGGACGGAAACATCGGAATGGAAAATAGGCGGCGGCGGTGGCGAATTGTTGATTGGAGAGACTGAACTTTTGGTGGCAGAGGAGGATGAGGAGGCGGCGGTGATTTCGGCGGTGGTGTTGGTGGGGATGAAGTGTAGATTTTGAACATCGTCGCTTGAGAATGATTCGTCCACAAAATTTGAAAGCCATTCCAGCTCCGCTAAATCATCGTACTGTTCACCAAAAATATTCAGAAAAATCAGCATAAAGTTCATAAAAAATCAATTCATTTTTCTGAATTTTGATTTCACGCTAAAAGCACATGCAAAAAGTTAATTTCAACAGTAAAATTCGATCATTCATATTCAAAAATTGAATTGAATTGAATGCGTAAATTTGACAAAAGCTTATTTCATAACAGAAATTGACTTTTTCCCATTTATTTTTGGGAATCACATTCTGTTACAGAAGAACAGTAAGTGCTATAGTGTCGGCGAGGAAAAAGAAAGAATTAATCCAAGGCAGAGGCACACGTATCGAGGCGTTTCATGCATAAAATTATGAGACGAAAATTTAAAATCATTTCGATAATGAAAAACAAATTTTACAATTGAGGATCAAACTCACCGGAACGCAGAGTTCATGGGCGGTAAATTGAGAGTCAGTGAAGCTGCGGCAGCTAACATTGCCATTTAATTGGCCATCGCCACCGCCAGAAACCGACGAATTACAGCTGTCAACGGCGGTGACAGCGGACGAGTCACCCGAATTTCCAGCCAAGCTGTCGAAAAATGCGTCGGTCATCGCCACATCCTCCTTGGAAAAATCCAGCAAATCATCCACAGTAAAATGAGCGCCATTACTATTACTGTTGAGATTAAAATCATCCGCTGAAGAAAATTCCGCATAATCCCCCATAAAATACTCCATCATTTATAAAATTTGCGCACACAAATTTAATTTGGGGTTTTTGGTTTGATTTCTGTGGGGAAAAAGAAGCAAATCAACGGTAGAGAGAAGGGAAGAAAGCAGTGTGTGTGTTGAGACTGATGGTGTGTGCGGGGGGGATTTTGATAAGTGAAAGGAGGGGCATAATTGCAAATATCAGAAAATATTATTAAATTTAGGTGACTTAATTATTTTTTTATTTTATTTATTTTCATTTCATTAACG
This sequence comes from Fraxinus excelsior, assembly GCA_019097785.1. Taxonomy (NCBI): domain Eukaryota; kingdom Viridiplantae; phylum Streptophyta; class Magnoliopsida; order Lamiales; family Oleaceae; genus Fraxinus; species Fraxinus excelsior. The sequence goes on along the minus strand of CM032628.1, from coordinate 30,887,515 downwards.
AATGGTCACTTCAATTGTTACTTGTGTAAACTGTAAAGTAAGAACCTTTGCTTATTAAGTTAATAAAAATAAATAAAATCATTAATGATATCGAACGGAAAGTTTAATTGGTAGAGTCGAAATTATTTAAAAAAAAATAAGTTGATTAATAAAAGAGTAATATGACTATATTTGTCTTTTTATTTCTTTTTGGGTTGGATAAAGTGATTAAAGCAAATTGATTCACAAGAAAAGTTACTTACTTTGTTCTTCATGTTAAAGACCCTTCTTTTTATGACTGGTTTCTTTCTTTATTTGGATTGCAAATACAACCTCAACATTGGGATTCTCATATTAATTAAAATTAATAATTTACCAAAAAAAAAAAAAAAAAATTGTAACTCAAATTAAGCACTAAGTAAAAGTTAAAAGTAACAATATATTTAATAGAATTCACAACTTTTCAATTAAGGGTGAACACGATTCAGTTTGAACAGTTTGAGACAAATTTTTAAATCAAACCAATTAAAGCAGTTAGAAATACGGTTGTATCTTTTTATCTGGAATGTGTTTAGTTTTAATTGGATTAAATAAAATTTAGACTAATTTTTGTTCAATTTTTTTTTTCCCAAACCATTTGATGATTTGAAACAGTTTGCAAAGATTGAAACTTAAATCGATTTGGTTCGGTTCAAAATCAAAACGTTGACGGACCACATGGGACTAAACCAACGATTTCAAAAAACCGATTTCGGTTCGTTTTTACAATTTGACGGTTTCGTTATTCAACCTTATTTTCAATCACATGTATTATCATTTTTTTATTAAAATATATTTTTATCTACCAAACATGGCCATAAGTAAAAAAAAAAAAAAAAAAAAAAAAAGGTTGAAATAATAAAAAGAGATAAGTAGTTATTAATTACCTAAGATCATCAACTCTTTTTGCCTTAAAAAATCGATCTAACAGGTTTTGTCGCCGTGAATCCTCCATTGGCGTCCAAGTTTACAGCCGGATTCCTCTGCTTATTTTCTCTCTCTAATTATTTTGCCCTAGGGACTTGCGCTTTTGTCCCCGTAATTTAATTTATTTATTTTTGCCTCCCCATTATTTTTAAATTCCATTATTAGCACCACCCTTTCAAGTTTTACCTTACATTGCCATGTTATTATATTCCTTAACCCACGTTGATGCACGACGGCTACAGCTTGGCTTAAACCAATAACGGTCATGATGAGTGACACGTGGCACTTGTACTTGTTTGAAATCACTTTCATTGCCAATTGGGATTAAAGAATTTGATTTTCACCTAATAATTTTTTCGAGTTGATTCTACGTAGTGATTACTAATGTCCTTAATCGAGTTATGTCGTCAAAATTGTAGAAAAATTCTCGTTTTTAGTTTTGCAATAGTGGAACGTGTTTCGCTCCTTCACTTCGCATTATCGATCACGCTATTATGATCAATTTTTCTCATCCAATCTTCTTATCATGCTCGTCTTTCCCGTTTTCATCTTTAGTGGATGCTCTGGTTTCAGTTAAACTCGGACATCGCGTTTAGGGGTATTCTTGTATGGGACTTTGATCGACTTCAACTAAATAAATCTTCTTTCGAATTCTTATGTACCGTACTCGTAGCATTTTACCTAAATTGGATAGGAAAACAAGAAATCAAATAAAAGGTGACATAATTTAGTACCATAACCTATCATGTGATCAATATACACCACATGTTTTGTTTTGTCGATTTGCCCAAAAGATTTTAAACCACATGGTAATAGCTACTAATGGTAAATTTCATAATAAGAAAGCAAGGAAGAGAAAAGAATTCATATTAATCCCATGTTTTTAGAGAAACATGATTTTCACACCACACAATAATTTTCAACATTGAATTATGTTACAAATTTGTAACATAACTTAACTTCGAGAATATATTAAACACGTTGGACCAAATGAAATAGAATATACGCTCATTATTGTAACATTAAATTACGTTATAAATTTGCTTCGAGAATATATTAAACACGTTGAATCAAATGAAATGGAATATATACTCGATCGAATTGAGTAAGTTTTACAAATCTCAATAAGCAAGATTTTTTTACTTCTTTTTACCTATATGCTTTGAATTCGTGTGGTCCAACTAAGCACGTGAGGAAGTATTTTGGGGCCATCATGTGAGAGACTTTTATAATTTTATTTTTATTTAATTTAATTTTCCATACACAACTGTGGTCAAAATTCGTAATAGCTGGAAATTGATCATTTTTTATGCTTCCCACACGTAAGCCTATACTTCGAACGTGGTTGCACGTGTAGGGAAGTCACGTGGATGGCACGCTCCTCACGTGCCCCTTCCCTTAACATGTGGGTTTCCTCCTACTTTAAAATTTATTTTTAGTTAACAATTAAAAATACATATAAATGTTTTTACTTTAATACGTAGTGAATAATTTTATTTACAGTTTAATTTTGATTGAATTTATAAATGGAATCCAGATAGAAGCTTATTAGAGGAATTGGCCCAATTGCATAGGGCTTTTAAGTTTGGTTAAATATTGGGCTAAGGTTAATAGGCTATGAGTTGCGTGCAAGTTTTGGCTCCTTGTCTTCTTTAGAATTTGTTTGGACCAGATTTTAATATGATTTTAAGTCAAACAATCAATATCAACCACATCTTTCATGATCCCACGTCTTTTCAACCACACATTTCAAAAAATTCTATCACAATTCACTTAAAATCTGATTTTAATTTACACCAATCACCCTCTTAATATCAACTCAAGGTTTATAGGCTAATTGTTTTAGATTTTATTGAAGTTTTGTTTATGGTAACTTTTCAATTAGTCCAGGTTTGATTCAGCTAATAAATTGATTTAAATTTAAATAAAAATAACAATTAATTTTAATCATATATTTTATGGGACTCGTAACTTTTTGATCATACATTCTATCAACTTTTATCAAGATTTATTAAAAATTTAATTTTTATCTAAATCAAATAGGGGTTTAATATTTTAGATTTATGACATTTTTAATTTTCTTTATAATACGATTTTTTTATTGTATAAATAAACCTCTCTTTGAGTCACATTCTCATTTTTATTCTCATTGTTCTACTCATTTTCAAGCACACATTATTCAATAAAATAATATTTTTCATCACATCAATAACTTTTTCTCTTTTTTCAACCACATATTCACCATCACATCACAAAAAATACATTCTCTCCTAAAAAAATGTGCATCAAACCCACTCTAAGATGATTTGAGCCTTGCAAAGAAGATGAGATTCAACCTCTATTTGAGCCACATTATTTTTCTCATTTTCATTTTTCTACTCATTTTTAACCACACATTCTTCAATAAAATAATATTTTCCATTACATCAATAACTTTTCCTTTATTTTAAGTCACATATTCCCTATCACATCAACAGTAAAATGCATTATTACTCCCAAAATAAACACCAAGCAACTTGTTTGATAAAATTTCATCTACTATTCAACTGAACAAATATGAATTTTAATTACACATTTCATGAAATTCACAACTTGTAAGCAATTTTTCAATCATATATTTCTTCAACTTTTACTAAAACCTGCTCACACTTTTGTTAAAAGTCATGTCAATCAACCCCTCGATGAAATGAAAATCGAATGTTCTCATTGTATGTCTAAATTCTTGATATTCTACTGAACTAACAAGTTTTTGATATTCGTGACTTCTGTGTTCTCACACCCCCTTATGTGCTACCATACATCAACAGTAGAAACGGCGATGACCATTGGATTTTCTCTTTCATCGTACTTTGTTTATGGACTCTGTACAGAAATGGGGCTTGTACTGGACGTCATCTAATTGGGTAAGAGACGTCAGTTCACCCACAGAAAATTAGGCCCAACAATCAATGTTTTAGTAACTGATCAGTAACAGAGAAGGTAAGAGGAAACCATACATTTAACTTTCCATTCTTTTTTCTTATATTCAGAAATTGGATCATTTTATATGTTTTGTTTTGTCCAAAATCTAGTTAATTATAGTAATGTATATCTGGTTTTTAATTTTAAAAATAAGGTTCTTACCATTTCAATATTATTCTCCTTCTTCACCGTCATTGTAAGATAGACAATTACCTTCTTTACCATCAATGTAAGAGAGGAATAACATCACGATATCAGAAGTGACAATTACTGTATTTTATTTTTACGTCGCACATTATAAAGTCACAATTCCGCATATGAGTATAGATGTCACAATTTTACTTGCCACACAGGTCATAGTTAACTTTGATTAATGATAAGTGTATTTTATGTCATTCGGGGTCCTAAAATATCGATATTTGGTAGTTCTTTTGATAAAATATATCTTAAAATGTTGTATTTTATATTATATAAGTAAAACTTAATGGTTGAATAAAGAATCGAAAAAAAGAAGCAAAAAATGGTGAAAATGAAAAAATCCAAAATTTGAGGACCAAATTGCAAATATTCAATAGTTGATTCGGACCAAAAGATGATAGTTGAAAGATTTTCAGGAGACAAATGGATGGAATTAGAACTAAAAAAAGGAATGGAATATGATCAAAATCAATTTCGAATCGCACAAGTTATATTCCAGATTTTTAGTCGAAAACTGAAACCAATTTTTGGCATAGTAAAAATCTGAATTGGAAAAAATCTATTTATAACAAAGTTCTATCCATTTGAGTTAACTTTTCAACGAACTTTAAATCGTATTAATCGAATATCAGGAGAGAAAGTTATTGCCAAACTACCGACTGCTGTGCAAAAACAAAAAATTCGCGCGCAAATGAACTTTCCTTATTCGATTGGAACTCTTTTGGAAATCAATTTGGACTTGATTTTCAACCAACTTTCGACTCCTACAAATAGAAAATAGCAGAATACATATAGAAACCTCTTGTATTCATAATATACTCCAATGCTCATCAATTATTATCATCAAATGAGGAGAATTTAGAATTTTGGTGAGAATCGAAGGAAATTTGCAAGAATTCAATCAAGTGAAAATCCAAACCTAGTTTTTCGACAAAAAAGAGAAAGTACAAGTGGAGATTCATTAAGAAATCATTGAAGAGATTCAAAATTTCAAGATTCTTCTTCATCTTCCCAATTTATCAAAAATTCGGGTTATATCCTTTCACTTAAATAAGTTTTCTCGTATTTTGGATATGCTAGGCTAGTTTTATACATTGTTAAGATGAGATGAATCATTGTTATGATATTTTTAGTTTTTAGTTAATTATTTTGACTTTAATTTGATTTGATTTGTGGATATTTATTATCGTTTTATTGTTCCTTTCTGATGCTACCAAAAATCACACATGTTGAAATTCGAGCTTAAGACCGAGAATGCACACGAATGTGATCTTTCGGTACTTGAAACAAAGGCGTTGATGTGTGTCCTCGTCGCCCCTCTGATGCTTAAGTCAGAAAGAGAGGTATATGCTAAAAATATATGTGAAAACGTACATTGATAATGAATTGAAATGATATATTTATAGAGATAGGTAGTACATTCCTAGTAGGAATACAAAGTCGAAATCCCTAGGAGTTCTAACGTGATTGGAAATTATAACTTAGTTGGTTTTGTATTACCTAAGTGTTTGGATTCAGGTAGAACTTTGGTGGTAGAATCCTTCCTAGATGAGGTAACATACTAACAACAAGACTCTCTCTGTCTCTGTCTCTGTCTCTGTCTATCTCTCTCTCTCTCTCTCTCTCTCAGGCTTGGACAAGCCTTGACACACAGGAGACCCATAATGTGTCAAGGAGTTTAGAAGAAGGCCTAATAGATCGAGAAGGCACGAACCCTAATAAATCTTACCTAAAAAAAAAATACTGGAAAGTGAAAACCCACCTAAAAGGTGGGAAAACAATTTCAACTAAAATAAGGAAAATGTGCACGTGTGAGAGAAAGTGAGAAAAAATAAATTTAGGTAAGATTTTTGCAATCAAACAGATAAAAAGTAAGAATGAAAATTTTCCATTTTCCATGAAAAATCAATGGTATCAAACATGGTCTTAGTGATAGTGACTTTAGATCTAGAGTCACTGGACATACTGTAAAATAGTATTGTTGAATGGAATTAGAAAAGAAATAGGGCATGTCGGTCGACGCTAAGGAATAAGATGGGAATGAAGTTTCAATTTTGGAAGAAAGTGAGGTGAGGGTAAACACGATGAAGATTTGGGAGCGGGGATGTAGGGACTGGGGGTGGGGCAGTTTTTTTTAATTTAATTATTTTAATTATTAACATGTCATTGACGAAATTACCCCAATTTAAATTTGTCAAAATATTCTAAATCCACCTTTCATGATCAATTAATGGTCAATGGTTTTTTATCCATTTTGACTCTAGTTGCTAATTTTTGAAAGGTTAGGGACCTTCGCTGGCACACATTAAATGTTAAGATAAAATCTACAAAAAATGAAAGACGAGGTACTACTACTGCAATTTTTCCAATAAAAGATACTGCACTGACTCTTAGAATTCTCCCACTCGAGCTAAAATAATTGAATTAGTTTATATGCCCCAATAGGAGACCTCCATTTGGCCATTATGTAAAGCATTATGTAGAGCATTATGTTATTATAGCATAATCCAAAATAATTGCCAAGGTCCTGATTGTTTAAATCTTCTTCGGTTCAATTCTTATTTAGATCATGTCCATATTGGTCATTCAACTTTCAAACTCATCCACTTTGGTCCCTCAACTTCAAAGTTTTTGCGTTTAGTCCTTCAAGTTTCAAGTGTGCAAGTTGGTACCCCATTCCGGGTTTCGTACAGTTTTATTCACTCAGCTCCAAGTTTTGTACAACTTTAATCATTCAACTCTCCAAATGTAAAATTTACTTCCAAAATTTGTGAATTCCCCCACTCGAGATTTCCAGAGCTTCCAATCACATCCCCAATTTCTTGGTAGCTCTTCAATTTCAAACGTTTTAGCCACAATTATGCTAAAAAAAAAAAAAAAGCTCTTCATTATACTCAATTCACCTTCAAGTCATTTACAAGCAATATATACACTAAGGCCACGTTTGTGTTCCATTTTTTCAAAAACACATTTTTTTTTTGAAATTATTTTCAGCCACGCATAAGATCATGTCACACGTAAATAACAAATATTTCTTATTTTTTGATCACAGTCTTCAAAAAATCAACATTCTAAAATATATTTATCCAAAATCTCATTTTAACGGGGCCCAAACATGAGCTAAATGAAGTAGAAATATGCTTAAATAATCAATATTCATCAAATTTGAGTCAATACATATTCTTCAAAAATTTACTTTTCAAAAAATCACTTCCACCCAAGGACTAAGATAGCTTGTTACAAATTATGTGATCTCTAATAATAACTCATATGACGACGTCTTCTCCACATGTATAAGACATAAAATCACAGCGTCAATTAAAATGGCTCGAGAGTCAAACTTAACTTCGTTTCGACAAATCTAACACATTAATACTCCTTTTTGGGAAGAATTATAGGAGGCTTGATTTATAAATTGATAAAAGTTAGTGAAATGATTGAATGGTACGTATGAGTTCATTTGAACGTGTGAATGAAATATAATCGTTTATAATCTTAAGATAAGTGTTGCATATTTCAAAATATAGTTCCTGTTTGACTCCATTTAAAATAAAATAATTCATTTCTCATACTCATTTTTAACTACACTTTTATACAATAAAATATCTTACAAATAAAAACTTTTTTTTCTCAATTTTTAATCACATATTTTTCAAAAAAATCACTATTTTAAAAAGTATTTTTACTCAATAATGGCCATCAAACAATTAATTTATACATAACAACTCGAATAAGTCATTGTTTGACCACCATTAAAATAAAACTTGTTTTTCTTAAACTCATTTTCGATCGCATATCTTACGATAAAATATTTTGACGTGAATCCAATTTTTTATACTTTTTAACCCTACATTCTTAAAAAATAATAATAATAATAATCAAAAATTTTAATTGAGCCGACATAAAATAAGTCAAACTTGGTATAGATATTATCAAAGCCTATTAAAATCATAATGTCAATTTCAATTGAGTAGAATAATTAAGAACTCTCAATAGTCAAAACCCGATAATTTGCGCCCCCAGTTTGTCCAATACTGGACAAAAAATAAATTATCCTTTAGTATTCTATAGTCAACCTCGCATGTCTGTCTGTTGGCCTTTTTCAAGTCTCTCTCCCATGAAATACTCGACAAAGAATACAGTGGCAAATCGCATAAAATTTTTTAGACCATGTATTTTGAAACTAATGAAATATCTCGAATGATTTATTTGACTCTTCAAATTTAAAATATCTGTAAGCTAATTTATTTTTAAATAGCATATTTTGCAATTATACACTTAATTTTATTACTTTAAAAAATATTTATCGTTTTCATATATATTTTCTTTTCCCTAGCTTCCTTCCAAATTATTAAATTATTTTTCATTGAAAATTGAAATACTTTAATGTGTTTAATTATAAAGAACGAATCTATTGTAAAATGTTAATTTAAAAATATCTTAAAACATGATTTTAAGGATCGACTCTTTAAAGTATAAAGTGTTTTATATTTAAAGAGTTTTTTTGATATATTTTTATAGAGCCAAATTCACACCATATTCTTAATGTACAATGATTACATTTAGTAAATCACAATTTATATATGTTATTTCTTAAAACCATTCAAAACACATTTAAATTGATTGGATATGGACATATTAAAAATTATGTTAAATAAAATATGAAAATAAATTAATAAATATATATTGAGAAAGATAAATAAAGAGCATTGTTAGAGTGCATAAATTTTTTGACTTTCTAAATTTATGTTTCTATAATACATGAAATACTCTGTATAAAATCTTATCTCCGGTTTGGCCCCAATTTGTTACATTTCATTTTTATAAACTCATTTTTAATTATGTATTTTATGATATTCATAATTTTAATCAACTTTACAATCACGCGATTTATCAAATTTTATTAAAATTTTAATTTTGAGCCAAATAAAAATGGGGATTTATTATTCCATATATTAAGCCCTTGTTTGGCTCGATTTTAATGAGATTCTCGAAATTGATGTAAATAAAAAAATTTATTAGCGAATGATAGTTGTACTCCTACAGTTCTAGAAATTATTACAATTGTATCTCTAATCATTTCCAATAAATATGGTGATTTAATTCTCAATAAAATACATACTAATCTATTGACCTTTTTATTCTATTCTATTCTATTCTATTCTATTCGCTTCTCATTTCTCTTTACTTTATAACACATTAGTAGTACGATTCTCTCAAAATTAAAGTGAATTAATGATAATGTAATAATTTTTATAAGTATAATCATCTGTCATGTGTATCGAAATCAATTTGGCGTCGTGTGAATTTTTTTTATACACATAATATGTATTAATTCCCCGTCTTTTTATATACATGTGATTTTTTTTTACATAGACATTAATTCTGCCTCGATCATTGTCTTTTGATTCGTACATTTAATTCATACTTTTTGATATGTGAAATTCATTTTGAAGTTATTCATGCTTTTAACTTTTAGCCCATGTTTGGGCTACATTATTCTTCATTATAATGAGAGAAATAATAATTTTTTTGGAGAATGTGTGATTGAAAAATAAGGAATTTTTTTAAGTTTACATGTAATATTATTTGATTGAAAAATGTGTGATGAATAAGAAGAGAGAGAGAGAGAAATAAATTTTAATTTAATGAGGGCCAAACCTAGGGCTTATATATATTAATTCACGTGTTTGATATGTTTTGCATCTTATTAAAAGATTTAGCCAATAAAATCTTTAGTCAATTTTGTTAAGTTTTATATATGAAGATTCTTTTCCTAATGCATGTTTGGTAATTAATTTTTATATATAAATTCATATTCTATCCGTTTGGTAATTATTTTTTATATCATATATTGTTTGTATGGTAATTAATATTTTTAATTCGATAAAATATTTTTAGATGTTTTTTATGAACTTTAAATTAATAATTCATCGTGTTGTTGCTCCCGAAATAGCACAAAATTATAATTAATATTCCAAAAGAATATTATTTGCTCATGAAAAACATGAATTATAATTTTAGAAGAATATTGACATATTATTGTTGAAAGAGTAATAGTAAAATATAATGTGCTATCAAAGTAGCACATCATAATTCATATTGATATTCTAGTTAGATTTTACTTGTTCTCGAAGAGAATAATAATATAAGATCTAATATAAATTATGTTTTTACTTTCGAAGAGTAAATCCTTACCCAATTTATTAATCTAACAATAATATGTTATTAGTCCTAAAGAGCATGTTATTATTGCTATTTTGGAATAAAATACGATTCGGATATTTAAATATTTCAAAATATTATTGTAGAATTGTTTGAATCAATTAATACATCAATATTTTTGAAAAAATATTGTGTTGCTCTGAAAGAATTACAACAAATTTATTAATATTTTTGTGGTTATTTTTGAAAACTCACAATTTAGACATTTCAATTTAAATATCGTATTTATCCTAGAGAATTACAATTTTAATTAAATTGCTTCTTAAAAAGCAATAGTTTATTGATATCAATATTATTGGAAGATATTAATTGGAGACTCTAGAGAAGTCCATACTATGTGATATGAAATGATAAACTTACTATTACTAGTAATTTGTTCCCCACTAAATAAAAGAGAAACATACAAAGTTTTTAATAGTATTTTTTAATTGGTACACTATGCTATACTTTAGTGACCATTTCGATAAATATTATATTGAATTAGAAGCTCAATAACTCGTATATATTATTGTTTGGCGTGTCCAGTTAAACTATCACTGGATCAATAATGAAGTAAAATTAAAAATTCAAATGGACATTTAACGAAGAATCAGAATATTCCCCAATCCAAAGAATTCATATATGATATTTGCTCTCTCTCTCTCTCTCTCGTCATTAACCATCACTAGCTAAATAGGGACTAATTTTTCTATTTTTGAAATATAATCAAGGTGATAAATGGGGTCACACCGTCCTCTACGTTGATCATCTAAATATTATTTACATATAATAGATTTAATACAAATATTAAATAATTACACAATATTCGCAACATGAAATTTGAAAAACTATTATTCCAATTATGAGCATAATTTTCAAATTATATAATTAAGATTATGTCTTGTTAATGATAGTGCGCCTAAATCTCAATATTTTAAAAAGTGCTAATGGGGATACCGATAAATAGTTTAATAATATTGCATGTTAAATGCCTCCAATTAATATGGTGGAGAACAAAATATTTAGCATTTCTGTTTAGAGAATACTATTGTGCATCATGTCAATATCATAATTCTCCATATTATAATTGGCTTATGGTTATAACTTAATTTTTTCATCTAATTATTTAATTAATGTAGTATATGTAAAATTAACTCACCACAATGTAGTGAGATGAAAAGTAAAGAATGTTAAGAATAAATACGTAGTATGAACCCTTATACCAAGTGTGTGACATTTTATAATGCAATAAAAATAATTGTCAATTTGATTTGACAATTCTCTCATCATTAGGGAGAGGAACTAAGAAGTCGAAAATAATATAAAAATGCGTCATTATCTAAATCTCTACAAAAGACAATTCGAACCAAAAGTTCGAAACATAATTTATTTAAATGCATTTACTGACCAAAGAAATCAACAATATCTCATGCACTAGTTTTAAATACTCCAACTCGAATTGACTATTTGAAAGACAATTTGTTAATATTATATTTGATAAATTTATAACACGCTTGATGCGTGATGATATTCAATTCTAGTATAAAAATTTCTAAAAGAAAATGGAGTAATTAGCAAACATGGTCATATTAAGGAGGTATATACTCTTGATGAGTATTTAGATACAACAAGTTTAAGATTTTAGAAGAGGTTCATGTACATGAAATATTGAAAATTGAGATATTTCAATAAGTTATGTCATTATGAGAAAAATAGGATCGAAAAGAAAAGTCGTTGACAACACTTTCGTATAAAATATACTACATCATATAGCAAGGAATCAAAATAAATATGTCGAAATATATCAATCAAATAAATAATTGGCCAAATAAATGGACGCAATCGTAGTAAATTGAATTTAGTAGAGTAACCTGAAATTTTTGGATTGACAGTTTGAATACTTGAATGTGTATATTTATACGAAATGAATATTGAAAAAGTAAAGTCGTAATATGAAATGTACGATTGTTTCTATAATGAATTTCGCAAAATATTGTGTAAATAGATAAATTATCATGTGGTGGATATAATCACAATTTTTATTTTATTAGTCTGACGATGCATGAAATTTGACATGCATATAATAAATTTGATTATATTCAACTTATCTATTATGACTATTAATATTACCTTGAAAGTTTTAATATATTTGAAACATATAATTCAAACAATATTATCATGAGAGGGAGTGAATACACGTTGTACTCTTTTTCTCTTAATCGAGGTTTTGTCCCGTTAGATGTCCTTAGCAATGTTTTTAATGAGATAACTTTTGTGGTATATTTAAAAGAATAATGTACTTTTTTTTCTCTTTTATTATGATTTGTTTTAACGAGACATGTCCTTTATGTAATGGATATCCATAACATACAAAACATTATCCTCAAAATAATGCTTTTATATGTAAGAGATTCCCCAAGAAATCAACAAGAGATCTTTTTCGAATTATCGAGTTATTACAGTCATCAAGGTTTATCTCGTTGGATTTTCTTAAAAACATTGACGTACAATACATTGATATTGCAGACATTGACATACAAGACATGAATCGCTTGATATGAAAATTGAAATAAGGGGAAGCAGTTGTATTCTTTTTACTTTGATCAAGTTTTGTCCCACAAGAATTTCTTGACAAGGTTTTAATGATTGGGATATTTTGTAATGTGTCATTCAAGAGGAAATGTTATAAATGAAAGATTTATTATTGAATGACAATTGTATTTATGCAACTCTAGAGATTATTATTAGTGTATTCTGTTTCCCAATAAATACACGCAAATTTGTTGACTTCTCCGTTCTCTATTCTCTAGCTTATAACAGGAATGATGTATGTTAAAATAGTAATTTTTGGGAGAATATTGAGTTAAAAAAAAAAAGGAAAAATATGTTTACATAGAATAGAGCCCACTACAATGTATAATGATATACGCTACCATCCCATGTCCCATCATCCACCGCTCACATGTCATTTCTCCTCTTTACTGTCGTCTATGCATGTATGTATTTGTATTCATTTATGCATACATGATGTATCATTTGCCTCCTGCATAAGCACGTGTCTCACATTTTTACAATTAATATAATAAAAAAATGGGAGGAGTTTCTTAAAAAAATATATTTGCCAACAAGGCATTCAGATTTTTAATATTTAAACTCTTATTATTTATACTGGAATTAAAGTGGATATGGCGAATAATTTTTCTATTCATTCACCATAATGCTTTTACTCCTTCGTTTAAGGTTTGTATTCAAAGCTTTTTTTTTTGTTGAAATTGAAATTAAGATTTTAATTCAAGTTATAGTCAAAAATTAATTTTAATCACATTTTTTATGAAATTCACAATTTTTCAATAATATATTTCATCAACTTCCGTTAAGATCTATTAACAATTTGATTTTAATATCAACCAAATAGAAGCAAAGTTATAAGAGAACATGGTAAACCACAATCGATACAATTCATTTTTTAGTTGTACGTAGTAGAGTTGCTCTGACTTTCATTTAGCCATTAGTTTCTGTTTGATAGATATTTTTATGGGAAATGTCATTTGTAGACTTCGAAATATGCATCATGTTTGATACTTGTCCCTGCTGTTAAAAAATGATTGAAGAGAAAATTGTTTATTTTTTAAAATTGTCAAATTACAGTTTGCCAGGTAGACCATGCACAAAATAATTTTTTATTTTTTTTAAGTATAGTTGATGTGAATGTTGTAGCATAGACAATAAATGAACTGAACAATAAAAAAGTATTCAGATCATTCTGAATTGAAGATAAAATTGTATTATTTTTCTTAGTAAAAGTAATAATATGCAAAGGTGTCAAGACGGACGGATCGGCTAGACCCATGAAAATCGGTCCGAATCGACCTGGGACTGCGGGCATACCTGTGACCCAAGCGGACGGTTCACGGGTCAGGAGGTGTGATTCGCGAGTTTCGCGGGTTGCACCTTCACGGGTCGCAGTTAATCGCGGTCCTAAAAAAAAAAATTAAATATTATAGTAAAAGTAATAATATATTAATATTGTATTATTTTTCTTAGTAAAAGTAATAATATATTAATATGTGTCAAACAATTGTGTCGACTCGTGCAAAAAAAGCAAGGTGCATTACGAACTCACTTGGATCCTTTGTGATACTTCTAATTAGGTCTTCGTTTAATGCAAGTATTCTTTTGTTTCACATTTTTTATTCATAAAAATGAAAAACATGACTGCTATTCATCACATCAAGCCATCAATTTTGAATTTCTATCTCTCGTGTGGAGCTCAATAACGACAATATTTTTCATTCTCATTCTACAATAATGAGAATCAAACGGGTCCTTTAGAATAGATTTTGTTAAAAATGATTTTATGGAAAATGTGTACTTAAAATGTAAGAAAATGTTATGGATTCACGTGTAACATTTTTTAATTAAGAAAATATGTGATTGAAAATGAATTAATAAAATATTAAATTTTAAAGAATTTGTATCAAATATTGATTTAAACTAAGAGTCTGTTTGATAGAAATTAAAATTAAAAAATTAATCGTTATTGTTGACATTTATTAGACAGTGAGACCTAATAACCACCATATTTTCAATTTTAATTGTTACCAAGACTCTAAATATTAATATAAAATGTCAAAAGGGTTATGAAAAAAGTTTAATATTTCAAAATTGAGAAAAAAATGGGAATCGAGGGAGGCGCATGCAAAATCCCTAATCATAGCGTTCTCTGTGTCCCACGCGAATCTTCCTCATGCCCTCTTTTTTCTCCCCACCATCTACCCTCCACGCATCCACAAATTTACAATCTTGCCACTCACTCATGTTTCCCATTTCGAGTCTTATTTTTAGCCAATCCCCACCTTTTTTTCTTTTTAAAACTCACGATTTTTTCTTCTTCTTTTTCTAAGGAAGGCAATTGAGTTATTTTCTATTGAAAATAAATATGGGAAAAATTAAAAATTTTGGGCACGGTATAGTTATTGTTGTCCTTAAAAGTTAAAGAAATTAGAGAGGAATCGTGTCTACTTACTAAAATCTTGTGTGTATATCTTTTTTTTTTTTAATGGTCGATTATACTGATTGTCACTCAACTTTCATTCCAATTGCAACTAGGTTACTGAATTACAACGTGTAATATCGGTCCACTTAGTTGACCATTAATTTTAGAGCCCGTTTGGTACCGATTAAAATTAAAAATATGGTCGTTATTGAGTCTCATTTATATAATAAAAGTCAACAATAACAACTAATTTTTCAATTTTAATCCAATTTTAATCTCTTTCAAACGAGCTCTTAACCTTTTTCTAAATCAAAATTATGAAAGTACACATGTTTTTGTGAATAAACAGCAAGATGGTTTAAATTCGATGAAGCGAATCATGTTGTAGGTAAGAAACACGACAAAATACTTGATCGCGTATTTGAAAGCACAATTAATCATTCTCTTAATCATTTTTGAATAGTACACACAAATAAATTTTTGGAAAAGTACACAAGGAGGATGACATTTAAATGAGTATTTCATTAGTACAATTAAATATTCTCAAACAAATTTTTTAGAATTACACAATTGTTTTTGTGAACAAGTTGCTACAAGGTTTAAATTCAATAAAACGAATTAAGTTTACCTTAATATAACAAAATACTTCATCATTAAAATTTGGATAATTCTAGTGGTATATTGGGGCATACATCAAGGTGTTCATTATGGACACCTTGATGTATGCCCCCAATGTACAAGAAGCATAACCCTTAAAATTTACCCATTTCTTAATTAAAAATTTAAAAATTACAAAATAAATTTGTGAACGAACGACGACAAGATTTAAATTCAATAAAATGAATCACTGTCACCGGCAAAGGAGCATGACAAAATATTTCATTTGTACAATTAACCCTTTTCTTTATCAAATTATTGAAAATTACACGGGTAATGCTGTTTAACTCCACTAGATTTGCAATTTCAGTTTGCGGATTTTCTAACATTAAATGATAAGCGAAATCACCTAGCGTCACTTAAATTGATATTGCTATCCCAAAGAACTACGTAACATTATTATTTTTGCAAGCTTGACGGAATACTTGATTGTGAGTATTGTATTCAAGATGGTAAGTTTGCAATTTGATGAAATTATTCTGGGTAATTCGTGCATTTGGCCGAGGCCAATGCATTGCAGTCATTCAAAAAAATATTCCAAATTCAGGGTACACTAAGATACAGTGACAGAGAGTGAATGGAAAGGGATATCCTAATACCTACACAGTGAAAGCACCAAACAAATGAGAAATACAGTAGCAAACTGACAAGAACAAAACCAATCCAAACAAATAAAGCCACCACCACGCACTCTACTTTTGCACTTTCGTTCAATCATCTTTACCTACTCTTCTATTTCATTAATTCCAGATCCATACATACATAGATGGATGTACTAGTATTATATGCTGCACCGTATCATATGTGAAATTCATGGATTGAAGAAGGTTTTTTTTTTAATTTTTTTTATTTGAAGTTTTTTGTTTGCGATTTATTGATTTTGTTTATTATGAAGGAAAACTTGTGGGATTGGAGGCATGCATGGATCCAACAATAGAAGTGAGAGAAATTGCTTATTTGGATGGTTTGAGGAAATCTTCATGTTTTCTGGTGGTGACTTTTGGAGCTTTGTGTTCTTGTGTTTGAGGATGAGAATGCCACCGTTTCAGTTTCAGCAATCTGTTTTCCGTTACACCCACAAATTTGTTGTTTTTCGTGATCCGTCAATTCTAAAATACTAAAAACCCTCCATAGGATTCAGAGTTCTGAAATATTCTTACTTTTTTGTTTTTGTGTTCAATTGTAGTCAATAACTGTAGAAATTTCTGGGGTCTTGCTAGAAGCCTCGGATTTGATAGTCTGCTCTTGGATTGAGAAAAACTAGTGATGGGTTTTTACGGAATAGCTTCAAGTGTTTGAACTGTTGTGAAGTAAAGAGAAGGCGAATTGGGGGGTTTTTTGGGATCAATTAGTTGATTGTATATTGATAATATAATTTGGGAGATGGCAATGTCTTACAAGGATGCTAACAAGGCGGCTGCAGCTGCAGCTGCGGCTATGGATAATGGCAAGTACGTTCGATACACGCCAGAGCAGGTTGAAGCACTGGAGAGGCTCTATCATGAGTGTCCTAAGCCCAGCTCCATTCGCCGACAGCAGCTCATTCGCGAATGCCCTATTCTCTCCCACATTGAGCCTAAGCAAATCAAAGTCTGGTTCCAGAATCGTAGGTACATCCTGTTTGACTTAGTTCTCGTTCTAGATCTTGTTTTCACTTCAATTAATTGATTGAGAAAAGAATTAATGAGTTGCGATTATGAAATGTAAGAAAACTGTGAATAATCTTTAGTTTTCCAACGTAGCAGTTCTTGGATTATGAAATGTAATCAACAAATGGGATATACTCTCTTTAATTTCATTTTATGTTCTTTGTTATTAAAAATGGAGTGATTTGGTGGAAGTCACGTTGGGTTATAAAGACTGCATTTTGAATTTTGTGGAAATGCAGATGCAGAGAAAAACAGAGGAAAGAGGCATCTAGGCTTCAATCAGTGAATAGGAAGCTATCAGCTATGAACAAACTCCTAATGGAAGAGAATGATAGATTACAGAAGCAGGTGTCACAACTAGTTTATGAAAACGGTTACTTTCGCCAGCATACTCAGAATGTAAGAATCTTAAAACTCCCCCTTGGTAATTTTTCACTCGTGCAATCTTAGCACGGTAAATGTAATGTTGACAGCATGCCCCGTAAGATGAACTCGACTTTATGGTATTAAGAAAGAAAAGATATTTAATCTTGTGTTTGAATCTAATTTTGAGGAGAATAGAAATTTTGGAATAGTGATTGATGTGAGAATGTGTGGTGGAAAAGTGATGAAGTTTTTTTGATTTGTGTGTAATATTATTTTATTTGGAGAATGTGGTTGAAATGAAGAATGAGAATGAGAAATTAACGAGTGTCAAACGGTGGCTAAATCTTGTCATGTCAAGGTTTATCAAATAATATATGTACCAAACATGTCTTGAGTGAAATTAATCGAGTTTTAAAGAAAAGTAACAGGTTTTGCTCTTTGTTCTACTGCAGACTGCACTTGCTACTAAAGACACAAGTTGTGAATCAGTGGTGACGAGCGGTCAACAACACCGCTTGACACCTCAGCATCCGCCAAGGGATGCTAGTCCTGCAGGGTGAGTAAATGTGTTTATGGTTGTTGGATACTTATATAGATAATAATAAAAATGTACCGTGTGCTCTGTGACTCATTGCCCTGTTGTGGGTTGCTTATGAAATTCTGTTTGCTTTTTGTGTATTTTCCAGGCTTTTGTCCATTGCAGAAGAGACTTTAACGGAGTTTCTTTCAAAGGCCACTGGAACTGCTGTTGAGTGGGTCCAAATGCCTGGAATGAAGGTACAGTATCTATTGAATTCTGTGACAACCTATTATTTGTTTTTCCATGGTAAGTAAGTAAAAAATACAAGCATACACCGATGGCGTGTATTTTACCTGTAGAGAGGTTTTGCGTACTTCATGATTGCTTATCATTCATCAGAGAATGATATTCTTTTTCTTTTTCTTCTTTTCCCTGATTTTTGGTTGGGATACTGAAAAACCATAATAACTACACCTTTCTTTTTTGTCGAACTAAGTGCAATTAAAGAAATATTCTTTCCAGCTGTAGTAATTACTAGGTCTCTCCATGTTACTTTGTAATGTGATTATTGATAATCAATTTGTTTGATAGTTTTATTAAGTTTTGCTATTGAAGAACATTAATAAGTGCTACAATAAAATGGCCGGGCTTAGTATTGGGGATATGGTGGAGCGCAGTTAGCCCAAACAATGTTAATTTGAAGATCTTTTGTTAATTTGGAGTAGCCTGGTCCGGATTCCATTGGAATCGTTGCTATTTCTCATGGTTGCACTGGCGTGGCAGCAAGAGCTTGCGGCCTGGTTGGTCTAGAGCCAACAAGGGTTAGTTCCCCTAATTTTCTATTCTTTCATGCTATATAACTAACTCTACTTTGGAGTCATATGAAGAATTGATTGATGATGTTTCTTTCAGGTGGCAGAAATCCTGAAGGAGCGTCCTTCATGGTTTCGCGATTGCCGGGCTGTGGATGTTCTCAATGTGCTGCCTACTGTCAATGGTGGAACCATTGAACTTTTATATATGCAGGTCGGTAATTTTCATAATTGGTGTATCGCGCTGGTTGGCCTTCTTTTCTCTCTTTTGAATTATGGACTTACTAAATTTATTGATTCAGCTATATGCGCCAACAACTTTGGCGCCAGGTCGTGACTTTTGGCTGTTACGCTATACTTCTGTTATGGATGATGGCAGTCTAGTGGTATGTGAACCTTTATATCCAGTGACCATGTTTGGTTAAGCTTAAAAATAAATAAAAGTACTTGTTTCTCAACATGCTTAATTCTTAAATTTATGTAACATAAAAGTTATTTATCTTGAAAGTAATTCTTACCTAAATGTCAAATCAACTTGTTTATTATCAATTATGATCAATAAAAAATTACTTTTACTTAAAAATGTAAAAATTTTAAGCTTAGTTAAAGATGCTACATTTTGTAAGCTTAGTTAAAGTTGCTCTACGTTTGATGACCTGATCTTTAAATTCTAGTATTTTCTCTTTTATCAATTGATTGCATAAGCTACTCTGTTCTCCAACGGAATACTTAGGTCTGCGAAAGATCACTTAGCAATACTCAAAATGGTCCAAGCATGCCACCTGTGCAGAACTTTGTGAGAGCTGAAATGTTGCCTAGTGGTTATCTAATTAGACCTTGTGAGGGTGGAGGTTCAATTATCCACATTGTTGATCACATGAATTTGGAGGTAAAGTTGTTTCTGCCTTGTCTAACATTTTACAACCTTATCCATGATTTAACCATTCCTTCAACTTTCCACTTCTTCTAAAACAATATTGCGTCAACAAATTTATTTTGTAGGAGACACTAAAATGACATATATAAGTGTTTCGAAAACCTATGCCATTTGGAAATTGCGATTTGAAAAACAGATGGAAATATCATATTGGATGGCTCATTTAAAAAATTATGAGGCCTTTACAAATCATAGAAAGAGAGTTAGAAAATGAAAGTGATGAACTTTCTGTAATATATTATAACATCCGATTGCATATGCTTATTTTCAATCTGTACTCTGTTATTTTGATGCGGGCTTTCCCATTTTGTTTACAAGCCATGGAGTGTTCCCGAGGTATTACGGCCTCTCTACGAATCTTCAACAATGCTAGCTCATAAGACCACAATTGCGGTACAAATTTTGTTCTACTTTTCATGGCACTTTACAGGACTTGGATAACAATAAGGCTGATATTTGTAATGGTGTATTTTGTTTCTTCTTGCTTTACTTCTGCTATGCAGGCACTGCGCCAACTTAGGCAGATTGCTCAGGATGTCTCCCAGTCTAGCGTAACCAACTGGGGCAGACGGCCTGCAGCTCTACGAGCACTTAGCCACAGGCTGAGCAGGTAGGGTATTCTGCTTCTTTCGATGAGTTCTTTTAGGTAATTGGTATTGATTATAATAATCCTTTTGATAGGGGATTTAATGAGGCTCTCAACGGGTTTAGTGATGAGGGTTGGTCGTTGATGGGTAATGATGGCATGGATGTTGTCACTATAGTTGTTAACTCTAATCCTGAAAAATTAATGGGATTAAATCTCTCTTTCACGAATGGATATCCATCCGTTTGCAATGCAGTCTTGTGTGCTAAAGCATCTATGCTTTTACAGGTCAGCATGCTCCACAAGTTACTTTTGCTGAGTTGTTTTTTCATATATAAATGATGGTTATGTACTAAATACTGAAATGTGATTTTGCTAAGTTGTTTTTAAATTTGGTACTCATGGGATCTACATCTTATAGAATGGTTATTACTTTATTAAGGTATTTCTAAATTTGGTTGCTGGTTCACCTGGTGATTGAAACTTTCCATTTCTTCCTGGGAGTTTTCTCAATAAGTTGAATGAATTAAATCATTCCTAAGAGCTTCCTATCACAACCACTCGATGCACAATAGTTTGATGGAGAATGGTTTACCATGCAAGAAACTTGCCGCATATTACCAAACATGTGAGCACGATAAAGTTGGTAATTAACTATGATATATAAGCATATGTTAGCATAATTAGCTTGTTTCGTAAGGTAGAATATACTGTATTGGGCTGTGTTATGAAAGAATGAGAAGTTTCTTGTTCATTATGTTGTCTAATATTGCATATCAAGCATGCCCTATATGGTTTGTAATGAATTTTTAAGATTACGCAATCAAGCATATTTGAATACGATATGTTTTTGTAAAGGATTTTTAATAATACAGTCATGCATATACTAGTTTTGATAGGATGTTTATGTTGAGTTGAATTGCAAGTTGTTCTTTAGCGTATGATGCTTGTGAAAATTACATGTAAGAAGTTCCTTCCAGTCCAGGGAAAATGGGCATTTGTAAACTATCTGCATTATCTTTACTGCTAAAAAAAAATGTCAAACAAGTGAAATTGGTTTTCAATTGATAAGAGGTTTGAAATTTCCCATACCATTTTATAGTAAGAAATTAATTTCACCCCTGGATTCCATGCATGAAATCTCTCTAATAATCATTTGAACATATGAAGTTAACAATGCATCCTCTCCTTGGCATCAGTAAATCTTTGACTGACAGAAGTGATAGCAGATGCATTCTTTGTTAGCTAAAAATATGTTATGAATCTTACTAGCGACAAGCATTTGAACCGAGTTTGATATTTCTGGTGATTAGTACCTGGCTACCTGCTTTTGTTCTTGAAATAGATGTGCTTTTGCAGTTTCTCCTTACTTTTTGGTCTCCAGAATTTGTAAATAAGTATTTGTTCACATTTTATATTGTGCTATAATTTTGTTATTCATTCTCTTCTTTTTGGGTTTCAGAATGTACCTCCGGCAATACTACTAAGATTTTTGAGGGAGCACAGGTCAGAATGGGCAGACAACAATGTTGATGCTTACTCAGCCTCTGCTGTTAAAGTTGGTCCTTGTACCTTTTTAGGGTCCCAAATTGGTTCTTTTGGGGGTCAAGTTATCCTTCCGCTGGCTCAGACTATTGAACACGGAGAGGCAAGTAATTTGAATTTTGTTTTCTATATATTCAACGCGTAATCTTCCTTTATATTAATTTTATGTTTTTAGATTGTGATCCTCATTCATTTTCGGCCCTTGTATTTTACGTTTCAATCTAAATTATGTATTCTTTTTATGCGTAATAGCTGCTTGAGGTCATCAAGCTGGAAGGTGTTGGCCATTCTCCTGAAGATGCAATGCTTCCTAGGGATGTGTTCCTCTTGCAGGTAAATATTGTTCCCTCATCTACATCTTATGTCCATCCATGCCGATAGTATTTGTGTTGCTCCATGAAGCATATTAAACAGGGGTACGGATAGTCTATTTCCACATGAAGAGTCAAATGTTTGGCACGACCAATGTTCCACTAAGGAGGTCATTAATTTTTAAGCTCTGATAGAATGTAGTAATATATATTTATTTATTTATTTATTTATTTTTTTTCACTTAGCACGATTACTTGCACAAGAGTTAAAAGGAAGTAGCATTCAAACAAAAGCTGGGACCTAAGTTGTTTCATGCTTTTCTTTAAACACTTTTAAGTGAAGATAAAGTTGAATAAATGGTTAGTGGAGCTGGCTAGATTTATTGTACAAGTGAAATCTTTCTATTTTAGGAAAGGACATTATTCTGAAAAGGACAATTTTTTGACCTATTTAGGGTGTAAGAAATCCTTTTTGGCTTATTTTTAGAGAACAAGAAGCTTTTTTTCTTATGTTTACTCTTTTCCGTGCCATAGACACTCTGATATTCCTCCTTTGCTGGTTCGGTTTTGATTTCTAATTCTGAATGCTAAGTTTTTAATCTATGTAAAAAGATACAGCATCAAGAGTTGAGCTGAATATCTTATAATTATCTTTCACCGATTAAATGATATTGAGATGGATGATCTGTGGACTTCCTTTGTTCTGGAGAAAGTTTCGGCTGACTCGTGCTTATCAAACAACAGAATTACTGCAGAGATATGTTCTATTGTAGTCTTCTATATGTGCATGTACGCGACTGTGTGTATGAAACATGTGGGAAAAAGTAGTTTAAGTAACCAAAACTCCAAAATTTTATACTGGCTGCTATTATTGAAATGAAATGAAAAGAATGATTGAGTGATAAACTGTCAAAGACTAAGATCATGAGATATCCACCATGATATTGGAAACTGAAGAAAAAGTTCAAAGTGCAATCAAGGGTCAGCGATTGTGTTTTATAACCTGAGTTATGGTAAAAGACAAGATCAACGATGTTTGAAAATAGTAACATGGTATAATTTAAGGCCTTCAAATATTGAAGGAAGAGTGAGTATTTGCTAGCACATCCTTTCTTTATATGTCTTGTGGATAAAAAATGCTCAAGGTTTTTCTTCTTTAGCGAAATCTGGCAAGTGATTTTGACTTTAGGTTGAAAAGGTATCACATTTGTGAAGAACATTATGTTGGGACTTCTAAAATCGTAACATACTTTCTAAAAATGAGAACCTAATGGGCATGTGCTCAAGGGAAGATTGTAAAAAGTGCACCCAAGAACTCTGGGTATTTGCCTCAGGCCATGTTTCTTACTTTCCCATGTCTCAATCTGGAGCAGTCCCTCCTCAAGCGAGCCCTGAGTTTGCATTTTAAAACACTGATTATATGTTATGTTGTCTATTTCTTGCCTTCAAGTATTTCCGCTTGGTATCCATCTCTTTGCAATTTTGCAGCTGTGCAGTGGGATAGATGAAAATGCGGTTGGCACATGTGCTGAACTCATATTTGCCCCTATTGATGCCTCTTTTGCTGATGATGCTCCTCTCCTGCCATCTGGTTTCCGCATCATTCCTCTTGATTCTGCCAAGGTGAGTGGTCACGTACAGTTTCTGTATTTTGTATTTCTTACTCTTCACTAAAAGAGAACTGAATTCTGTTGATGAATGACTGTTTCATCTATTTCTATCGAATAGGTGGAATAGAATAATGTAGATGAAAAAATTAATGTAAATCGCGAAGTAATGATTTTAACTTTTTGCTTGATTGACCCTTTATTGTTTTGTATAGTTGGCTTGGTAAGTGGGAATTTCTAAAAGTGAGTGAAGAATATTATGACAAGTAATTTTCTTCTGAAGAGAAGTTGATGGACTAATGGATGGCATAGAATTGAGTTGTCAGGCTTAAGGATGATCAGTTGCGTGAATAGCTTGAGGAATAATCAGGGTTCTACTGATTAAATACTTCGGCTACAATTACGTTCAAGAATGGATAGATGGACAATTACAAAGTTATATACAAATTTGCATCTAAAAAAAAGATTTGATTAATATTGACCCAGACACGAAACTAATCCTTCTCTCTCTTGAACGTATGCCTGGTTTCATTTGATTGATCCTGGAATGATCTTGATTAATTCCATTACTAACTGTCCAAATCCTTTTAGAACCTCTTTCTTGGACCCCAATTTATATGATTCTACAATGTTACATAGGAATCTTCGAGTCCAAACCGCACCCTGGACCTCGCATCTGCTCTTGAAATTGGAACTGCAGGAAATAAAGCTTCAAATGACCTTGCTGTTACGAGTGGCGCTACAAGATCCGTCATGACAATAGCATTTGAGTTTGCATTTGAAAGCCACATGCAAGATCATGTTGCTTCGATTGCCCGACAGTATGTACGTAGCATCATATCATCAGTTCAACGGGTTGCGTTAGCTCTTTCTCCATCTCACCTGGGTCTGCAAGGTAGTCTTCGTTCTCCACTTGGAACTCCTGAAGCACATACTCTTGCTCGTTGGATCTGCCAAAGTTACAGGTACCTCTTGATAACATCATTCTTGTTAGTTAGTTTGATTTTGCAATATATGATTTCACAGTGAAGATTCTGGGCGACTTCTACGGCCAAGGTTTGTGCTGAGAATGCAACTGACTAGACAAACATTAAAGGAATGCTTTTCTGAATTTCGTGGCATTTTAATTGATTTAGTTTATTCGCTCTCCTCCTTAATAGGAGCCATATGGGTGTTGATCTTCTCAAATCTGCTGGTGAAGGGAGTGAATCGATCCTCAAAGCTCTGTGGAATCACTCTGATGCTATTATATGCTGCTCCATGAAGGTAACTTTCTGATTCCAGGTTTTCTTCCTTTGTTTTCCCTCCAATACTTGTGTAAGCAAAATAATTATCAAAAGCTTGAAATATTTGTTGATTGCCACTCTTAATTTATCAATTTATTGTTTGATCAATTTATCGGCAGTCGTGATTTTGTGAGTTACATTCCATGTTCTGTATAAAAAGCATTTTATTGCAAGATGCAAATTGGAATATGAAGTTGAACTTGCATTTTAATTTTTTTTTTTAATTTTTATGTTTAGTTTTGTTTTTATTGTGAAGGCCATTCAGACTTAGGCGAGGGTTTTATTCCAATAATCATAGGGTGAATGGAGGGTTTGGCATTGCCCTCTAACCTATTATATTCTACCCTAGTATATTGATATGAAGGGGGACGTTAAAAAATCTTAACTCCAAGGAATTTGGCACAAACATCTTTCTATTTAAGCGGTTGAAGACAAGGAATCGTAGAAGAACCCTGCTGGGTGTACAGGTAGGGGTTCACCTTCCGACCACTCACAAACAGGGGTGGTGGGTGGGATTTTTTTCTACTTTTTTATTGAGGTGGGACATCTGTAGGGGTTCTATGAACCCCTACATCTGTACAAAGGGCATTGGCGATTGTAGAAAGGATCACATACACAAGAGGATCTATTTATTTAACTCAATTATGGGACTGTCCTTTTATCCAGTCTAATCAACCCTGTGTTCCATTGAAGTCCCTAGCTTTTAGCATTCTTGAAGGATTTCTCTTTGTACCCATTATTAGTGACCACTCAGGCCTCAGCTACTTTGTTCTTTACTTGAACTTGCATGTTTGGGTATGTAGAACTTGATAGGATTTGACTATACCATGAATGTAATTTTAACTTCTTTTTCTTTCTTAATAGTATCTAGTACCATCCTACCCCCTTGCCAAACATGCTAATAGATGCTGGTAGGTAGCATAGATTCGTAGTTTTCCATTTTATCTGACTTCAAAAATTATGCAGGCAATGCCGGTTTTTACATTTGCAAACCAGGCTGGTCTCGACATGCTTGAGACAACCTTAGTTGCCCTTCAAGACATATCTCTGGAAAAGATATTTGATGATCATGGAAGGAAAAATCTCTGTTCCGAGTTCCCACAGATAATGCAGCAGGTTAGTCATTCCCCAATTTGACAAATACATGCCAAATATAGATGAAATGGGTGATTTTGCAGGAAGTGGTAGAATATGCTATTCGGACTTTTAGCAATTGAAACAAGGAATGGAGGACCGGACTACAAGCCGAGCTAATACGTACAAAAAAAAAAAAAATTACACATACACCAAAAAAATTAAGTGGGCTAGCCCGGTCCAGTCCCCCCCTTACATCCGTCCCTGATTAAAACCAATAAACTTCTGTCCATGTTTGTCATCTGACCGAAAAAACTTAAAATTCAATAAACTGATACACGACTAAAATTACTGAACTGCCTAGTGTGTGCTTGTATCCTTCCCTCAATCCGTACCCTACTTTTGTGTTATTTCATGATATCTCTGGGTAAGTGGTCCCTGAGAATATTGGACTGTGGAGCGTAATTATATTGCTCACTTATACCCTACCACATATCTACAGTGGGTTGTGAGCCCCGTGCAAATTTTTCTCTAAAAGAGAGGCGAGATCTCTAGTAAATGTCTTCTCAATTCAATGAATCTGCAGTGAAAAGTGGATATAGCTTTTACATTGAGAGTGAACCACTATAAATCTGTTTATGTGCACGCCTCAATTCTTTTGTTCATTCATTATTGCTATCAGGTTTGAGATTGGCTTTAACCTGTAATCGAGAAATCACATAGGAACAATTGTGTTATACTTTTGGCGAAGGGAGGGATCTTATTTTTCATCTTGGCACTTTCTGTTGACAGGGCTTTGCATGTCTTCAAAGTGGTATCTGTCTGTCGAGCATGGGGAGGCCCGTCTCTTATGAACGTGCAATAGCTTGGAAAGTTCTGAATGAAGACGACAATGCCCATTGCATCTGCTTTATGTTCGTAAACTGGTCATTCGTGTAAATTTATGGTTGTGGATTAGAGGAACCAGAACAACAATGTACTCAAAAAAGAATCTGCTATTTCGTCGTACTCTGCTTTTCTTGTCATAGAACCTTAAAAACTCTTGCTTAGTTTGTCCTTATTAATCATACTTTGTTGGCTATTTGCTGTTGTTCTAGTTTAGCACTTGTTTCATCCCTATTTTTTATTTTTTTTATTTTTTCAACCACCCGTTTTTCCATAAATTAATATTAATCGTAAATTCAAAACTCTTGTTTTTTAACAGCAAATTCTCTATCAATCAACTATTTCAAAATGCATTCTACACATTCTCCTAATAAAAATATAGAAATATAGCCCCCGTTTGGTATCAGCTAAATCTTTGTTTATTTAGCCCCTATTTGGTACAGATTTTTAAAAATTTATTTATTTCAAACTTATTTTCAATTATACATACCCTAATAAAAATGTAAAGACATATACAGTGCTAGAACCCTAGCATTACACCCCCCCCACCCACCCACACACACATTTTTTAAATTTGGAAAATTTAGGGTTGGAATTCCGAAGCTTTCACCATGGGTTATGAGTCTTCAACCTTTAATAGTGAAGTTCTGAATTTGGTAATTGTCAATGTACATGATGAAATATTTTACCAACAACTGCTACCCGGGAGTGCGCATTCGGTAAACTTCGCTCCATATCCATACTCTAATTTCGGTTACATAGAAGATCCAAATTTACCTATTTAAGGTTGTGAATTCATAACATCACTTTGAAGGTGAAACCACATCACACGCAAAGTTTGAAGAACTAACCCTAATTTTCTTTAATTTTTCGAGGGAAAAAAAAATGTTGAGTCACTATCAGTCATGTGAGAATTGATGGCACAATTAATCATAAGCCCTAAAAGGTAGAATTTATAACCATTTGCAAGCATGAAAAGCTACTGTTATGCTCAAGTAGCCATTCACTGAGACATCCATGAAACCACCTTTTTTTTCTTTATTTCAAGAAGCTTGTGACTCATAAAATCAATGTTCTCATCTTTTAGCCAAAAAAAGTTAGCCTTATTATGTGGTTAAAAATAAGTAGTCATGTGAAATCAAGCAACTTGTGCCATAATTCCTTAATGAACAAAGCTAATTTCTACTGCAATAATTTCTTTAGAAAGATGAACGCCGGAAAACTACATTTCGGAAATTGTTATTGAGAGTGGAGTAACTCGCATCTTCGTGTATCGATTCTCTACAAGATTGGGGCTCATTTGAAAGTAACAATCTTAAAATTTATTTACTCGCTTAATCTTTGGACGAACGAGTTGTTCATCTGAGCTTTTTAGAGTCAGCCCGCATTAAATCTTGACGTTTTACTTTAAAAAGTCAACTCTGTTAAAAGTAATAGCCGAATCACTTGTATTCATATTTTAATTTATGGACTTTTACGCTTAACAATCTCAACTGTGCACATTTCATCCTTTTTAAATTACTCAATCACATATATCTTTGTTTGCAAACTCTTCAATCTTTTACATCACTCGAGTTTTACATGATTTGATTTCCAAATTAAAAGTAATTATATATACGGCGTGCTAGCTAGGGGCGAAACTATTATGGCATTTTAGGGCGAGCTTTTTTTTTTTATACTATGGACTTTCCCTATGTCGTGCCATTTATATAAACCAATATAGCAAGTAATGCTCAACCAAGAAAAAATACGGACACCCAAATACTCATAGACCTTTGTTTTTTCTTATACTGATGAACACAAATTCTTTTCTTGAGACTGTTCTTAATAGTGAAGGCTTTCCCGCTATTATTGTACTTTCTTCGTGAAGTTATATACTCACCAATTGTTACTTGATGGAAGATATGCATCCAATTAATACTCTTGTTTTAAGCCACAAATTCTGAAAGAAAAATCTAGAACATTCAAGACTGTACAAGTGAAAATTGTATAGTGACTTGGGAGTTTCCATGGTCCACTAGATGTTCTTTTTTAGTGTCCCCAAGTTATTAGGCAAACATCTATAAATAGGTCCAGTCATATGAATTATGATCACAGATCCATCCAACAAAAAATTCAATTATTTTCCATAAGCTGATTATTTATATATCCCTCTTAAATAATAGAATTCACAATTCTCACAAGGGTTTCTTAAGCCTTGAGGGAAAAAAAAAAAAAAAAAAAAACACACACACACACACCCATTGCATCAACATTAATATCATCATCATTAGGGTTTCTTGACGCTTGAAGATTAAATTCATCATCATGGCACCACATGGAGAGGCCATTGTTAGGAACTCTTCTAAAACCCGAAACTCGTGCAATCCCTCGAAGAACAATAACCTGCAAAGAACAGTATCCGACACATCTTTCGAGCTAAGCAAAGAGGCTGCTAATGCTGCAGAGTTGCAAAAACTACCTCCAATTTCTGAAATTGAAGATGTCAAATGTGAATGCTGTGGCATGAGCGAAGAATGCACGCCCGAGTATGTAGGCCAAGTGCGCGATAAGTTCTCAGGGAAGTGGATTTGTGGGCTCTGCGCCGAAGCAGTAAAAGAAGAGACTGAGAAAAATGGTGGGAATAGGGAGGAAGCACTGAGTTCCCATATGCATGCATGTGCTAGGTTTAACAAATTTGGAAGGGCTTATCCAATTCTTTGTCAAGCTGAAGCCATGAGAGAAATCTTGAAGAAGAGACAAGTTAGAAGCAAATCCATGGGTGTTAGAGATAATGGCGCTGCAACAAAGAAGTGTGGAATTCATAGGAGCTCAAGCTGCATTCCTGCCATAACTAGAGATGTGAATGATCTTAGAATGGAAAATTAATTATTTTGATCAATTATAATCTATTAATAGTGTGCTTTATGTCCCTTTCGTTTTTCTTTATAGTCATTTAGTTAAGCTACTAGTTATGGGTTTTAGGGATGGGTTTCACTTCTTGGTTTTACATTTGCCGCATGTTTGGCACCTGTTTATAATTGGCCACGCCTTACTATTCACACATTTGAGGGAACCCACGAGCATTATCATTTTATTCACCATTAATTTATATCTACTTATAATTTAAACCGATTATAGAAACCTCGATAACATGCTTTAATATTTGGAGACAGTCCAATAATATGCATTTATCAAGAAATGAGTTACTAGTGTAATACAAACAAAGGTTACACCACAATTTTTGTTAACTGCGCCACATTTTAATTACAATGAATATCTTTAAATTTTTCTTATTTTTACATTTGTGTTCTCAACTTTTTTTTAAAATTTTTTTTTTTTATCATCAATTCTCTATTAATTTTCACATCCTGTCTATAGAGACGATTTTCATCCAAAATGTTTGTTATGAGGAGTTAAAGAGAACTATTTATCCTCGTATTTTTAAATGACTGAAGTAAATAACTAATACAAAAGTTAAACAAGATATTTGTTCAGTACATTAGTAGAATATTTGGATGAAAATCGTGTTTAGAGACAAAATATGTTAATTAATTGAAAGTTAAGAATAACAATACGACGAGAAAAAAGTTGAGGACATAAAAGTAAAAGTGAGCAAATATTGAAAACATTTCTTGTAATTAAAATGTAGTATAGATATAAAAAAAATTGTTGTGTGAATAATTACCCATAAACAAATAATAAATGAACTTTGTTCATAAACTTTACCCCATATTTCAGAATCATAACTGAACTCGAATATTTCTTTTTTCCAGGATAACCCTCGGACTTGGGACATTGTTCTTTATCGGTCTAACATTTTACTCTAAACTAACAGATTGCTTATTTTTGGCTGTCGACCTCCACCATTTTCCCACAATTATCATCATATGTCCCCTACAGCTTCTGTTTTCTTTTCTTTCCTATTGCCTATTCATTGAATTTATTTTAGTTAAAAAAAAAAAGATTTAAAGATTTACGACTTAGATTTTTTATTTTTTTGGGATTTGCAGAACTCTGGACTAAGAGTTATTACTTTCTTCACTTTATTAGTTACATAATTCCACATTAGTTTACTCTTCAAAGAGTTCATTACAAAAAAAGTCAGCATGAATAATTTTTCAAAAGGGGAACATGTGAACGCGGGAGATGTTTTACGGCGTGAGACAAAAGTGTTCAAGTGCCGACAGTAGTGACTATGATGATTGCTTTAACAAACAATCACCGACAAAGCATAAATAACCTCAAGATCAAACTGATAAATATAGAACAAGCGAGGAGGTTTCTTGAGTGTTTCTTTGTGTATTAGAATTGGTATTCATATGACCATTCAATCATCCCCCACTTTACAATTTATAAAGACCACCTATTTATAGAGTTTAACCGACGTGGTGTCTGTTGGATCAGAAACACGTGGTCTTATCTCCTTGACTGAGGCCTTACATCGCTAAATCTATCATACAATAAATACATTGAAATCGGGTTAGCCGCCTTATACAGTAGGCTGACACACATGACATTCTTTACTACAAATGTTACATAAATCATTCTTAAAGATTGTCTACAAATCTTGTAAGAGACAACTTCAACTTCGGGGATTTCGGATGAACTAAGGGCTTCTGCCGAAGCAAGCTTTGTATCGACGGTCTTCTGTGTGAAGAGATTTGGCGTGTTTATTGATTTCTTATGTAGTGCTTCGGCTTACAGTTTCAACCACTCAAGTATTGTTTCGCACATGAGCTTCGATCATTGTTTGACTTCTGTGCATTTGACTAATTAGGTCTTTGTTAACTTTCCTTTCCACGTGGAATGCGTCGTGACATTTTTACTGGAGCCTCAATGGCGAGGCATAATAATAGTCCCCCAAGTCTAGGTACGATTATTTATGTAATGTATGGACTTGTATGAAACTTTTTTGGTTATGGGTGGTTTTTGTTTTTACACACCATAATAGTCCCCCAAGTCTAAGTATAAATATTTATATTATAGTTAGAATTTGAAAGTAGCTAATGTACATGAACTACCTATCCATGTTGTCCTAAGCTTTGTACCTGGTGACCTATGAATTTCTAGAATATATTAGAGGAGCGTCACTAGGACAAATTTGTCTGAATCTGTCCTCTCCAAAGTCACTTGTATTTTTGAAGTCCCCGTTGGAGAAAAGCTGATGGCAGCTTCAATAATTGTGGCTAAGGGGGTCCAGAAGAGTCCAACCGTTGTGGATACGTCAGGGCAAGGGTCATCGAAGAGGACCAAACTTCAAGTAGATCGTCGGCTTCAGATTTGACCCGCGCCAAACTTGTGGTTTCCTACAGAAGCGATGAAATGGCTTCAGAGGTCCAGACTACCACTTCTACATTTTATAAGTTCTGGACGAATAGGTGGCAGAACTTTGTGGAGACTAGCGACACGGTGAGCCTATTCGTCAGCATGGTCAGCCAAGCAGGGAGGGCCTTTGGGGTGGCAATAGAGGCTGAAGGTAAAAACCTCCAGCGTAAAAATAGAGAGTTTGCGAATAAAGCTTTTCAAACAGAGGAGGCAGCCAACAAAGCCAAGTTTGAAGCTGAGGCACCGAAGAAGTGAAAGGCTGAAGAGTCTATGTGCTGGCTTTGGCAATGGTGAAAATAGAAAATTTGAAGAAAAAAGTCCACTTGTCCAAAGAGAAATGGCTTCCACGACGAAACGAGTAGAGACTTCGAATGCCCACTAGAAGTTGGCTGCTAAGGCCTTGGAGAAGGCAAATAAGGATAATGCTGGGTTGAAGCAACAGGTGGAGGAGCTGGCCGGTAACGTTGCTGGCTTGACAGAAAAGGTAGAGACGGTGAGGTAGGAGGCTCAATCGATCGATGAAGGTGAGTAAAGCATTATATTGCCAACTTTTACTTAACGGAGGCGTACCAAAGCTTTGTGAAATATTGGCGGAGGTATGCATATACCGAGATGGTGGAGTGGATTGAAGTCAACTCCCAACCCTTCAATACCTCCGAGTTGAGGTCAGAACTTTTGGAAGAGAGAGAACAAGAGCCACAAACTCCGACAGAGGGTAGCCACGTGATCGAACATGAAGATAATGCTACTGAGAAGCTTTGGAAGCTGTAGCTCCCAATGCCATAGTACCCTTTGTAACTCCACATTCCCATCTGTTTAGTATATGGGTTTTTGTTTTTTGCATTTTCAATGTAATTGGCTTCAACCCACAATTGTAAATATCTTATTCATTGAATAAAATTTTCTTTGGTCTATATACTTCTATTTCATTTATTTTTTGTACTTTCTGCTTATTTTATTGCTATGTCGTGCTCTTTAGACTATTTTATTTGCAATTCATTATTCAAACTTGTAGTTTTGCACAAGTGTTAGAATGTCGTTTACCTTTCTAACTTGACATTTGAGCTTGTATGCACTTCAACTCTCTTGCACTTAAGACTAGTTTATTTTGCACAAGTGTTTGTAGTTCGCGTCTTTTTGTTATTTCCCTAAGTACGGTGTTGAGTAGTTCGACCATACTGGCATGTGCTTTCCACTTCATGAGTAGGGAGATGGTCCCTTTTGGGATCCATCTCGTCATTGAAGTGCCCATGCTTCTTTGCATATATGCATAGGGATGGTTCATCTATGCAAATACCTCTACTTTGACTTTTTTCAATATGAGGCACTTTTCTTTTACTTTTCGCAAACTCAACTTAATAAAACTACGAACGATTTTAACTTAATAAAATTAACAATTTTTTCAAGCACAAGGTTGAGCGGTTCGCTCATATTAAGTCTTCCTTAACAACTTTGTTGTTAATGTCATGTGCTTTCTACTTCATGAGTAAGGATGTGATCTTTTTTGGGATCTAGCTCTTCATTGAAGTGCATACGCTTCTCTGTATATGGACGATTCATCTGTGCAGAGGCTTTCCCTTTAATTTTTATCAATGGGAGGTACTTTTTCTTTTATTTCGCATGAACTTGTCTTAATTGAGAACGAGTGTAAATAGAAATAATAATTTTCTTGAACATGAGAATGAGCGGTTCATCCATGCTGATGCTTCCTTAACAAATTTTGTTGTAAAAGTTGTAAAGGGCATGTGCTGTCCATTTCGCGAGTAAAGAGGTTGTTCATTTTGGGATCCAACTCTTCGTTGAAGTGCATACGCTTCTCTGCATAGGGATGGTTCATCTATGCAGAGCTTTTCCCTTTGAATTTTGTCAATATGAGGTATTTTTTCTTTACAAACACTATAATAAAAATCAACTTCATTGAATCAAGAATTGTACAAATTGTATATTTACATTATCGCTGGTAATATTTTTGCAAATACTCCACGTTCCATGGATGAGGCCGTGTATTTCCATTCATATTTTCAATTTTATAAATCCTAAGCTGAACTTCTTCAAGGGCCTTCCCAGTTGGGGCCAATGGTTCCTGCCCCATGCTCTTTAGTATATAAGAATACCCTCCGAATAACCAATTCATTCAAGTGAAATGAATTCTTCTTAACTTTAAAATTGTAGTATCTAGTCATTTTTCGTTGGTAGATAGCCAACTTTGCTCGAGAATCATCCCTCATTTCTTCAATGAGGTCTAGTTCGTATCTTCTCGACTCGTCGTTAGATATTTCGTTGAAATGAATGCAAAGAGGGGACAACAAACACACTTCAACTAGGATCATAACCTCAGCTCCATAAGCCATAAAGAAAAATGTTTCTCCTGTAGACATTCTGCTTGCAGTTCGGATGGCCCATAGGACTTGAGGTAGTTCATCGACCCATGCCCCTTTAGAAGCATCCAAATTTCTCTTCAACGTGTATTTGATTGTCTTGTTAACAGCTTTCACCTATCTATTAGCTTGAGGGTGATGTGGGGAGGAAAAATGTTTCCTGATGCCCAACTCCTCACATAAATTTCTAACATTTTTGTTGTCGAATTGTCGCCTATTATACGAGACAATTGAATGGTAAATGTCTAACCTACAAATGATGTTTTTCCATAGGTATTTGGAAGTATTTGCTTTGGTGATCTTGGAAAGGGGTACGACTTCTACCCATTTGGTAAAGTAATCGACGACGACACTTGCGAAATAAGAATTGCCCTTCCCTCTAGGTAGGGGACTTATAAGACCAATCCCGCATTTGGCAAATGACCAGGGCTAGAAACAATGCCTAATTATTGAAAAGGTTGCCTCTGGATTGCTGCGAAACGTTGACAGTTGTCGCATTTCTTTGCAAACTACTGTGTCCTTTTTCAAGGAGAGTCAATAATATCCTTATCTTAACACCTTTTGAGCTAAAGATCATCATCCCGAGTGGTTGTCACATACCCTTTCATAAATTTCTCAGAAAACATAGGTCACTTGTTCTCCCCCTATGCATCAAAGTAAGGGCAAGAAAAAACTCCGTTTGTATAGTACATTGTCTTGAAAAACGAAATGAGCGGCTCATTTTCTAAACTTCTGTGCCTTTTCCTTTTCAGAGGGTAATATTTGGCCCTTGATGAATCTTATTATTGGCTTTATCCACAATGGGGTATCCTCTACCCACATCACCTCTTCACCTATAGCAGTAGAGGGCCTCGAAAGGTGTTCTATGGGCACTACAATGAGCAGTTAGGAATCTTTACCACTGTCCAATTTTGAAAGAGCGTCGGCATGAGCATTCTCTAAGTGTGAGAATTGTACCAACTCTAATTTCTCAAAATATGGAATGAGCTTCATGACCAACTTTAGATAAGCAGCCATGGACTTATCTCTAGCCGAGAAATTGCCATGAATTCAGATAACTACTAATTAGGAGTCGCCACTGATCATCAATCTTTTTTCTTGCATTTCTTTGGACAATCTGAGGCCAGCTAGGAGGGCATCATATTATGATGCATTGTTTGTGGCCTTGAAGTCGAACCTCACTGCACAATTAATCTTATGTCATTTTGTACTAAATAGGATCACTCATGCTTCAGATTCACCATCTCCTGAGGAGCTATCTATAAAAATGTTCCAAATGAGAGGTTTGACGGGTTCCATCTCCTTTTCCATTTCTGGAACAGGGGTGAAATTTGTCATAAAATTAGCTAATGCTTATCCTTTAACAGGGGCCTTAGGTTTGAACACAATATCAAACTCGCTAAGTTCAACAATCCATTTTAGTACTCTTTCCGAGGCATCAGGCTTCTGTATACTTGCTTGATAGGGAAGTTAGCCAACAAGTGTATGGTGTGGGCTTGGAAATATGGCCTCAATTTTTGGAAAGTTGTCACTAAAGATAGCGCTAGCTTTTCCATTTATGGATAGCGAGTTTTTGTAGCAAAAAATGCTTTGCTTCTGTAATAAACAGGGAGATGGTGACCATCTTCCTTTCTTATGAGGATCGAATTGGCTGCGTTGGGGGTTATTGCTAGGTATAGCAGCTTCTTCAACTCTTGTAAGGCTGTCTCGCATTCTTTGTTTCATTGAAACTTATTTCATCCATTCTAAATCTTGAAGAAGGGTTGGCATTTATCAATTACCTTTGAGACGAAGCGATTCAAATAAGCTACACTCCCAGTGAGGCTCTACACCTCTTTAGGTTTTTGAGGTGACCTCATTTCAATCAATGCTTTGATCTTCTTCGGATTGGATTCAATACTTCTTTGATTGAACATGTAACCTAGAAATTTTCCAAGGCCTCTCCAAAGGCGCATTTCAGGGGGTTAAGCATCATCATGTACCTCCGCAATATTTGTAAAGTTTCACCGAGGTGCTTAACATGGTCTTTCGCATTCAAGCTCTTCGCCAGCATGTCATCACATAGACCACCATTGTTTTTCCAATGAGTTCAGCAAACTTCCTGTTGGCAAGTCTTTGATAACTGGCCTTTGCATTTTTCAACTCAAAGGTTATGACTTTATAACAATAAAGACCTTTGTCTATTATGAAGGACGTATGTTCTTCGTCAGAATTTGATTGTACTCGAAGTAGGAATCCATAAAGCTAAGTAGTTCGTGTCCTCCTGTTGAATCCACTAGTTGATCTATCCGAGGAAGTGAAAAGTTGTGATTGGGACAAATTTGATTTAGGTTAGAAAAATCCACACACACTTACCACTTGCCATCGTGCTTTTTGACCAAGACACGGTTAGAAATCCACTTTCGATACATTGATTCTCGGATAAAGCAATTTTCGATTAACTTCTTTACTTCGTCTCTTAAGGCTTCATATCTCTCTAGATTGACGGGTCTTCTTTTTGTATGTAAGTTGTAGCGTTATGATCGATTTTCAAGTGGTGGTAGTTGACTTTTTAATAAATACCAACCATGTCCTTATGCTTCCAAGCGAAGATGTCTAAGTTTTGGCGCAAGAAGGTTTTCAGCTTTTCCTTGGCCTATAGTGATAGATCTTTTCCAACTTGTATGCATTTGGATGGATCTCGGAGATCAACTTGGAAACTCTCAAATTCTTCTACATGGCTATTTGAGGCTTGCAATTGATGATGCAATGGTCCAATTTCTCCAAATTACTGCTTCTTCAGCAACTCTCCCATCTTTAGGGGACAATTTCGTTTCAGGGACATCCTCTTCTTTAGAGGCGTTTATGGAGGCGTCCATCATTTTGACGTCTCCCATTTGTTTAGGGTTTTACTCTTGTTTAGGGATATAATCCATGTCAACGTCTATTAGGATTACATTGACACTCCTTGGTTCCGCATTCCTAAAGGAATTCAAATAGCATTTTTCTTGCACTCATTTGGTCACCTCTAACCGTGGTAATGCCATTCTCCATTGGGGATTTCATACATAAATGGTGAATGGATGTAACGATAAATAATTTTGTCAATGTCAGCCTCCCAAGTACTCCATGGTAGGCGGACCAGTTATCCAGCACCAGAAATTCCATAAAATGATGAGCAGTTCAGTGTGATATTCCCATCTCTATTGCTAGAGAAATTTTACCCATTGGGATGATATCGTCACCAGTGAAGCCATACAAGGGCAAATTCATTAGGGTTAGCTCGTGGTTAACTTTCATTTTATCAAATGTTGCTCCAAAGATGATGTTAACCGAGCTTCCATTATCCACTAGCATTCTTTTTAGGCCATTGTGAGCTACAATGACCCTCACCACTAGGGCATCACAATGTGGGTAATGCACACCAACTGAGTCGTCTTGGGAGAAGGTGATGAGTTGAGCCATTCTCCTGATGGAAGGTCGATTGTTGCTTACTACGAAACCCACCATAGGGAGGCCATTTGCTTCCTTTGCATAGTTTCTTTGGGAGTTTCTGGATTCTTCTCCAACATAATACTTCCAAAAATTGTATCAACTTCTCTGATGGGTTTACAACTAGTATCAGCTGGAGGGCTTCTTCTCTGCCTTTAACCGTTTCTAGGTCTCTCCCCCATTATTATCTCTCATTTGAAGAACATTGTCTATATTAGGGTACCTCAGCTTATCATTCCTAGACTGTTAGTTCTTCTTACGAAGAACATCTATTCGAACGTGCCTATTTCTCCATTGATTATTGTTATGGGGGTGTATTGCAATCTCTTTACACCCAGTAGTGCTGTGACTAGTGGTGGTATGTATAATAGAGAGACGCTTTATCCATATTTCTAGGTTCAATGCCTCGTTTGCTACTTCTCCCTATTTGGGAAAAATGTTGGTGGAGTCTACGTTGGTACATTTCAGTGCCAGGATTCACTTTCTCGTAAGCCAAATTAGGTACTGTATTTAAATTTGTTGCAGCCAATGCCTATCCTAGATTGAGAGGGGTCGTTTGTCCGACCAGCGATCTATCAAATGTGAGGTTGAGCCTTTTCCTCTTTGTCTTTGTGGAGGTAGAAGCCCTTGCTTTACCCTATTTCCTGTGACCTCTCAATTCTTCATTGATGATCTCATGCCTTATCATTTCCAGTAAGGAGTCATAACTGGTAGAGTCTTTGTTTTCCACATCTTTTCAGAAGAGAGAGTTCATGTCCAGTCCTTCTCTTAAGGCCGTCAAAGCTTCCATATCTGTCACTTGTACACAGTAGGTAATCTCATTAGTAAAATGGGACAAAAAGCTTTTCAACGACTCGCCTTACTACTATCTCATGTCTTGTAAGCACTATATTGGCCATTCACCTTTTTTGCTGGTTGCAAAGCACTTAAGGAAAGTCTTCTTGAATCTAGCCAACTTCGGATGCTTCCTTCCGGAAGCTTGTTGTACCGTACTTCAGTTGCTCTACCTAGGGTTAAGTAGAAAGCTCTACACTTCATGGCGGAGGTGAATCCTTTCAGACTCATGTAAGTTTTGAAGCTATTAAGATGCTTTGCAAGGTTGCCTCTTCCATCATATTTAGGATCTTAGGAAGCGTGAATTAGTTTAGTACAAGGGCATTCCTAATCTTATGGGAAAATGGTAAGTCGTCATCGTCGTCGTTAAGATCGCAGGACCTTTATAGACAATCTTCATCTTCATCTTTCCCAACCCGAGTTTCTGAAGGTGGTTGTGAAGGTCCTGCTTAGTTCTTACACTATTCCACTCTCCTCTCACACCTATTTCTAGGGAGAGGATTTCGATGCACTTCGTCATAGCTCGGTTCATGCCTTTTAAATCAAGAAAGTTCCTGCTTTTCTAAGTATATGAAGAGGTTGAGCCTGTTTATTTCTAAACAGTCCTAGGCTCAGCCTCTCAAAGATACTTACCGAACTCTGGAGCACATCCTTCGGATCGTAGTTTGGAGGAATGTTGTATGGGGCCTCAGTAGGTTAGTTAGTGACATAGTTGGTGGATGTATCAACCCCAACTTCCATTTCCTGAGGTGCTTTTCCCCTTTTGTAGTATGGATAGTCAGTCATTTGTCTTTGGACCTTCTCTTCGCCTTGGTGTAATCTCTTTGTGAGGGGTCATGGAATAAATTTCCTTGTGCTGCATATGGAGAGACTGGATATCCTCTTTGGCCTTGTATGCTCTTCAGCAGTTCATGTATAGCTATGTTCTGCTAGGTTATGTCGCTCATATTTGTGGCCATTGTAGCCACCTCCCTAGTGAGCTTGGCGGCTATCCTAGACCCACCTCATCTGTGATGCTGGTGAGGTCTATGGTGAGTGGCTAGGACGACATGTGAGGGTTCTCCTTCTTCGGGGTGTTTCCTAGTCCTTTGAGATGCAAATCCTTTAAACTCATGGTGACAAGCTTTTCCTAGCCAAACGGTATTCTTTTTTTTTTTGTGGATTAGACTGGCCTCCAATTAAACGGCTTATATTGGACTTTCTCAACGATTCTTTTTTCAAGAATACTCTTCTTTTTAAATGTTTGAGAATCACTTCACTGTAAAAGTTATTTCCAATTGGCTTTTTCCCACTTGATTTTCGTGGTTAAAATGTTCTAAATTTCCACATATGGCGCCAATCTGTTAACCTCGAAAAACGTAATGCGAACATGGACAATATGTATCGGGCCCACTCACATCATCTAAAGCAAGTTCCGAAGCGTTTTGATTGGAAGATTGGTGAGAGAAGGGGAACACTTGAACGTGAGAGATGTTTTACGGTGCGAGGCAAAAGTGTTCGAACACCGACGGTAATGACTAGGATGATTGCGCTAACAAACAATCACCGACAAAACGTAAATGACCTTAAGATCCAATCGATGAATATAGAACATGCAATGAGGTTTCTTGAGTGTTTCTTTGTGTATTAGAATTGGTACTCATATGACCATTCAATAATCCCCCACTTTACAATTTACAAAGACAAACTATTTATTGGTTGACGTGGTGTCCATTGGACTTGAACTACATGGCTCTGTCTCCTTGACCGGGACCTCACATCACTAAGTCTATTCTATAATAAATACAAATCTTGGCACACTTGACGTTCTTTATTACAAACGTTACATCAATTATTCTTAAAGATTGTCTACAAATCTTGTAAAAGACGGCTTCAACTTCAGGGATTTCGGATGAACTAAGGGCTTCTGTCGGGGAGAGCTTCATATTGATGGTCTTCTGTGTGAAGAGATTCGGCTTGTTCATTGATTTCTAATGTAGTGTTTCAACTTACAGCTTCAGTCATTCAGGCAGTGTTTCGGCACATAAGTTTTGGCCATTGTTTGACTTTTCTGCATTTGACCAATTGGGTATTTGTTGACTTTCCTTTCCACATGAATTGCAATGTGACATTTTTATTGGAGCCTCGGTGGCAAGGCGTAACACCGAACATTTTGATACTCCAAATGTCATCTATCGTAGTCGAAAGTCCCAAAAAAAGTGAAAAGGAAAAGGGCAAAAAGGGGCTAAGGTTTCTTACCACCAAAAACCTTATTGTGCATAGGTGAGAATACAAGATGTTTAAATAGTCTAACAAGCAAAAGCTCTAACTATCCTAACCAAACAAGTAACATGATAATTCTATTCTGCTAGCAAAATAAAATAACATTTACAAATACTATAACTAACTATACTAACACAATTTACATTTTTTAACATATGTACGTCTACTTTTATACAGTGTATTGCCTTTTAATTTGGAAATCAGAGGAACTCAACTGTGTCATGCATATTGTGTGTGATATACGTTACCTTAGTATCAACTAATTAATAATTCGCTAATAAAAACTGAAATCCATGTGTCTATTCATATTTGAGCTTTCTTGTTTTAGATTTTCTATCTTTTTTTTTTTTCTTTCTTTTTCATGACATGAACTCAACGGTTCTATGAGTGCAACATATACAAGTAACGAATAAGTAATAATGAAGCATAAATAACGTGTAGAATTTAACCAAAAATAATAAATTAGGAATCACTGAAATTTAGATGAAAATAATTATCAATTTCAAACACTTTCCTGGACGCATTCCAATTTGTGATTAATAAAGCAAATTATCACTAATGTAAACTTTATAGGTGATCATTGACAACGTGATTACTTAGGGTAATATTGTCGTTGATGTTGATAGTCATGACACGAACCCCGTCGATATCGTCGAAAAAACTTATTCTTTATGTATTATTTATTTATTTATTTATTTATAAGTTGTCAACGGAAAATTTAAATATCCTTTTTTTATTTTTCTTTATAACATGACCGAACAAATAAGTTATTTTTGCCTTACATATAATTTCTCACGAAATTTGATTTTAGTCTTCTATTTTTGTCACTTTATTTATTTTCCAAATTTTTATCAATAGTGATAAATGTATTTCAATGACGTCTGTTGACCCAAAAAAATGAATTCAACAGATATCGAGCTCACTCTTGCCATATCAAGTACGGATCCAGCGCGTTTCTACCGGAACGGAATCGGTAGTTTAGCTGGAATGGACACGGGAGGCACTTTCCGGCAAGAGACAAAGATTTTCAGACCTCAGCGGTATGATTACAGTGATATTCGTGCTATCAATGAACACTCGATCGATTTCCCATATTATATTTCTCTTTTGTTATGGAATATGTGGAAGGATAAATATGATGTAAAAAGATAACACGTTTGTATTGGAATCTTGATATATTTGCTATTGTGTTTGTCAAAAATATGTAAATAATCAAGCATGTAAAATCTTATAATAAGTTTCACAAGATGAATATATTTCGTGTTCGCCTAGCATATCCCTCTTTCTTCTATACAAAGAGAAGCTATTTATACTAGTCTAACCGAGGTGAAAGCCGTGAGATCAACTCCACGTGCCAACATCTTTGAATTCGAAGCCTCTTGTCAATGTCTATTCCGTACAATTAATGTTTGGCAGAGGGTTTGTCGTCCTAGTGGTAGGCTAGCATACTGACAATCTTTATTACATGTCTCATCAATCACTTCTAAAAGATCTCAAGATCCATAATGATGGGCAACATCGAGTTCTGTTGGATCAGGGTCAGCCTTTATTGAAGATCTCTTGATGGTAGAGGGCTTCAGATATCTTTGGGGACTTCTGTGCTTCGAACATAAGGAGCCTCTGCGTTTACGTGGAAGAGCTTCAAGTAGGCCTCCGTTATTAGGGCTGAAGAGACATCGGACAAACAGTGTTTCAGCTCTTGAAGGAGCCTGGGATACCCATAGCTTTCGTTGATTTTGACCTTGTAACCTTCTTTGAAGACCTTACAACTGGCTCACCGTCAACTTAACTACTAGGTGTGTGTGGCTGCCCACGTGGATATACTGCTTACGTGTCAGCTCACATGGAGTGCTGATTTGGAACCTCT
Source organism: Fraxinus excelsior (assembly GCA_019097785.1). Lineage (NCBI taxonomy): Eukaryota > Viridiplantae > Streptophyta > Magnoliopsida > Lamiales > Oleaceae > Fraxinus > Fraxinus excelsior. The sequence goes on along the minus strand of CM032628.1, from coordinate 30,843,857 downwards.
AATTTCGGGGGGTAACAACGTCCATTAGTAACAATAATTTGTAGACCAACTTCATACATAATTCTACCACAAAATATTGTACTAAAATACGATGATCCAAATAAAGCTTAACATCCATCTTACTTTATATTTCAAAAATAAAATTAAATGTGCAACTTCATTGATAGTGAATTCGTCTCGTCTTAAGAAAGCATCTCGACACGCTTTCATCGTCTAATAAATGAGAAAATGTGAATAAATAGTTTTGATTAAGAAAAGAAAGAAAGAAATTACGGCAAATAAAATTTAATAATCGATAAACAATGTAATTCTAACGGTAGTTATCTGTCCTTATTTATGTAACAAAATTAATAAATGGTACAAACTTATTAATGATTTATGTATGCTGTGATCCGATGATCTTGAACCTGCCTAATTAATTACTAATCCCGTTATTAATTGTAAATGATTATTAAAGAATATGGATTAATTTAAGGGAAAATTGCTGCTTAAGTTCTCAACATATTCATTTAGTAGCAAATGGGTCCTCATTTTTTTTTTTTGGTATTTAAGTCCCCAACTTATCATTTCTGTAGGATAATGGTCTCTAATTCACAGAAAACTGAAAGTTTAGGGGCTGAATTGACTAATTCAGAAAAGAATAAAAAAAAGTAGGGACCGACCTGAACTGTTTATAAAGCATAGTGACTAATTTATAGAATTTCAAAGTTTTAGGAACCAAATTGCAAAATCTCGAAATTTCAGGGAGTAATTCTTAGTTCTTAGAAGGTTTTGGAGACGACTCGCAAAACAAAGAAAATGCAGGGTCCTAGAGGGAGATTATTGATAATTCAGGTAATGTGCAGAATGGGGTCCAATCGGCCGGAAATATTCAGGACATAGGCAATGAAAAGAAGGGCAATTTGAATTGGGACGAGCACCAAGTAGAGCAGGGTATATTGAATTTTTCTAAGAGTCGCAAAATAAGACTAGCTCACAAATTCGATGTACCACATCTTGATTGAAAGTATTTTGGTTGGATGGACTAAAAAGTAGGAGGATATACAAGTATATAAGTCAGAAGCTAGCTTGGTCAACCAAATTAATAGGAATCGAGGAAATAATAAGATGTTTCGATTCGTGGAGCACTTGAGCTTCTTGTACATGTGATTTTATGACATTGTTGGAGTAGGCTAACCCTAGGATCTATCCTACAGAGACAATTCACTAAACTCTAGTCAAATGATAAATTGAAAGCGATACAAGCAATATGAGATTGAATACGAAAAAGAGTTGTGATAAGGAAGAAGTTATTCAACCATCTATGCTAAGCAGCTTTTGTGAGCGAGGTCATAACAGAGGCACCAGCTTTTTATCCAAGGGTGGACCTAGCACCTGGCCAGCCCCATGGCCGCTCGTGCTGGGTTCGCAGGAAGCTTTAGGTAAGTCGTCGTCGACTCGCCGTCTGCCGAGAAGAAAGATGAAGAAGACACGGTGTTGATTTTTTCCACAACAAAACCAAATCCAATTCATTTTGATCCAATAGAGGAGGGAGACGAGGGTGAAATTCCACTGCGGCCTGCGGAGTCACGAGTACGGTCATGTGGCTGTGAGTCTGTGATGCTATCGAGACAGGTGGACGGAGTCATGAAGGATGAAGACGGTGGCTGATGGACGGTGCCACGATGGTGCAATAGTTGGAGTCTGGAGCTTCGTCTCGTCTGCATTTTGCTTGCCTGTATAGGTATTAACTCAAAAATCATGCCCCTTGAAAATTTGAAATTGATATTGCTATTTGCTAACACTTGTGCAACCTATGAATCTTTCTGGATTTTGCTAATTGCTATGATTCTTGATTTCTGGGTGCATTCTGTTTTTATTCCTATTTTTTTTTTTTTTTTTTTTTTGTAGTTTTTGTGAATTTGTGATTTATAAATTATGATAAATGAGAATTTATGTTATATTATTATTTGAAACTATGAGTTATGACTTATAATATTGCAACGTTTTCAAAATATGAGATATCGTAGAATGCAGTTGTCTAAATTTACAGTTACGGAGTAGAATTGTATTTTTTTTTGTTTGTATTTTTGGATTGTATTGAATTATATTTTCATACGTATATACTTTTTACGTTTTATTGTATTTACATATGTATCGAATTATATTTTCGACTATTACGATCATTGATTGTCAACGGTAATTGGTCTTCGGTCATTAGTCTTTTCCCTAGCTGAACCAAAATGTTGGATTCACCCCGTTTCTATCTGAGTACAAGGGGAGTATGACTAGGGAGGATGAAGTATAGTTTCTTAATTTTTTTTTTACTTCATACTCCTTGTTTCTTGATAGGATATGCTTATTTCTATTGACTATTGCACATTGAACTGAACATTGGTTAGCGTCCCTCTATATTTTATTTTATCTTCATTTATGATAAAACATGTTAATATATAGTTCAACTTTGGGACTAATACCTGGATTTTTCCGATTAACTAAATAAAGTTTCCAAGATTCCGAGCACCTCAAGGTTATTTTAGCTCAAAGTTGATCAACGTGCAATTTTGGAGCGTCCTATCTCCTCTTTGGAGGCCTTTATATACCGCTCTCATGTGCCTCTCCTAAATATTCAAAATAATCTTCTTTTTCAATACATTTTCTCCCAAACCTGCCTCTCTCTCTCTCTTTCCAGTAATCAACACAGCCTTTTCTCTCTCTAAAAATACCAAAATCTATCAAAAAATGGAGCAAAATCTACCAATTATAGCCAAGAAAGTATGGAACATAGTACGTGTGATGTTTTTCATGTTAAGAAAAGGCATATCGAAGGGAAAATTATTAGCTGATCTTAACGTGATGATGAAACGTGGCAAAATTGCCGGCAAGGCAATCCAAAATCTCATGTTCCATCCATGGTCCGCCTCCGGCCGCCGCCCCCACCACCGCAATACGTCGTTCCCTATCTCAGTCACCGAATACGAGTTCAGTTGCAGTAACAGCCCGGCTTATCCTAATTTTCATATCCCCTTTAATTTCAACAAGCTTAAACACGGAAGCCACCACCGCGCGCCCCCCACGGCCGACGATTTTGCGACTGCAAATGCCGTGTTGAAAGCCTTGGAGATGCTGCATAGTGAGGCGGCGTCACCGGCCTTGCCCGGATTCGGGAAGAGCCCTATGGTAAGGCAGCTTAGGATTACAGACTCTCCATTTCCATTAAGAGATACTGAAGAGGACAATCATGTAGATGAAGCTGCTGAGAAGTTCATTATGAAGTTCTATAAGGATTTGAAAAAGCAAAATGCAATGACTTATTTTGGATCATCTTGAACTAATCTTGATGAAGTGAATTTGATTATAAGTTGGTTTCAGAGGCCAAAATTTCATGCATTTGATGTCATGCAGAAATGATAAATCCAGGTCCATTGATGAGCATGAGAATCAGTGAAGGGATCTGTCCAATAGTTATGAATATGAATGTGCTGTATATTCAAGAATTTTATGAGAAAAATAATGTAATGAATATTCCTTTGCTACAAAGGATCAGGAATAATTTTGGGAATTTTGTTTACAATATTGGAGTCTTCTTTTCAAAATTGAGCAGATTTAAATTTAAAAGGACTGAACAAGTAGTATTTTACTCAAAAGAGCCAACCAGCCCATGTGGTAAAGAAAAAGAAAGAAGTTGACCAAGTTAAAGTCCAAGGCAAGGTCTAGTTCGCCCTCCAGAAGTTCGGACCGAGATGGTATTATTGAAAAGATCACCAAATGATATCATTGATCGGAATCAAAGACAGAGTTTCAAATAAAATTGGCAATGGAATGAATTTTTACCATTATCTACGGAATCACCGAGCGAGACTAGACTGAGTCTTAAGGCTACAAATTCGACACATTCCAAGAAGAAATCTAACTTTGTACTAAAATGTCTAAGTTGACAAAGCCTCAACATTTTGTGCTTGAGACCAGATCGACAAAGCCAACACGGGTCATAAAGATGCTTAGCTAAGCAAGATTTTTTTCAAGTTTGCAATTTTGACAAAATGTGCATAGTAATAAATTTCTCCAACATGTAGTACTTAAGAGTAACAAAGAAACAAGGAAATGTATTGCCTCAACTCATTGCAACAAAACAATTGACACGTGTCCTTAGTTTCTTCACTTCTTTGTTTTATTATTCTTAATTAATACTATACCAGTATAGGATTTTATTTTATCTTTATACTTATATTTTCTATCTATATTTCATGTTTCAATCATACTACACAAACATGTTCAAAAATAAGGTCAAAAACAGGTGAAACATATGTCGATTGGACAGTTCGAAAAAAAAAAAATACTCAAATAGGTGATGTCAAGTCATTTTGTCCATCATTAGCATGTGTTTCAACTTTTTCAATCATCATTATTCATCATGTCTATGTTGGTTGTCATTGGAATATAGAGAAAATTAATTACCTCCCACAAATTAGAATTAATCTACTTGTACAGAAATCGTTAACACCTTCGTTGACATAATGTCACATGGCGGCCCCCTATTGGGGGCGCCTGCGACGGGCCCCCCGCAACAGGCGCCCCCCATAGGGGCCACCATGTGATATTATGTCAACGAAGGTGTCAAAGATTTCTGTACAAGTAGCACGATCACACAAATTAATACTGCCATTGGACAAAGGCACTCGTCGACCTGGCCAGATTCCTTTATGGGAAAGCAGATACTGAGATACGATTTGATATTAACAGTGTTATTTAATTAAATTTTTTTAAAGCAAAGCAAATTATTTTATACGATGTTTTGTAAAGCAACTTCCCTTCTTTCTATGTCGGTGTCGAATTGGTTAACGACTTATAAAAAAGGTTTAGAAAATACTTTGTTTTATTTCTAAATAATTAATATTTCTTCAAATGCTTTAGTACTTTTGATTTTGGTACTATTACGTACTTAGTCAAATTTGGCTTCATATTTTTTATTTGTCTCAAAATATAGAAACTATTTAAATCTTTTACAAATTTTTTAAACTCAAACTCTAAAATAAATGAAGAAGGAAAAAAAAAAAATTCGATGGTCAAACATTTAATTGTACTCAAAATGAAGGTTAAATTATATACATATACATGCACCATAAAGTTTATAAATATAAATTAATTTTCATCAAATAATTAGCTTCTGTGACGTCAAATATATTCATAATGCCGAATCACTTCTCCACAAAACCTTTTAGCATATAATTTGATATAATATGACATTGATGATTGACCACGCGGACAAATGAGGTCCACACTCTCAGAAATACGCTACACGTCTACTGTCAAGAAATCATCACCCCGACGAGGGAGTCGACCTGCATGAAACCCTCTACCTCCACTTAGTCCGCCTACTGATATAAGGCTGTCTACCTCCACTAGGCCCCGGACCCCGTGGATTCGTCGACCCTCTGAGACCGCCTACCACCACAAGGCCATGCTACGACCCCCATACCGTCCAATAGCAAACATGAGAAAAACCAACCACTTGAGGAGTGAGAGCCATCTAACCCGAACGTGGAGGAAGTGGGGAAACTTAAGTGGGACACGTGGCACCAGAAACCGCCGACACATGCGTGGCCACATGTGCCTATAAATACCTTCAAGGTGGGAAAGATTTTGTTTACTTGAAACCCTGAACTAGAATTTACATTATACTATCTTCCCGTTTTCTCTAAGATGTCAACTAATTCTCACGCTAGAAGTACAACGGGGGAGAAAGCCCCGAGCCCCCGACCTCTTTTTGCAGGTAGCAATCACTGATTGGAATAGTCGGACCACTGCATTTGGTGAGGTAGACACGAAAAACAATTTCGCAAATATTTCATAATTGAAACAGTTTCTAGATTCAAATTTTTGTAGTCGAACATACTGATCACATTTTTATAACACAAATATTCAACAGATATTACATACTCGACCGTCAAAGTGAGTTCTTATAAAACAAATTTCAAATGTGACAGAAATATTAGGTTCAATTTTTTTTTGTTGAACACACTGATTGGATTTTTATAACAGCGATATTCAACAGATGTCACGTACTCGACTACCAAAATGTGTCAACAAAATTTCAAATGTGACTTAGAGAAATTGCTTTAAATAAAATAAGAATGTATTTGTAGCGGGCAACTTGTATGGAGGCTATAAATAATTCAACTTTATGTAGTAATGCATAAACGAATGACAAATTAAAATCCAAAAGTTAGGTAATTTGTTAGGTGGAAGTGTGAAAATGAAGAAATTGGATGACACTTGTCACTTTTTGAACTTGCTTTTCCATTCTTTAACGCCTTGTGTTTGTGTGTTAGTTCCATTACAATATATATTGTGGCTTTTGACAAAGCAACCTCTTTTTTTCTTGTGAAAACAGCTCAATTTTGATTGTATTTAAGAGTTATTATTATTTTTTTTTTCATAAAGTAGGTTAAAGTTTACGTGTTAAAAAGTAAATTTTATCAATAAAGAAAGTAACTTAAAATTATGTTTATCAAATAAATAACTTAAATATAAATTTAACTTAGCATAAAATTGAGATATGGCTTTGAGGATGTGAAATTCTATCCCTTAACATGCCCCGCAAAATGGTAGCTCGTTTGAATAGATCAATCTTGAAATTCGTGTGCTCAATTTTTTGAATCTTAGTAGAATCGAACCGCTCGTTGGAGTTTAATGGACTCTGATACCATATTAAGATTTGTGGTTCCAATTTAAAAGGTCAACCTTATTAAGCGGAGTAGTCCAAATTCTTATAAATTGATTTATGTTTTTATCTTTATTCGATGTGAAATTTTATCCCTTAACAAATACAACTCCAATACAAAATGACAGTGTAACTCCTATCGTTGGTGGTGAATAAGCTATTAGACTCAACAAGTTCATGCAACTTTATGCAAACGTCAAACCCGTAGCTTCCGTCTTGGCAAGATAGTGCTATGACAAATTGAACTACAATCCCCCTCCTCAATCATTTCATTTCGGATTAAGAAGATATGGAAGCGTGCTATCTCTACATCGACATATATAAAGCTACAATCCATTTGAACAAGAGCGTTAGAGTCAAATCAATCGATCACATCTTTGTTTGAAGGTCGAGTAAGCTTACAAAGCTAAGCTATCTTCGCAAGTGTTGACAAATTCAAACCACAAACATATTGGCAAAAAATCACTCGTAAACAAGAGTAACACGTGATACTCTTTTATAATATATTTTACCGTGTTAACTAATCACAAACTCACACACATACTAATAAAACCAAGGTGCAGTATGATGCAATATTGCATCCACAGTTTCAAAACTTAGAATCTTATAAAATAATTCAGCTCGAAGAGTCAATTGAAGCAATACAAAAAGGAAACTTTTGAAAAAGTTCAATTTCTTTCATGTTAATGTATAAAGCATACCCTGAAAAGATCCAATCCAAACTTTCCATAAAAAAAAAAAAAAAAAATTTTGAAAAAAAAAATAATAATAATAAAGTTGGTTCTTACAAATTATTCACATGAAATTCAAGTATATGGTTCCACCTTCAAGAAACTAATGGTGACATAATTTGTCTCATTATTGCATGGCCATTACGAAACGTGATCGAAAATAATTAGAAAAAAGTGCGTCGATAGGAGTTTGATAATATTCTCGCTCTAAAATAGATAATTATCTTGTAACTATGATCATTTTAGTCATTACTAGCTAGGAGAAAAATTATTCACGGATTATTTTTGAAATAAGTAACTTTTTTTACGACATATGAAAAATAATAATTATTAATAACTCAATGAATGGACTTATTTATACAAGCAAACATAGTTATTAGTAATTAAAATGTTTAAGCTTATCCAAAAACCAAGTCAAAATAAACAACCCACAAAGTCACATCATAGCTTATTTCACTTTATTATGATTAATATCAAACTTTTTGAAAATCAACAAATCAAGCTATTCCTGTAGTTTTATCAAATACTCCTATTCATAAAAGTTAAAACGAGATCATTAAAATTTATTATTTATTAAAAATATCTTGTTAATTAAAAGTGTAATGCATAATCGGAACTAGTTTAGTACTGCGTCGACAAAGACATGTTAATTATTTTTATTTACTCCATCCCTATGATTCATGTGTTTTAAGATCTCGTTCAACTTATGAAGTTTGGGTTAGGCATTGGGGCTGATGATTTGGATCGAGAAGATAAATATTTGTGGTTAATCGACAAATTTTTGCATTGAGTATTTTACATATCCATACGATTGAGTCCTTGGGTTTCCAAAATAGTGTAAAAAGAAGTGCTTCGAATCATTGCTATTTAACTCGGACCTGTTCTAAAAAAGTCGAGGTATTTCGAATTGTTTGTTGACAAGGACAAAGTTGACTAGCCATTGAGGTCCTACCGAGCACATTTATTTAAGGTTTGAGATCGTGCTGATATATTTTTAAAAAGTTTGGGACATCTGATGCAAATTGTCCCTTTTAATTAATTAAAGGTTAAAAGATCACTTTGTCCTATAAAATTGATCAAAATATGATTAAACATTGACTTTTGGTCAATTAATGATTTTTTTGGACGAAACCATCCAGATGTCCTTCTCCCATACAATTTTGAAAGTTCGGGGACTAACTGCTACTATATAAATATTTGGATGTAATTTGCATTGTTTTCAAAAGTTTGGAACTTGCGTTGCAATTTTCCCTTGACTTTATTTACTCTAGCCCCATGATTGCAAGACAATTAGGGTCCGTTTGATTGTAAATATGAAAAATGGGTGGAAAGAAAATGTTTTACTGAGAATTATAATTAATTGTATTTGATTGGTATAAATTTCTATCTAGAAAATGTTGAAAGTTTGGTATCCGTTTGACTTCGTTTTTTTATAAAAACTGTCCATTAAAGTGATAATTTTTCTACCAATACGTCTAAAATTTGTTCTAATTACCAAAAAGTAAAAAAAAATAAAATTAAACAATTAGAAAAAATTACCATATTCGTTTGACTTTGTTTTACATAGAAATTGTCAACAAAAATGAAAATTATTTTTACAATAGTTGATAGAATTGGTTGTCATTGCTAAAAAAAAAAGGTGGAAAATGTTTTCCCACCTGGAAAACAAAATCAAGCTTTTGTGTATCAAATGATTGTACCTAGAAAAGGGTGGAAAACATTTTGTCAGGAAAAGAAATGCTATCAAATACCCTTAATTGACAAAAGTTAGAAAACATTTTCATTTTCCACTTTTTTTCTTACCTATCAAACGGACCCTTAATGATTTGACGGTAACGGAGAATTGTGTGAGCATGATAATTTATTCGTTCATTTCACGAGAGGCGGGTGTGATAGGACAGTTAATGATCTGACGGTAACAGGGAATTGTATGAGCATGTTAATTTATTCGTTTATTTCAATATTGAGAGACGGGTGTGATAGTTTTAAGGAAGAATATAAATCGGTCTGAGATGATGATTGATTCATTTAAAAAGTATTATGGCGTATTCATTTTTAACATCGAGGTCGACATGTAATGATGAACATTTTTGCAAGTAATTACAGTTGCGTGGGCCACAAGTTTTGTTTAGCAATTAGGTTAACTTTTTAAAGAAAAAAGAAAGAAGAAGAAGAAGACGACTTTGAGAAACAAAAAGCAAAGTTTTCTAGAAAAAAGCGACTCTGGTGGAGGTTAGTGCTCAATTATTGAACTCTTAAAATGCGCAAATCAAAAGTCTCTCTCTCTTTTTACATATACCTCGAATGAATTATCTTGACAAATATATTAATAACCATTCATTTTGTGACACGTAGTGGGGGGGGGGGGGTTAAAAAGAAGAATAAAATCGAACTCTAATTTAATATTCGATTTAATTAGTAGAGTTTGTTCAAGATTGATTGCAATAATCCATGTTCGAGTGAGATATGACACAAGTTAATGCTACGATGGCGTCCAATTCTTGCGTACTTCTCAGTAAATTATTGAGTTGATGCTTGTCAGATGGTGTAGAATGATTGAATTCGATACGGTATTTACACATATACTAATTTGTATAGAGGGTGTGATATGAAACAAAAATAATGCACAATAATCCGTACAATACTTTCTAATTCATACCTTAAATATTTATTTGAAGGACTTTAAGGAACTCATAATTAATCCATTAACTAGTTAATTCACAACTTAAAAAATTAAAGTTAGGACCCTTTATTAGAGTTTCACATTTGGATATCCCTTCTTATTACTCACAGAAATCGTCTTCAGTGCTTATGTTTTGCTTTAACTTCCTTTTTCTGCTTTTTCAAAAGCTATTCTCTGTTCTGTCCCACTCTCACTACTCTTAAATCTAAGTATATGAGACGCACAAAGAGCTAGCAATTTGGAAAAAGATGCCCTCAGGACATGGTGCAAAGATAGAAGTGAGGTAGTCTCAACTAAACTGGCAGCCGCAGTATGAGAGTTCGATTCTTGCTTCTAACAAGGTTTGAAATTGGACTCTTTATGGGCACCAGTACGACATCTTTTATACTTTGGCCTGCTGAGGCACTCCCGCGATTTACCTTCTCCACGATGCTTTAGGGACGGGGTGGTGGAAGGCTCTCAAAAGGTTAGGTTTCAACTTTTTTTTAAAAAAAAAAAAAATTGGAAAAAGATACTTGGCCAGGCCCTGGCCAGCCGGGAGGCCCTTTAATGAAAGCAAGTTTTCTATGGTAGCAGAAACTAATGTGATCATGTCGTCATGCATACATAAATTCCAGTTTTCAACTTCATTTACCTTTACCTTTACACACCAAGAAAGTAAATGAGAGGAAGGAGAGTATTCATAATACATGATGGAGAATCGATAGACCTCTTCCCTATTTTAGTTTTCTATGGTAAAAAAAAAAAAGTTAAATGTGTCGTAAATTGTAAATTTATTAGTGAATATAAATTGTATCCCTACAACTCTAAAAATTATTACCATCATATCTCTAATCTTGTCCTATAAATATAAGACATTGGTTATCATTATAATACACACAAATTTATTGACTTTTATTTTCTCTTCTCTTTTTTTCTCTTTCACAACACGTTATTAACACGAAAACTTAATTCTTTAAAGTCTAGTGAAGATAGTAATTTAAGTATAATCATCCATCATGTGTACCAAAATTAATTTTGTGATATGTAATTTTCATTTTTTACATACATATACATCAAAATGAGATTGTTTCTTATTCTTCTTTGACTTTTATTTGTAGAATATTAATTCATGCTTTTATTTAATCAATTCATGCCTTTAATTCATGAAGCAATTTAATTTACATCGATACCTTTAATTCATGAAAAATGATAATGGTACATAGGGGAGTACATAAGGGTGTCCATAGTGGACACCCGGCATCCCCCATTGGAGGAAGTGTCAGTCCTCCAATAGGGAGGTGCCGGGTGTCCATTATGAACACCCTTATGTATCCCCCTATGTTAATGGACACCCTTATGTATTCCCTTATGTACTTGTAGCAAAGCCCTTAATTCATGCCTTTGCAGTTTAGTTACTATTTCATATAATATGAGAATTTACGTCAAATTATTAATTGAGTATTTTTCTACATTCGCTTTTACCCCCACACACAATCTGCCGCAATTTGTGTGTATGGTAATGATTTATTCTTTACTAATCATTTACTCACTATGTGTCATATGCACTAATGATTACCTTAATTCATTATGGAAATTTTCAATTCTCGTTATATGCATAGTTAATTTTCTACTGTTGTATTTTTTTAAGTAATAATGACGTTATATTCACTGCATGTTATATTCATTGCATAATGATTTATTTTGATAGTTTGTTAATTAATTTTTTTAACTTGATTAAATATTTTTAGATGTTAATTATAAACTTAAATTGATAATATATCTCGTTATTGCTCCCCGAAAAATCACAACTCTGCAAAGAGTAATATTCTACTAGAAAACATGCTCATGAACAGTTAATGTTTCTAAATAATAATTAGTTAGTGCTCCTGAAATAGCACACTATTATTGACACATATTTTAATTAGATTTTACTTGGTCTCGAAGAGCATAATTAAATACAATTTTATGTAAATTATATTTTTATTCCTAAAGAGTAAAACCTTATATTATTATAATAATACGTGATTGCTTAGCATGAATTATAATTTTCAATATTCTAAAAAAATATTAATATATTGACCTTGAAAAAATAATAGTAAAATACAATGTGCTACTGCTCCTAAAGTAGCACGTGATTCGAAGAACATATTATTTTAAATTAATATTTATCTCTAAAAGAAAACACGTTACTTATATCATGTTGATATTGACTACTCGATTAATTATGTGATATTTAATCATATTCTTCGAGATAATCTTATTTTATTTTATGGTGAAGCTATTCAAATAATAAATTTCACAAAACTCGAGATGAATTGTCGAGATATTCGTTTAGTTGATAATGCAAATATACACACTCTTCTTCAAGACAAATGCTTATGTTTTGCTTTAATAATAAAAGTTAGGACCCTTTATTAGAGTTTCACATTTGGATATCCCTTCTTATCACTCACAGAAATCGTCTTCAGTAAATATATATAAATTAAATGCTTATGTTTTGCTTTAACTTCCTTTTTTCTGCTTTTTCAAACGCAATTCTGTGTTCTGTCCCACTTCCACTACTCTTAAATCTAAATATATATATATAGGACAAACAAAGAGTTAGCAATTTGGAAAAAGATACTTGGCCATGACCTGGCCATCCGGGGGTGTGGCGCCCCCCCCATTGGCTTTAATGAAAGCAAGTTTTCTAAGGTAGCAGAAACTAGTGTGATCATGTCGTCATGTATACATAAACTCAAGTCTTGAACTTCATTTACCTTTACAAAACAAGAAAGTAAATGAGAGGAAGGGGAGTACTCATTATACACGATGGAGAATCGACACACATCTTCCCTATTGTCGACAAATACAGTGGCAGAATTAGGTGGGACTGGGCCCCTCCTAGCACAATTTGGTTTTTTAGGGTAAAAAAAAAAAGTTTAAATTTTTTCTTAGTCCGATCTTAGGTCTACTCATAGACAAATAGACTCACAGTTATTTTCTTCTTCAAAAAGTTCAAAAAAGTTATTCAAATTAAAAAACTGACAAACAATAAAAAAAAAAAAAAAAGTGACAAACTCAAAAAAGTGACGAAAATTTTAAAAAAAGTAACAAACGCTCAAAATGACGAAATAAAAAAAAATGACGTAAAATTATCTTCAACACTCAAAGGGATCACCACTGACGACGGCTACCTGTGTTTTCACCACCCTCCGCCTTTCCAGACCCACTTTCCTACCCCACATCGCCCACCGTCACCTCCGCACCCTCATTACATGCTCTTCTTCCTCCATCACCATAGAATTTAACATCAAATTTGCCCCGCCCAAACCCAAACCCAAACTCAAACTCAAACCGGAATCCAAATTAAGACAAACCCTGGCTCCAAACTCAGAATCTTCTGAATTAGTGAGTTCAGAACTTGGAGACCAGCTATTCATCCTATGTATTTTTCAAATTAGTTATTTTAATAGAGTATTTGACCTAAAATAACATATTTTTCAGAAATTAAAAAAAGTGACGAAATTTAATAAAAAGTGACAAAAACTAAAAAAAAAAGTGACATAAATTCAAAAAAGTAATGAATACTAAAAAAAGTGATAAATTGGCAATTTTCATATTGGTGTAATACAATTGAGTTATTATTTGCTCAGTTGAGGCATGGCAAAATACCTAATCACTTTTCTAAAGTCCAAGTTAAACAATTCCATAGCACCTCCAAAACATCTCACTTTCTTCAGGACCCCCCCCCCCCCCGGGGGTCCGCCCTTGACCATAGATATTTGTATAACTAGAGGACTTTGCTACCTTCACACCGAAGTATATATTGAAAGTGACAAAATTCAAAAAATTGACAAGAACTAAAAAAAATAACAAAAAAATAAAAAAAGTGACAAAAATTCAGAAAGTAATAACTCAAAAAGTGAATAGTATTTAACAAAGTCTAAATAACATTATTTGTATGTCTCGGATAAAATGACTTACCCTTGCCTTCCCCATTCCCAAGCAATTACGATCTTTCTTCACAATTCAATTTTGCTCAACAATTATATTTCCTTTTTCAATGTGTTGCACACATACTGTCTCTTACATCCATTGCCTTCACCATTTCCAAGCAACCACTATCTTCCTTCCCAGTTCAATTTTGCTCATCAATTAAATTTACTTTTTTCAATGTGTTGCATAGACACTTAAAACATTTAAGAGAGAGGGAGGGGACATGGGATAAGGAAACATGCCCAGAACGTATAATTTAGGCTTGGAAGTATTAGTTTCATCAAGAAATTGAAAATCTTGTTTCGTGGATCTGATACACTGTTGACTCTCCTGGCTTTCTTACTAGCATTTTGCTTTTCTTCATCCACCATTTCACCACTAAGCACTAGCCCAGGTGGTGCGCCAAAATGGCGTTGGAAACTGCAGCGAGAGAGTGCGCTGTGGCGAGCTTCGCGACAGCTTGTTCTTCAGGGTAAAATTCAATATGTTGAGCTGCTGTTTGGGGTGAATTGTTGAGGTCGTCTTGGAGTGGGCTTTCGACCAGTGTTGAGTTCCGATCAAGGGGGTGGCCGGAGATAAGTTTTTCAGCGATTTTCATAGTTTTTGGCAGCTCACTTGAAGCTGCAATTCCGGTAGAATAGTGGGTGGAATTGGGAGATGTTTGTTGGTAATTGGAGAGGGTGTTGTGGCTTTTCCAATGGTCTCCAAATCCGATCCATTCTAGAGAGAAGAATTCTTTGGAGCTTGATTTTCTTGTGGTTATGTGATGTTACTGATTTAGGTTTGGGTTCCAGTACTTTAGAACGTATTAATTACTTGTTTAAAAGATTTAACTAATTTAAGTGTATTTTCCAAATTAGTTATTTTAATAGAGTATTTGACCTAATTTCCCAAAAAAAAAAAGTTTAAATTTTTTCCTTAGTCCGATCTTAGGTCCGCTCATAGACAAATAGACTCACAGTTCTTTTCTTCTTCTTAAAATTTTTCTCCCTTTATTGATTGATCTCATTTCCACTAAAAGAGAAAGAGAAGGTTCCCTCTACTTCAAGAGGAATCAAAGAAGACACCGAAAGAGACATGTTGTGGAAATTAGACTCCTTACATTTTGTAAACAGATTTTCCAATTTGAAGATTTTTTAATTAGTGAATGCTAAAATGCATTGAAGAGCCAAAACGTCATTGGGATTTTTTGGATTAAAATGGACGAAATTTATCCTTTTACTTGATTTTGTTATTTGATTCTCAGTGAACATTCAGTCCAAACAATAAATCTCCAACACTATCCACTTCCGATGAGCCCATCAAGGCCCAATATAGAACCATATCTTTGTCCAATTGTCCGTAGCATAGTATTTCGGCTACGTTTGATAGCCATTAGTTTCCATGGAAAATTGTTTTCCAAGTTTGGCTTATTTGATAGTCATTTTTTGCCATGAAATTTTTTTGCTTACTTTACTCCACACGTGCACATTTTTATGGAAATTGTGGAATTAGTTTTCCTACCATTTTTGTGAGAAAATGAAATTCCAGTTTTTTTTTGAACAAATATTATAACCAATTGTAAAAATAAATAAATCATTTTAATGGACAATTTCCATGTAAAACAAAGTCAGATGAACACTAAACTTAAATTTTTTATTTTTTTTAATTTTTTGGCAATGGAAACAAATTTCATAATCAATTGTGAAAAATTATCATTTTAATGGATAATTTCCATGTAAAACAAAGCCAAACGAACACAAAAGAATCCAAAATTTAAAAACTTCCCGGGTGAAAAATTATACCAATCAAACACACTTAATTAATAATTCTCTGGAAAATAAGTTCTATGCAATTATTTTATCTAGAATTCATTTTCTTTCCACTCATTTTCCATATTTGCATCAAACAAACCCTTAATGGAAATTACACAAAACTTGAATTTTAAATATTCAATTTCAAAAATCAGATTGAAGGTTCCACTTTTCAAAAATCAGATATTTTATTTTAAATATTAAATATTAATTGTACAATTTCATTTGAAACCCAAATCAGTTTCATTCCGATTTTCCTCCTCATCATGTCTTCTCACCGTCACTCTCTCTTCTCCACTTCCCTTCCTATCTACCGGCAGCCCAGCCTCCACGAGACGAATGAAGCAACTCTGCTTGAATTCTGTAAAGTTACATATTACGTGGTTCATTTCGATGAATTGATAAATTTGATCTGCATTTGCATTTGTTGTGTCTGGAGTTGTTGCTTTTGATGCTCTTAAGCTTGTGTGATGTTTCATGGGGAGGGGTGTATAGAGGTAGAGGTTGCGGTTGCGGTGGATCCTATGACCACTGTGAGGGAGGTTTCTCTGCCGCGAAATCATCTTTCCACAGTCGTCACGCCCGTCATCGCGTACATCACCGGTGATGATGGAAGGCTTCTTCTATCGTCTCCAATCGCTTGATGCTGATGTTATCTGTATGTGGATATGTGGTAGGGGCTTATTCAATTGGTCGATTGTGATGTTGGATGTTTCAATCGGCCGATCAAAACGTGGATGTTTCAATTGGCTGTGGGACTTGATGTTGTTGATCAAAGTTTTGAGTCGGCAGGTAGGGAACTTTATGGATAGAGATGCTAATGCTAATTGGTCGACTGTGCTGTTGATTTGAGGGTTAGGAGCTGCATATCTCTGGTCTGCGATTGTAGTCTTTGGGTACATTTATGGTGATGTATGATGTGGATGCGAAGTCGTGTACAGTGTTGTGGTTGGTTGTAGTGATGTGTGCGGTGGTTGTATGCGTTGGTGGTGCAGTAATATGTGTTGTAGGTGCGGTGTGCTATGTGTCATAGTGTGGTAGTGGCTCTAGCGTTGTGCAGTGGTATGGCAGGTTGTCATGAGGTGGTGGTGGTTTATGCAATTTATTGATTTGTTTGAGATGATGTTACTGTTGAAGGGTGGTGGTTCTGGTGGCAACGGTGGCGGTCACAAGTGTTGGTTATGGTCACAAATTATTTGATTATTTGTGATCATTAAATTGATCAATATTTGATCGATAAACAATATTCGACCAATAAAAAAGATAAATTGTGACCTAAAAAATTGTTAATTTGTGACCGATAATTTGACAATTTGTTACTGTCCACTAAGTTGTGACTTATAATATTTGTGATTTATGATCAATGAATAAGTTGTGACGTATAATTCTTTTTATTTATGACCGATGAATAAATTATGACTTATAAAATTTTTGAATTGTAACCGTAAAATAATTTGTGACCTATAAAATTTTTGATTTGTGATCGATGAACAAATTGTGACATAATTTTTTTGAATTGTGACCATAAAATAATTTGTGACGTTTTAGATTTTTATTTGTGACTGATGAACAAATTGTAAACTATAATTTTTTTGAATTGTGACCGTGAAATAATTTGTGACATGTAAAATTTGTTATTTGTGACAAATTAATAATATGTGACCAATTAAATAGAATTTGTGATCAAATTATATGGAATTGTGACCTTAATATATTTAATTAAAAAAATATATGTTCAATTAATTATTTTATAAATAAAATTTAAAAAATCGGGGATTTGAAATTTGAAACTTTAAAAAATTTGAAATCTGAAATTTTAAACATTATCTCTTATATTTGAAATAGGTGAAATTTTAACCTCTTAGTTATGAAATTTTCCCTAGTGTTTATTTGCCCAATCATGATTGTTGTATGCTTTAGTGTACAATTCTTGTTTACATTTGTGCATGTGAAAACCTGCTATTTGACGGTTAAATTTTTTTTTAAAAAAAAACTATTTTCCCATCCTATTAATTTTTTGACAATCGTGCAAATGTCAAGCATGCAGAACAAATCTTCTATATATATAAAGTGCCTATGAAACGGAAATTCTTGTTTTAACGAAAAATTTAACGGAATTTGTTGTTTTAACGGAAAATCTATTTTTACCGTTAGTTTTATTGTTTCCATTAAAAAATTTTAACTCAATTATTGGGCCTCAAAATTTACAATTCTAAGGCACATGAAGAAGTATTGGATGTCATTCTTATTTTATAGATACACTTCTCTCCAAAGGTTTCATAAACTTCCAATGTGGGATTGTGCATTTTATATATGTTCTTAACTCCAATAGTTTTATAAACTTTCAATGTGGGATAGTGACAAAAAAAAAAAAAAAATGTTAAAATGCTCATCAAAATCATTTTCAAATATATGTCTAATTGACTAATTTGATTTTGAATTACAACTAATTAAATTGTAATATTTACTTTCATTCTTTCATTTATTTAATTTTCAAATTTAACTTAAATTGCACTTGATTATTAATATATTAATGTTAGATGATATTTTCTATAAGTTTAAAATATTTTAATTTAACAAAGTAAAGTATTTTAACATATTTATTTTTAATTTTTAGTATTGGGACTAATTGTAGGATATTAAACTTGTGATTCTTGATTCTCAACATCGACGTCTCGCAACGCATTATGCCTTTTAGAACATTATTAATAAATAAATGGGAAATGCAAAAGGCTTTGTACTACTACATTTTAGTCATTAGAAAAAAATGAAACTAAAAAAACAAAATGGATGTTGAGATTATCAATTTAAAAATGCTAATAATTTATTTGGTAAGGTACATTGAACTCAATGAAGAAAAAATATTTATTTATATAGTTTTGTATTATAATGTTATCTATTATTTTATTATGTACAAAAATTTCATGATTAAGTGCAAAATTTAATATAATATAATAGCACGAAACACAAACTTATACATTTTAATTTAGAATTTAACACTATTCAAGTTAAAAAAATTAATATATCACAATGTGTAATTATTTATCAATTACATAAACATTACATCATTAATTATTTAATGAACCAAAAAAATTATATATAAATTAAGCAAACGTGCATTGCACGTTGCTTATACCTAGTTCAATATATAAATGGCAAAGTCCTTATTTGCCCATAAAACAGTATTTAAGTCCATCATTGAAGATATGATGTTTCATAAAACTAAGAAAAAATAAAGTACAATATGAGATAATCGAGCAATATTCAAAACTCTTGTTTATTTTATGAGAAATAAAGGTATAATTTGAGTTGTAGGCATAAAATTATCATTCATAAACAATATTTATTTTACAACACCCCATACTAATTAAAATTAATATGACTCGTTAAAAATTTTATTTGAAAAAAGTTCGACAGGAAAAAAAAAATACAAAAAGGTTTAGAGCAATAAAATATTGCCTCATCAAAACTTTGTCCAGAAAATACTATGTTACAAAACTTGAACAAAGAAAAATGAGTATAAATAGTCACCCGATTTCAATTGAAGAACATGAATATTATCACTCTTTTATTAAAAGAGTCATCCTGAAATTCACTATTCATTTTTGTCACACGAGTTTTCACACATGCCTTGTTTGTATCTGATTTTACTACAGTGAACTAGCTTTCTTTGTTGACTATTGGGTTGATATTTTAAATATCTTCTACAAGTCTTCTTAAACCGCCATTTAATTCATCTTTCTTCTACCGCATTTCTTCCTTTCAAATCGTTTCACTTCTCACTATTTCTCTCTCAATTTTCACCATGGCTCCATGAAGTCCCTCTGGTAAGGTTACGTATTTTTTTTTTGCTATAATTCGTCGTTTTTAAGGAAATCATGGTTGGTGGATAGACTTAAAATTGTTGATGAGCAATTACAATGAAATAATCAACTTACTGTATGCATGATACAGGAAAACAAAGATGGTGTAATTGAGAAGTGAAAGACTCGATTCGTATTAGATGATATGTTAGACTGTCAGTATGTGAGCAGATTATTCATGTAGAATTCTTTGAATTCTTTCTGCCTATCTTGGCTTCTGCTTTTGGATTTTAATAGTTTCTAAATTCTTGCTTATTAAATTCTTGATATCTTATTGCTTCATATTTGTTGAAACTTGAAATTAATCAACTGTAATTATTTGGTAAAAAAAAATTCAGAGCTGGTGTCTCCGCAGAAATGCAGAGATGTCTCCGCATTATGCGGAGTTAGTACTCCGTAGAATGCGGAGAACACTCCGCATAGCTCCATGCGGAGCTCAAGTTTTATAGAACTACGCATAATGAGGAGCTGCTCTTGTGTGATTAAGGAGGAAACTGATCCTAAAAAGTTACTACATCGAGGAACTCAAATAACACTTTATTAGGGCGCTGTCCATCACTGTTTTTTTATCCAAAACCACGCGGAGTTGGTACTCCGCATAATGCGGAGACACCAGGCGTTGTGCGAACACCAGGCGCCTGATGTCTCCGCATTGTGCGGACATCAAGCCCTGGTGTGCGCCTAGTGTGCAGACACCAAGCGCCTGGTGTCTCCGCATTATGCGGAGCTTACTCCGCATTTCTGCGGAGTAATTCCGCATTTCTACAGAGCACCGTCTCCGTAAAATATGGAGCTCTCTCCGCATTATGCGGAAACATCCCTGTGTCTCCACATTGCCCCCGAACCCCCACGAGGGGGCGCTGCCCCCTCGACTCCCGCGACCTGACCGGGCAGGTCGATCCCTGTCGGGGGCACTGCCCCCCCGACCCCCGCAACGTCACCAGTATCCATGTCTATTTTTTCCTTACACAATGGTCAAGTTGCTGACATATACGTACCATTGGGATTTGTATTAATTTTCTTCCTTGTGTTATTCAATTCTCTGAGAAATGTAAAAGAAAAATATAATATCAATTGAATCATTGTTTAATAATGTCACATTTTACTAGGAAAGAACTTTACTTAACATCGCACATCTCTGTATTATTTTCAATTCCATGTTCAAAATCAGAATACATTTTTTTTAGGATGTCGAAAATCAAACACGTCATTACACCGATCATATCGAACTCTTCAGGTGATTTGGTTCCTTATCTCCGCACCCACGCCTTTTTAGTTTTATAGTGTGCAATAAAATTTTGTTAATTAATGAAAAAAAACATAAATAATTATTTATTCATTTTAGTATTTATTAAATATATATTTATTATATCAATAAATGATGTTGATACAGACCAATTAATAAAGATCTTAGGCTACTCATCTTAATAAGGTTAAATCTTAACAGGTTTCTTTCTTTTAATTTTTACTTTCAAGTGTTTCTTTTAATTGTACAACCTTTTTTCATTGATGATATCCCTCTGCAGATAATGATTTTGAAAAACAAATTCAAGTTAAGTATGATATTATGGAAATATCAATTTCTCTTCCCTACTTGAAGCCCCCAACAGATAAACCAAATCCTAAGCAAAGAACCAGTAAGTTTGTGTATGATATAAATGTTACTTGTGTATATATTACCTTACGTACTGTTACTTCATCTTAGAATAAATCAACTTCCGACTCTTTATTTTAAATAGTAGTCATGCTTTACGTATTGTTTCTAATTATCGTTTTTTTTCTTTCGTTTGTTGTATATAAAGAATATTGTGAGGTATTTTCCGTAGATATGCAATTTTCATTTTTTAAAGAATCTTCCCAATGCATTTTCCCTCGTCGCATCCACTTCAATGAAGTAACGAATGACGATCTGATGAGGTTTGAGCTGGATTTTCTTGAAGAAAAGGGAGATGACTCTCAATTCAGGCTCGCCTCCTATCAGCACAAGATGATGCGTTACTATAACGCCAAAGTAAAAAAGATAGTGTTTCGCATCGACGACCTAATGCTCCGTAGTGTTTTTCCCTCGACCAAAGATCATTGCACAGGAACTTTGGGGCCGAATTGGGAAGGTCCATACAAAATTGTCTAGGAGATCAGACTTGGCACTAGGGATAACAAAAAAGCTCTGGCGGCTCGGAAAAAGCCTGAGCCGGGCCTGGCTCGGGCTCGATTAGACCGAGTCGAGGCTCGGATCGAGCCCCATTTTGGGGTATCGGCTCGAGCCTGGGCGAGCCTCCAATTAAAAAAAAATAATGAAAAAATTTAAAAATAACTGCCTTTGCAGGCAGCTATTTCCCAACTGCCTGCAAAGGCAGCATTTATAATTTCTTAAAAAAAAAAACCCAAGACGACTTAAACAGCTAAAGCTCGGACCAAAAGTTTGAGCCGAGCCTTATTTTTTTGGTCGGGCTTTGCTCCGCTCGGCTCGGGTCAAAAAAAGTTCGAGCCGAGTCCGAGCTTTTTATTGGGCTTGGGCTCGGCTCGGCTCGTCTCGTTGACATAGCTACTTGCACATATGCAGTTGAGGACCTGGGAGGAAATGTGATACCTCACCCTTGGAACATCGAGCACCTAACAAAGTACTACTAGTAGGAAGCTTGTAACCTTGTGAATTTGCAGTTAAATGAATGATGTGATTTTCGTTTTACCTCGCTCTTACATTGAACTACCAAAACAACTTTGCTGAGGTGCAAGCCCCTCCGCAAGGGTCACCTCCAAGGACATCGCGTAGTTAGAGAAGGTGTGGGTGCCGGCTTTGATGAAACAGAAAGTGAACATATCACAACAACTTTGCTGAGGTGAATGTCCCTCCTCACGGGTCACCTCCAAGGACATCTGTGTCCTCAGAGGGGGTGCTACTTCTGGCGATGTAAGATATCCTGAACGATGCGATACTGCTTGTTCTTCATCAACTTCTTCCATTTTATTAAGTGGTTAAGCAAAGCCGATGCGATATTACTTGTTCTTCATCGGCTTCTTCCATTTTATTAAGTGGTTAAACAAGGCCGATGTGATATTACTTGTTCTTTGTTGGCTTCTTCCCTTTTATCAAATGGTTAAGGTGAGTCGATGCGATTATACTTGGAACGAGTTACTATTGCTTATCCGAAACGATCTTAGAAGAAGCGATTACTTGTGCAATTGAAATAAAGTAAAGCGAGGCGACAACACTTGGAGAAAGTAAATTTCTGGTGGCTATCTGGTTGGATCACATAGCGATTCTGGTGCGACCTAGTTGATATGCGATGACGACGCGTCGGTTTGTTGTGGTGATATGCAGTACCTTAGCGATCTAAACACACAGATCTGAACTATTTTTGTTGGGTTTTGGAGTGTTGGTGGTTTTTGTGTTGGGGTGGTTTTTGCTGTAGCGGTCATCGTCGATTTTTAGCTGCAATGGAAATGACATCATCACTGCGCTCTGACCAACGACGGAGGTTGACATCGTTACTGCAGCGGAGATGGCGAGTGTAGCGATTATTACCGTTGCAGCAATGGAGATGGTGGTGGGTGTGAGCGTCGATTTAGGGCTATAATGGTTGTTTAGTAGCAATGGAGATGGTAGTGGGTATATCGGTCATTATTGCCGACATCGCGACGCTGCTATGAATCACAGTAACGTCGCGGTCAAGATGTTGTTGGTGGAGGTGGTGACCACTAGTTTTTGAGACATTTTCTGGCTGTGGTGGGAGGACGAAGAAATTACAGTGAAGCAGTTGGGTGGGTGTGTGGCTCGGCGGTGGGTTTGTAGCGAATCGAAGTTGAGGAAATCGGAGAGGCGGATGATCTGTGGTTGTGGGGTGGATCTATGTGTGTGGTTGTTATTGGTGGTTGGTTGTTGTTGTTGTTTCCTGTTGCTATTGGCGGATTTGTTGATGGCGGCAGATCTGTTGTGTTGGCGGAGTTATTGGTGCTGGTTTATGAGGTGGTGGTTGTTGGTGTTATTATTGGTGGATGGTTGTGGCGGTGGAGGTGACGACTAGATGAAGTGTTTGTGACAACTATTTGGTTGACCTGTGACCAATATTGGTGGTGTATTGGGACCAGAGGTTGATTTTTTGGTGTGTGTGACCACTATTTGGTTCTCTGTGACCAATCATTAGCTCGTGACCTTAAAATTTGTGATAAAAAATTTGAAAATATGTGACCTATAGATAAGCTATGACATAAATTTTTTGATCAGTGACCAACGAAGTAAACTGTGACCCACAAAATTTTTGATTTGCGACATCGAAATAATTTGTGACCAAATAATTTGATAATATGTGACTAATAAAAAAGTTGCGACCTATAATTATGTATATGTGACCATTAATTGTATAAATGTGACTTTATTATATTTATTTATTAAATGTTTTTAATTAATTATATATATACTTGATTTTTGCATTTTTAAACTTAAAACTTGAGTTTTGAATTGGTGTAAACTATACACCTGAATTTTGATATTTTCCCTCTATATTTCCCCATGCTTTCCCTAGACAAGTTCTATGCCTCTAAATATAGCCAAAAACCCGATTGTTAAACTTGATACTTGTCCACTATTTTCCCATAAACCTATTACACATTTTTCTTCATCATCTTTAATAAGTCTTTCGATTCACCAATCATCCATTTTTCTTCATTATCTCTAATAACTCCTTCGATTCTTGAAGGTCTCAAGTTTTCTTTAGAGTATTGAATATCATATAGAGGGTGTTTGACTAGAGCTGGACAAAACTTTCGAACCAAATCGGACAGGATCGAATCAAATCGAATTGAGCAGTTCTTCATAAATTAAATACCCGAACGAGTATTTGAATCGAGAATCGATGGATTTGGGTCGGTTCTCGATTTTAAACCAAGAACCGAATAACAACAGAATCTAAATTTTTAAAATTTTTTTTTATATTGAATTATTTTAATTTTTCTATACAAATTAGCAAATTAATTAAACAAACCAATCAAGTCTAGCTAAATTAAATCAAATAGTTGGTAAATAGCGCCCACTCCTGTATAACCCAAATCGTTTGTTAATTTTAAAACATACATCCTCATTCCCAAATCGATTTTGAAGCTCATTCATTTCATCGGCGACGGTAACTACTGATATAATTAAATAGTTAGTAAGTATTACCAATATTTAAAAATATTTTATTTTTATAACTTTTAATTTATATTTAATTTTCTTTATGCATGCTACTTGAAATAAATGAATTATTGATATGGATCACCAATATTTTAATATTAGTATCTACTTTTTGGTATTTCTATACATAATCTTATTAGATAACCTGTTATTTATATGTTTTTAAATTGAGATACGTTAATTTGTAAAAGTTACGAATGAACATGTCATTAGTTGTATTTATGTAGTATTGTAGTAAATATTAAAAAAATTAATTATGGTACTGAACCGAACCAAACTTGAACGATTCCATAATTATATTTGGACGAGACGGTTCCATTTATTAAATACTCGAAAATTTTGGGTTGGTTCGACTGACGTCCAGCCCTATTTTTGACACCCATTTTTTGGAGATTAATTTTTTGGAATATTGATTGATGAAATAGTGTATGGTGGAAAAGTTATGAATTTTTTTATGTATAATATTATTTTATTGGGAAAATGTGTGGTTGAAATGGAAAAATAGAAAAGGTTGAGAATTATTAGAATTATATAAGAATGGACGGCAAACAGGGCAATAATTTGATTTTACTTGTAAGCAGAAAACCAATTGCTTTTGCCATCTTTTAATTTCGATTCCGTCCCCTCCTCTTTGGAATCTCCTTAACCTACTTCTTTGAAAATTCTTCTTCAGTTGTCCAAGTTTATAGTTCACGCGGTCTAGTCTTCACCATGTATGAAGTCTAGGACTGGGTGGTGCACCATTGAATAAGATTTTCAGCCATGTCCACTAAAATTAATTTTTAAATGGACCTTTCTAATGAAAATCCTCCTTTAATTATTTTAAGGTCCAAAATAAGAATCTCAACCCCCAAATATAATATTTTGATATAAAATTTAGCCCCGGTTTAATTTTGCTAAAAATCACAATTTTAGTAAATTTTATTAAAAGTAGATGAAATGTGTCGTTAAAAAATTGATCAAAGTGATGGACTCCATGAAATTTGTGATAAAAAATAAGTTAAAAAAAAAAAAAGAATGTTAAAAGATGAGGATCAAACATGAACTTAAAATAAATCAAAGAATCACGATTTTTCATTTAATTCTTTCATAGCTCTAGTCAACACATAACTTTTCGATTTAATGCAAATGTTACGCTTTGGAAAGTCTAATGTTCGACGTATATTATATTTCTATTATCATCATTTTATCCCAAACTAATCGATTTTCCAAACAAGGGAAAGGTTTCTAGTATTTTCGGTTAAGTCCTTGAAATGATTGAAAGTTCTCATCTTGATCTTTAACCTTCTAAACTTCTCAATTAAGTCATAGATAAGATGATTCAAACTTCAAGTAGCCCCTGTTTGAGTCACATTAAAATTCTTATTCTTATTCTTTTATTCTTTTTTAATTATAAATTTTTCAAAAAATAATATTTTTCATCACATCAATAACTTTTCTTTCTTTTTCAACCACATATTCTCCATCAATCTGCTATTTCAGAATACATTTTTTTATAAAATAACGTGACTCAAACACACCCGTAGTATAACCTTCTAAACTTCCCATCCTCCCTCTTCCACGCTAAAAGAAAAAAATGCTACATTTATAATAGTTTCTACGTCTCGGTCAACAATAGTACCTTACAATTTCTAAATTTCACGTGGCAAATTTTTGGACTTAGGTTGAATACGAATTTAAAAAAATTGGTCAAAATCAAAATAATGCTAGTGGAAGCCCTATTCTAATATAATTCCATTTCCAGTTATCAAAATTTTCCATAATCATCCATTAACACATCTCTACCGTCCCTCTCTTCATAATCAACGGTTGAAAAAACTCTATTTCCAAATTAAAAGCCTTTCTCCTTTTCGAGTTTATATCTTGCAGATTATACAAAGTACAGCTAAAATAATATATCGGAATAAAATTCGACGAGTCTTTGTCTACGGATCCCTAATTTCTTATTCTTCTCTGAAACCCTAACGTTCTGAAGCTGATTTCGTTCAATTTTTCTCCATACAGTCCCTGATCATCTGTTGTTTTTTCAGTTCAATTCAATTCGAATTATTGGTACAGTTTTGCTTCATTGTTGTTATTGTGATTCTTGTGTTATTTTTATAGTTACTGTAGTGTCCAGCAAAGTGATATATAGATTGATAACGCGCACGTGTTTATTGGGATATTTGGTTTTTGATTTCTTGGAGAGGAATTTTTAATAGGTGAAACGGGTATGGTAATTGGACGATGAAAGATGCCGCTGCGTGGCGGAGTGCGCAGAGGTAGGAGAGGTGAGCCGCAGCCAGTGCCAAACAACAACAACAACAATAATAATCAGAATAACAATTATAGTGAAGCCGTTGAGGAGAACGCGGCAATTGCGACGAGAACAAGGAGGAGGAGAAGGGCGGCTGCTGCAGCTGTTGCGGCACCGGTTGACGATAACATAGTTGCTGCGCCAGCAGCGGCGAACGAGATTAGGGAGGTTCCAGAGCGGGAGGAGAGGGTTTTGGAGCAACTAGAAAGGAGAGAACAGGTGGGAGAGAGGCCGATGGATGATAATGGTAGTGGTGGAAAAAGAGTCGACAAGGCTACTGCTGATGAATCATCAGCTGCTCCTCTTCCCGAAAGGGTGAGACCATTGTCCTTTATGCATCTCTCTATATATACGATCTTTTCTTGGGCTATATTTTTAAGATGTTTGTATTGCACTTGTGTTCGGATAGATAAAACAAAAAGGGTTTTCATGAGCTATAATTTTTATTTTATATCAAGAGAATGGAAAAGATTTATATTCATAGTCCATACATATTATTGTGATCTGGAATTGAAAGGTCAAATCTTTCTCTTTGATTAAGGGAGGAATTCGACGAATTTGTTTCTACATGCATTTCATTTTTTAATGACTGTTTGGAATCTGATTTTAACTATTGCTGATTAAATTTTGTTACAAAGTTTCAAGTTTCTTATTCAGAAGAAATGCTGGACATAGAGCATAGAATGATGACTTAAATGATGGAAAAAAATAGCTTAGTATTATTTTGTGAACGGATATAACAAGTTAATAACCTCTCTGCTTTCTGTTGTGGCGTTCCATTTAAAAGTATGATTAACTTCTAAATTGTTTAATTGTCAATGTGACCGTGCTGTTGAATGTCACCCCAGTAACGTTTAATTGTCAATGTCAGTATTTATTGTCTATCTGTTTTATGAAAAATGTATTGGAACATGTGCCATTTTGTTGTTATAGAATCATGTATCAGAACTTGAGACCTGTAGGATTGTGCTCTTGTATTGTTTTTTGTTTATGAGTTCGTCATGGCACCTGCTACTCTTAAGCTATCTGTGATCTGTGGCTGGCTTGTGACATAGAGAGCTTATAGTATGTAGATCCTTGGATTCTGATGGCAAAGATCCTTGTTTTTTCTAGAGGCTCGTGGTAGGTATGTAGAGAGCTTGAATTTTAGAGATTCCAAGATAGAGACCAGGAAGTTCATTTGTTGTCTCTAAAGGCTTGTCATATTGTTCTATTCGTCTACTGCCCCAAAAAGAAAACTTCTGTGTCTGTTTCTTTCTTCAACTTTTGACCTCCTGTAGCCAACATCTGGTAGCTTCTTCCAAGGAGATTTTCAATTAGTGTATTGAATCTCTCAAAATTCAGGAGTGCACTGTTCTTCTCTTTTGAGCTTAGGGCTCTTAACTCAACTTATATTGATCATATTAGTTACAGCCGCAGGGTCACATTTTCAATTAAACAATTCTGTTTTGTTAATTGTTACTGTTCAAAAGCTTCTCTTCCATTATTCACTGCAAACAAATTTTGGTCATCACCAGAAATCGATATGGACTTGTTGCAGCCATTTTTCTGTTTTGGAACTTTGGTTGTCTGCATCCGACATCTCGGCACTAGTATGTCTCGATAATCCTCAACAGCCTCTCATTACTAGTTTAAAACTGTCACTAATTAAAATCTGTCTTTTCTCGTTGAAGGAAAGGTGAAAAATTAGAATAAGCATTAATCTGTACCAACATGCAATATTCATTTAAAGTTAATAAATGTTGCATGTTAAGTTTTCATGTTGAATATTCCGGTGTTCACAAAATATCTAGGTTTTACCATGTACTGCTCTTTCCTTTTCTGATGTCACATACCCTTTGAGTTATGATCCCATTTATTTTATAACTTGCATATATTTTATTAGAAATTGGTAGGAATTTATAAATGTAAATATTACCAAAATTACATGAACAAAACCGAGTTGCTAAAGCCAATTCTTAATTCTTATGAGTAAAATTACTTGAATATCACCTGGATCTTGCTTGGTGAGCCAATTATTTTTATTTTTTATCAATTTGATTGGTTTTTCGAGGTTGAATATGTCTCTAGTGGTTCGTATTTATCAACGTCATCTGAAGTGCGTTCTTGGTATTTGTTTATATGTGCGTTTTGTGTCTTTTCCTTTTTTCCTTTTCTTTGAAAGTTTGAGAAAGTATTGCCTTTTCTTTAAGCATCAACTGTAATTTCTCAACTGCCTATTCTTCCACATACTCTTGCTTTATCACCACCGTTTCTCATTTTTTACATCCGTTTCTAGTTTTTTCAAGAGTGCACACAATGATATGCATGGCATACAGTTATAAGAAATGCCTAGGATTGTTATCAACTTAAACTTGGGACTCATCAATTGAGGCAGTTGAGTTTTTGGGGATTTGAAAGATTTGGAGTTATCAAGGCATTTTTCTTTCAGGTTAAGTAGGGTAGTTAAAGTTGAAAAAAGGCTATATTGAGCTGATTTAAAGTGTTTTTATTGGCTTAATTGGGGAAAGAATTCTTACTATAAACAACTGTCAATTATTCCAGAATAGAAATAAAGTTGAACCTAACCTTCTTATGTATTTGGGAATTTGGATGCCCTTATTGAGATTAATTGAGTCCCTATGGTCCCGTTAATACAGGTTCAGGTTGGTGGTTCACCAATGTACAGGATCGAGAAAAAACTTGGCAAGGGAGGTTTCGGACAAGTGTATGTTGGTCGCCGTATCTCTGGTGGTATCAGTAATGATAGAAATGGCCCTGGAGCCATAGAAGTATGTATACTGCATTCATATAGTTCTAGATTTAAATTTTTCTAGCTCTTTCCTCGAAAGAAGGGACATAATTATGTGGGAACTTTCCAGGTGGCTCTAAAATTTGAACATCGTAATAGTAAAGGATGTAACTACGGCCCACCTCACGAGTGGCAAGTTTATAAGTAAGTAGTTTTGATATTATGCTGCAGCAATTAAAAATATTTATGTTTGACTGTACCATTCATATTATCTCATTTGCACAGTACTCTAGGGGGGAGTCATGGTGTACCGCGTGTGCACTACAAAGGCAGACAAGGTGACTATTATGTGATGGTATGTTAATGTTACTGTTGCTCTGTCTTTTTTCTTATAGTACTCCTCTTTCTACTTTGGAGCCAGTACTTATTACAGCATAAATGGATACTTGATTTCTGCAGGTCATGGATATGCTTGGACCTAGCTTGTGGGATGTTTGGAATAATAACTCTCACACGTGAGTAAAGGGAAAACAAAGATATTAGCTATCTGATTTTAGTATCAACTGTTGATGTTTATCAGGTTTTGCTGGTGCTTAATTAAATCTTTTGGCTCATTAAATCCAGGATGCCCATCGAAATGGTGGCATGCATTGGCATTGAAGCAATATCTATATTGGAAAAGATGCACTCCAAGGGGTGAGATTCTTTCACAGGCAGGATGTTTCTATTGAGATGCCTTAATCTGCTTCCTTTTCTTTCATCAATTTTCACCCTCACTCCTCAAACCCAACCCTGATTGTTTTCCCTTTCTTCCAGTTTTATTTCTTCTGTAATTTTTGCAAAGAGTGCTAAAAGCATGTTTGGGAGTTGTTTTTAATCGGTTTAAATTATAAATATATAGAAATGAGTGGTGCATAATTGGGTAGTACTTATGTGTCTCATGAAAGGTGTAGATAAAAAGTTGGTTGGCTGATTATAAACAAATTTATAAACAGCTGCCAAAAATGCCAAGTTTCCTTTTGATTTCATTTCTAGCATTGACATTTTTTGCTCATTTTACAGTAATAGCATGGAGTGTTTAGTATCTACTTGTAAATGTGGCATATAGTTAAAAAAAAAAAAAAGAGAGGGGCGTGATATATGTGAAATGTTAGATATAGTAAACATCATAAAGGCAGATGTAGTAGAGGTTGCAACGTGTACTGTAAACAATTTGGTTACAGTTGCAATAGTGCTTGTTGATGAGGAAAGTGTCCGGCCTGGAATACTAGCTTTGAGAGAGAGCTAGTCGTGGATCATAAAATGATGTTTAGCTTAATTTAAATCATCTAACCAAATGAAATCAAAAGAAATTTTGTGTTGCTATGGTAACTTGTTGCTACAATAGCTTGTCTAATTTTCCAGCACTTTATATTATTAACTTGTTTGGCTGTGGGGGAGAACGTATGGTTGTTCTTAAGTAAAGATCTTTATCGATGAAACAAGCCACACAAAACAAAAAACAGCTGCAGAGAAAGTAGCCAGATTTTCACCTCTGCTGCTGTGAGTTTTGATACTGTAGCTGGTTTTTGGTTTCGTTTTGCTTGTTCCATTGCAGAAGACAATCGCTTTTTCCCCCACTGCCAAACAAGTTCATAAATGAAGTGGAAAAATTAGACAATCTTATGGTACAGTAGTCTGAGTAAACATGCTATCTGTGCGCTATTTCTTGGGTAAAACAAATGGCCTTATATGAGTTGTCTTGTGGTGAAGGTTTTCACATTACAACCCAAATAGTTATTACGTTTGGTTGAATATTTATATCACGAAGTGTAATTTTTCATTAATGCAGATTGCTTGAACAATTGGTGTTCTTTGGTAGAGAGTACTTTAGGCAGTGTAAATTTCATTTTGAACTCGTTACATTTTGGGACTGATCCAAGAGAAAGGAAAACAAAAGAATGACAGTAAAATGGATGGAACATCCCATCAGTCAAAAAATCTGTATTGGAGAATGTCATATTTTCTCCTCTTTTGAATCTCTTAGATGTGTTGGAATATTACATTGCTTCAATATTGTCCTTTGCTCTTGTATTATTGTGATATCATTTTATTTGCCTTTTTTGTGGACGTGTTGATATCAGCTAATATCTTAGGAAATGGTAGGTATGTTCACGGGGATGTGAAGCCTGAGAATTTCTTGCTTGGTCCACCAGGGACACCTGATGAGAAAAAACTGTTCTTGGTTGATCTTGGTTTAGGTACACATATTCAACTCTTCCCAGGTTTCAGTTCACACTCCATAATAGTTTTAAGAATGTCATTGCAAATTCTGTTTGGCAATCAGCTACTAGATGGAGGCACAATACTGGTTTGCATGTTGAGTATGACCAAAGGCCAGATGTTTTCAGGTATGGGCGTTCAAATAGATTGAAATTTATCATTGACCAAATATTTTTTAATAATATTCGTTATGTTCTGTGATGACAAGTTCTGGCGGGAATGGTGATAATGTTTTGTTTCTCTCAGGGGAACTGTTCGTTATGCTAGCGTTCATGCTCATTTAGGTAGAACTGGTAGCAGGAGGGATGATTTAGAATCTCTTGCTTACACACTCATTTTCCTTCTGCGTGGACGTTTGCCTTGGCAAGGATACCAGGTTGGTCTTCTGAACTTCTTGGCTAAAAGTTCACATGCTTGGTTCTTTGATGTGCTTTTATTTGGCATTTTCCAATTATATGTCTTCTTCCCATGACTTTTCTGTTTTTCTTCTCTGGACATGATTATGTTTCTCCATAGGGTGAGAACAAAGGGTTTCTTGTTTGCAAGAAGAAGATGGCAACGTCGCCAGAGGGTCTTTGCTGCTTTTGTCCTCAGCCGTTCAAATTGTTTGTGGAGTATGTTGTAAATTTGAAATTTGACGAGGAACCAAATTATTCCAAATGTATATCCCTCTTTGATGGGATTGTAGGACCAAATCCAGATATCAGACCTATCAACACGGATGGTGCACAGAAGGTGCTTATGAATTTTTGTTTTTATTTTTATTTTTATTTATTTATTTCTTTTCCATTAAGCCAACCCGTAAAACTTCATTTAAAGACTACCTGTAAAACTTAATTTAATGACAGTTCGGCTGCATGTCTAATTTTATGTTTGGCAAATGAAGTTAACCTATCAGGTTGGTCACAAGAGAGGCAGGTTGACTTTTGAAGATGAGGTAGATGAACAGCCAAGAAAGAAAGTTCGTATGGGAATGCCTGCTACACAATGGATTAGTGTTTATAATGCTCGTAAACCCATGAAGCAAAGGTATGTGGTTTTCCTCTATCATTGCAACTGTTTGCCTTAGATGGATGGCCTTAATTAAAATATTTCCTAGTGGCTAGTTGAATTTGTGCTCGTGTGACTTATTGCAGGATGTACCTCGACCTATTTTTTTGTTTGGTTTCTCCAGAATATATATTCTCAACCACTTGTTCAGAGTTGTAATATTCTTTTTTGCTCTACCTTCATCTTGAATTCCATGCTTCTTGTGTTGTGTTGATATTGAAGGTATCACTACAATGTGATGGATACAAGGCTTGCTCAGCACATTGAAAGAGGAACAGAAGATGGCCTATTTATCAGTTCTGTAGCATCTTCTCAAAATCTGTGGGCACTAATAATGGATGCAGGCACTGGATTTAATGCCCAAGTTTATGACCTATCACCTTCGTTTCTTCACAAGGTACATAAAAATTAAGGGCTATTTTTTCAATCGTTGAAGTACTGATAAGCATGATTATGATCTACTGATGACACAATATTCAACGTTGTGATCCTTTCATGTGTATTTTGGATTGCTTGTCAGGAATGGATAATGGAGCAATGGGAAAAGAATTATTACATCAGTGCAGTTGCAGGAGCTACAAATGGATGTTCATTAGTAGTAATGTCAAAAGGTAAGTGTTTAGGTATGAATGCTTTATTACTGCCCCACGTTGTTGATGTTTGCTGGACTTGACTCAGGTTTGATTTAATTACTTAGGCACTCAGTATTTGCAACAATCTTACAAAGTGAGTGATTCTTTTCCATTCAAGTGGATAAACAAAAAGTGGAGAGAAGATTTTTATGTTACCTGCATGGCCACTTCTGGTAGTAGATGGGCAGTTGTCATGTCTCGTGGTGCCGGATTTTCAGAGCAGGTTTCTTATGCAAAATCATCTTCCTTTCCAATGCATTGGTTTTTCCATTCTGATAATCTTAGCTAAAAATATGTCCATTTTTTAGGTTGTCGAGCTAGATTTTCTTTATCCAAGTGAAGGTGTTCATCGGCGCTGGGATGCTGGATATCGTATAACTTCTACTGCAGCAACTTCGGATCAGACTGCTCTTGTTTTAAGCGTTCCAAGAAGAAAACCGACTGATGAAACACAAGAGACACTTCGGACTTCTGCCTTTCCCAGTACACATGTCAAGGTAGATCTATCATAAACAAGTTGGTTTTCTTTTGGGGTCCTATTATATTCTTTGCATGTTAATTTATGCAGATTAACGAACATTGTTTTGTTCTTGAATTGTAGGAGAAATGGGGAAAAAATCTGTATATTGCATCTGTTTGTTATGGCCGAACAGTTTCATAGAGCTGCTGGATTTTATATTGACCTTCCGTAATTTAAAAGATCAAGACTTACTGGGCAATCCAGCTGGAAGAATGAACCCTGGTCTCTGTAGAGGTATCCAGGTTACAAGGGTTTTTTAGTTGATGCAAGTTTTAGTTGTAGTTACAGTAGAGAAGTTAAATACTTGGGCCTGATATCTGTTGTGTGTATTTTGGTTTAAATGAAGGCTCATTTGCATGCAATGTTGAAGATGGTAGGCATTTTTACTTATTGCCGTCAAATGTGTATAGTCCTTCGATAATAAGTCTGTATGGGCTTTAAACCCAGATGGTCTACTGTCTTGCTTAAATTGCCTAGCGCAGGCACTGGATGGAATTCTGATACTAATTCCAGTTTTAAGCTTATATCCAGTCTGAATTTATCTCACTCCCTCGAGTATCCAACAATCAGTTTGCTTGCTTATGTATCAATTCCAGTGCTGCTGTTTCTCACGATATTTGCATAGCGCACATGAATGCTTGTGTATCAATGACATTGCTAATTCTTTCGCCGATGGATACTTGTGTACCATTTGCATTGTGGATGAAAACTAGTGAGACTGATCTGTGTGACTGTGCGCGAGCTTGTAATAGGTTATAACCCAAGAACTTGTCATGCGGTCTTGCACGTCTAGCTTATGAAGCTAGGATTTGCTTTCCTACCTAGGATGGGAGCTGAAAAAGGTTGATGTGTGTCCGTGTGTCAAGTGAAGAATGATTAGAGAATTGAGGGTACTATCATTGAAGAGTGACATCTAAGCTATAATTTTTGGGCATTTTGGTCTTTCTAATTCATAGAATGGATGTAATGCAAGAGCATGTTTGAAACGGATTGGACTCGAAAGGGAGTAGGTTTGGGATGAATTTTTGGTACTTTGACATAGAAAGTCATGAGCTATAATTTTTGGGCAAAGTGAAAGCAGTAATGGTTCTGTGTTTCAGTTGATGCAAGAATATTCCAGTGGAGTGAATGGATAATGCACGAACATGGATGATACAAGGATATTCCCAAAGGAAGTGGACTTAGAGTGGATTCTCGGAACTTGATCCTAGACGATAGGGTTCTAAGCAGGGCACGATCGATCGTGGGAATATCTTGACGTCCTACTCGATCGCTTAATTTTTCATCGCCAGTTACCATGCACCCCACTTGTGTTCTATAAATAGACCTTCATTCCCTCCAGATGAATTAATAAAAAACATTCATCCAGAATACCCTTACTGAAAGGACTCTCTACTCAACATCGATTCATCTTCGCAACCCACTAGAAAATCTTGCACCACCATCGCCATCGCTTGCCTAACCCTAATATCAGTTACAGAAGGTTAAACGGAAAGGTGAAAATGATTCAGAGCATTTTCAAAGTTAAGTTTGGATTAAGGACAGGTACGATTTAAATGTAATAAATGAGTATAATTGTTTAAATATAAAGGCCGTGTAACATGTTGAAGTTGACAATGTTAATAAACGATAAATGTGATAAAAATTAGCCGATTATTTGATAGAAAAAAGGTTTATCGATTCACAATCATGCTACATGTACAATGATGTTTACAATGTTTGTTAACAATCATGATTTGGTGTCATCCATTTCAAAAAATCTCAAAAACCGTTTTCTAAAATCAGCTCTCTAGATTTTGTCACATCAAACATTGTTGACAAACCTCGTTTGTTGCGCACAAAAAAAAAAAAAAAAAAAAAAAGGATAGTTTGAATCTCTCCATATCGTCTTATTCTATTCATTTTATAGCACTGTAAACATTTTCGTTTTTTATTTATTTATTTAATATCTAGGGCGATTAAGTTCCTAACTTTTAATCATTTCCTAGTTGTCTTCCCACAAAATTTGGCATTGAATTGGATTTGAACCTTTAATAGTTCCCGATAAAATATGGTGTTGAACTAATAACAAACTACATTTTTTTTTTGAGAGCATGTTACTTGTACCCTTAATATTATTTTGTATAGGTTAATTTCATAAACGGTCACTGAAGTTACGTGAAAATTACAAAATGGTTATTGAAGTTACGTGAAAATTACAAAACGGTCACTGAAGTTTCAAGCGCTTTCACAAACAGTCACTAAAGCAGGAGGACTTCAAGTGCAAAATTGAACTTAAAATCCCCCAAACCCAGACCACCACTTTTCGCGCCCCATTTCACCACTTTCCGACCACCAAAACCACTGGAGCAACATACCACCTTGATGCCCTCTCTGCCCTCTACGCAACCCAACCAAGAACCGCCTCTAAATCAGACGGTGGTGGCCCAAAAGTGGGCCTCTCGCACAGTCGGCAGTTTTGTGCTGCACGATGGCCCAATTTGAAAATCACATGACCAACAAACCACCTTGAAGCCCTCACATCCCTTTGAGTTAGGGGTGGTTCTTGGGTGGGTTAAGTAGAGGGAAGCTAGAGCTTCAAGGTGGTGTGTTGGTCTGGTGGTTTTTGTGGCCCAAAAGTGGTGGAATTTCATCATAAAGTGGGCCTCTCGCACAGCACAAAACTGCCGAATGTGCGAGAGGCTCACTTTGGGACGAAATTTCGGCCACCACCGTCTGAGTTAGGGGTAGTTCTTAGCTGGGTTGCATAGAGGGCAGTGAGGGCTTCAAGTTGGTATGTTGCTCCGATGGTTTTGGTGGCCGGAAAGTGGTGTAATGGGGCGCGAAATGTGGTGGTCTGGGTTTGGGTTTGGGGGATTTTAAGTTTAATTTTGCACTTGAAGTCCTCTTGCTTCTATGTCCACGTGTTTCGGTGCTTTAAGTTTGAATTGAAACATAATAGTCCTAAAACTAAGTTCAGTGACCGTTTGTGAAAGAGCATGAAACTTCAGTGACTGTTTCTATAAGTTTTAAATTTCAGTGACCGTTATGGATTTTCACGTAACTTCAGTGACCGTTTGTGAAATTAACTCTATTTTGTATTGACAATTAAAATGACCTGATAATCATAGATTAACTTAAGATAAATTTTATAGAATAATCATGTTTAATTTACTGAAATATTGTGAAGAAAATAGAATTTTTATTAGAAACTCTTTAATATTGTATTACGGAGGAAATACTTAACTCGTCGGTTCGTAGGGAACCACTACCCCTTTATTTGTGCATTTCAATACGAGCTTGCTATCCTCTGTAGTTTGACCTCAATTTCGTGCCATCGTCCTACTTGAAGATGTTTGATTGGTTAAGAATTCAATTAGGTCAAACCATCATGACACCTAGATCATATTATGTAATCTAGATCATCAATACGTCTTGACAATCATTGTTTCTTCTGATTGGTGGACATGACGACGCTAAATGTGACACCAATCTGCATATGATTGGCTATTGTAGAGGCTCTTACGTCGCTGGGAAACATTCACTAAGTGAATCCATGATGGTGTTTTCATATAATTGCGACCTATGGCCGTTCTCGCTGGATAGATCCCATGGTTTTGACCTCACATTGTGATAGTAGAGTACCTCAAAATTAAGCTCTTTTAATCACTTTCAAGTTGAGTCCCGAGGTATCCTTGATATCGGACTCCGACATCATGTTTTTGGATCTCAAAACATGAGAAAAAGTAAAATGTAAATGGTGAAATATACCACACACACTAAAGAGATATACATTAAAGATACACACTTCATTAATTATCACTTTTGAAAATTTCGACTCTCAATCTATAATAAATTTAAAGTGAAAATTGGTAGAAATGAGTAATTCATAGAGATTATGAGTTGTCCGTTGTCGGTTAAGTGAAATGGTTGTCATATTCATCTTTACCTTCGAAGACTGGCCATCCTATTACACGTCTACACAGTCCATTATTTCATGCCTGAAAAAATAAAATAAATCCCAAAAGATTAGGGCAATATAAGATCATATTCTATCCTCAATAAAATTAAGGTCGACTTTATGAATTGAAACCTCATTCGATTCATTACTACATTACTGAATAATAACCACAACATGTAATATTAAGAAGTTTGAGATAATTTAATAGCCCAATAAAAATTATATCACCTCTTATCATCAATTTTATCTTGCATAAAATAAAAAGAGATTCAATTAGGGATTATCTAGATATATTAATCGACTACGTCCTAAGAATTTTTACCGATAGGATATATGGGCTTATTTTTTGTGTATGTATTACCCCCATCGAAGGGTTTAAAGATATCTGTTGAGAGCAAACAAGAAGTCCCACATCGATTGTGAGAAGAAAAGAAATTCACCATATAACCCAAGTGAGCTACTCCACCCATTACCAATTGGTTTTGGGTTGGAACCTCACTTAGGCCGGGTGGTGTGGGTTTGGGTCTGGTTAATTGCTCCTCTTAATCCCTACAACATATGGTATCAGAGCTTTAGGTGGTGATTTTCAAAAGCAAATCCATGAGGGTTTAGGCCCAAAGTGGACAATATCATACCAATGTGGAGATACGTGGTGTCCATAAACCCAACAGTGGTATCAGAGCCCAGGCCCAAAACTTAGCCGAAGGAACGCAGTGGAAGGCGTTGTGGAGGTCCCCTAAATTCGCCTCACGATTTGACTAAAATCATTTGCGTTTGAGGTGCCTTGTGTCGAAAGTCTTCCTGACATAAAATATGTGGTGGTCAGGCGGCGGGTCCCGTTTGGTCGAGAGCGACGGCAATGACGGCGGTACAAGATAATTGGCGGATGTATTATCGTTTGAGGGGAGGCCACAATGATGTGATCCTTCGTTTGAGGGGAGGATTGTTGGGACCAAAAGAAGTCCCACATCGGCTAGACATGGGAAATATAATGAGTTTATAAGTGTAGGACAATATCTCCATTGGTATGAGGCCTTTTGGGGTAAAGCCCAAAAGCAAATCCATGAGGGCTTAGATCCAAAGTGGACAATATCATACCAATGTGGAGATATGTGGTGTCCATAAACCCAACAATATCGATGCTACAATCTTAAAAGACAAAACTTACCTCTCATAAACATAAGAATATTAACTAACATACGAGGATTTGAACTACACCTTTTAACGAAGTTAAACATTTTTAAGATGGAATCCCAACTTTTAATATGATATCATATATCTTTAAACTCCAACGAGCAATTCATCCGACTAAGACTAAAAAATGAGTGCACGAATTTCAAGACTAATATACTTAACGAGGC
The DNA here is from genome assembly GCA_019097785.1 of Fraxinus excelsior. Taxonomy (NCBI): domain Eukaryota; kingdom Viridiplantae; phylum Streptophyta; class Magnoliopsida; order Lamiales; family Oleaceae; genus Fraxinus; species Fraxinus excelsior. Next base: position 30,804,162 of record CM032628.1, on the reverse strand, counting down.
ATCATGTTGAAGGGGTATGTAATGTTAAGGGATAATTTCACACGGATAAATATAAGAATATTAACCAACATACGAAGGTTTGAATCACCACTCTTGACTAGGTTGATGGTTATGCTGATGAGTTATTCTAGTGCCTATCGTGTTTCTTAGTGACCTTATCACAATAGCTGCTGCCCTCGCGTCAAGCCATGATGAAGTTGGCTCGTCCTTAACTATGATCGAGAGATTTACTATAAATTCGACTACTATTGCCAACCTCTTTCTTTGTTCAGTAGATACGCCTGATATCCTGACTCCTGAGAAAGCCCAACTATGGCGTTTTATATGGTTACCCAATCTCTAAGGTTTAGATCTAAGCTGAAACAAGCTACAACATATTGATTTTAAACTTGTCCAATTTTATTATAGCTTCGATCTCGTTTAGGTATTTAAAAAAATTCATGAATGAGAAGATAGATTTTACGAGTTTAACAGCTGATATGTGCGAATTGGTTGATGTGGGAGCGATATTTTCTATACTATCGATATATTTCACGATGTGTTGATCTTTACATTGTTACTTTTTAGCCATTTGTACTCGACGCTCCGCAACTCTAAAAATGTTTTTGCTTTTTTTGTACTTGGATTTCCCTCGTGAATTGGATTTGAACCAATATCAAACTATTGTTATTCTAATATTTCGTGTTATAGTATGAATTTACGATCTCAAAGCAAAGTAAGAAAAAGTAACACGTAAATTATGAAATAAAACTACATTCACTACTACATGAGAAAAACAAAAATTAAAGATATACGCTTTTTTAATTATCGCTTTTGAAATTTTCGAGTCTCTATAACATCATATAATAAATTCGAATCGAAAATTGGTAAAGAAGAGTAAAAATTACAGCAATTACGATTTGTTGGCTAAGCGAAATGGTTTTGTCATCTTTGATAGAATTCGTAGCTTTAGGAGGAGAATAGAGGAAAGCCATAGAAATGCAGTCTTCATCTTCACCTTTGAACATTGGCCTCCCAATTACGTGTCTATACTGTCCATTGCTCCATGTCTGAGAAAAAAAAAAGGAAAAGGTTCCATAACAAATTATGGTCGACTCTATGAACTAAAAGATAGATAGTAACGACAACACGTCACATTAAAGAAAGTGACCACACAAGGCATAAAGCTATGGATTAATAATAAATATTAAGTATAAAACTTGATAAGTATGATTGCTAAAGTCCTACATGTGGGGTTTTACGAACTGCACGTTATCGTACACAACTTATAATATGTACCATAAAGTGCATCGAGCCGTTTATTAATTAATGGGAGTCATCATACCAGAGTTCAATACCTTTTATTAAAAAAAAAAAAAAAAAAAAAAAAAAAAGAAGCTAAAATCTTGTTCGAATCCTGATTAATAACAAATTTACCTGCAGTTGATCTCCAACGGTGATTACAATTGCACCTTCGTCGGGGCGAAAAGAGGCCCAACCTTTCTTAGAGTAAACATGGAATTCTGTTGATCCACTGCACAAGTGCAAGCACAAAGCATGGGGGAATTCTGAACCCTTGATCAACATTCTGATCACATCATATTTGAGGGAATCTGCACATTCAACACCGTCCGTTTTCTTGCAATGTTTGTAGATGTAGCAGATTGATCCTGTTATTTCTTGATTTTCCGTCGTTATACCAGAGAATTTTCTTGAACTATTGTTCTGCAGGAACAGTAGAATTCTTGAAGCCATTTCTTCAATCTTGGGCAAAATATTTTCCATTTTCTCACTGTAAAATTTTCATTTGTCATTAGGATTCTTTCGGTCGAATGCACATTAAATGGATAAATTTATTCTTCCTCTAACTGAGTTCAAATTTCAACATTGTATGCATACCATGCTTTTCAAATATTTCTTCAAAAACCGGACCATATCGATAATAGGGGTAGGTAGTTGTGATCATGAAATGGTTAAATAGTGCAATTTGATCTAGCTGTTGAGTCAGTTCGCGAGTTTTCAGGCTAGACGAACATGTCAGATCTACAATCTAATTGTCAAAATTATGCACGTTGTAAAAAGATTTCTTCACATCCCACCTTAGTCATACAATCTTTGACCGATTCAGGCGATTGTTAACTAGTTCATTTGTAAAGATTTTTGTTTTTTTGGGTTATGACCAGTTCATCTAATCTTATTCTTGTAACTAAGTCGGTCGTGGAGAAACTCGGCAGCGGCATAAGAACTATAGATTGATAGTACGAAGAAAATTAAGTTTTGAGATAAAATCGTTCAAACTGAATTTTGAAAAAATAATGATTGAATCATAGAATGGAATTGATTTGATTACCTGAAATTTGAATATCCAATTGGCCAAATTCCCTCCATTTCTGCCTTCAATGCTTCATCTCGATGCCATAGAAATTCCTCATTCGTCTCATTCTCCTCCTCTCCATGAATCTCTTCAAATCCGTACGGCCTCTCAGGCGACCTCGCTGCCATTTTCTTCTTCTCAGGTGAGATCCCAAAAATGTCGGCGCCGGCAGCGAGAACCGACTTAATTAAATCCTTTGAAATTCCATGATTAATCACTTCCAAGCAACCGACATGAGCAATCATTTCCACAACTTTCAATTCCGCCCCATTTTCAATCGATTCAAGTGACTGCATATCAAGTTTCAGTGGATTTTGAATGGCTTTTTGACGAGGAAAAACCCTATCTGGTAAAATAAGATCTGGAACTTTAAGTGAATTTTCGAGGAATTCCGTTAGAACTTCATCATTATTGAGAGATGATCGGCGACCAGGTGCCACCGGAGACGGCGGGGGTGCTCGGAAATCAATTACCCGATTCTCCGGTAAGGATTCCGGCGTAGTAGCCATTTTCTCCTCTAATCAAAACTTTTTTTCTCTTGCTGTAATTATAAAGGGTAAAAAGGGTGAGACAGTAATGATGAAAATGTTAGGATTTTGTGCAACAATTGGAGAATCAGCATGTCAATTTCACTTTTTCTATATTTGCTTTACAGATCTTCATCACTGTTACTAATTATTCTTCATCCCTTTGAATTGATTACACACAGTACAATGGGCAAGGCATTTCATAAATCACGCACACCACTCTTCACATGGATCAGTTCTTACTGGTCCGATTCAGCTGAAGAATATGATCCCTCTTCACGATTAATTTAGCTTGAAAAATTCGATTCTTGATCTATGTCAAGTCGAGTCGAACATGTCGATAGCACAAAAGGGATTTAAGAATTTGTTCCAAAATTAAAAGTTAAAGCTTATATTAATATCCCGAGACCTCCATTGTGTCTATACAAGTTCCTTAAAATATTGACAGGCTGAGAAAAATCGTGTAATTATTATTTTATTCTAGATTGTTTGGCAAAGTATTTTCAAAAAATTCGAACAAGTACTAAATTAAAGTAATCGCATATAAATGCACATTAGCTTTACGTAAAACATCAAAAAGTGTATAAAATGAATAAAATTAATTTTGGATTTGTTTAAGAAGGAGCGTTGTTAGACCCTTAAACTAGTAAGGGACTACATGTAAGCGCCAACATAACAATGAACACTACGTAAGTCCCCAGTTGAAAGGTACGTGGCTGAATTCGTCTTCATCATCTCCTCAAGCGAAGGTCGCCTCCATCCTCCACCATGATGTCATCCCTCAGGTGGCACCACCCTTTAGATGAACCAATGATGGTCAAAGGAACTGGTGAAATAGGCTTCGCAGTCACCCAATTCACAAGGAAATTACCTTATCAAGTCCATATAATCCCGTACGTTATCTCTAGGGATCAATGAAAGGAAACTTGGCTGCACAAAGAAATAAACTCAAAGGAGGAAACCAATCATAAATCAACAAGGAGCTATACGAACCAATGAGAGTACGATTAGGATTCCACCTAATGTCTAGTTCCACAAGCATTCTTATCATATAAATACGGACACACGTGTAGAGGTAAAGGAATATACATGTCAACATGGACGTGGTTGGAGATATGTTGATAGTAGGGTCCTAGCGACAAAGTTACATGGGCCAATCCATGTTGTAAAATGCAAGAACTTCTATACCACCTTGTCTACGGATGCGAAGCAGTGGTATAGTAAGCTGGTGATCGAGAGCATCCTCAATTGCCACATTTAAGAAGGAATTTACCAATGGCTTCATAAGAAACCGTGCTAGTTCCACGCCAGTGACCCGCTTGAATGATATTCAACATTGATTGCACAAGTCTGTGAAGAGATACTTCAAGAGGTTCAATAAAATGCTAAATAAAATTGAGAATATTTCAGGAGGAGGAACACTGGATGCACTCTAAGCAGGTTTGAACGTAAAGACCCTCTTTGGGAGAGGTGCGTAGTAGGAATCCGAAGACCTAAGCCCAACTGGTGGACATAATTCAGGTGAGAATCTGTGTTCAGGAGACCATTGAGGACTGTGAGAAAATGAGAGGCAAAAGGACAACTATAATGGCATCAATTCGACAAAAGTTGCTGCTATTCTCATCCATGCAATCAGGGGCGGAGCCCGGAATGAAGGGTATGTGGGGCAAAATTTTTTAAGATTGAATGTACGAATAAAATTTATATATAACTAGAAAAATTAGTAATATGACGTTACTTAATACAATTGTACCCGACGATGTTTTATAGCATAAAATTCATCTATAATAGAATCTAGATCTAAATTAATACTAAATTCTCGTTCAATGTTTAGTGTTAAACAATTGTCAAGAAAACCATCATCCATTTTGTTACGAATTTCCGTCTTCACATGTTTCATTCCTTAAAATGCTCGCTCCATTGTCACTGTTGAAACCGGTAGTGTCAGTACTAAACAAATCAATTTAGTCAAAATGACGTAACTCTCCGACCTTTTACTTGCAACCAATTTTAGACATAAATCAGAAAGTGTAGACACTTGAAATTGAGATTCAGAAATCACATCATTCTAATAATGTTGCAACTCAATTTTCAAACAATAAATATCTTGTTGTATAAAATCTGCAGGTTAAAACTTATGCGCAAGCTTGCAGATATTATCCATGTTAAATGATTCAAAATAATTTTTTGGATCCAAAGCCATACTGAAAGATTTTTCTGTTTTTCCTTGGTCAATACAGAATGCATTACATTGTCAATATATTGAGTTGGTTTCATTAGATTTTCAGCTCTTCTCTTACAACTGTTATGATACGATGACGATTTTATACCAATATGAATAAGAAATGCACATTTACTTCCTTGGTTAATCTTCTTCGAACTGTCAAACCCAACTGTAACCAACAATGAAATAATAGGTGGAGCACTATCATTGAGAAAAATGAAGCAATAAAAATAGTATGTTTTATGTGTTGAAGGTGAATATTCCAACCACGGAAACTGATTGTACCAACGCTCTTGAAATCGACGTTTCTGCTTTTCACATGCTTTTCTCTGATAGTCCAAAAGTTTAGGTTGATAAGATCCAGCATTTAGATAGGTTCGCCTAATCTGATCACGTTCATTAAATGGATGTTCACACAATTGCTTTCTTTTTCCTAGGTTCCGTTCAATAGAATAAAATGGTTCCAATTAAGATTAGAAGATGAAGACCGTTCAACTTCAGGGGATGAAATTGGATTTGGAGTGGACGCCATAGGAATTGGAGTACCATGATGTTTGTTATTCTTTGAAAAGAAAGATAACAAAGTTCTTCATTTCTTGGAAGAATGTTGATCTTCCTCTATATTAAACCTAAGAACATAAATATCAAAATACTTCAATATCCTAAAAATTCCTATCATTATATCATAGGTTAAATTGCTATTGGCTAACTTCTCAAACTAACATTTCCTAAATCCTAAATAATGTGGCCTAAATTCATGTGAACAAGTTACAACTTACAAGTATAAATAATCTAAGTATCTAACCAAACATATCTCACTGCAGGCCGCAAATGAAGGCTGAAACACAACTGCACTGCACATACAAGGGCCGATCGATTTCACTGAAAGTTTGAAACAAAACAAGACATTACAATTTACAAAATTGATGCATGTTAATATCATCTTATATATTTATACTTAACCAACTAAAATCAACTATCAAAATCTCTAACTTCTCTTTGCTGTTTATGACATCTATAAATTGCCTTCAACTTCAGAAGAAAAATGGGACAAATAACAACTGAAGCTTTAAACTACTTCAAGTTTTGAAGTAGTAACCCAAAGCTTAAACATCATATATTATTACTAAAATTCAACAATAGGACTCAAATTACAATGTTAATGGGATGCTCGGGAATGCTCAATTGGACACAAAACACAAGAAATTAAACCTGGAATGGTGAAGAAATTAAACACAAAACACAAGAAATTGAAGAGTGAAGAAGAAGAACAGTGAGAAGGGTGGGCTCCATCGGTCCAGCCCACCCCTGCATGCAATGATGAGTACAAATAATACCAAAACAGAACCTGGTAGGGAAGTCTAAAGATGAGCACCCTTACCAAAATTTTGCATAATTCACTGAACCAAGGACTACAATACAAAGGACTGCTCGAAAGTCAAGGAGCTAGTAGATTGTCGATAGGGCCACTAGAGTGCGAATGCTGGGAACAATCCTCGTAGAGGCAACGAAGACCTTGGCATTAGAGACGGAGATAGGGAGGCAGGAGGGGGCGACCGCCCTCCAACATTATCTGCTGGTCCACTATTCCTAGTTAATTTGTAATGTATTTTTCAGTTTTACCTATGCAAACTTTTGAATTTTTTTTTCCAATAATAAATATTGATCCAATAACTTACACTTTAAAATTCAACCATACAAAAATCTTATTCTTTAAGAGATATATTTAAGGAAGATGTGATGAAATTGCTTATTCTTAGCTCATCATTAGATACAATATGAGCAGTTTTCATCAATATAAAATTTAAAGACGAGATAGACGTCATACTCCATAACATATTTTGTCAAGAGTAGTCGATGATCAAATGATAGGATCCGAAGATTGATTAGCATTTCATGAATTATCATTATGATTAAATAATTATATTGAGCCCATGGGGGCGACTCTCACACGATTTTTATTTTTTGAGAAAACAAGGTGGAAAACGATTTTAAAGCCAAATGATACATCATAAAATACGCAAGTAATGTTTCTTAACAAAGAAAAATCTGTTTCTAGGCAGGTCATTAACAACATCTAAAATATAGAACTTTAAACCTTAAATCTACATAAGTTTAACGTTCTATTTATATAATTGTTACTTGGCATATCCCATGGCACACTATGAAGCACATCCAACGACCTGAACTAACAAGTAAGCTGATGGATAAAGGGTAAGTATTGTGGGAAAAATACTGAACATGATATAAAAATTTAGAGTAGTGCTATGTGTACATTATGTCATCCATATATTATGACATTCATAATGGATGACATAATGACCAAGTGTTTGGCCCCTATTGGAGGGTTCTCGGGTGGCATCCATAATGGATGACATAATGACCAAGTGTGGGCCCGGGAACCCTCCAATAGGGGCCAAACACTTGACCATTATGTCATCCATTATGGATGCCATAATGTACAAGTAGAATTATCCAAAAATTTAATAAGAAGTTGGATATCGTACTCCATAATGGATTTTGTCAGAAGTAGTCGACTATGTTATTTCGAATTCATGAAGAAGTTCGCATTTCATTTTATTGTAAGGATCCAAAGATTACCATTTCATGAATTATCATTATAGTACAAAAATATTGAATAACCTAACCCAACTTTTGGAAGAAAAATCAAGGATTTCAAGTCAAATGCCAAAACTTTCTCTCCTCTCTGTCCCGACTTTTTTCTTTTACGAAAAGCATATGTGAATTGTTGAATACCAATAGGATTTGTAAAGTGAATCCAAGTGAGATTTAGTATAGCTAAGTTAGGAAAATTTAATTTATTATAGTTAACATTATTTCAAAATCGTCTATTGGGTGGAAGTTTCGAGAAATCTTGAATTCGGGCTCAATTTACTCACCAAATGAACACCAATCAAATTTATTTAAATATTTTTTTTATTATATAAACTATACTTTTATTTGGTAATTTTATGAGTTTGAGATTTTAATTGATATTTTAGTTTTTGATGTAAAATAATTAAAGTAAATACATTGCATATTATTATTTAAGAGTAGAAATGACAAACGACGACGACGATAATAATAATAATATACGAATGGATATCATTATAATCAATGTTCATTTTATTAATTGTTTAAAATTAATTACTTCTATCTACCAAACTCTAAAATATGGATTTTGAAGCATACAACGATTATAAAATAAATAAATAAATAAATTTATCAAACGCTCAACTGATTCATCCCTTGGATTCTTTCTTCAGCATAGCAAAAGCTAATTTCTTAAAAGTACAGCAATAAAAAACCAAGTCATAAGTACAATTTTAAATCTTTTCTATTGCAATTCGTCACCTGGTTCTGTATTTAATGTCGTAGTAATTACTGAATTTGACTTTCTTTCGTCACATTCAACCGATTGACCCTTGTCATCAGTGATCCTACGTAGGATTACTCTTTCTTAAATCTAATATCATTAATCTCGTAACCATATTTGGAAATACACAATTAACTCCCTATTTGTCTTTGCAAAACTTTTTTTTTTTTTCAAACTCATTTTCAATCATACATTTTTATAATAAAATATTGGCATATAATTCCAATTTTTTTTTCTATTTTTTAACCATAAATTCTCAAAAATTCACTATTTCAAAACTTATTTTCATTAAATAATGGTAGATAGGGGCTAAATTTTATGTTTTAGAGATGGAACCACTAGGGAAATAATTAATTGCCAATCAATTCATGTAAGAATACTTGGAAACAAATTAAATGTGTGAAAAAGGAAAATATAAATTCACTCCTATCCTATAGCCAAATTTATAGCAAAAGAACTTTAATGGTCACTGTTAATGAAATTCCAGTTGTTTTTACTATGATTCCTCGGTATAGATGCAAATGGCAATGAATACTAGACAAGTAAACAAATTAATTCACACGTTACAGTTTTCCAAAAGTCAAATGACAGTATCAAAGTGGTGAAGAACCTGCGAAATGATCTCAAATTTCATCAATAACGTATATACCTATTGTTCCTCTCAACCTTTCTTTCACTTGGCATTTTTGGCTGCATAAGAAAGAAAAAAAGTAAGCAAGTGACTTTGATTCTTCGGTTTAGCGACTTCCTTTTCTTTTTTGTATCACTTCTGGTTTATGTTATGCTTTCATAATTTGTTCGATAAGATTGCTTGAAAAATTTTGAAAGGCATTTTGTTCCATGTTGTGTATCAAACATGCTTTAGTGACTAATGAAAGTGTCTGTCAAAATGCAGGCTTCAACAAGGCAGGGAAGTAGAGAAAGCTGGAGCATGGAAGGTGTATTTTCTGGTGCAGCGCTGAGGCTTGAGGAGGAAGAAGAAGCTCTCAGGTGGGCTGCTTTGGAAAAGTTACCAACTTATGACAGGTTGAGGAAGACTGTTATAGAATCTTTAGTCGATACTGATAATCAAGGGAATCGACTGGTACACAAGGAGATCGATGTAAGAAAACTCAAGATGACTGATACGCAAGAGTTCATCAATAAGGTGTTTAAGGTTGTCGAGGAAGATAATGAGAAGTTCTTGAGAAAGTTTAGAAATCGTCTAGATGAGTATGTTAAAGCAGCCATATTTGAATTTTGCCTATTATTCTTCAAGAAAGTATATTGCTTGTAAATTTTACTAATATTTAGTAAGCTATTTCTTGTTTTGTAATGTAATTTCAGAGTTGGGATTAACCTTCCAACCGTGGAAGTCAGGTTTGAGAATCTTACTGTTGAGGCCGATTGCTTAATTGGAAATAGAGCCCTTCCTACATTGCCAAATGCTGCCTGTAACATAGCAGAATCAGCTTTGAGTCTCTTTGGGATAAAGTTGGCTCAGAGAACAAAACTCACAATATTAAAAGATGTTTCTGGGATCATAAAACCATCCAGGTAAATTTCTGTACATTGATTCAAAATGCAGAAATTAGTATTTACTGATTTTATCACACAAGCCACATTTCTTGGAACATAATTCATTCAACAGAGTTCAATTATCACTGCTACATGCTAATCATTATGTATCTTTACTGCTGGTATCACAGGATGACCCTTCTATTAGGACCACCATCCTCTGGTAGAACAACCCTATTGTCAGCTCTGGCAGGACGGTTAAATGCTAACTTAAAGGTCGACTAATCAATAGCTAAGTTCACCATAATTCCGTGAAGTCAGTAGTTAAATGTTAAAACTTTCAATTCACTTTTCAAAATGTGGAACAGGCAAGTGGAGAGATCAGTTACAATGGACATGGGCTCAATGAATTTGTCCCACAGAAAACATCAGTATATATAGGCCAAAATGATGTTCATGCAGCTGAATTGACTGTAAGAGAAACTCTAGATTTCTCTGCAAGGTGCCAAGGGGTTGGATCTCGATATGGTACTTCCGATTAGATTCCCTGCAGCCCATTGATCTACTTTGAACATAGTAGTATATAGGAAAAAATAAAATGAAGCTAAACTCTTGTTCATATATTGCAAATATTGTGTACTCAAACGCAATTACAATAGAGAGTCAGACTATCAAATTCTACCCATTTTAAAAATTATAAAGCTTCCAAATGTTAGCTGTTCATACACCTATTGATATTATACAATTTTTACAAAATATAAATAGAAAATTGTAGAAATAGTTCCGTTTTTAGAGATTTTATAAAAATCTTTTGCAGTATTATTTGTTAATGGTAAATTCCTACACTTATAAAAGATGAAGGCAATAAACAATATAAAGATTTGGATTTGTCCTCTTATTGATGATGACATTTATGATGGAAACCCGAGTCTTAATATAATATTAAAGTGAGACAAAAAATCTGAATATCGCCACTAATTAATTAAAAATTCTGCACTTGTTGAGCTTTGATAAAAAAAATGAACCCAAATTACATGTGCCGATGTTAAAAATAAGATTTATCGAATACATGTGGTCCCCTTTGTTTGCTTAAGCTTTTAAATAAAATAGTTAACATTATTAACCATGAATTAAATAAATAATCTACAGAACTCTTGAAGGAGGTTGTGAAAAGGGAAAAAGATGCTGGTATTTTTCCTGATGCCGAAGTTGATCTTTTTATGAAGGTAAAACAACAAAACACACACACACACACACACACACACACATTGTATATAGCTTTCAGAGAATACTCCATTGAAATGATCAACGTGTGAGTTTGATTTTTATTTTTGTGTTTCATTAGGCAACTACAATCAAGGGAGTCCAGAGCAGTCTTATTACTGACTATACTCTCAGGGTAAGATCAAGAAAAAATGAACTGATAAATTGAAATTCCCATTCTTTTTACAAGGAACTCAATTCTTACACTGATAAACAATAAGCATATATTTTGTTAATCTTTCTATGTTCTAAAATCTAACATTTGTACTGGATCACATTATTCTTTAGTCCAGAGCTTCATTAGGTCTATGCAAAACGTGAATTCAACCACCAATGTCGGTCATATTGGTTGGTTGAATCTTGAGGGCCTTCCTTTTAAGCTCTGGGCCTAGCTTAGTGAAGAGATTCTGGTTTATATAGAATAAACAATTTTTGTCAATTCCAAACACGCAGATATTAGGACTAGACGTATGCCGGGACACTATGGTTGGGGATCAAATGAAAGTTGGAATCTCAGGAGGCCAGAAGAAGCGTTTGACTACAGGTTCTGTTATGCACAGTAAATAACACTTTTCTTAAGAATGAACTAAAATCAGGTTCTGATTCTTACCTCAATTCGTACAGGAGAGATAGTTGTAGGGCAATCAAGAACACTCTTCATGGATGAAATATCGACAGGCCTAGACAGCTCCACAACATTTCAGATAGTTAAGTGTTTGCAACAAATGGTACATATCACAGATGCCACCATATTGATGTCCCTCCTCCAGCCAACTCCAGAGACGTTTGATCTCTTTGATGATATCATTCTATTATCGGAAGGCCATATTGTGTATCAGGGCCCACGAGAGCATGTCCTTGAGTTCTTCGAATGCTGTGGATTCAAGTGTCCTGATAGAAAAGGAACTGCTGATTTTCTACAAGAGGTAATCATATGGTAATAATAATTAATTAGTTTCATTATGAAATAATGTAGAAAATAAAATCAAGAACAATGATATGTAATTATGTATGATGCTAATAGGTTACATCAAGAAAAGACCAGGAGCAATACTGGGCAGACAGAAGTGAGCCACACAGATACATTCCAGTCAGCGAATTCGTAGAAAGATTTAAGCATTTCCATATCGGTCTGCAGCTTCAAAATGAAATATCTGTTCCGTATGAAAAGGCCCAAAGTCACAAAGCTGCTCTAGTTTATAAAAAGTACTTGGTCCCCAGCCGAGAACTTCTCAAAGTCAACTTTGAAAAAGAATGGCTTTTAATCAAGAGAAATTCTTTCTTCTATATTTTCAAAACTGTCCAAATTATCATTGTTGCAATGATTGCATCGACTGTTTTCATGAGGACTAAATTACACACTCCGAATGAAGAGGATGGTGCTATGTACATTGGCGCACTAGTGTTTGGAATTATCATTAATACATTCAACGGTGTTGCTGAGCTCTCACTCATCATAGGGAGACTTCCTGCCTTTTATAAGCACAGGGACGTACTTTTCCATCCACCTTGGACTTTTACACTACCAAATTTTTTGCTAAGGATACCAATATCTCTGTTTGAGTCAAGTGTGTGGATAGTCATGACGTACTACACCATTGGATTCACCCCTGAGGCTAGCAGGTAGTTTTTGCTTTCTTTCCCTATCTTTACTCACACTTTAGTGGACTATATATATGCACGATATCACATATTCGATGGACCTTAAAATGACACAAAATGCAGCTATGGGACATGTTTTTTTATTTCGAGCTATTTGCTGAGCCAAAATCGTTTTAGCAGCTATCGTCTATAGCTAAAATGATGGATTTCAGAAATTTGGTTTGGTGAAAATCAGTTCCAAATCTGAGTTCGTGTGATGTATATAGTAGCATAAACATTCTGTGCAAAATAATAAATTTTTGCCAACGAATAAATTGAACCAGAATTATATGGAAGACACATATATAAGATTCAGGGCACTAGTACAGATATTCCTCTTTTGGGCCAGCCAATCTCAGAAGAATCTTATCAAAGAGGAAATACAACTATACCCTTGCTTATCGGTGTCAAGTGTATGATTAAATTTGTGAGTTCTATGAAGGATGAAAATGTGCATTGATTGCTATCATTTTGTCCTTTCTCAGGTTGTTCAAGCAACTATTGTGGGTATTTATGATCCAACAAATGGCTGCCGGGGTATTTAGGCTGATTGCAGGAATATGCAGGACAGTAATTGTCTCAAACACTGGGGGCTCTCTTACTCTTCTCCTTGTGTTCCTTTTGAGTGGTTTCATCCTTCCTAAAGGTTAGTTTGGAGCAAAGACCAACTTCAACTTGCATCAGAATTCAAGAGTTATACGAAAGAAATAACAGACGACACAATTCATTTGTATAAATAATTTTAGTTAATGATGTGATAACAGACCTTCAATTGTATTTAATTTTCATATGAAAATTCTATTTCATTCCATGATCTGGATTTTGAAATGAAAACTAATCAACAAAGTTATACGATAAATACTCTTCTTTAAGTATCACATTTATTACACCACAAATACATCTAAGGAAGTTCTCATTTGTCTATGCTATATGATTGCCAAGTTGGTTGATTGCGTATATCGTGTAGGTAAATTACAATTAGTTGTGTTCTCCATGCAGGCCAAATTCCAATCTGGTGGAAGTGGGCTTACTGGGTTTCACCCCTGACCTATGGCTACAATGCTGTTGTAGTAAATGAGATGTTAGCACCAAGATGGATGAACAAATTGGTATGTTTTTCTCTGAGTTTCCTCATGCCTTGGAGGAAATATTTTCATGTTTCTATATTTGATCCCATCACAGGCGTCAGACAATGTTACAAGATTGGGGGTGGCGGTTCTACGTAATTTTGACGTCTTTCCTGAAGAAGAATGGTATTGGATAGGCATAGCAGCCCTGTTGGGGTTTGCTGTTCTCTTTAATGTACTCTTCACCTTTGCGCTCATGTACCTTAATCGTAAGTTGTATCACTCATTAACGTTTAAGATAGATTTTACTAGAACATCTAACGTTCCAGTTCTGTTTGACATGATAGCTCTAGGAAATCAAGAAGCTGTAGTATTCAAAGAGCGGACAAAAGGAATGGAAGCTGAGGAAGAACAAAGCAAAAAAGCAACAAGGCATAAAAAAACGAAGTTGAAAAAGGATCCAGTCCCCATATCTTTATCTTCCATTGAAGAAAACAATAGAGGTAACAATCAGCAAAAAATATGCGTGTAGAATCAGTTAGAAGCGTCAGATTCACTCATATATAGTTGATTAATTTCTTTAACTAGGGGAAATTACAATGCAGTGGATGAGCAGCCATTGTAATGAGAATGAGTCGAGCGGAAATGAAGATTCTATTCTTGGTGCTACACCTAAGAAAGGAATGGTTTTGCCATTCACACCTTTAGCCATGTCATTTGACAATGTAAATTACTTCGTGGAGATGCCCCAGGTATGAACTGTATCCATCTAATCCTTTCTTGTGTTAAATAATAAATAATCAGAACTAAATTTTTCGGTACTTCGTAGAATTTAAAATGTAGTGTACAAATGATTATTACAACTACAATGCGGAAACATAAACTCTCAAAATGTAAAACCGAATCAATCGACCCAAAGCTTCATCAACGCCACCAACAGAGTGCCCTATGATGCTGAGCTTAGATTTGAATCACACCGGATCACGCACCGTCGTCCACGGGAATGGCAATGGATATACCGAGAAAAGAATCCACCAGAAGCCACCAAGAATTTCGTCGAAGATATGAACGTCTCCCATTTGGTTTCCTCTCTATACTTTCTCTCTTTTGTTATGTCTAGTTCAAATGAAACAAGTGAAGGAGTCTTGCAATTATAGACCCAAAGTACATTTGAATTCAAATTCAAATATTGTACTATGAATATTCACAACCAACTTTAGAGTTATTGAAATACAGACATGCATCAATTTATTCCTTTTAAAGCCAATTTTGAGCACATAATCATCAATCTCTTATACCACTAAGATTTTGTTTAAGACCATACAAGGACTTTCTAAGCAAACACACAAGTTCTGATTTTCCCCTCTCTCCCTATGAAGAAAAGCCATCTTAAGATCTAGTTGTTCCAACTCCCAATCATACTGAACAAATAAGGTTAAGACTATCTTAATAGTTTTATACTTAATGACCGATGAGAACACTTCATTATAGTCTATTCCCCTCTCTGAGTTAATCCCTTCACAACAAACCTAACTTTATATGTTATAGGGTTTTTAGGTCTTACTCCTTTCAATTTGTAGATCCATTTACAATAGACTATCTTTTGATTCTTTGGTTTTTCAACCAACTTCCAAGTATTATTTTTGTTTAAAAATTGGATTTCCTCTCTCAAAGCCTCTTTTTTTTTTTTTTTCTAATTTTTAGAATTTTTATAAGTAACTGGTTCCTTAAATGACGTTGGTTTAATAGATTCAAAGACTTCACCTGAAATTAGGGCAAATTACATCAAATTTGAAGAGAGATGTATTTCAAATTGGGTTTCACTTGTCTTCTCTCCCTATCCGTCACTAATTGGTAATCATCCAAATTAGTACCTGAAAATATTTCTTGATTAGGGACAACAGTTTTAGGAATTTCAAGTTCAGGTTATTCTATCACTACTTCTTGATCGGATTCTTCTTAAGGTTGAATTTCACTATCCTCTGGATTATCATCTAATTTCTTCACCTCAAACCCCATCTTCTTTCCAGTAGAAGATTCTTCAGTCTATATTTTTAAGACAAGGTATATCAAGTTCATTGAACTTCACATCTCTATTGTTAATAATCTTAATGCCCTTCACACTTAAAATCCATAGTTTATATCCTTTCACTTCTTCGAATAACCTAACATGACACACTTAGTAGCCTTATGGTCCAATTTACTCTCAATCTGATGTACATAAGCTGCATAACCAAAAACTCTAACGTGTGATAAATCTGGGTTTTTACATACCATAACTCTTAGGAAGTCTTAAAGTTAACATAATTAGAAGGTGGCCTATTTATCAAACAGACAGTAGTACACACGGCTTCTCCCCAGAACTTTTAGACAACCATGAACTATTCATCATACATTTGACTTTATCCGCTAAAGTCTGATTCATCCTCTCCGCCACCCCATTTTATTGGGAGGTATGTCTCACAGTCATGTACCTTATTATACCATTTTCTTTGCAGAAATTATCAAATTCAAAGTTGCAAAACTTTATACCATTGTAAACTTGGATACTTTGATTTTTATCCGGTTTAGCTTTTAATGCATCACATATTTTCTTTTAGAAACTTTTTGTTGGATTAAAATAGTTTTCATTTTTTTGATTCCAAATGGAATAATCTACCTTACCATTGAATTTCACCAATTCAACTTAAGAGGTTATGGTAGCAAAACAATGTTTTTCGAAGAAGTTTTACTTAACCAATTTACTCACACAAATGCAAACTCAAACCAATTTATGTATAAATTACTTTCGATGATATGATAACAAGTAACACATCGATAATATCACAAGCAAACCTAGCAAACCAATATGTTGCTTCATATATTAAGGAAAGATGCGAGTCTTTATTGATCTAGGGCCTCCACTAACTACTGCAACCCCAGGAAACTATTGCTTCCACCAAATTAAAATCCAACACCACTAGGAGGTCAGAAATTTTTCAAAGGACAAACTGTCTTTTTTCACCTCCTCCATTCCTCTTCAAGCGCCCCCAAGCACGGCCTTTGTCCTCTGCGCGTGTCCTCATGCTCTGCCTCTACCATTGGTGCTTGTGCCTCATGCCATGTACCGATAGCTTCTGCTTGTTGCCTGGAGTCTAGTGGTGGTCGCCATTCATCCACAAGTTGGGTGGTTTTGTCGAAAAATGAGTTTAAAGATTCAAATTTACTAGTTTTCGACCAAACCGAACCCCTTCGACTTCCAATCCAATTTTTAGGTTGTTTTATCACTTAATACAACAAGCCTACGCTCCAATACCATTTGTAGAGTTTAAAATGTAGTGTACAAATGATTATTACAACTACAATGTGGAAACATAAACTCTCAAAGTGTAAAACAGAACTAATCGACCAAAAGCTTCTTCAACACCATTAATGGAGCGTCCTATGATGTTGAGCTCAGATTTGTGCCATGCCGGATCATGCACCGTCGTCCACAAGAATGACAATGGATATACTGAGAAAAGAATCCGTTGGAAGCCACCAAGAACTTCGTCGGAGATATGAACTTCTCCCACTTGGTTACCTCTATATGCTTTCTCTATTTTGTTATGCCAAGTCCAAGTGAAACAAGTAAATGAGTCTTTCAATTACACAGCCAAAGAACCATTTGAATTCAAATTCAAATATTGTACTATGAAAGAGACATAACTAGTAGGGTAATTGACCACAAGGTTAAATCCAACAGTTGGATTTAATATATGATCCATAATACACATCAACTAGAACAATCATTTCCAAGTGCTCAAGGCCAATAATCATGTGCCAAGTGGATTTAAGTGATCCACCTCACATACTTGCTACTGAACTAACCTGGAAATCAGTTGTTCATTTAATTACCATGTTATAATAAACTTGTCCATTTGCAACAGGAAATGAAAGAATTAGGAATTACCGAGGACAGACTCCAATTACTTCGTGAAGTTACTGGAACGTTTAGGCCAGGAATTTTGACAGCATTGATGGGAATAAGTGGTGCAGGAAAAACTACACTAATGGATGTTCTAGCTGGACGAAAGACTCTAGGTTATACTGAAGGTGACATTAGAATATCTGGATTCCCAAAGAGACAAGAAACATTTGCCAGAATCTCGGGATACTGTGAACAATATGATATTCATTCACCTCAAGTAACTGTCTATGAATCTTCGATTTACTCAGCTTTCCTTCGGCTTCCTAAAGAATATGGAGAGGATGAAAAGATGGTAATAACTTGCATTTATGATAACATGAAAAATAGGATATTCTAATAGATTAAACATTAGATGACTAAAACAAGCTTCTCATTTGTATTCTTTGCAGATTTTTGTGGATGAAGTAATGGATCTGATTGAACTAGATAATCTCAAGGATGCTATAGTAGGGATCCCTGGAGTTACTGGGCTGTCAACAGGACAGAGAAAGAGATTGACCATAGCAGTTGAGCTTGTAGCTAATCCCTCAATTATATTCATGGACGAGCCGACATCTGGTTTAGATGCAAGAGCAGCAGCCATTGTCATGAGAACCGTGAGAAACATTGTCGACACAGGCAGAACAGTGGTTTGCACGATTCATCAGCCTAGCATTGATATCTTTGAAGCGTTTGATGAGGTAAAACAAAAACTCACCTGATGATTACCCTCCAAATTATTCTGATTCCCTTCCCTCAAGTGCAGAGTTTTGTGCCCCTACCACTTATTCTATCCTTTTTGCATCAGCTCCTTCTCATGAAAAATGGAGGTCAACTTATATATGCAGGACCATTAGGCCAGCATACACAGAATATCATTGATTATTTTGAGGTAGTTCATAGTCTAGAAATGTTTTTCTTCCTTACAGAAAGGCATGGGAAATTAAAGATTCTGCCATTCTATGTAGGCAATTCCAGGGGTCCCAAAAATGAAAGAGAAGTATAATCCAGCAACATGGATGCTAGAAGTGAGCTCAATGTCCATGGAAGCCCGTCTTGGTATAGATTTTGCCGAGTACTACAAGTCAACGACCATTTATCAGTAAGATTGATGCTCTGCCAAATGCCTAAATGATTCAAAAATTTCAAGCACAGATCTGATATATATTTGGCTGTATCTAGGCAAAATAAGGCTCGAGTAGAAGAGTTGAGCACACCCCCTCCTGGAGTAAATGACCTTCATTTTCCATCTCAATATTCTCAGCCCACATGGGACCAATTCAAATCCTGCCTCTGGAAGCAATGGTGGACTTACTGGAGAAATCCTGATTATAACCTTTCAAGATACTTCTACACTCTTGCCACAGCTCTTATGGTTGGGACAATATTCTGGAATGTTGGCACGAAAAGGTTTGTATCTAACAATTGTTGAATCAACAAGGTCTTTCAGAATACTGGCCACATTCTAATTACATCTTTCTTATCAAATGATACAGGGAAAGCAATACTGATCTTTTGACAATAATTGGGGCGATGTTCGCTTCTGTGTTGTTCATCGGAATTAATAATTCCACAACGGTTCAGCCAGTGGTAGCCGTTGAGAGAACTGTGTTTTATCGGGAGAGAGCAGCAGGCTTTTACTCTGCATTACCTTATGCCATGGCACAGGTGAAGATTCTACTTCATGTTTTAGCCATTCATAATTCAGCATTCATTCTTTCATCTCTCCATCTTAGAAATAAATTTTTTAGTTAGACTAGCATATAATTCCGTAGCAGAAAATCGAAATGGAGACCTGAATAAGAAATTATAAATGTAGTTAAGCATATATTGATTCAATCAAGATTCCTTTGTTACTTGACATGCAGGTCATTATAGAAATACCTTATGTACTCCTCCAAACTGCATATTATACAGTTATAGTATACGCCATGGTGAGCTTTGAATGGGAAGCGGCTAAGTTCTTTTGGTTCTTCATCATATCTTTCCTCTCATTTCTCTACTTCACATACTACGGAATGATGGCTGTTGCAGTCACACCAAACCAACAAGTTGCAGCAGTCCTTTCGAATTCCTTCTATTATCTTTTCAATCTATTCTCTGGTTTCTTCATCCCCAAACCGGTAAGTTAGTTTACTCGAAAGCACTAATATCTATATTTCTTTCTGGTCATCAACCTCAAAATTTAAAATTTTATAAACTTCTGGAATTTCAGAGTATCCCCATTTGGTGGGTGTGGGACTATTATATATGCCCCATTTCATGGACAATATACGGATTAATTGTATCCCAGTATGGTGATATGGAGGACACCATCAGAGTGCCTGGGTTGTCTACTAAACCAACAATCAAAGCCTATATTGAAGACCATTTTGGATATGATTTGGACTTGATGGGAACTGTTGCTGCAGTTCTGGCTGGTTTTGTTGTCTTCTTTGCATTCATGTATGCTTACTGCCTTAAGATATTGAACTTCCAAATGAGGTAGATTATGTTTCATTTTAAAAGTTACTTGTAATCGTAATTCTGAATCCATCTTAGATCTTGGTAATGGTGGAAAATGTTTCAAGATACTTAACCATGTAGAATCTAGTACTTCCTCTGTCCCATTTATACATGCTTACTTTCCTTTGTTTCTTATCCCAATTATATAGTCTCGTCTTTATTAAGAATGTTTTGTTTTGTTCGTTTACTAATGTATATTTATTTCTTTAATACTTCCCATAATAATTTACTAATAGTTATTGATAATTAAATGAGGGTAAATTAGGAAAGTTTTTAGCAAAAATTATTTTTCCAATGATATTAAATAAGATTTCTTAATCCACGATACAAACAAAACGTGCTTATATAAATGGGAGGGAGGAATTACTCCCCCCTATGTGCCATCTTGCTCTCTCCCCCAACTAGTGGCGGAACAAGACATTCTTTATTGTAGGGTGAAAAATTAAATTTTAAATTATTTTTCTCTTAGACGCTCATTTCACCAATATTTTGCTCTTCATTTAAAATGAGCAAGAAGATTAGACTTAAAAGTACTAGCATTTAATTATGTTGGAAATCATTATGAGAAAAAAAGGATTAATTTAAAAAAAGAAAAACATAATGGATATGAATGACTTCCAATATGACAGTAACTTGTATAAATATATTGAACAAAACTATGAAATAGTTAAATTGAAGATTAGTTTTATTTCAAAATAAAATAAAACCAATGACATTATTAGTATCAAGTCTACATCAACCCCAAGCAGTTACGTCGAATTATCAAGATCTCATCCTTAGAACATAGGAGGAAATATAGAATGAGCTAATGTCCAGTAAACAAATCTCATCTTGTACATAGTTCATGTTCACGTTATGCATATGCATTATTTTAAAATAAATAGTTTTTCAAAATATATACACTTTTTCATTATCATTTTTATAAAAACATTAACCTTGTGAGCCCAAGTTAGTTTATTGTCTAGCCAATCATAATGCAGTGTGCATTCATATTTAAAACTCGATTCATTCCACCATTCATACTGTAAAGCAATTAACATTATCGTTAGTTAGGTGCATCGATCCCCCATTACCCCATTTCTCACTCACATTTTTAATGACATAAACATGAACCTCTTAAAAACTTCAAAATGCATATCATTTCAAACAAATTCTTATTAAAATTTTTTTTTTCTTGAAAATTTACTTTCTGCGTTCTTATGGATGCATTGACATGCATGAATATGTCGCTAGACACGATAATGACCCATAAAGCAATAATAAAACTTATATTATGTTCACATGTCATCAATTTATGTAACACATTTATACATTTTCGGGAAAATAGAGAAAAATTTTGGATTTGCTTGTAAAGTTATTTTATTGGCAGTATGCATGGCTGAAAATGAGTTTGAAAAAAAAATGAATTTTAAAAAATGAGGATCAAACATGGGCTTAATATAGGGATGGCAACGAGTCGAGCCGAGCCCGAGCCCAAAAAAAAAGCTTGGGCTCGGCTCGAGCTTTTTTGTGCCGAGCTTTTTTTGGCCCTAGTCGATCCGAGCCAAACCCGGTTAAAAAAAATAAGGCTCGGCCCGAGCTTTCAGTCCGAGCCTTAGCGGGGCCGAGCCGAGCCCGGGCCGGCTCGATTTTTTTTGTTTTTTTAATGTCAAATCTACATTTTTTACTTCAAAAATTTAAAATTTGTGCGGTTTATACGTACTATAAATTAAAGAAAAAAACTCGGCCTCGACTCGAGTTTTTTTGTGCCGAACTTTTTTGGGCTCGAGCCGAGCCGAGCCGAGCAAAGCCGGCCAAAAAAATGAGGCTCGGCCCGAGCCGGCTCGTTGTAACTGAGCCCGAGCCGGGCCCGGCTCGAGCTTTTTTCGAGCCGAGCCCGAGCCGACGAGTTTTTTTGCCATCCCTAGCTTAATATTGTAACATAAGATTGAATACGAGATATAAATTTTCTTTTTAAATTGTCATCTAGCCGTTCACAAAGTTAACATGTTAAGAATCATGGATCATCACCACTTATCAAGAAACTTCAACATAATCATTTTTTTTAACCACCTAGACATAGTCATAACATTTTTCTACTAAACTATTTTATTTTATCTTACTTTATGCATAATAAATATAAGAAGGTCAATATGTCTAAAAATGTCACATTATTTCAATAGATAGACATGTTACAACTACTGACCTTTTGCATAGAAGACTCTTAAACACTTCAAATATACAAAGCATAATTATAAACTTAAATGAGTGGCTAGAAATTAAAGAATTATCTCTATACAAAAGATATAAATAATGTATGGCCTTCATCAATCTCTTTATAACATGTCAAGGAGCCATCACAAAAAGTATACAAGAGATTAATTTTCAAAGACCCCGTCAAATAGTTTTTAGTTGCTTAAATTTGAGGGCAAGATGCACGTCCAGAATTTTATCTCAAAAACTAAAAGTCAATCTTAAACAAAACTATACGGGAATCTGATAAACGTGTTAATGTTTCGAGCAAGGAGTTTCTCGCTTCGACTCTTTTTCATTGGAAGCCACAAGCACGTTTTCGTAGTGAATAATCGTCCGTATCGATAATAAAATCATATTGCTTAGCATCGACGAGATCTTTTCGAAATTTCAATAGTTGAGGATCTATAGATTGCAAGCTTTTACTTTTCTCAACTCGAGTTGGTTGAAGGGTGATACTTTTCACCTCGTGGTTAAAATTACAAACTAAAGAGTTTTCAGATTTGGAGACAATAAGTGATAGAATGAGACTTAGTGGTAAGAATAAATTGAAGTTCATCGGCACAGTTGAAACAATACGAAGTTAATTTAGTGACGCAATTCATATTTGTCTGAAAGTACAATGACTGTAAATAAAATGTATGCCCTTTTTTCATTGTGTTTAATTTTAGTTTATTTGCGAGACAATTCTACCATATTCATCCATCATATTCTTCCTCATCCACCCCCCGCCTTGATGTATAAAAAAACTCCTTTAATTTTAAACGCAAAAAAAAAAAAAAAGACGTCTTTTATCATGAATATTAATTTTAAAAATAAAAATATGTGGGAACTTTTTTATTAATAGCAATCGGAATATTTCTCAAATTTATCTATTTGTTAGAGAGAATTATCACTTGCGAAAGAATTGTAATTTATCGTGTTATTATAAAAATTCAAGATCAATAATTTGATTTTTATGTTTTAACAATGGACCCTGTCCAACCAAAATTTTTAAAATTTAATTTCAAAAATCAGATACAAAGTTTATTTATATAAAAATCGGATATTAATTTAGATAATTAATATTATTAATACCACCTAAAATTCCTCACAATCCCTAATTACCAAATTTATTTCAAATCCTAACATTCTCTCTCTCTCTCTCTCTCTCTCTCTCTCTCTCTCTCTCTCTCTCTCTCTCTCTCTCTCTCTCTCTCTCTCTCTCTCTCTCTCTCTCTCTCACCGGCTGATTATCTCCCTTCCTTCTCTCTATTTATTCTTACCATCGTCGAAAGATTGCCACAGGAAGATCACATACGTAGCGACGATGACGCCGCATGCGTGTGACGATGCGGCTGAGCAGCTTCGCAATGCTGCCTCGCTGAAGCTCCACTGCGAACTGCAGAGTTACCTAGCAACGTTGCTTGGCGACAACAAAGCGACGACGATGTCGGTGTATTTGAAGTTGAAAATTTGTTGGTTGTGGTCGGCGACGATAATGGTGGGGTTAGGGATTTTTTGGGTTGTAGGATGGGGTGGTGGTTTCGGCGACGAGGGTTCGGTTGTCATGCTGTTAGTGGCAATGGTGATGTGATGTTCACAAGTTTTGGTGGTGTTCATAGATTTTTTGGTCGTTTGTGACCATTAAATGCATTAATTTGTGATCGATAAACAATATGTAATCAATGAAAAATATAAATAATGTGTGACCTAAAAAATTATTAATTTGTGACCGATAATTTGATAATTTGTGATTGTCCAATAAGTTGACTTATAATATTTGTGATTTATGACCGATGAATAAGTTGTGACGTATAAATTTTTTTATTTGTGATCGATGAACAAATTGTGAATTATAAAATTTCTAAATTGTGACCGTAGAATATTTTGTAACCTATAAAATTTCTTATTTGCGACTGTAAAATTATTTATGACTTATAAAATTATTGATTTGTGACCGATGAACAAATTGTGACATAAATTTTTTGAATTGTGACTGTAAAATAATTTGTGACGTTTCAATTTTTTATTTGTGATCGATGAACAAATTGTGATCATAAAATAATTTGTGATATGTAAAATTTGTAATTTGTGATCAATTATATAGAATTTGTGACCAAAGTATATGGAATTGTGACCTTAATATATTTAATTAGTTAATTTATAAATAAAATTTTAAAAAATCTGAAATTTGAAATTTTAAACATTATCCCATAAATTTAAAATGAGGGAAACTAAACATCTTATGAAATTTTCTCTTTTCCCAAAAGCTTACAAAAATTAGAAAGCCCATATTTAATAGCATAGCCCAATATTGACCTGATCCATCTCTGTTTTGTTTCTTTTCTTTTTTCGAACTAATCTTTATTATTGGTTCAAAAATGACATCTGTGATGTTATATTCCAATTTCTAAAATTAAATAAAACTACAAATTTTATACAATAATGGGAAAACAAAAATGGGAATACATACACGGAAAGAAGATTCAATACCTAAACAAAATAAGCACACTATACATGTTACTTTGTAATCATAATTAAAAGATAATAATATTTGAAAGGTGGAGATTGTTCTAACAATGATTTCAATCTATTCTTATAATTAGATATTGAATTTGACATTCTTGCGCACAATCTTCAAAAAATTACGTAAGAGTAATTTCAATATATTTTACAACTAGATATTGAGTTTGACATTCTTACGCACAATTTGTGAAAAACTATGTAAGAAATCATGTCGGGTTATATATTCAAAGGTTCGATTTTTCCTTGATGCTTGGTTGAATTTTACCATTTTACCATTATCTCTTCTCTTCCTTTTATTAAAAAAAAGTTATAAAGTAGATAGACAATGTAAGTTTGCTTAAAAACAAATATTATTCACAAAACTTAGTTCGGTTGGACGATATTATTGGTTGACTTACAGAACCGAGCACTAAAAATATTATTTACGAACTAGTATTGTGTACCAAACAAACGAAATATATATTATATTGAAAATTAATCAATTAACTAATCTCCATCTTTCCATCTTGTCCTTCCTATGTTGTTTTTAGTTAAACTACAAAACACCCAACTCCTTACAAAATAAATTATTAAATAAACACAATAACAAAATAAAAAATGACTAAAATTGAACCTTTTTTTATTACTATAATTTATTTTTGACTTATTGTGGGTTGTTGGGATTTAACGACGGTCAAATTTAGGTACAGAGTTGAGTGCACATTTCTAATGCTCGTCCATACGTCTTCCTTTGAATGAGTCTTCTTGTTGACATCATAATCTTGTTTTTATAGCTTAGATTTTCTCGACTTTGTTCCGTGTCAAGAAATTTGAAGTGATGCATGTTAACCTGAAAGGGACATACCAATTTAGGACAACTTAACCAGTTTCAATCAATAAAGAATACAACTTGGATGTATGTGACAAGATGATGGAACTTCCTTCTAGACTCAAATAAATACAAAATCAAAATGGATTTGTGAGGCCATAGTAGTAAATTAATACGAGATTCCAAGTGGATTTGAGAAATAATAATTGAGTTGAGGAATCAAAAATTGCTTTCTTTTCCTTTAATTGCTAATATGCTTCAAATCTTTGCTAATAAAGACGATGGAAATATCTCTTTTCGGCAGTGTTCTAAATAGCGTAAAGCGTTGCGTAGCGTCGAGGTCGAGAATCAAGAATCATAAGCTAAAGCGTGTCAATGCGGAGAATGAGCGTCATAAAGCGTTTTGTACTTTTAATATTATTTTAAGTATAATAAATAGATTTTTATATCTAAAAAATAATTTTTTTATATAAAAATAAACATACACATTTACTATTAAGCATTAATTATACTGTTAATGGATTGGACACTAAGTATAGGATTTTTTTGAGGTCTTGCACAATTAAATTCATTGAGGAACTAATTTTAGACAAATAAATTTTGATAATCTCATAATAGCATATCATAGATTCATAATAGTAAAATGCCTTTATAGTATTGATAAGTTGAGGGTAAAATTGATCTCTTCTTGAACTTTGTAGGTGATGGGCCGGGTTTTAAGTGTAGTGGGATGTTGGGTTTACTAAGTTTGGGCTTATTAGAATGTTATTGTTAGGTGAGATTCATTAACTCTAAAGCGGGTTTAATCGCGCTTAATCTCGCTAAATCGTGCTTAATCTCGCTTTGTTCCGAATAATCTCGCTAAATCGGTTAACAAAAAAAGTTGACCGCTATTTTACACGCATATCACAAAAGCGTCGCGTTTTCTCCACGCTACGCGCTATAGCGACGCTTTTTCCCGCTATTTAGAACACTGCTTTTCGGTGAAACTTTCCCTCATAATTATTTTTCGAAATGGGCGAAAAAATAGGGAAGGTTTTATGTAAGTGGAGGTTAAAACCAACTTATCAATTTTATTTTATTTTTTTTTATTTTAAAAAAAGTTGAGGATTAATTTACTACAAGATGTTTATTTTTGCGCTCGTGTAGTAAAAATAAAAAATAAAAAAATGAAGAAAATATGTGACATCATTGTTATTGACATTGTAATAACATTAATTGATTGGTCTAATTAACCGTAGGTGGTTGCTAAACTAGTGGTTGCTAATAAAAACGTGTGAACAAATGACAATAACCACAACGACTAATCGCTCTAATTCAACTATTCACATGGGGGCCTTGAAGTTCGAGAATTACTAGGTTTTACTTTTTAGTTGATAGGGATAGGCTCTCAACATTCTAGATATATGTTATAATACGTATTTAGTCCATGTTTGACAATCACACTTTTCAAAAATTAAAAATAGAATTTTGAATAGTAATTTTTGAGTATGACAATTACATAACATTAAATGATAGATTCATTTAAATGTAAAGTCATGACTCATTGAACATACTAAGTGTTGTTATTTAGACTAATGATCAACCACAATGGGAACGAATATCATTATTCGTAATTTTTAGGAGAATGTGTGATTAAAATATAAAGAAATATTTTCGATTTACGTATAAAATATTTTAATGTGGGTATGTGTGAAAGAACATATAAAGGAAAGTTTAAAAATATGGTTGTCAGTAGGCATATCAAAATGATTCGCCGGCATGGGCGGCAGGTGACTCGGCCCAGGAAAAGTCCGTGCATAGCAAGCTCGTGGGTCAGAACCATAACTCGAGGCTCATACTGAGCTCCATTTGGGGGGCATCGGCTCTAGCCCGAGCCATCCCGTGTGGCTCGACGAGCCACACTGGCATGCATGTGTCACGGGCCATTTTCGGCCCGGACGAGCAGAACCATTTTCATAAAAAAAGTAATTTAAAATAAAAATAGTTGTAGGCAGCATCAAAAAATTAAAAAAAAAATATATAGCTGCCTCAGCGAAAAGCTCAGGTCGAGTCTCATTTTTTGTCGAATTTTTGCTCGGCTCGGATAAAAAAAATCCGAACAATTTTTGCTCTAACCAAACTTGAATTTCGAGTTTCGGCTTGTGGTTCGGCCCATTGACACCTCTAGTTGTCAGACATGGGCTTAGTACAATTAATTCAATGTATTTGGCTATATTTAAATATTTATGTTTAGCAATAATTTTACGGTATCAAACGTGTTGAAACTAATGTTATGAAGATTACTTTGATCAGTACAAAGGAAAAAAAAAAGAAAAAAAAATATTGAAATATGTTATTATTCAAAGTAATGATTTTTCGAGTGTTTTTTCCTTAAAGAAGATATATATATAAAAGTGGAGTCAACCGTTATAAATGTCAAATAGTAATTAAGATTGCTTGTGGTCCAACTATATCAACCCAAGTTAGATAGTTAAAAATAAAAATAATCGACTTTGTTGTAGATCATTGGCTTGCAGTCAATTCTACAAACATTAAGATTTTGTACTTACTTGGGTCTGAAAGTCAAAAGATTTACGACAAACCTCGAAATTTCCAACATAATGGACTTATTTTTTCTTCCCTTTGAAATTCACCAATACATCTTATGTGGATGACTACTCTTTTGGACCCCCAATTCTTCGATGTTAGTTAAATAATAAATTGTTTGATAACAGCATTTTTAAATGAGAATTTCATTTCATTCAAACGTCATATTTTCGTAATCTCTTTACATCGTTGCACACATAAAATATATTTAAAAGAACTCAAAATCTTTTAAAGAAACTATTTTAATCCCATGTTATTGTCAAGTTACTTGAAGGGTAAATAGTACAAAACGTTTCTACCTTTCAATTTCATTGTGCAAAACGTTAACGTCTTTCATTTTTTTGACATTTTCACCCATATCTTCCACATTTCATTGCGCAAAAGGTCCCTTTAAACCATTTTTCAATAAAATGACGTTTTTACCCTCATATTCAAATCATTACAATATATAAAAGAGCAAAGTTTTTTACTGTTCCGAATGCGTCATCATGGCTCAATACTGACATCATATATGTGTGATTTTATTTATTTTTTGTTTAAACTGTAATTTTTTTGCCTATTTTCTTCTGTCTCTACGATTGTCTGGTTGCCTACGAAAATCTATTCATTTCTTCCGCTAGGCTTTCTTTCTAATTCCTATTTTCATTGATCAATTTCATAAAGAAACCTAACGTCGATGAATAGCGTTGCCTTTTATATATCAATAATAATGTCACCGCTTTCACATCTCATTAATCTTAACCTGTAATTATTGTTGAGTAGATATTGTGAGTTTTTTCTTCATTATCTTAATGGGATGCTCTATTTTTTTTTATAGTATAGTGTTCTCTATTTTTGTTTCTGTCTTCATCAGTTGAAGTTGTTTTCACGCATTTTGTGTGAAAATATGTACTTTACTTGGCTCTTCGGAATTATATGGGTTGCTTTATTTCATGATGTTTCCATTGATCATGAAATTAAAGTAAATTGGTAGTAGACATGAACCCAGAAAATTCTTTGAATGATTTTTAATGTTTTGTTTTCATTAGATTCAACTCCTTCACAGAAATGTTGAATGTTGGAGGATTTTGATTGATTTCTGAAAATTTACCATCAATAAATTGAACTCTCAGAAGCCACTATCATAAGAGTATGTTCAATTTTGGTCATTTATCATCATTCAATTTACCCATTCATTAAAAAAAAATAAAAATCATGTCTCTCTCCATGCACGCACGACCCTTTTTTCAAGTTTTTCCTTCCTTTCTTCTTCCTCCAAGTGTGCACTTTTTTCCTTTTCCTTTTTTTCTTTTACCTTGGAACCAAAAGTTCTTTTTTTTCCAAGACCTCATTACCAAGTAAGAAATAAGAGCATTATGGTTGAGTTTCTTTGGAATTTTGTATTGCTGCCTTATGTTGGAATTGTAATGAATGTGAATCGCATTTTTGAAGGAAGCATTTGTGAGTTGGTAAAAATCTATGGTCTTCAGAGTAAAATGCTGAAAAATTAATTGTTTGAGTTGTGAGATATTTTCACTCTTTTTGCATCTAAAGGATAGTTTCTTTTCATTTTCGTATTCTCAAAACAATTTTCGTTATATGATTGGTTTTATTGACATCGTGGACTCTAATTGGTTAACCATACTATAGAGCTCCAAAGTACGGACGAAATATTTTTGTATCTTGCTATCTTGTTTAGAAATATAAATTCAAACTCAAGCGTTTGCATTTACAAGTCTTCTACTATGTGATGTTGTATAAGATCGGTTACACAAATTGTTGATATGCAACCGCTATTTGAAATATCAAATAATGGATACATCGTACATGTAAAATCCTTTCATTTTTATAGCTCTGTTGACAATAGAGATCATAAAAATGAAGAACTTCACCATAAGAAGAAATATATTACAAAGGATTACAGGACAATAACTAATTCGGCAGAAATTTGTCTTTCTTATTCAAAAGTAATTTCAACAATTTTTTTCTGCGGAATTTTATGGAAAAAAATTAGAAATAAAAAATAAAAAGAATCTTTTAAATCATTCTCAATCTTTTTTTTTTTTTTTTTGCAATAGAAGAAAAAAAATCAGAGAAATGATATGTGAAATTTATGCAGTTCGATCCTAACAATACCTAGAGGGGGTGAATAGTGATTTTATGAGGAATTAAAATTATTAATTAATTAACAACAAGTCACCAATTAATTATCTCTAGATGGTTAGTCAATTTAATCATATGTGTAAATACCGCAGTTCATATAATCATTAAGTAAAACAGTAAAAACGTAAGAATGATCACGGAGAAACCCCAACTAAGTAAAAATTTCGGGCACTTTGTCAGCCAACAATCCACTATAAACGATTAGTGACTTACAGTCCACCAGACTAGACGATAACACATACTATCTAATCTCTTGACTGCAATTTCGAATGCTCTCTTGAACTTTGTGCTCATGCACCAATTCCAACTACAATTTTCAAAGCTCTCCCGAATTTTGCCCTGTTGCAGCAACTCCTAGCTTTGTGGAATCGTTTATCTCATGTGGAACCCGAAAAATAGCATGTTCTTCACCAACTGGAACTCTAGTTACCTTCATCGATCTTCAGTAACTCCGACAGATATATAGGAAGCAGTAGTTTGGTATTTGGAATAGGGATCTAATGTTTTTCGCCACTAAGAACAGTATATCAAAGAAACGTGAAGGTTGAAAGCTTCAAAGATGAAGAGAATATGAAACTCAATGTTTGCTCAATATTCAACCTTCAGAAATCTCATTCTATAGCTTTAGAATATTTATAGGTAGGGTTTTAAAACAAGTGGGGGTAGGAGAAAAGCCTTTAAAATGTGAAATAAAATATTCTCGTATAATAACTATGTCATTCAAGCGAGAGTTCAGCGACGGTCGAACTACAAGCTATCGATCAAGCGAAGAAGAGACGACAGTCTAGCGATGCAGTTTATGTTTTTGTAGCTCGAGTCAACCCTTGATGACAGTTCAACGAAAATCCGCGTCTCCTTGTTCCAAACTCGAAACCCTAAACCTATTTAACTAACTTTTAAACAAATTACACACTATTCCTTGAACTTTTACACTCTATCAATTTAAGTCATTTTGTTCACAGAATTTGCTAATTACAAAATCAACTAAAAACCTAACAAACTCTTCATTTGGCATTCTATGACAAAACACTAATATATGTCAGTAATAAAGTAAAAGTTACAGATTCAAAAAAATGATACAACCTAAACTACAAATTGTCTTAAACGAACTTTGCATCACCTGTTTCTTGAAATAGACAACTCAAATACCAGTGTAAAATGTGTGAAAAACATGATCAAAGATAATTACAGTTCAAACAGTTCAATTGTAGGCAATTGTAAGCAATTGTAACTCATGAAGCATATTTTTCAGTTTCTAATCACAAGCTAAACTAAGACACATCATCAATGCAACACAATATACCAAAACGAAACATTGACACTGTAAAAATATCAAAAGCTTAATTTAGCGAAACAAAACTAAAACAAATATGCACGTGCTCCCCCTAATTGCAAACTCTCAATGTGTTTGAACAGTATATAAATGTATCTATGTCTTAATCCAACGACCTATCAGCCGTAAAAATTCAAATAAAAAATGCAACCCAAAAAATATGATATCAATTTTATATATAGCAGAACGTTGATTACATCCAGATTTAGAAAAATCATACACATCATGAAAGCACAAAAAATCATGATACAAAACTATACAAAAACTGCCTACATCTACTCTACTCCCTTTTTTTGTCACAAGATGACAAAGGGTAAGCTTAAATCTATGTAGCACCGGCAACATCATCAGCATCATCGGAATATGTCCTCTCCTCGGACCCATCAGGGTCATCCTAGTGATGATGTATCCATCGGAGTCCACGCTGTACATATCCAACAGCACCCTGGAGTGAAGCAACATCGACAGTGAGTCGATCACCTGTCGTACGTAACTGTGTAATCTCCGCCATTATACAAGACTGTTACTCGATAGGCGCGGTCATCTATCCCAAAAGAGCGACTAACGGGTCGATGGGAGCAGATGCGGAAGAAGCACGCTCCGGAGGAGAATGAGGAGCCGAAGAAGTGAACAGGATGTCGAAGGATGGAAGAGTAGAAGGAAAATCGAATAGATTAAAAAAGATCAGGTCATCGAATGCGATCAACTGGCATAGTCGGGTCAACTGGATGTGCTGGCTCGAATGAAGCACGAGACCGACTCTGGGAGATGGTGGTATGGCCAATTGACCAGGAAACCCACCTCGGACCCACCTCAGGGAAACTAGCTCATAAGGAAGTGACTAACCTATGAATAAGGCAAGCGTAAGGTAGCCCAACTCTTGTACCCTTAGTACGAAAAGCTTTCAAGATTTGCTAGCATATGAAAGTGGAATAGAATCTCCAAACAGTAGGGCATAAAGGAAACAACCCTTTTCCATCGGTACTGAAGAAGTGTGAAAAACCGGCCAAAGATCCGTGCACACAATGAGCAATAGAATCGACGGTTAGTGGGTAGAGATCCATGCACATTGCATTTTGACCACCCTCCATCGATGTGTTAAACACCGTGGAACGGACTAAAGTGTCAGAAGGAAGTGAATCAAGAGTAAGATATGGAAATAGGGGGTGGACGACTCTCGGAATGTGAATAAGATTCGATATAACATGCAGAGTAATCTTAACTACCTGACCCCGAAGAAAAACTTGAAAAGAAGTGCCGCTAGCATCATGTATGTAAGCGTAGAACTCATGTACAAGAAGACTAGGCGAATGTGTCAAGTCAACAAGCAGAGGTTCCCAGCCTTGGGAAGTAAAAATGACAGTGAGACCGGGGGACAAGTCAGACATGATGACCTCGCACTTGAAAATGACGGGGCGAAGTGGAAACTGCAACCCAAAAACATCTTGGGCTACAGCAGAAATAAACCTAGTTCGATTATAAGGCGTCGAAGTACTAGAAATAGACGAAGTGGTGCGTACTCTCTTGGGTGGCACCTAAAAGAATTGAATAAAAAAAATCAATAAGATCGCGATAAAAGACCAACTAAACCATGAAATGCATGGTATGCATGAATGCACGCAAAACGAGACAAAATAAATGACAAGCAGCGTGCCCTTACGTCAATACATGACAATATGCAGTGATGCCTAAATGTAAGTGACGTGAAGACATGACACGTGCCGTAGTGTTTGGACGCAGGGACGTGGGGTCACCATGCGATGCCAAACCAAGCACAATCAACACAAAAGCACTTCCCCAATTAAAATTTCGTCATCAACAAACGGCCACCTATCCCAATCTTAAACAAACAAGTTCGATCAACCAACGAACAACCTCGACTTGAAACAGAATTTTACTCCAAAACAACCATCTCAATGTTCACAACTCCAAACACCACTCATTAACACCACATTCAACACTCAAACACATCCAATGAACTCAATGAACTTTAATGCACAATGAATCAAGCCAAAATTATGCCAAAAACATCCAAGAACCTCAATGTGAGTTGCAAAATCGTGCAAAATTGATGATAATCTATCACATGGTCCTAAACATGTCGTGTAATGTTAAACACATACTCAATAATGGCCAAACAATACAAAAATTCAACAAAAAATGCAAAAAAAAAAAACGAAAAACCACAAATATCGACATTTACCTTTGAAGATTGATGTTTGAATGAAATACCACGTTCAATGAAGGATTTGAAGTGTTAATTAAGTGGGAAAAGCACCAATTTTGTGTGTGATAGCAAAAATATGAAGAAATTAAGCGAAGAAATTGGGAAA
The DNA here is from genome assembly GCA_019097785.1 of Fraxinus excelsior. Lineage (NCBI taxonomy): Eukaryota > Viridiplantae > Streptophyta > Magnoliopsida > Lamiales > Oleaceae > Fraxinus > Fraxinus excelsior. The sequence continues at coordinate 30,769,836 of CM032628.1, read as the reverse complement.
ATGGTTAAAAACCCTGAAAAATGATATTTTCATTTAAATTTACAGTTTGTCGCTCGACCTAACCTTAACTGATAAGCGAGCGAGACAACTTGTGCTGTTGTCGCTCGAGCGTGTTCCAACAAGAAGCTAGTGACACCTCAATTGACATAAATAGCACAAAGAATTCAAAAATTCAGAAAAATAGCATTTTTTTTTCTTTTCAAACTAAATAATACGGTAATATAAACAACTCAAGGTCTCGACGCTTCGACAATTAAAATCTAGCATGCAATCACAAGTTGAGCAATATCAAGAAGACTTTTCCACATACTCTGTTAAGTTCAAGATGAAGTAAAGTGTATAAATTACTCATGTGTGTAATGTGTTACTATCTCGTGAAAACGACTCCAACCTTTAAATTTGTGAGAAGTGACATGAAAAACATCACTTGTAAATAAGTATGATCCCTACAGATGAAAGTCAAACCTGAATAAATTTTAGGACTTAAAAATGAGCTCAATTAATATGATAAATTTTATTTTCTCTCATTGAATTTGAGCATATAACATTTTTATCGTTTTTCTCGTAAATAACATCTTATGTGTAGATTCTGTCCATTAAGCGACTAAACTGATCCATGTAACGAGTTTTAGGCCGATTAGCCCCAAGTCAGATGATCATAGGCACCAGGTTTTGAGAAACACTTTGAGTTTAATTACTCGAGTCAAATAGATTTCAAACAGAGTATAAATGAACAAATTAAGCACTCAATTTTTTTTAATCATAAATGCCAAAATGCAAGGAGACTATCACGAGCTAAAGTCATCTAAATGTATGTCAATTCGTCTTCGAGGCCACCCTACTAACACGTGACTGATATCCCAAATCGCACATACGCGGTTCAGACTCATTCACAAGATCATATTGTGTGTAGTGCAAAAGTTTACATGATGACACATATACTTAATACTACACATTAAACCTAACCAAACAATGGAAATAACAGTGTAAAACAGATAATTGCTTACTTGGTCATACATAATATGTTTAAAATCATAACAAAGAGTTGTTCGCCCAAAAAGAAAATATTTTTGTATTTTTCACATTTTTCATTTTTTTTTGTTTTTGAAAACAATATCTAAAGCAAACAAATGCAAAAACAAAAAAGAAAAAAAAATAGAAACAGCAAAAAAAAAAATGACACAAATAAATGGGATGCATGCATGAATGAATGGACACAATGAACTGCACATGCATGCACCTAAACACCAAATCAAGGCGAAATTTGAATGCCCTTACCATTAAGAGCATGAACATTTTTACGTCGTCCGAGGTCGCTCCTCTTGACTCAAACCTTTTTAGAAGCAGTAGATGATTGAGTTAACTGAGTCATATCTCAGTTAAGTGGCTGCTTGATTGGCAAGAAGTCAACATTGCTAGTGAAATCCAAATTCTTACTTCTAGTTACACAGTTATGACACCTAGGTCTAATGTGTCCCAGTGCACCACAGTGGTGAAAAGTGGGAATGAACCTAAGTCTAAACCTGCTTGGTGGTTGTTGATAAGAAGTAAGACGATTGACTCTACGTTGTTCGGTAGGTCTCGATCTAATGACACGCTTACCTTTGTGTTTCGGATAAGAAATCTCACGAGCTTTGTTCGTGGTAGGAACGAACGTGGTCATGGATGTAATAGCATTAACATCACAGTTATGAACATAACCCAGACCATGATGCTTACCCGCAGGCTTGTTCATCCCAAACAGATTATCCAACTTCTGCGAGCCACTCATTAATGATTGGAGTTGATCATTAGATTTCTTAAGATCAAAAGTTAATGATTTAACTTTAATCTCCAAGTTTTCATGACGAGCTTCAACTCACTCACTTTCTTGGTCGAGTCATGAAGGTCACTCAGTAATTTTTCACGTTCAAGTTCAAGCTCGTTCACCTTTTTCAAAATGGTTTTATTGACCTTCTTAATTTTGAGACTCTTCAAATCTGTCTCATCATCAAACTGCTCACTCTCATTCTCCCTTTTCCCATTCTCAATCTCAAAGTCGGATTCGATTGCAGCAATCGAGGTAAATGTCATGAATTGTTGTTCATCCTCACCACCAAATGTCTCATTCTAAGAACTGGAATCTGACTCTTCATCACTCATGGTCACGGCTAAAGCCTTACACATTTCTTTATTCGAGCTCTTATTCATATTAGGACATTCATTCCTATAGTAATTATAATCCTTGCACTCATGACATTAGACATATTGATTTTTCTTAGCGGGAGTCCTAAAGGTGTTATTCTCATATCTACCTCTCGAGATTTTACTAGAGACTTCACTATTCCGTTCCTGGGGCTTTCTTCTATTCCTCACCACCTTTTAAAATTTTTTAACGAAATATGCTATTTTATCGTCCCTATGTGTCTCAGTGTCAGTGGACTCTCTCTCAGCTTTTCTAACAGTGTTCATGGTAATGGATTTAACTTTTTTAGGTTGAGAGACAATGAGTTCGTAAATTTGAAGTGATCTTGCAAGTTCTTCAATTTTAACAGCATCCAAGTCCTTACTCTCTTCTATCGCAGTAATCTTGGGTCTGAACCTTTCTTGCATTGATCTAAGGACTTTCCTAACAATTTTTGACCCGGGGATCCTCTCACCTAAATTAAAACTATCAAATTTAGCATAGAAACTATCAAATATCTCATCATCAGCCATCATTATCTCTTCAAACCTAGTGGTTAACATCTGCAATTTTGAGTTCTTAATAATTTTAGTTCCCTCATGTATGGTTTCTAGAATATTCCAAACTTCATTAGCAGTTTCACACATTGATACATGCTTAAACTCTTCAACAGATACAGCCATGAACTGGACATGAAGGCTCTTATTGTTCCAATTACACTTATCCAAATTTGTTTTCAACCACAGTGAAATATCAGTGGATGTGACTACACCATCAACAGTTGTTGATGATGGAGCCCACCCATTTTGAACGCTAATCCAAATACGTTCGTCCAAAACTTTAAGAAAAGCTCTCATTCGAACTTCCCATGCATAATTTCTTTCGTCGAAAAACAGAGACACGGACAGAGACTGGCTCATCTAGACTTAACAAAAAAAGGGGTTAGGAATCAAATTAAGGCTCTAATACCAATTAAAATTTATGCAGTTCGACCCTAACAATACCTAGAGCGGTGAATAGATATTTTATGCGAAAGTAAAATTATTAATTAATTAGCAACAATTCACCAATTAATTATCTCTAGATGGTTAGTCAATTTAATCTTATGTCTAAATACTGCAGTTCATATAATTATTAAGTAAAGCAGTAAAAACACAAGAATGATCATGGAGAAATCCCAACTGGGTAAAAACTCCGAGTATTTTGCCAGCCAACAATCCACTATAAACGATTTGTGACTTACAGTCCATCAGACTAGACGACGACACGTACTATCTGATCTCCCGGCTGCAATTTTGAAAGCTTTCCTGAATTCTGTACTCCTGTACCAATTCCAACTGCACTTTCCAAAGCTTTCCTGGATTCTACCCTCCTGCAGCAACCCTAACTTTGTGGAATCGTTTATCTCCTGTTGAATCCAAAAAACAATTCGTTCTTCACCAACTGGAACTCCAGTTACCTTCCTCGATCTTCAGCAACTCTAACATATATGTAGGAAGCAATGGTTTGGTAATTGGATTAGGAATCTGATATTTTTTGCCACCAAGAACAGTATATCAAAGAAACGTGAAGGTTGAAAGCTTCAAAAATGAAGAGAATATGAAAGCACAATATTTGCTCAATGTTCAACCTTCAGAAATCTCGTTCTGTGGCTTTAGAATATTTATAGGTAGGGTTTTAAAACAAGTGGTCAAGAAAAAAGCCTTTAAAACGCGAAATAAAATATTCCCGTATAACCTGTTGCTCGAGCGAATAAGGGGCGAAATTTAGTTATACAGTTTCTGTTTTTGTAGCTTGAGTCAACCCTTGGCAACAGTCCAACGAAAATCCGTTTCGTTTTTTTTCCTTGTTCCAAACTCGAAACCCTAGACATATTTAACTAACTTTTAAACAAATTGTACATTACTCCATGGACTTTTACACTCTATCAATTTAAGTCATTTTGTTAACAGAATTTGCCAAATACAAAATCAACTAAAACCTAACAATATGAAATGTTTTTGATACCTTAGGGAAGTTCATATGAAATGCAGTCATTATGGCAAAATTTAGGCAAAATGTTTTCAGTTAAGATGTCGAGATATATTTTAATGTTTTTAAGTGACAACTCATTAAGTGAAATGTGATAATATAGTTCTAATGATATGTGTCCAAATTGTACAATTGGTTCATACAATTAGATAATATAATTTTTGTTTTTTCTGCATCATGAGGTCTAATTTTAGAAAAATCCAAGTAATATTATATGCAATTAAAATTAGTGTTCAAGCTCGTTCCAAATATAAGAAACTTGCGATATTTTACAAACATGTTCACGTGGATACAAATAATGTGAATTATAATAGAAAAATATGTCATATTCACAAAAAAATATATAAAAAATATCTCTTGTATCTCTCACAATCGCATTTTAGAAGTATATGCATAGTTGGAACAATGTAATAAAAAAAACTATAGATACTAACCAGTAGAACCAAAACGACGACAGCAATTTTCTCATGCTTATGTAACTAATTTCAGGTCCCACTATTAGGTCCACTTTTTGGTTCCTATAGCATGTCTTGTTCATGCTAGTAATGCAGGATATTTTCTTGGGAAGTGGGTCCCTTGTTACTGACATTGCATTATGTACGTGTAGTATCACCTATTTTCTTGGTGGCATAGGTATGTGTTGGGGATAATAATAGTTGTACATGGCTCATGTGGTCATGTACAAGTAGCGTGATCGTTATGTTAATGTCTCTTGCAAAGCAAATATTTATAGGTTAGTCATGTTAGCTATAGCCCAGTTGGTATTAATTTTTTAAAACAAATTTTTATCTAAACTCATTTTTAATCATACATTTTATGAATTTTGAATTTTTATCAATTTTTCAACCACACAATTCATTATCTTTTATCAAAATTTACCAAAAATCTAATTTTTTATCCAAACCATAAAGGGGAGTAGTATCCTCAAATTATGTTTGTATCAACTAGCCCTCTTCAACCAAGAGGCGGTGTAGTTGATGTGATCGACTCATGATTAACCTATTTTAGCATTTCTTTCATCTTTTTTTAATAAGTGATTATATTATCACCGGATATGAACAAAATCTCATAAATTAATCTTATCTAGGATCATTTTATGAAGGACTAATTGTACTCATGGTCACCAAACTTTCATCATCGCTGTGATTAGGTCACTAAGCTTTAATTAGCAACAATTAGGTAACTGAACTTTAAGTAGATCACCTTGTTAGTGCTACTGCTATAGAAACTAATGTTATATATGTGGCAATCCACGTGGATATTTATGCACTTTATATGGGGCCTTTGAATGCAAACATTTAGAAGTTCTTATGATTAATTATGGTCTAATCTTTTGTATATTTTGTTTGTTAGATAAAAATCGATGATTGGAAGTGAAATTAGAACAAAGAAGCAAAAGGGCAAAAAATGAGGATTTCCAAAGCTCGGGGACCTATTGCAAATAGCCATAATTGATTCAAACCACAAAATGATGATTGAAGATCACATAGGACCAAAATGCAATTAGAAGTCAAAAGAGTGAAGCATTGAAATATAATCAAAATCTTTTTACCAATTCAAATTTTCGGCTACATATTAGAGCCATTTTTCACATATTAAACGTTCGAATGGGAAAATTTATATTTGTAAAATAATTGTATAATTTTGAGTTAGATTTTCAATCACTCTTAATAGTCTAAATCGGATATTGAAAATAAAGATATGACAAAAATGTTAATGGCTGAGCAGGAACATAACCATTCACGGCGCTAAGACAATTTTTCTTATTTGATTGGAACTTAAATTTGAACATGTTTCTTATCCTAATTTCACTTTATATAAATCAAGAGTGTGGGAAAACATTCAAGGGACCTCTCGTATCATATTAAACATCAATTATTGCAATCAAATGGAGGCAAAATCATTAATCTTTGAAGAGAATTAATAGGCAATTATAGGATTTATATTAGTTGAAGATCCAACTTTAGTTTTTGGGCTATGAAGGGAAGGTACAACGGGATTCAATTAAAAAACCATTGAAGAGACTCAAGAACTTCAAGATTAATCCTCTTTTCCTTCATCTATAAGAAATTCGGGTGATATTCTACAAAATAATCATGATTTCTTGTAATTTTGCAATTTTAAGCTAGATTCTCATTTACTAAACGAACCGAAGTTTATAATATAATTTCGATATTCCTACGCCAAATATGTGTATTCTTGAATGATTGTTATAGAACATAATAGTTTTCAATTAATTATCAACTAATTAAATTGTTGTGTGAATTTTATTGTTATCAAGAGAGATAATATGATGGATAGATAGTACGTTATAACAATCATTGTGAGATCCAATAGAGGATAGATATGTACATTTCTGGTGTTCTTCCAATCACAACTGCCAATGTGTCTATTCTAAAAGTTGTTGATTGCGAAACTGGTGTTGAATGTGATATATTAGTTGAAAATTCAACCTTGATGGAATCTTGAATTCCCAGATTATCCACCTTATTTCCTCAATTGATGAAGGGTCAAAAAAAAATAAATACATTGGTAAAATTTGCCTTCATTCTATTATCCATCTATGAAATAATTTGTCATTTTAACAAAATTCCTTTCTAAAATTCTAACGGTATTCGTGCAACGCACGATCTCTACTAGTGAAACAAAAAGAAAAAGATGAATAACCAACTGCAACTATAGTCATTAAGTTTTTAAAAAAATTACAGAGAAATCATAAATTTTTCACCACCACCACTTTCACAACCCACCAATCTGTCGCCTATAGATCCACATAACACCATCTTTCAGTCACCACGCCCACCAGCCTCCACCACTACTAACCTCGCTTCACTCCCCCATCGTCCTCCCCACACGAATTTGAAGATTGAGCACTTATGACCCGCTAATTTTGGTCAGACAACTCTCTCCGTGCATCGCGCCAGTTGAGAATTTTGGACCAAAAATTGAAACAGTTGGGGGATAATTGGTTCAATTAGATTCACACCCATTGTTGTTTGGGTTTGTTGATGGTTTGATTGGTGCCAATTTGGGGATTTAGTATTGTGGGATGCATGAATTGAAGGAGAAGAGTTTGGCAATCGCCATGGTCGAATATCTAGATTACAGTATAATGATTTGAGGTATGTTTGATTGATGTGAGGCCATGTATAGGTTCGTCGAGGTGAGGGGTAACTATCGGTGGTAGTGCACGACCGTCGATGGCGCCGAAAGTGGGGTTGCATGAAGGGTTGTATACGACAGTTTGACATTTTAGGCTACAAATGTGGTTGTTTTCGATAGATTTTGTGACCAATATTATGTGAGAGGATGTTGGGGAGAGTGAAGCGAGGCTAGTGGTGGAGGAGTCTAGCGAACATGGTGGCCAGAATGTGGTGCTATGTGGATCTATATGTGGCGGCTAGTGAGATTGTGAAAGTAGTGGTGGTGGAGAATTTATGACTTATATGTAATATTTAGAAAATTTAAGGACTATGATTGCAACTAATTGTTTATTTTTTTTTTCTTTTTGTTTCATTTGAATAGGAGGGTAAAATTGTCATTTTATTGGAAAAATTGTTGAAAATAACCTTTTGCGCAATGAAAGGTGGAATGTAAGGGTGAAAATGCCCAAAAAATGAAAGGTATGGACGTTTTGTGCAATGATATTAAAAAGTATGGACGTTTTGTGATATTTACCATTTACTTGAATAAAGGTCCTTATTACCAGATATTTCGAAAAAATGAATTTTTTTTATTCAATTTAAACTGCAATATTTATTATTAAGTTACTCTTAGAATTTCCAAAACACTTCATGAGTTGGCCCAAAAAGTAGATATACTAATTAATTGATTGATCGATTATTTGCTGATAGATGCAAAACGCCAAAAATAAGTGGATTGCTTACCTTAATTAAGCTTAATTTAGCGATTGATTTGCTAATACTCTTTTAATAATTGTGTAGTGCTTACTTAACTATGATATCCACTCAAAATTTGCTGTGCCTTAACTTTATTACCAACCCACAAGCTTTAAGCCTTTTGCTACCGGAGACACTCAAGTTTTCGTTTGACATCCATTAATTTATTTTATGGTTTTTTATATGATCATTTTCAATCATCCATTCACATAATAAAATATTCTACACGTATACTAAATTTTTTTCCTTACGTTTTAATCATACATTCTCTTAAAAATACTACTGAAAACTCTTTTTTTTTTATTCTCCAATTAATGAAAATCAAACAGGCTATAAAAATAAAAAATAAAAAAAATTATGCCTTCTGGAAAGATGCAATTTTCAGACAAATGCATAACCCTGATGTAAGATAGCTATCTTGAATTAAAGCTTAAAGTCTAGACCATATATTAGACTCGTAAACATTAAACACGAATAACATCATTAAGAAGAAAAAAAGAAAGAAAGAAACGAAAAATATATGTCATCTGTTATGCTTGGTGCTGTTAATTTAGACCACATTTCTTCATGTTAAAGTCAAAAACATAATTTTTAATTTTTCTTAATACTAACAAAAAATATTTGTCAAATTTTAAGAATATAGAGGATTTTCATAGATATGTGCATGTTTGATATATACTGTATATGGGGTGTTTGATGGATATTATTGAGAAAATAATATATTTTAAACAATGATATGATGATAAATATATGGTTAAAAAGTAAAAAAAAAAATTATTGATGTGATAGAAAATATTATTTTATTGAAAAATGTGTGAATGAAAATGAGTTTTGAAAGAATGTGTGTCAAACATGGGCTATACGTGTACGTTGAACATCTCCAACAAACAAATGAACCTAAGTTCAACAAAGAAGACACAAGTGGTCTAATACTAAGACTTCTCCAATTTGGTTTTGGTGTCAAAAAAGTAAGGAATCTTACCTAACCCCTCAAATAAAACTTTGGAGATGCATCAAAAGGATTTTGTTCTCATTCCCATCTGGTTTGTGTGGGACATTGTGTTCTTGGGGTGTGTGAACAAGAAGACTATTAATGGTTCATTATTATTATTATTATTATTATTTTTCAACTTTTTCATAATTTGTGCTTGGCAGGGATAAGTGGATCACTTGTGTATAATTAGCTTAACGGATTAAAATTACATTTAAAAATGATTCAAGACTTTAGATGAGAAGGTTTGAGATTCAGTTCTCAATTTTTTTCGATAATAAATTATTTATCTAAGTCATTGTGAATTTATGCTTGAAGTCATAAATTAACTACTTTTTACTTGAGTTTTGAGACACCCTTTCCTTTCATTTACCTTAAAAGTGAAAATAATGTATGTGTATGTTCTTTTCCTCTACTCGCACCCTACCACGTGTAACTCTTAGTTAGGGATGACAACATGACAGGTATGGGATGTGTTGACCATTCTCACGCCCGTTCTGTCAAGTACTTTGTTACTTTGTCTAGTCCTCATATGAAGTTAAAGCGAGGTGGTGCGAGATCAAGGCGTGCCTCTTGTTCCATTTATCGCCTCGTTTATTTTTTATTTTTTTGTTTTTTTTTATTTTTTTTTATTTCTTTAGTTAGTAAATGTTATTAATTTTTTTTTTTCAATTTGTGAACAATTTATGTTCTTTTTAAACATGATGATGATAAATATTTTATTTTTGTTTGATAAAAAATTTAAATTTGAAATTAACTTTAAACGGGGTTGGTAGCGGGTAAGAACTATATTTTCCGTATATGTCTCATACCCGCTTCAGAGCAAGATCCCCAATATCCTGTTGAACGGATTCTTCGTCATCCCTAGCTCCTAGTTTCGACCCCCTTCTCCCTAATGGTTCTCCCATGTTTTGTCCTTAGACACGCAGTGTCTCCCCAATTTGCAAAATTGGAAGCATTCAAACTAAGCCAAGCTTTACATATATTATTCAATCTCGTCGAATAAATATTTTTTCTCATAAAAAAATAAAAATAAATAAAGAACATCGCAAATTCGCAATAAGCCCCCAGTGATTAGGTTTGACAAAAGCTGCAGCCAAATGCATAACAACAATTAACTCAATTACAATAAACATTAGGAAAAGCACAAGTAACTTTTTTTTTTTTTTTTTTGGTTAATTATTTTATAAAAAATTATGTGAACTAATAAATCTACAAGAAAGCACAATTCAATTTTTTTTTTTTTCTTTTTTCAATTCAACTTGGTTATATTATATACACCGAAAGGATAACTTCAAATTCTTTTTAAGCTTAAATTAAATTATTTTCATCAACAAAGGATGACCTTTGTGTCGTCACTCTATGCCTCATCAACTTGTTTGGCCAAAAAGTACAATGAAAAAAATATGTAAGCAAAGTAGGTATATGTGGGTCCAACATTTGAAGCGGTTTACGTTATACTCGGACATGTTTGGGTCGTATTAAAATTTGATTTTAATCTAAGTCAAAGTCAAACAACCAATATCAATCACATTTTTCATAGATCTCACATCTTTTCAACCACACATTTCAAAAACTTATATTACAATCTCTCTAAAAATCTCATTTTAATCCACACCAAACACCCTCTTAGTAAAATCATAAACTCTAATTTAGCCAAGGCGTGAATCTTCACTCCGCATGGTTCAGGTGGTTCAATTCACTCAGAATGATGAAACTTGTGTATGAGATTCGGAAAAGATCGAAACTAAATGAGTAGATGGCCAGAAGAGACCCCCCCCCCCCCCCCTCCCCCTAAGCTTTTGAGTTAAAAATATTCTCAAAATTAGTAGTGATGACGAAGATAAAAGTGAGGACTCAATCAAAACAATCTTACTCAATCTTAAACAATACCCAAACCGTATATACAAAGGATTTCATTGTAGGGAAGATTTAAGAACATCGAATGCAAAACAACCTTTTATTTTTTTACTAAGTCGTGACACCCTTGTCTCATAACCGATGCTTTTTTTCATTTTTCCTTGTTCATTGGCCTTTGCCACCATTCTTGAGCCTACTTTTCGCCACCTTCTTTATAGAAGCTGTTGGATTGACCCCTCGAGATTATACATTTGTTTCATATGAATTCTGAAAATGGCAAAAATCAAATATTTAATACAATTATTAACTTCAAAAAAAAAAAAAAAATTTCAAGTCAACTAAAACTATACAAATCGGTTTAAGGCTCGACTCCCATTCGTCTTCCATACCATTAGTACATGAAAATATCAGCTTACAGTAATAGAGAAAATTACAAATATAGCCCCTATTTTATTTAGATAAAAAAAAAAAAAATCAGACTTTTAGGAAATTTTAATTTTTTTTTTAAAAAAAAAGATGTAATATATTGTTGAAAAATAATAGATGTCGTGAAATGTGTGATTAAAATTAAAATTGATTTTTAACTTAGAATTTAATCAATTTTTCTAACTGGACTAAATAGAGGCATGGTAAAATATAATCGAATTCTCTGTCAACACTTCCTCAGTCAAGTTCATCGCACTGGAATTGTCTAGTGCGGTTTATCTCTTCTGTATGGTTTGCGGGTTATTGTACATGGAGCGGGGTTTACCCAATACGCAATCACGGGTAGCGACTGCAAGTTCCTACGTGTAAAGAAAAATAATAATAAATAAAATGGAGGAGATAGAATAATCCTAATTTTAAAGGCTCCTAAGCTCCAAATAGTCTTGCAAGACACGTCCCTTTTTACGTTGTAATAGGTTTCTAATTGTCAATGACTAAAACAAAATAAATATAGTTTATTCCCTATTTCTACTCCTCTATTAAAAGAGGGAATCCGCAGTTTACTGTTCATTTATGACCTATTTTGGTTTTCCCTGTTTATCCCCAGTTTCTTAACAAATTCCTCCTCTCTGTCCTCTATCTATATAGGACAATCTATATATTAAAAAGAGTTACTGTTCGGAGGAAAAAAAGGGTGGCGCCGAGAAAAAAAATAGGCGCCGAGAATTTGCTTTTACCAATTAAAATGTAGGCGCCGAAATTCACTGTATTTTCTTTCTTTAGTCGGTCGTCGATTTTCGCCGCTTTTTTGGAATTGGATATTAAATATAAAGAAGAAGAAAAAAAGCAGCACAAAAAAAAAAAAAAAAAAAAATTTAAAGCCTCCGCGTGCGGAGGTTTGGGAAAAAAAAAAAAAAAAATTTCAAACCTCCGCGTGCGGAGGTTTGAAGAGGGAAAAAAAAAATAAATAAATAAATAAATAAATAAATTTTTTTAAGGCCTCCGCGTGCGGAGGTTCCAAACCTCCTCACGCGGAGGATCTGGGCCTCCGCGTGCGGAGGTTCCAAGCCTCCGCATGCGGAGGCCCAGATCCTCCGCGTGCGGAGGTTTGGGACTCCGCGCGGAGGCTAATTACTTTGTTTCTCTGCCTTTTTTTTTTTTTTTCTAATTTTGTGCTAATAATTTACTCAAGGGAGATGTGATACTGGGTTTTGTATGATTGATAAACAAGGATTAATTGGAATGGCGGCAGATTGGAGCAGATATTGTTAAGAGAGCATTCAGTTATCCATTGAAGTTAATAGCCAAAAATGCTGGGGTAAATGGAAGTGTTGTGATAGAGAAGGTGAGGCTTGACTCAACTGCTTTCGTGCCATGTTCAAAATTAATCGTTCTAGAGCTTGTATCTGAATTGTGTTCAATTGACATGAGATTCTTTGTTTAGGTGTTGGCCAATGATAATCCTAAGTATGGTTACAATGCCGCAACTGGAACATACAAGGATCTAATGGCCGCTGGCATAATTGACCCCACAAAGGCAAGTTCCTTTACTGCATCTTGTTTCTAAACATCAAAGTGGTATGAATTTTAATTAATATGGTTCAACTAACTTGTTATTTAGCACGTTAACTCAGTTTTGATGTTTATTTGTAATTAACTGAGCATTGACATTTAGTGTTCCATCCTTAAATCGTCAACGTGTAGTTTAATGAAAAGTTGGGCATTTAGTTACTTATTTCTTCATGGATCATGTAGCATAAAAAAGTCTTGATAGAGATCTCCATTGGAAGAAAATTGATAGATTTTCGTGTTGATAATACTCGTGTTATGTTCTCGTATTCTGAGGCCTCTTTCAAATGATTAGCGTATTTTCAAGGTTAAAATATAGTTATTTCGTTGCGAAGAAGGGAAATTAAAAGCGTTGTCCGATCAATAAGGGTTAATATATAGAATTGTGTAAAACGGTTAAAGGTCGGACTTTCTGATGATGATTGACGGCGGGGAGGGACCTGAACCCTAAATAAGTTCTGTTTGCTTTTGTTTCTTTTCACTTACTACATCTTTAGAAATTCGATTAATGCTCATTGGAAGTGAAACATTAATTTCGTTTTAAGTAAATAATTTGGATACTCATAAATAACACAATAACCTCTTACCTTTTTCAGATTTTGTTTAGAAGTAAGAGAGTATAATGTTGTCTAGGACGATATATAAGTCCTTTTACTCCTAATGTTCAGCTTTTGGTCCCATGATGAAGATGGGCTGAACTGATATACACTGTATTTATGTTTTTTTAGCGGGCATGCTGATGTTTCTGGGACTATAACTCATAGGCTCATGTTTTTCATGCGTGATTTAGTCACTGGATATGGTGGAACTGTCAGAAATTCTTATGCGAATGAAATTGTTCAGTTCTCCTGTAGTTCTGATATTTTCAGCTCTTTATTGTATCTCCTAATCCTGTATTCTATTTTGATCAATCAATATGATATTTAAGGTTTTTATTTTACGTTGTTATTATCATTATATACACGCTAATAAACATATAATAAGTACAAAACTCGTGCATCGCACGAGACGCCAACTAGTTTTAATATAAAAGAGCCAATCCAAAATGCACTGTTCATTCTTGAAGCATTTTGTGTTCCCCATTTTATCCTTCACCCACCGTGCACTGTTCATTAATGAGGCATTGTATGTTTCCTATTTTATCCTTCAAACTTGAGGGTTTTTATGGTCTTTATGGTAGCCTCTTTTTTTGACTATAGAGAGCAGAAATTTACACGGGTACCTATTTCACACATAATCCAATTCACTACTGTTTAGGAAGTGGTTTTAGATTGTTCATCTAAAATATCAACTAAATATCTCTGATACAAAAATGCACGTCTTGTTGTTTGTTTTTGTCCACCATTTTAGTATAAAGTTAATAGAAATTAGATATTTGTATTTGTCCAAAAGTGAATCCGCAGTTCACTATTTATCTGTGAAATATTTTACCTTCCCATTTTATCCTCACCAATTACCGTATTTCCCCACTTTATCCCTATTATTTACTGTTCATTTATGAAACATTTTTTCCTTCACGTTTTATCCCCACCAATTACCCTTCTTCCCCTACTTTATCCCCATCATTTTGAAACAATTTTCATCCACAGTTTATTAAAATAAAAGGGCATTATAGACAAAAAAAAAAAAAAAAAAAAATCGAATTAATCCGATTAATCCAATTTTTTTTTAATAGCCTCAAAAACGAAATTCTATTATTCATGAAACAAATATCGTTTAAATAAAAACCCGATTTTTGTTTAAGTAAAAAGATCAAAATGGATATCCACTTAATTAAAACAACTGAAACGCAAAAACAAAAACAAAAAACTCCAATTGCCCAGTAGACTGTCTTAAACTGCAAATTTAGGTAATAATTAATCATATAAAGTTAAATCCCTACTTATATAAAAGAGTCAGTCCATTGGTTACTATTCATTTGTGAAGCATTTTACATTCCCAATTTATCTCCACCAATTCATCTTTTTTTTCCGTTTTATCCCTACCCACCACTTACTATTCATTTGTGAAGGATTTTCCTTCCCTATTTTATCCCTCCACTGTTTATATTTGTGAACCTTTTTATACCTACAATTATTACACGCGTTTTCAATGACACAATTTCCTCTTTCTTAATTTGTGTTGTTCATTATCAGTCGATAAAAAACACAGAAAATCCAAAAAAAAAAAAAAAAAATTTGCTAACTTCCGCACTGTATGTATTTTGCTACTTCCTGCTCTCTATATAGACATGCAAATGCACTAAACACATTTCCAATTACATAGTTTTTTGCTGTGAATTGACAGAACAATCTATTGATTGAAGGTAAATTTTTATTTATTGTTATATTTTTGCTTTTTCATTTCAATATATATATATATATATATATATATATATATATATTTTTTTTTTTTGCAACATGCTTTTGGTTTGTTCATTTTTGTTTAGTTTTATCATGTTTTTCGTCCTTTTTTGTTTAGTTATTTCTGTTGTGATTTTATTTCATTAGAATGAATCGATAAATTCAATATTCTTTTTTTGTAACATGCTTTGGGTTTTTTCGTTTTTGTTTAGTTTTATTATTTTTTTCATTTTTTTATGTTTAAGTTATTTATGTGGTCTTTTTCCATTGGAATAAATCGGTAAATCAGTGACAAATTTAAAATTTCTTTGTTTATAAAGTTAAATTTCTACTCAATAAATAACAACAATAATTTTAATTGGAAATTGGAAGATTGAAAAAAAAAATTGATTTTTTTTTTGTTTTTTCGCAATTGTAATTAAAAAAAAATTGGGTTTTCCGTGCGAGCACGGTGAGGAGTTACCACGAAAAAAAAAAACCAAAGAAGCCCCTCATCTACTCTGCACGGAGGTTCTTTGTAATCCACTCTTCTGTAAACGTCCAAATCCACCCATAAATCCTTCACCATAAGCAAATAAATTCAACAGGCCCGTTCGGTCAACTCTCAGGTGGCACGAGAACGGTGATCCTACTTCAAGTTCCTTGTGCCCTTTAGTCCCATTCAACGGCTCAGCCCTGAGTCTTCTTCAGCCCAGCGGTTGCTGAACGATCGGAACAAGAGAAACGACGATGAGATGATTTGGTGGCTGCCGACTTTACTTTGGTGATCCCGGGGCTATTTATATTGCTCTCGATCCAACCATTATCCCAGTAAAGTTTCCATTTTTTTTCCCACAGTTTTGGATTACGTACTGTGTGCATAAATGGTTCTTCTGGTTCGTATATTTGTTGTTAATAGATTATTTAGCATATTATAAATTAAAATTGTTACAAGAATCCAAGTGCCTAATTTTGCAAGATTTCTACCCATATGGTACCTTTATACCCTTCTCTATTTTGGTGCAGTTTCATTTACAAATTTTCTTATTTTCAGCAGTATTTTCGCTTAGGGATAGGATGCTGGTTCCAATTCGGATCTAAACATTACATAGAACCGAGTGGTTCCATATACAAAATACCCGAAGTTTAAACCGGACAGAAACCCGATTAGGAACCGTATTTTCAATTTTTTTTTCTTTTTACTTTCAGATGTGTAAATTTCCAACAAAGACATTAGTGTAAATGCCAGTGGTTTTCTTCGTTACTGTGTGAAAAAGCTTGCTAGAGGAAATCTAAGAAAGTTGGAAAAAAGAATTTTATCTAAGAAAGCTGGAAAAGAGAATTTTAGGAAACCAATGCTGCACTAGCTCATTAAACCATTCCAGGTACTAAATCACTTGAATACAAAAATAAACATGCCTCTTTTATGTTGTTGTACCTTTTATCAATTTATACGAGTTATTCATTTCAGAAAAGAATCGAATTGAAATGTTGTTTGTTGGAAGGCCGATTGGGATATGATAGGTTAGTGAATAACTATGAGGAATTTGATCGTTAGTGCATAACGAAATGTAAAACAGAGATCTACTCAATAAATAACAACAATAATTTTAATTGGAAATTGGAAGATTGAAAAAAAAAATTGATTTTTTTTTTGTTTTTTCGCAATTGTAATTAAAAAAAAATTGGGTTTTCCGTGCGAGCACGGTGAGGAGTTACCACGAAAAAAAAAAACCAAAGAAGCCCCTCATCTACTCTGCACGGAGGTTCTTTGTAATCCACTCTTCTGTAAACGTCCAAATCCACCCATAAATCCTTCACCATAAGCAAATAAATTCAACAGGCCCGTTCGGTCAACTCTCAGGTGGCACGAGAACGGTGATCCTACTTCAAGTTCCTTGTGCCCTTTAGTCCCATTCAACGGCTCAGCCCTGAGTCTTCTTCAGCCCAGCGGTTGCTGAACGATCGGAACAAGAGAAACGACGATGAGATGATTTGGTGGCTGCCGACTTTACTTTGGTGATCCCGGGGCTATTTATATTGCTCTCGATCCAACCATTATCCCAGTAAAGTTTCCATTTTTTTTCCCACAGTTTTGGATTACGTACTGTGTGCATAAATGGTTCTTCTGGTTCGTATATTTGTTGTTAATAGATTATTTAGCATATTATAAATTAAAATTGTTACAAGAATCCAAGTGCCTAATTTTGCAAGATTTCTACCCATATGGTACCTTTATACCCTTCTCTATTTTGGTGCAGTTTCATTTACAAATTTTCTTATTTTCAGCAGTATTTTCGCTTAGGGATAGGATGCTGGTTCCAATTCGGATCTAAACATTACATAGAACCGAGTGGTTCCATATACAAAATACCCGAAGTTTAAACCGGACAGAAACCCGATTAGGAACCGTATTTTCAATTTTTTTTTCTTTTTACTTTCAGATGTGTAAATTTCCAACAAAGACATTAGTGTAAATGCCAGTGGTTTTCTTCGTTACTGTGTGAAAAAGCTTGCTAGAGGAAATCTAAGAAAGTTGGAAAAAAGAATTTTATCTAAGAAAGCTGGAAAAGAGAATTTTAGGAAACCAATGCTGCACTAGCTCATTAAACCATTCCAGGTACTAAATCACTTGAATACAAAAATAAACATGCCTCTTTTATGTTGTTGTACCTTTTATCAATTTATACGAGTTATTCATTTCAGAAAAGAATCGAATTGAAATGTTGTTTGTTGGAAGGCCGATTGGGATATGATAGGTTAGTGAATAACTATGAGGAATTTGATCGTTAGTGCATAACGAAATGTAAAACAGAGATTTTGAAGTGACACAACTTCCACCATCTTAGTGTCAAGTCTGATTTGGTTAATCTATAATCAGGCTTCCAATTGAATATTATCTGAGGAAAGATATTAATCATCAAATGAAAATGTTAACTTAAACTTTTAAACCATATTTTTTGAATATTACTGAAGAGCGAAAAACCAGTATTTTCTCTTTCAACACCAGTCAATGCTGCCAAAATCCTACCTTTTCTTTTGTGATTTATTTGTTAGAAGTGCTCTGATCGTATTTTATCCATTTGGCAGTACTTTTTAAATCCAAAACTTGTGAACGAGCCAGATCCACCTCTGCTAGAGCTAATTGCAAAAGAGCTGCTACCCTTGATTGCAGTTTTCCATCATCTGGTGGAAAAGGTAATTTTCCTTTTGATTTTATTACTTTTTCCATTTTTTCCATTTTTTCAACTGTCTTGAATTCATGTCATTGGTTCACTAGCAGGCATTAACTGTCCAAGATAGAGTGGACGTGGAAACCGAGAAGATCCTCATCATATGCAAGTGCATATATTTTACAGTAAGTTTAATTTTTATGGCAGCTTTCTATGTTACACAATTCTTGTCTCTCATTATAGGCTATATGTCTAACTTGCAAGTATGAACATTTCTTCTTGCGTTTCATTTTTCCTTTTCTACTATTACTGGCTGCGTTCTTTTAGTTTTTAATTCGTTAAGTGTCCATTGTAGGCTAATTATTCCTAGGAATTGAAGGCAAACCAATACTCTTTTGCATGCTTTGAATAAACTTAATGACATTATACATCCTGTTAATTTGATGTATAATTGGGGGAGAAAGGAAAAGATCAAAGATGACTCCTAAAGAAAAGTAAGAGAATTGATGAGCAAACTATAAAATCTCTGCTTGCTATGAGATATCTTTGCTTGTAGGATGGAAGGACGTTCACTGAATTGGAAGTAGTTGGGAGAATGAAGTGAACACATACTATATTTCCTCGTACTTCATCATAAATTAGAAGAATCCGAAATGTGTATCTCTACATGCTCAATAAGAGACAGTTCATCACAGTGTGACTATAACAAACATTGAATTGAGGATGTAATTCACAAAAATCCAACAAATTTAACACGCTAAAATTACCTTAAAAATAACTCGGCCCGTGCAATGCACGGGCAGAGACTAGTATTAATAAATTACTGTAAGGGGAGCAGGACATTCTTTATTTTGGAGTCAAAAATTAAATTATAAAAAGATTTTCAAGCAACATAACATTGTGAAAATAATTCAATAAGTGCCCGTTTGATTGTAACGGTGGAAAATACGTGGAAATAAAAAAATTTCAGAGAAAATAATGGCCTAGAACGTGTTTTTCAGGGAATTGTTAATTAAGCCCATGTTTGAGCCCAATTTTTTTTTTTTTTTTTCATTCATTTTTCTACAGTACTTATTTTTAACAACACATTCTCCAAATAAAATAATATTACACACAAATCTAAAAAATTTCATCATTTTTTCACAACATATTCTCTCATCAATCACTGTTCAAAAACTAATTCTTTTTAAAAATGTGGGCCAAACACATGCTAAGTGTGTTTGATTGATATAATTTTTCACTCAGAAAATTTTAAAATTTTGAATCTTGTTGTGCTCGTTTGACTTTGTTTTACATGAAAATTAAAGTGATAATTTTTTTCACAATTGGTTATAAAATTTGTTTCCAGTGCGAAAAAGTAAAAAAAAAAAATTCCCTAAAAAATCATTTTTTTCCATCAAACTTTATTGTTTGTTTGGTTTTGTTTTACATGAAAATTGTTCATTAAAATGAAAAAGTTTTTTACAATTGGTTATAAAATTTGTTCCAATTGCTAAAAAAAAAAAAACTGGAATTCCATTTTCCCACCAAAATGGCGGGGAAACTAATTCCACAATTTCCATGAAAATCTGCACATGGAGTGAAGTGAGAAAACAATTTCTATAGCAAAAATGACTATCAAACAAGCCAAAACATGGAAACCCATAGCTATCAAAGACACCGTAACTTTGAATTTCCAATCCAATTGCGTGGTTCAAAACATGGGATAGCCTTCAAGAGTCTGAAGTGAAGAAAAAATGTGGTCGGACTTAAAAAAATGTGGTCGGACTTAAACGCTAGTACAGAGGGGCTGAGGAGGAAAAATCTGACATTCGGAAAAATGACAGATCTAGATATTGAAAAAATGATGAAATTAGGACCTCAAGAAATTAGAAGACAAAAAGTGAGAGGAAAAAATAAAGTTGTACAAATACAAGCGTGTTTGATATCCTTACTTTTCATTGAAATTAGGAATTCTTTTTCCATTTTCTAACTTTTGCTTTGTTTGATGGTAGAATTTTCCATGAAATTTTTTTTCTCACTCTCTCTCAACATTTTCTTTCATTTTGTTGAAATTGATTTTCCACCTTTAGCCCCTGTTTGGTACATATTAAAATTTTCATTTTCATTATTCTACTCATTTTCAATCACACATTCTTTAATAAAATAATATTTTCTATTACATCAATAACTTTTCCTTCTTTTTCAACCACACATTCTCCATCAATCTACTATTCCAGAATACATTCTTCCAAAATAATAAGGCTCAAACACACTCTTAGGTGGATTTTTATTTTCCAGCTTTTTTTTTTACAATTGGGAAAAATTCTAGATCCAATGGTAAAAAAATTATTAGTTTTATTGACAATTTCCATACAAAAAAAAAAAGTCAAACGAATGATATTCAGTTTTTAAATTTTATTATTATTATTATTATTTTTGCAAGTGAAACAAATTCTACACCAAATGTTAAAAGAAATTTTCACTTTAATGGACAAATTTCATGAAAAATAAAACCAAATAGACACCAAGACAATTAATTACAATTCCCAGTAAAACAATTTCTAGACAATTTCATTTCCTAAAATTCATTTTCTTCCCACCAATTTTCTACATTTGCAATCAAACGAACTCTACAAGTGGGAAAAAAAATTTAAAAACAAAAATTCAAATATTTATGTGAAATCAACTAATCCCTCATGGCCGCGCATAAGTAAATCCTTAATCGTCACAATACGCTTTGATAATTATTCATCACACTTTGCTAAACTATATACGGAACTAAGAAAAAGTTAATGGTCAGTCTTTGCTTCTAATATTTGACCAAAATAAAAACGACATGTGGTCTAATATTTAAGACGTTCACATTTCAATCCAAATAAGATCATTTCCCCTTTTAGATAAAAGTCAACAAATGTAATAATGTCTAGAACAAGCAATTCTACCCACAAAACCTACTGTTCAATTGGAACCACACCCTCCAAACCATCTTTTCTTTCCTTCACACAAAAATAAATAAATAAATTATTTATTAACACAAAAACTTCTAATAACACGCACACTTCAATTTCATGCACGAGCCAACTTCAAACTTGTGATGAAGAAAATTATTTTATTCAAATTCAACATGCATAGATTGCATCATATTTTAATTGATAAAACTCTACTCTACATAAAATCTCAAAGAATTAGCTACTTGACATCTATTTCCACTCAGAATAATGATATTCATTCCCACAAGAGTTACAATCTCATTTAAGTGGCTATAAATGATAGATTAAATGAAAGGAAAAATTAAACGACTTGTTTAATTTTACCTATCATTTAATCTTACATTAACGTCACCTAAACTGGGGTTGTAATCCTAATGAGGATGAATATCATTACTCTTTCAAATTTCAAGGTATGTTAATGGTTAGGAACGTGTCAACGAATTGACCCTCATCAATAGCCTTGCCATTTTCAGAAGCAAGCTCAAGCTAAATGCATTTTTTATAGATAATTAATTAAATACATGCAGGCAGTTAACTCTTATGATAAAATCAATACAAAAAAAAAAAAATAGAAAACTCGAGATTTTTATTAGGTCCCTTTTTGGTAAAAATTAAAATTCATTTTAATCTAAATTTAAATCAATAATTAATTTAAATCATGCATTTCATGGGACTCACAACTTTTAAACCATATGTTCCATCATCTTTTTATTAAAATCTACTAAAAATTTGATTTTAATTTTCATCACACCATATATTAATCAGTGTTCTAAATAGCGGGAAAAAGCGCCGCTATAGCGCGTAGCGTGGAGAAAACGCGACGCTTTTGTGATATGCGTGTAAAATAGCGGTCAACTTTTTTTGTTGACCGATTTAGCGAGATTTAGCGTGATTATTCGGAACAAAGCGAGATTAAGCACGATTTAGCGAGATTAAGCGCGATTAAACCCGCTTTAGAGTTAATGAATCTCACCTAACAATAACATGCTAATAAGCCCAAACTTAGTAAACCCAACATCCCACTACACTTAAAACCCGGCCATCACCTACAAAGTTCAAGAAGAGATCAATTTTACCCTCAACTTATCAATACTATGAAGGCATTTTACTATTATGAATCTATGATATGCTATTATGAGATTATCAAAATTTGTTTGTCTAAAATTAGTTCCTCAATGAATTTAATTGTGCAAGACCTCAAGAAAATCCTATACTTAGTGTCCAATCCATTAACAGTATAATTAATGCTTAATAGTAAATGTGTATGTTTATTTTTATATAAAAAAATTATTTTTTAAATATAAAAATCTATTTATTATACTTAAAATAATATTAAAAGTACAAAACGCTTTATGACGCTCATTCTCCGCATTGACACGCTTTAGCTTATGATTCTTGATTCTCGACCTCGACGCTACGCAACGCTTTACGCTATTTAGAACACTGATATTAATATTATGAACCGGCTTATGCAACTTGCAAGAACATCCTTACATTCCTAGAAGCCGGCAGCGGATTGTGTTTGACTCTTTCCTCACCAAACCACATTTGCAAATTGAGTTTTGCCATTCCATGGCTACGTGGGCCCTGGACTAACAGGGGCAGATGTGGCATGCGCCCCCTATTGGCTGGACGTCTGGGGCCACGTGTTCCCCTGGAAACTCTTGCAAATTGCATATGGTCTTCAGCTGTTTTTCTTTGAATAATATTCAGTCCAGACACTTATTCCTGCCTTTGTTCATCAAAGGATCAATGCGAACCCTTCGGTTGCTTCAGCATTGTAGCATAATAACAAATAGAAAACAATGATATGAAGATAAAATATGTGAAAGTGGAGAACTAGTGGGCCCACTTACCCCCCCCCCCCCACCCCCACCACAAACCTTTTCTTGTGAGTGCTTATATAAAAGAAGCCATTTACAACTTCTTGGAAATATTGAAAATAACTAACCAGTTTTACTCTCTCTGAACACAAGAGAGTGACTTTTTTTAACTGGTTTAGAAAGGATCAAAGCATCATAATAAAGATTTTCTTATTTTCAACACCCCCAACGACTTCCTCTTTCTCTACCTAGTCTTCTATTTCTCCGTCTGTCCTTCTGTTTATTCGTCTATATATCTGTTCAAGAAAGAAGAAGAAGAAGACGTGCATGCACTCTCAACTTTTCGACTTGAACAAAGTAAGAATTTATTTTCATATGTTTTGATGTTCCTTTTATATATTTTTTGGATTTTCTTGAGATATATTACGCTGGTAGTGATTTGTGCTTTCGCTTTAAAGTTCAAGTAAGAAGAAGGGAAAATGGACGACAATATACGGGCTTCAAGAAGACAAACAAGCCGGAGTGCGAGCAGGTCCATTGGGAGAAGCCTAAGTAGGGCAAACTGGAATGTGGAGGATGTTTTTTCCAGCTCCACGAATAGACGGAGTGCTCGAGCCGAGGAAGATGAAGAAGCTCTACGGTGGGCTGCTCTCGAAAAGTTGCCAACTTACGACAGATTAAGAAAAACTGTCCTAAAATCCTTTGAAGAAACTGCCAATCAAGACAGTAAGGTTGTGCACAAGGAGGTTGATATAAGACAACTTGACACGAATGATCGACAAGAATTTATCGACCGGCTTTTCAAGGTTGCTGAGGAAGATAATGAAAAGTTCTTGAGGAAGCTTAGGAACAGAATTGACAGGTAACCTTTTCTATCTATGTCCTCAATTGTTTAACTAATACATCATTATGTTAAGCGGTAATTCTTAACTAAACCATCTTTCTGTCTCGTGCAAATAGAAAATGAAGGATAGCCAACTATGCCTTTCTTACATCGACAAGTAAAAGAGAAGTTTTGTGTTTTAAGTCATTTTTTGAATTGTTGTTAATTATGTATTACGCATGAGTATGAGTAAGTAGTTTTCAAGAATATAATAAATCACTGACAATTTATTGCACCAAAAGCAAGCAAACACCCAAAAGAGCATAATTTCATGTGGCCAATTTACTCTACAGCGTATCAAGGAATGATTCTCAAAAGATTTTCAAGTAACAGATCACCAACATAATTTTACAAGTATTAAAATATAATTAATCAAAAACGACCCAATAACGCATGTTATAACGATGTAATCAGTGATAACAAAAGTGCAAGCAAACATTTATTAAATATAAGCTACTTTTATAATTACAACCTGTATGCTTGACTTGGTAATCAATATGATTATAATTTTATTTCATATTTAGTTATTAATTATTTTTATTTAATACATCTTGTAATTGCAGAGTTGGAATTACCCTTCCTACAGTAGAAGTGAGATATGAACACTTAACCATCGACGCCGATTGCTTCGTAGGCGACAGAGCTCTTCCGACTTTACCAAACGCTGCTCGTAATATCGTTGAGACAGCATTAAGTTGTTTCGGCATCAGACTGGCTGAGAAAACAAAACTCACAATATTAAAAGATGCTTCTGGGATCATAAAACCATCTAGGTAATTTCATTACATCTCAAAATAGTCATTCTTAATTATAGCTACTGTCTTTATTACTGAAACTACTTAGCCAAAAATCACATTCAAATACTATGTTAGCTAATCTTGATGTATTTCTATCGGTTCGCAGGATGACCCTTCTATTAGGGCCACCGTCGTCTGGGAAAACAACGCTGTTGTTAGCCCTGGCAGGAAAGTTAGACCCGAACCTAAAGGTTGGTGAAATCCACACCTATATTATCAATGAATGTTATTGACAGAGATTAACAGCTCTAACTTAATTTGCATTGAAAAAATTAATGTGGAACAGACAAGAGGAGAAATCACATACAATGGACATCAACTCAATGAATTTGTCCCTCGGAAGACATCAGCATACATTAGCCAAAATGATGTTCATGTTGGAGAAATGACAGTCAAAGAAACTCTAGATTTCTCAGCTAGGTGTCAAGGCGTTGGATCCCGATACGGTAATTATAGATAAATTCAATATAAGTTTTATTGCAATTTTTTCATGGAAATAATTATGATCTAACTATCAAAATTAAAATAGAACTTTTGACTGAGCTTGCAAGAAGAGAAAGGGATGCCAGTATCTTTCCTGAGGCAGAGGTTGATCTCTTTATGAAGGTAATGAATTAACGGACGATTTAAATTTTCCTTTTTGTCCAAAATTTTAACGATACAACTTTCTGCCATTTTTTTTGTTCTATCAGGCAACTGCAATGGAAGGAGTTGAGAGCAGTCTCATTACAGACTATACTCTTAGGGTAAGATTTAATTAAGTCTAACTATGTCTGTCTCATAGAAAATAAAATGGAATTAAATAAACTAAATTGCAGACATCTAAATGATTTATAATAATTAATTATTACTTCATGATTGTCTATTCTAATGCTGTAAGAACAGTACAAATATCGTGTGAACGTGGGGTTTCCATATTGTTTCATAGTTTCAATATTTTTTCTATTTTTGGTTGAAATTTTTCTCCTTTACCTACTTTGCTATGGGACCCATATTTTTGTTGGGTGGATACTGGGGGTCCCGGTGGTTACTTTTCAAAGTTTGGCTCTGACTGGGGCCTACAAAGTTAATGTATTATGGTTGGTGAACGAAACTCCCAATCAACTTCAAAAACATGCATCATTGAATTACTATATATGTTTACATACAAATGTATAGATATATTAATAATATTTAAATTATGTGATGCAGTTATTGGGACTAGACGTGTGTCGAGACACTATTGTTGGGGATGAAATGATACGAGGAATTTCAGGAGGACAAAAGAAACGTGTGACAACTGGTAATAAGTTGAAACCACTTGTTTTTCAGTAGACTTGGAAAATAAATGTGCGCACTATGAATCTGTTGACCAAATCCTAAAGTTGAACTACCTAACCTTATCTGCACAAAACTGACTTAAAACACATTCTGCGTGTGGCAATTGTCAACAAGTTAAAACCACCTCTAATTAAAATTGACCATGGATTGCCCAAATTTCTCGACTCATGTTGGGTCTGAAATGGACCAAAAAAATTGAATAGACTTGCAAAACCCAAGTGATGGCCCAAACAGTGTTCAACGTGTAATATTCTTGTTTATTTACAACCAAATCATTGGAACAATAGGAGAAATATAGAATGTGAAGAAATAAAGGCCAATAATCTAACCGAACTCCAAAAGACATAGCAGCTAACAGGAGGTCTATAGATTTAAAACTCAGATAAAAGACAATTTTGAACATATTAATTGAATAAAAGATCATACTTAGTATCATAACTATATGTGTTAAGACTTTGATTCTTACCTTTGTCGATACAGGGGAGATGATTGTTGGGCCAACCAAAACACTGTTTATGGACGAAATATCAACGGGCCTAGACAGCTCCACAACATTTCAGATAGTAAAGTGCTTGCAACAAGTTGTACACCTTACCGAAGCAACCGTCTTGATGTCACTCCTCCAGCCAGCTCCAGAGACATTTGAACTCTTCGATGATATCATTCTCTTATCAGAAGGCCAGATTGTCTATCATGGTCCACGAGAACACGTCCTTGAGTTCTTTGAGAGCTGTGGATTCAAGTGTCCCGAGAGAAAGGGAACTGCCGATTTCTTACAAGAGGTGACATCAAGAAAAGATCAGGAACAATACTGGACAGACCGTAGCAAACGATATAAATACATTCCAGTAAGTGAGTTCGTAAAAAGATTCAAGCATTTCCATGTAGGTCTACGGCTTGAAAATGAACTCTCAGTTCCTTATGACAAGAGCCAAAGTCATAAAGCAGCTCTAGTGTTTAAAAAGTACTCAGTCCCGAAAAGAGAACTTCTCAAAGCCAACTTCGACAAGGAATGGCTATTGATCAAAAGAAATTCTTTCGTCTATGTATTCAAAACTGTCCAAATCATCATTGTGGCAATCATCACATCTACCGTCTTTTTGAGAACTGAACTACACACTAGGAATGAAAATGATGGCGGTGTCTACATAGGTGCACTATTGTTTAGCCTGATATGCAACACGTTCAATGGTTTCGCAGAGCTCTCTCTCGCCATACAAAGACTTCCCGTTTTCTACAAGCAGAGGGACCTTCTTTTCCATCCACCTTGGGCTTTCACCCTGCCAGCGTTCCTGCTAAAAATACCTATATCAATGTTTGAGACTATTGTGTGGATGGTCATAGCATACTACACCATTGGATTTGCTCCCGAAGCTAGCAGGTAACTTACTATACGTTTATGTTTGCTCACATCTTATTTCCACTTAACTGACTGAGTCAATAATTATATGAAATTACATGGATATCTTGAGTTAAAAGTTTTATAAGTTAATTGACATAATTGCAAACCTATTGAGAAGTAATGATTCAAACTATCAAACCCAATTTTTTGATGGAGCTAAGCCATACTAATATTTCAAAAATTGCGTTAATGTAGAAGTGGATGCATTTTAGTGTGCAGGTAATCGATCCAGTACTAAGGCTAAGGATACAATACATACTTATGGCAACTAGGAAGAATAAAACTTAAGTGTATAATATTGTCAATAGTCTATCGACATATCATATCCGCCCAAAGTACACGGAATGAGGCACATGTAGGCAAGGGCTCTGAAGCTCGGACTCTCCGAAATAGTCGGAGTATCCGTGTCGGACACGACACTACATGGGTATAAGTATGAGATATGTGTTGGATCCTCCAATTTTCAATAGGACACTTTGTCATGTTTGCTTCTTCTTCTATCTTCTTTTTTTTTTTTTTTTTCTCTTTTCCTTATCTTTTCCTTTTCTTCCCTCCCATTTCTACTCTCTATAAACCTAGCGTCGTCATCGAGAGGGTTTGGAGAAAGGCAGCGGTGGCAATAGGTTTTCCCTTTTTCTCCTTTCTTTTTTCTTTCCATTTACTTCTTTTTTTTCCCTTCTCTCTCTCTCTGTGTATTGGTGGTTTATGGTTTTGTTTGTATAAAATAAAAATGTATTTCATATAGTGCAATTTAATGCTCTACTAAGTCCAAATTGCAATCAAGTCTCTCATATTCTATTTTATATAACATTTAAAGCCCGTTTGGTAAAAATTAAAATCGGATTAAAATTAAAAAACTAACTGTTATTTTTTACTTTTATTAGACAAGTGGGACCCAATAACGGCTATATTTTCAATTTTAATTGGATTTTAATCCGGACCAAACGAGCTCTATGTAATTCTTATAATTGAAAACTAAACTCCAAAATTCTATTTTATTTGTCTTAACTCCTTATTCAATACTCATTTCTTTTTTTATGAATAATTGATTTTGGTATATTCAAAATGATATCTTTGATTAATAAAAAAAATTAAAATTTGAAAGACATACCTACGTACATGTGTTCGAAGTTTGGACTTTTTTTAGTCATGTCCTCATATCCTACATTTTAAAAAATAAAAGATCCAAAACTTAGATACGCACACGTACCTGATACATGTACCCGAGTCCTAGCATCATAGGGCAAGGGAAGAAACAATAATATATACATTTTCTTTGGCAGCCACCTAAAGCAATAAAAGAGAAATATAGCAGGAAGCCATACTAAGTCTTGTGCTATTGATATTAACTTATTTTGCTTTTAAAACAAATAATTGCTTACACGCAATGTAAATATGAGTGATACTGAAATCTTTTGCCACATTTCAGGTTCTTCAAGCAACTATTGTTGATATTTGTGATCCAGCAAATGGCAGGGGGAATGTTTAGGTTCACTGCATCAATATGCAGGACCATGATTATCTCAAACACTGGTGGTGCTCTTACCCTGCTGCTTGTGTTCCTTTTGGGTGGTTTCATCCTTCCAAGAGGTTAGTTCAAGCACAAAAACCCAACTTTGAATTGCAAAACACATTATTATTTTGCATATTATGTAATGCTAACGACAAAAGAGAGCAATAAGATTGACATGAAAATGAACATTCGAACTCAATTATTTTAGCACTTCTACAATTGCTTCTGTAC
The DNA here is from genome assembly GCA_019097785.1 of Fraxinus excelsior. Lineage (NCBI taxonomy): Eukaryota > Viridiplantae > Streptophyta > Magnoliopsida > Lamiales > Oleaceae > Fraxinus > Fraxinus excelsior. Next base: position 30,740,461 of record CM032628.1, on the reverse strand, counting down.
CAACAGAAGGAATGTATTATGTATCAGATGATATATTTCTTTCTTTGTTTTTTGTTTCTCTTCAAAGAAATCAGTAATTTTTACTCTTTATATTTTAAAAACTTGAAACCACGAAGTTTTCAAAGTAAAAGCTGGAAAAAAGTATTCTAAGAGGATAACCAATCTCTCGTCTATAGACAAGGACAGAGGGAGTGTAATAAAACAACAAAAGAGCAAACAAATGGATTTTGATCCACAGTATATGTATTTAACAAGATGCATGAAACATCCAACTCACTAGGAAATTTTTCTTTCATGCAGAAAAAATTCCAGTCTGGTGGAGGTGGGGTTACTGGGTTTCACCCCTGAGCTATGGTTACAACGCGATCTCAGTAAATGAGATGTTTGCTCCAAGATGGATGAACAAAATGGTAAAGTTCTATACATTTCCTAACTTTTGTTTTATTTGATCTTTTATGACATGGTGTATAGCAATGTATACCCATTTGACCAGTAATCCTAGTCATTTTAAAGGGGGATTTGTCTTTTTCCATTTGTGTTATTTGGCCAACTCACCCATTGAGAAACAAAACTTAAGCTGATTAAATGGTTCCATACAGGCATCAGACAATGTGACGAGATTGGGTGTGGCAGTGTTGAACAACGTTGATATCTTTCCTGAAAGAAACTGGTACTGGATAGGTGTAGGTGCTCTCATTGGGTTCACAATTCTCTTCAACGTTCTTCACACTTTTGCCCTCATGTACCTTAATCGTAAGTTCAGACACTGCAATTAATGTACGAAGTCAACTTCTCTTTCAGGCAACTAATCTCTCTCTCTCTCTCTCATTTTATACAATAGCTCTTGGAAAGCAACAAGCTACCATATCCAAAGAGATGGCAAGGGAGATGGAGATTGGCCATGAAGAAACAGACGAAGCACCAAGACTTAGAACAACAATGTCAAAGAAAGAATCTCTTCATCGATCCTTATCTGCTGCTGATGGAAATAACACAAGTAATAATCATAAAACATGCATCAATATCTCAATGATTTTGAATATAAATATCAAATTTGCTCACTTGTATTGTTTTTTTATTTTTATCTATTTCGTTAGTGGAAATGGCAATTCAACGGATGAGCAGCAGTTCCAATGCCAATGAACTATATAGAAATCAAGACTCAAACCTTGAGGCAGCAATAGGGGTTGCTCCAAAGAGAGGGATGGTTCTGCCATTCACACCTCTAGCCATGTCCTTTGACAGCGTAAATTACTATGTGGACATGCCCCCAGTAAGAATAAAAATCATTCTCATTCATGCAAATATGTTACAAAAAATAGCAGTCTAAATATGGCACTTTGTATTCAGCCCACGAGGAAATAAGTATCCATCTATCTATCTATCAATAACAAATTTCTTTGGCTTTAACAGGAAATGAAGGAACAAGGAGTGACAGAGGACAGACTCCAATTACTACGTGAAGTAACTAGTGCATTTAGGCCAGGAGTTTTGACTGCGCTGATGGGAATAAGTGGAGCGGGAAAAACCACGCTAATGGATGTGTTGGCCGGACGAAAGACTGGTGGTTATATTGAAGGTGATATTAGAATATCTGGATTTCCAAAGATACAAGAAACCTTTGCTAGAATTTCAGGATATTGCGAACAAACTGACATCCACTCACCTCAAGTAACCATTCGTGAATCTTTGATTTATTCTGCCTTCCTTCGGCTGCCTAAAGAAGTTAGCAAGGAAGAGAAGATGGTACGGCCTTCTCTCTAGTATAATATTCCTAGAATATATGATAATGAAATTGTTTATGCACTAAATTACACCATTTATATGTACTCTTTGCAGACTTTTGTGGATGAAGTGATGGATCTGGTTGAACTAGACAATCTCAAAGATTCCATCGTCGGGATCCCAGGAGTTACTGGATTGTCAACAGAACAGAGAAAGAGATTAACCATAGCAGTTGAACTAGTTGCTAACCCCTCAATCATATTCATGGATGAACCAACTTCTGGTTTAGATGCACGAGCAGCGGCCATCGTCATGAGGACTGTGAGAAACACTGTGGACACAGGTAGAACTGTGGTTTGCACAATTCATCAACCTAGCATTGATATATTTGAAGCTTTTGATGAGGTAAAATGCAAACGTTTACTTGATTCATCAACCCTCTTAAATGATTCACATTTCTTTCCTTACAAAGGAATATTCCATCATTCTGTATATACCACTTTTTTCACTGACACTTTCTATCATATTATGAATCAGCTGCTTCTCATGAAAAGAGGAGGACAAGTGATATATGCTGGACCATTAGGCCAACATTCACAAAATATAATTAAATATTTTGAGGTACTTCATACTTGTGCCCCTTATACATTTCTGCAACTTGAAAGAAAGCATAATTAAGATTCTCCCACTCAATGCAGGAAATTCCAGGAGTTCCAAGGATTAAAGAGAAATACAATCCAGCAACGTGGATGCTCGAAGTGAGCTCAGTGGGCACAGAAGCGAGACTTGGGATGGATTTTGCTGAATACTACAGATCATCAGCTTTATGTCAGTAAGTAAAGAAGAATACCACTGCTAAATCTATACAAGATTCACAAAAACATTGATCTCATACATAGCTGTCCATTCCCAGGCGAAATAAGGCTCTTGTGAAAGAGTTAAGTGCACCCCCTCCTGGGGCAAAAGACCTATATTTTCCCACACAGTACTCTCAAGCCACATGGGGTCAATTCAAGTCCTGCCTCTGGAAGCAATGGTGGACTTACTGGAGAAGTCCTGATTATAATCTAGTCAGATACTTCTTCACTTTGGCATGTGCCCTCATGGTTGGGACAATTTTCTGGAAAGTTGGCACAAAAAGGTTCGTACTCTAAATCTTGGTCAATTAGGAATTTATTTCAAAAGTATCAGTAACAAGACTTGAGGGCCGCAGTGTTGATTCCTTCTTTCTTATTTTGTGGATTCAGGGAAAGTAGCACAGATCTTTTGACTATCATTGGGGCCATGTATACTTCTGTCTTGTTTGTTGGAATCAATAACTGCTCAACCATACAGCCAATAGTAGCGATCGAAAGAACTGTATTCTATAGGGAAAGAGCTGCAGGAATGTACTCAGCGTTGCCATATGCCATCGCACAGGTCAAGATTTAATTTATCGTTCAAATTATCTTCATCTTAACATGCTTTTCATGGCGTGGGAGATCAACTCGTGACTCCTCGAAATGAAGTTAATGAATGCCCGAACATGCATGTAGTAAAAAAGCTAAACCAATTTAATAATAGTTTGTTGGTTACATCACGTGCAGGTCATTATAGAAATACCTTACGTACTTGTTCAGACTATATATTATACTCTTATAGTGTACGCCATGGTGAGCTTTCAGTGGACAGCTGCTAAATTCTTTTGGTTCTTCTTTGTGAACTTCTTTTCCTTCCTCTACTTCACGTACTACGGAATGATGACTGTCTCCATCACACCAAACCACCAAGTGGCAGCAATCTTTGCAGCAGCTTTTTATGCACTTTTCAATCTATTCTCTGGTTTCTTTATCCCTAGACCGGTAAGATATTTCAGTCAAAATTATTGAAGTTTAATGATGAACTTCAAATTGAGCACAGTTTTGAAACTTTCCCCTGTTGAAATTTCAGAGTATTCCCAAATGGTGGGTGTGGTACTACTGGATTTGCCCAGTGGCATGGACAGTGTACGGACTGATTATAGGCCAGTATGGAGACATGGAGGAAACCATTACAGTGCCTGGGATGTCCTTCGACCCTATGATTAAAAATTATATTCAGGATCATTTTGGTTATGATCCCAACTTTAAAGGACCAGTTGCCGCAGTGTTGGTTGGTTTTACAGTCTGCTTTGCATTCTTATATGCCTATTGCATCAAGAAACTGAACTTCCAAACGAGGTAGGATCGAGCAAATTGTATATATATCAAGCATCTCCTGGTAGAACAAGAAAATGTTGTAGAAGCTTATATCAAGTTAAAATCATAGGATAGAGTATGCCTCCTTCTCCATCCCCAAATTCTTAAGTTCATACTTCAATAATAGGGTGAATGTGAGTATTCCTAAGTTTTGAGAACTATATATAGATAAAATGTAATTATTTCTTGAATTTTGTGAACTTATATCCAAAATAGTTATGTTTGTGGAGAATTAAAAGTTGTCACGTTATCTAGCTTCCAGAAAGTTAATAGTTTAACTGAGATCATTAGTGATTATGATTCTAACGACATTACAATAAGATTCCTGAATTCAATTCCAACATAGATGCTAATTTATAAATTATACAATGCACAAACAAAATACGTATAATGTAGGCAAAATTAAATAAGTATAATTCATATCAATGATATCATCAATAACAAAAAAATATAGATGAACATGAACAATAAGAAACGAAAAATGATGAGCTTACAAAGACCATTCCCAGTTCATGTGATAGGCGGGAAAAGAAATTGAAGGCACATACCTCATATTAATCATTTGCAGATTCTGGAGCAAATCATATCATTTCCAACGCGCCAACCAAGAGCACCCCAAGTGATATTCGTAAAGGATCAAATATTCAAACTTCTGATTATCGGAATTTAGAGCTTAAAATTGAAAATGGGAAAGATTAAATTCAAATTTAATTTTACCAATTCCAGTTCTATCCTCTGAATTCCATGTAAACCAACATGACAAGGAAATTTTACAAAACGAGGGAAATCGGCGAATTTGTTAAAATGGACATTTTTTTAAAGTTAATTATATTCACAACACTGCAACACATTCTAATTTTAATTGTAACGAACGTCCTCAAGATTTTCTATTCTTTACACTAATATCTTCAACTTTTTTTTTTTTTTTTTTTTCAAATTTTTATCTTTAACCTTCAATTAATTTGCACGTCTTATCTTTTATCACGATTTTCGTCCAAATATTACGTTAACATGAGAAAATATTTTGTCGAAATTATGTATTAGTTCTTTATCTCGCTTAAAATACTAAAGGCAAATAAATCTTTTTTAATATATTATAATGGATTTTTTATTTGTCATCAGGAACAAAATATGCTAATTAAAATTAAAATTAAAATACGACAAAAAGAAGTTAGAGACATAAGTGCAAAAGTTAAGGACCGCAATTAGAATTATAACTTGATGCAGTTAGCAATAATTGTGTTGTGGATATAATAAAGTTAATTATTATCAATTAATGTTTTAATTGTAACATTTTGAATAAATTCCATTGGGGTCCCCAATCTTTTATGAGTTTGATATCTATATCCCAACCTACTATTTAGTATTTAGAGCTCTACCATCGTGGCTCTATCAGATAAATATGCCAAAGACTCAAACCAATATCGCTAAGAGAGAAGGTAGAATCCATTGCGATCTTGGGCATCACCAAAGAGCACCAGATAGAACAAAGCATTTTAAATCATAATGTTGCTATTGGAATGAAATGCAGGCTTAGAACATATTTACCCCTGCGGTTCAACTAGGGTAGCATCCATGGGAGTTTTTATTTTTATTTTTTTGTATAATACCGTTAGGACAAAACCCAATAGAATAAAATGCGCACCACTTATAACATTGTGGGTAAATTCCATTACGACCCCCAAACTTCCATAAGTGTAATATCTATATGTCAATCTAATAATTATTACACTTTACGGTCGTGGCTCTATCAAGTAGCCAAAGACTCATAGACCAGTATCATTAAGAGTAAAGGTGAAATTCATTGTGATCGTGAACATTGCCAAAGAACACATGATGAAACAAAACTTTTTGGAATGAAATGCAGCCTCGAAATAGAACTCCACTCGTGGTTCAATAAGAACACCATTTGCTTAGAAGTGGCAAATGGATCGAGCGGCTCGTCTGCTCAACCGCTAACGAGCCCAAATTCAAGTAGAGTCTGCTCGGCTCGTTTTTAAATGAGCCCACGAGTCGTTAATAGGCGAGCCAAAAGCCAAGCGTGTGACTCGCCTAAAAAGTTTAGTAACCAAAACGATCATTGAATATTATTTTTTTTCCCTTAATTTTTTCCCCATAAGTACCTATCCCTTTATCCTTTTTTTCCACCCAACTCTCATTCTCTACTCTCTAATCTATCGATTCTCTTCTACATTTTACATTATTGAGTTATAATCTTGATTTTTCAATCTATTTTTTAGACTACCATATAGTCTACATTCATTTCTTAATTATACTTCTACATTCAATTTCAATTATTCAATATCAATACTCACACTACAAATTTTCAATTACAATCTTACATGTCAACTTTCTTTCAATTCTTGATTTGTTACTTACTCTACATTTTATATCAATTTACAAATAGATCCACGCTCATTTGTTGAAGGCTTGTTCGGTATCGGAGGTGAATCACCTATCACGTCGTAAAGTCAAGTTCGGAATGAATTCGTCAGTCTAAATGAAGTACATATTCCCGAAAATATTTCGAATTTCGATGCTCATGGAAGTAATAATTCAATTGATTTGGATGACGTTGATATTTTTAAGGCGGAATGAGAGGATGCACCTGAATTAGATATTCCCGATGCAAAATGGAAGAGAAAGGGGAAAAACAACAAAATGTTGGGATCATTTTAAATTGATTCAAACTAGTTGTATATTCAATGAAGTTCAAGAATCTAAAGTAGTATGTAAATACTATCAACAACGATTGACATGACAAAAAGGTATTGGAATCACTCACCTCAACTGTCACTACAAAGCATGTGCGGCCAAACATGAGCTTCTTCATGTTGGTCAAACGCAACTACAATTTGGTAGTCCTGACACCGGTTCTACTACCACGTCACTTTCTACGTGAATGTATTCGGAGGAGAAAGCTCGGATGGAAATGGTGAAGTTCGTTGCCGCTGCTAAGTTGCCTCTAACAATAGCGGAAAACCAATATTTCGTCTCATACGTGAAAGAATATCTTCAACTAAGTTACGTTGGGGTAAGTCGAAACACTCTCTGTTCTGATACAATATAATATTTCCTTCATATAAAGAAACTATTGATTGTCGATTTAGAAAAATATAGGGGTGTTATATCTTTAACTTCGAATATATGGGAAGAGATTAATAAAAGAGGTTATATAGCTGCAACCGCACACTACATACAACTTTGCTGTATGCATAAAAAATTATTGTTTTTAAAATTATTGAGTTTTCCTCACAACGCTAATAACATATTTAATGCTATTATGAACATTGTTAAAAAAATATCGTCGTGTGAGCAAAATTCGTTCATTTACATTCGACAAAGCTACGATTAATAAGGTAGTTATCGATAAATTGTGTAGAGTATTGCAGCCCAATTTCGATGATTATTTGTTTCATATTTGATGTGTATGCCATATTTTTAATTTAATAGTACAATACGATTTAAAGCATATTAAGAATGAAATTCAAAAAATTAGGGATGCATTAGTGTATATTACAATTTCACATAGTAGAAAATAAGAATTTGAGAAATTTTGTGCCGAATCTAGAGTGACATATACGAAATACATTTATTAGTGACGTAGGGGCATAGATGGAATTCCACTTACTTATTATTAAAATCATGCGAAAATTTTGAACATTTAATAACTGAGTTTTATAACAATATGCATATTAGAAACGATGACGATACTATTTTGAATGAGTCCGATTGGATGTTAGTTTTTACAATTAAAATTTTTTTGACAAGTTTTTATGATTCTACAAATATTTTGTCTGGATTTTATTATCTCACTAGTTGTATGGTCCCTGAACTTCTTTATATATATATAATGGAATTAAAGTTTAGAAAATATTGGAAAGACTTGTTTATGTTATTTCTCTTGGCATGCATTATGGACCCCCCCGATATAATTTATCGGGTATTAAATTTGTAATTGATCAGATTTCAAGAACTTTAACTTTTAATGTACCTATCACTTATATAAACTTAGAATAAATTTTATGTGAAATGTATGAATTATATACAGAACAAATGGGTACACATATTAATCGGGTACCCTTTGGCTCTGCACCTACTTCTCACATTGATATACCAAAAGACGACACTGAAATTTTAACTTTATTTGAATGCATTAACTCATATAGATATTATTCAAATGCATGTGGTTTCTCTAGTAGTATTTTGTCTATCGCATGTAATCAAACATTGGACGCAAGTCCAAATGCGTTGCCTGATGAATTAATTGATTACTTTAATTATAATTTGTCTATAACAAAACAATTAAAAAAAAGTTCAAAAGAAGTAATTGAATTCTAACGAAAGTACGAATGTCGATGGGCAGTGGTTTCTATGATGGGAAAAGACATACTAACACCTCTTATTAGCACTGTGCTCCGGAGTCTGTTTTTAGTGCAGGTAAGAGGGTTATATCCGAGGTCAGGAGATTTTGAAATCCATAATGTGCATAAAGGACTAGCAAGACGGCCATTTTCGACTGCAAGATAATTTTGCTGAAATTGCATCTCGTCAAGTAAGTGATATTTAATTTAATTATATTCATCAAATTTTTTATTTTATAATACCTTTATAAAAAATTTTAAAAAATTGTATACGCAACAAGTTGTTCGTGTAGCATTTTTAACTTCGTCTACTCGAAATTGAAGTAGATGATACCAAACCCGAATAAAGGATGAGGGTTTATCTAAATGTTTAGAAAATGTATATCTAAAAAAAGGTTAGACAAGATATATCCTTTTCTTTTAAAAAATTAACCGAGCTTGACCCACGAGTTCTGCTCGGCTCGTGATGAGCACAAGCCGAGCTCGTGCATATACGGGCCGAGCTGGCTCGACTCGACCCATTGCCACTGCTACATTCGCTACCAAGATTTTGTTGGATAAACCTTTGAAAAAAAGACCAATAAAATAAGGCATGCACTACTTATAACATTTTGGTAAATTTCATTGGGGTCCCTGAACTTTCATAAGTGTGATATCTATATCACCCACCTAATATTTATTCCACTCTAAGATCGTGACTCTATCAAGTAGATACATCAAGACTCATATGCCACTATCACTAAGACTAAAAATGGAATTCATTGCGATCGTGGGCAATGTCAAACATGGCCACATGGAATATGTGTTTTTGAACCATACTTCTAGATTGAAATGTAGCCTCGGAACAAAATCCTCCTTTCCCCTTTGCGTAGTTCAATAAGGACAACATCCGCTGGCAGGATTTTTTTGGATAAAACCTTTGGAAAAAAGACCAATAGAATAAAGTATGCAGTACTTACTACATTTTGGGTAAATTCCATTTGGGTCCCCAAACTTTCGTAAGTGTGACATCTATCGCTACAAGAAAAAGGTCTTTTGCAATATATAAAATGCAACATTCATCAATTTCATGTTGCTAAAAAGGGTCTATGGCAACATTCAGTAAGTGTATGTTGCTATTGGCTGACAAAATTGAGTTTTGGCAACATTTTTTTAAATGAATGTTGCTAATACACCCTTTTGCTCTTTAATTTTTTTTTTCAACGTTCAATGCGCGTTGTTGTTAACATTTTGCAACGTGTAGTGCGCGCTGTGGATTAGCTTTAGCAACGTGCAATAACGTGTAGTGCGCGTGCTGTGGATTAGCTTTAGCAACGTGCAATGCGCGTTGCCATTAGTTGTTTTAGCAACACGCCCCTGAACGTTGCTATTAACCTTTTAGTAACATGCAATATGTGTTTCCATTAGTTGTTTTAGCAACGCGCTCCTGAATGTTGCCATTAACCTTTTAGCAAAGTGCGGTGAGCGTTGCCGTTAAACGTTTTAACAACGTGCAGACAAATATTGCCATTAATCTTTTCGCAACGTTCATTGCACGTTGTCGTTAATTATTTTAGTAACGTTGTTTGAACGTTTGAATGTTGCCATTAACCTTTTGGCAACGTACATTGAACGTTGCCGTTATTTAGACCTTATCTAACTTGCTTAATTCGACCCAACTTAAATTTTAAAAAATTTAGTTTCTATTTGACCGATTAATTTTGTCCTCACACACAAACCCATTCCCTTATTTCTCTTCTCCCACAAGAACCCTAGAATATTCTTCCCATTTTCCCTTCAATCTTTCGGTTGCATCCGCTCACTCTCAGTTCTCTCTCGTCTCTCCGGTCTTCCACCTTTGTCGTCTCTCCGGTCTTCCATCGCTCTCCTCCGCCACTACCTCCATCACACTCCTCTAATTATCCGCCACAAAATCAGTAGAGAATGGCTCATAGTGGTCAGATCTACAGCTATGTCCCTCTCCGACGCTCTCCTCCATCACACACCTCTTGATTCTTATTTCTTATGTTGGGCATTTCTTGATTCTTATTGTTTTTGTTGAACAAAGAATTTTTTGTCCAAAAAATAAGGGCTTTTGGAGTAATCGATCCTTGGATAATGTTTATCGGGTCGACAATCCCAACTTTCATGGTTATACTCTCTTTCTCTCTATGTGTGTGTGTGTGTGTGTGTGTGTGTGTGTGTGTGTGTGTGTGTGTGTTGCAGTGTCTTTAGAGTTTTGATTGGATTGTAATTGTAAATGGAGGTAGCCAGGTGCAATTCAAGAATTGAATGGATAGGATTTTTGTGAGATGATTTTTATTTTTATTTTTAATTATTAACATTGAATATATTAATTATTTAGTCTTGTTCGGGGATTAAGTATTTTTCTCTATGAGGTAGAGATTTTACAATTTATGAAGCAACGTATAACTGGTAAAATAAAATGTTAGGATTATAGAGAAATTTAAGCCAGAAAGACTGAGATTTTGAAATAATGGATTGGATAGGATATGACAGAATAGGATAGGAACATCTTGATTGTCTTGCATTTGAAGTTGGAGGAAGGGGGTGAAGGTAAGGGGAAGGTGAATGAAGTAACGAAAGTCCCTGTAATATAAGGGAAAGGAAAATAGGAGTGCAATAGTAGTGGAGGATGACCATGAGTTGCCTTCTCAGTCCATCTTCTAATTTTTATCTCAATAAGGTGGATCAATGTTTTTGACTTGAGAAAAATTATTAAAAAATCATCAAATCAGGTGACTAAATTTATAATTTGAAGGGGAAAATACCATTCAAAGTGAAGAATTTGTATGTCTCTCCACTTTCTTTGCATTCCTCTTTTCTTCTAGTTAAGAAATAAAATTCCTTCCTTCCTTCCATTGTTCTTCTCTTCTTTGACTTTTATCCGAGCATTTTCTTATAGTTCATAATAAAAAAAAAAAAAATGCCATTTTGATCTTTGCATAGGATTGACATTGCATATTATATCTGTATGGATTTTAGTTTTTACTGGTAATAGTTTACCATTGATTTATTTCATATCTGTTATTAATGTATGCTTCAATTCATTTTTTTTTCGGGGGCAGCTCATTGGGTGTGTTTTGTTTTTACTGGTAATAGTTTACCATTGATTTATTTCATATCTGTTATTAATGTATGCTTCAATTCATTTTTTTTTCGGGGGCAGCTCACATTGCAATCTTCTTTGCAATGTGTGTATATATTTTTCAAATAAGATGCATGCATGCTTGTCTTATCTGCTATTTAATTACATGTTTACTTCTTGTGTTATGCTTGTTACTCTTCTTTTGGTTTCTCCATTCATTTTCTCTCACTTTTTTTCGTTAATGTCAGTATTACTTTGTCTATTTGTGTATCTTGAACTCCAATTATCGGTTCACTGCTTCAACATTGTTATAATTATGGTGTGCGGCATATAATGTTGGTGAACATGTGGAAGACTGAGGGAGAATAAGTTGGTGGGTGTCTGTGTCCTAACTGTTAGTGTGGTGCTTTTATGCTTTGGTGATGCGCACTCTTGCCTTCTCTCATTTCTTATGTTTCCCCCGTTTCAATCTAATTGTATCGGTGCTAGTCTTCCACCATATATGAATATATTTACTTATTAGTGCATTTGACGAAACTTATGGTCTCAGTTTATTGCCTTTTTTCATTTCTCAGATTGTCTAGAAAGGCGGTTGGAGCCAAAGCTTCTTGGTAGATCTGATGATCCATAGGTAAAGGTTTACATTTATTTACTTTTGTATTTGCTCATACTATTTTGTTTTATGTCAATGCCTCACTTAATGTAACATTTTGATGTTGGAAGTTTACTGAATAACAAAGCTGAAACTTTGTTTTTGTTGTTTTTATAGCAGAGGGTGGTCAAGAATTTTGTGAAGATCCTCAATCAAGTGAACTCGTGGTAGTTCTTTTTTTTTTAAATGTATTTGATTTTTAGATGTTTCAAAAATTTTTATCTGAATTTTGTATGTATATTGTTACATTTTGGAGTTTAGTTAATGATGACTATTGGAGTTACTTGATATTGTTATCTTCTATTTTGTTATGTGGTTGATTTATGTAAATCATTTTACAAATAAAAGAATTAAAAATAAAAAAAAATGTAAAATGACCTACGACAACGTTCGCAGAACGTTGCGAAAAGTGTCTACGGCAACATTCGCAGAACGTTGCGAAAAATGTCTACAACAACGTTCGTGGAACGTAGCGAACATTGTCGTAGACCCTACGGCAACGTTCAATGAACGTTGCAAAAAGTTGGAACTATGGCAAAATCAAAGCCCGCAACGTGCACCAGAACGCTGCAAAAGGTCTATGGCAACATTTCTCGCGCGTTGCCATAGGGTATTTTTGGTGTAGTGTATATCCCAACCTAATATTTAATGCACTTGTGTACCAAATTCTTTAAAATTGTGGCACTATTGTCCCCTCCCCAATCAGGTTGCAACATTTTTATTTTTGGCATCAAATTGTCTTGAGCAGCTTTTAGAAGCGCAAAAAAAATTATATTTTCCTTAGAAGAGTATCCTAAATTAAACAAAACAGGAAGGGAGTGGATTGGAATTTGTCTTCAACATTGCCTAACTTATGAATCTAAGTGTCTCGTTCGCCACATCTCTCGACTAAACCATTTGGTTGTCTAACCCTCTCTTCGATGGCCAACTAGACTAACTGATTTGGTTGTCTTATAGAGTCAACTTTATGGTTGTCTTAGGTTCACCTTACCTATCACGTAAAGTTGACAAGGAGTTTGTTGTCCAAGCTTTGATGTTAATAGTTCTCTTGTGCATGACTATGTTCTTTGCATTATAGGGATGGGATTCGAATTCCCATTGATGAAGTTAGAGTCGAGAATTTAAGAGTTGAATCCGATTGCCATATTGGAACACAGGCTCTTCCTACACTCATAAAACACTTCAAGAGACATAAAATTCTTTAGGATATGTCTTCAAACTCATAGGCCTGCTCTTGCAAATACTGATGTTACTAATATCAATGTTTCGAGCTATTTATAGGCATTATTATTCATTTGAAAATGCTAATTTATTATTATTATTATTATTATTATTTTGGCCAAAATATGAAATTATTAACCCTATTATGAAAAGTAATTTTTTTAGTAATTTAAAACAAACTTTTCGACAAAAAGAAGGTCCATTTCTTTCTTGAAAGGTTTCAGCATATTGTATAACTTTAAACACAGCAGCATTTTCACCACAATAAGGAAAACTGAAGTCGAAAGTTTCTTGTTTATAAGTGAAAATTGACTTATTTTTGTTCAAGTGAAAAATGTTGTTTTATGATGTTATCCTAATTCCATTCACATTTGAATCATGTTACTTTGCATGTGTTACGTCTTGTCATCGAGACTCAAAAAGATGCCAAAAAGACATCCCATGTGGAGCCCAGTCAGAGACGAAGCCATGGGGCCCACACCCAACATCATCAATACTTGACTAACCTCAAGGACAACAAGTGAAGCCAATGAGCAAGCAGGGGCAATCACCGAAGCCCATTTGCTGAAGTGGATGATACGAAAGGGGAACTTTGATGATGTGGATTGCCACGAAGAAGGACTTTTCTCGAAAGCTCTCCAACTGAAGCTGAAGTGATAGCGAAAATGTGCCTCGATTCGTGGCTTACATTTCAAATGGATCGACTTGCTTTCCCCCAAAAGATTCTGCACATGAAATCTTGTTTGAATGATTGATGTAACTATTTTCATGAGAAGAATGTTAAATCCTGTCAACCTAGGCCATAGGGGAGCTACCTTTTCAGAATTTGTTAAATGCGTTATAAGATAGGGTGTGTAGATAGGTGCCTATGGTGGCACACTTCGATCAAGGAAATGAAACCACGTGCTTCTTCATCCAACGGCCACCACTTCATTTATATTACTGTAAATACTCCACTATGTATCATTGGAAGGTTAATGCAAATTTGGTTACTCAAGATCATCTCTTTTCTCTCCAACTTTTACATATTCAACATTGTTCTTTACATTGTGTTGTACACTTCCCGAACTCGAACACTTAAATGGCTCACGTCCAGAGAGCGGATCCCTCTACCTAGATCATTACTAGCAAGCTATTCCTCCACATCGGTAGGATCAGAGTCGGAGCCAGCCCAGGTCTAGTGTGGGCACATGCTCACACTGAACTTCTGGGCCAAACCCCTGGTCTAGAACTTTTTGTTTTTTTTAAAGTAATATGCTAACTTTGAGCCCAAGAGTGAAGCCTAATCCAAAAAAAAAATTAAAAACATTTCTGGCAACTCCATCCAACCTCCATTTCAATTCCATTCCAGGCTCCACACTGCCTCTGCATCTCCTACAGCCTCCAACCTCCATGGGCTCCATCTCTGTCTCCAAGATTCGTGAAGTTCCGCAGGGACCGCAGCTGTTCCTGTAGTGTTCGACTTCAAGTTTATCAGCTGCTTCGCCTCCATGTCGGAGATTCTTCTTCTTCATCCTTCTACTATGAGTTTGTAACTGGCTATTTCGGTTCGATTTGAGCCCTAGTCTAAAGTAGTCATCCTTGGCTGCTTCGCCTTCGTCAAAGATTCTTGACCCCAAATCGGCGAACCCAGTCAACTAATTGCAACAGCCAGCAGGAATAGCCATTAGGTGCATTCAATTTTCTTTTGACAATTCGTCATTGTTCCGCAGCTAATAAGCCCCCATTTTTGTTACGTTGATTTTGTTCTAATGTTTGAATTTTTACTTTTTAACTTCTGAAATTAGAACTTTGATCTTCAATTGCTCGAGCCTCGAAGCATACAATTGATTTGACAATTGGCTACCTACCAGATAGAGATGTCAAACAGGTCAAGTAGCTTGTCGGGTCGACCGCTCAGCTCGTGAAAATACGAGCAACAAGTCGCTCGCGAGCTTGAGCTGAGCATTGCTCAGCTCGTTGAGCTCGCGAGCGGCTCTTGGGTCCGTGAAGTTTTTTAAAAAAACGTGAAAAAGTAAAAAAAAATTCAAAAAACTCGTGGGCTCGTGACTCGTGAGCTCACGAGCTCGTGGGTCGAGCCGAGCTTGCCAACGAGCTCACGAGCCATAAGCCTACTCGGCTCGTGAGCTCGTGGCTCGTTTCTCACGCGCTACGAGCTATGAGCTATGAGCCACAAGCCGAGCTCGTGGGTTAAAGGGTCGAGCCGGCTCGGCTCGACCCATTGACATCTCTACTACCAGACTTCGTTCTTGCCTGTATACCTGCCTCCAACTGTGAGTTATTGCCTTCTCTATCACTGTAATTCGTAATTTTGTGAAGGGTGAATTACATAAGTTTTGAACGAAGCAGTGCCCTATGAATTGCGCTGTGAATTGATATGTGAATTGTCGGGTGAATTGCTTGTGATTTTATCTGAATTGTTATAGAATTGCGCTGTGAATTCATATGTGAATTGTCCTGTGAATTGTTATGTGAATTGCTTGTTGATTTTACGTGAATTGTTATAGAATTGCGTCTGTAAATTGCATTCAGTCGTAATTGAATATCTAATGTTTATATTCAGATATGAAGTGATGAGATTCTTTCAAAGAAACCTAATGTGGACAAGAGCTAATCACTCTAGGCTATCATTGGCCATCTCTTTAAGTCATGATAAATTGTGTCCATACTGGATTAGTTTCCTGGCTCCGCCCCTGGGTAGGATTAAGCTTACATGAACGTGAGTGGAGTTCGAGATTCCGTTGACTCATTTTTTGAGGTCAACTTGTTTGCAAACTTTGCCATAAATTGAAGGTGAAAGATTAAAAGCTTCCTAGTTTAATAGTTATTACACTGTTCTTTTTTAATAAAACTTTTTTGAAAGGTATGAATTAACAATTTTTTTGTTACCTAAAATTTGATAAGGTATAATAATGCCGAAAATTCACAACAAAAGGTACTTGGAATAACTATGCACAGACCAAAGACAATATTTTGATCATACATTGCGAATCACATTCACACATGTACAAAGAAGGTAAAATTATTGTCCCCCTGTTTGACTCCCTTTAAAATAAAGCAATTTATTTCCTCATTTTTAACCACACATTCACACAAATTTTGCACGTAAAAAAAAAAAAAAAAATCACCTTTTAACCACACATTTTCCAAAAAAATCATTATTCAAAATATCATTTTTACACAATAATGACCATCAAACATAGGCTATTTAATATATATAGTCCTAAACTGTAAAAATACATTCAGAACAGTGCATAGTAGGTAAAATCACCCTATGTTAATCAAATGTAAATTGCACACTAAGCCCTCATTCTCTAATAAAATAAAAATATGGTAATTAATAAAAACTGCATAATTAAATATAGAACACTTGATAAGAACGGAAAGGTGTGGATTAGCAACAAGAATGATTAGGTTACATCCGCACAAAATGTTGTGCATTAATGCCTTTGGAGTTATTAAGTCGCCATGTTGATAATATGATCTAGATTGTACCAATCTTGAAATGAGCATGATGTGTTCTGCTTAGGTTTAAATGATGGATTAAATTGGTTGTACAGTGTCAATAACATTGGCTATTTCCAGCGGTTGAAATTACAATTTTTGATTGGCCACATTCGCACAAAATGTTGTGCATTAATGCCTTTGGAGTTATTAACTCGCCATGTTGATAATATGATCTAGATTGTACCAATTCTTGATGCCTTAGGAGTTATTAAGTCGCCATGTTGATAATATGATCTAGATTGTACCAATTCTTGAAATGAGCATGATGTGTTCTGCTTAGGTTTAAATGGTGGATTAAATTGGTTGTACAGTGTCAATAATATTGGCTATTTCCAGCGGCTAAAATTACAATTTTTGATTGGCCACATTCGCACAAAATGTTGTGCATTAATGCCTTTGGAGTTATTAACTCGCCATGTTGATAATATGATCTAGATTGTACCAATTCTTGATGCCTTAGGAGTTATTAAGTCGCCATGTTGATAATATGATCTAGATTGTACCAATTCTTGAAATGAGCATGATGTGTTCTGCTTAGGTTTAAATGGTGGATTAAATTGGTTGTACAGTGTCAATAATATTGGCTATTTCCAGCGGCTAAAATTACAATTTTTGATTGGCACATTCGCACAAAATGTTGTGCATTAATGCCTTTGGAGTTATTAACTCGCCATGTTGATAATATGATCTAGATTGTACCAATTCTTGATGCCTTTGGAGTTATTAAGTCGCCATGTTGATAATATGATCTAGATTGTACCAATCTTGAAATGAGCATGATGTGTTCTGCTTAGGTTTAAATGATGGATTAAATTGGTTGTACAGTGTCAATAACATTGGCTATTTCCAGCGGTTGAAATTACAATTTTTGATTGGCCACATTCGCACAAAATGTTGTGCATTAATGCCTTTGGAGTTATTAACTCGCCATGTTGATAATATGATCTAGATTGTACCAATTCTTGATGCCTTAGGAGTTATTAAGTCGCCATGTTGATAATATGATCTAGATTGTACCAATTCTTGAAATGAGCATGATGTGTTCTGCTTAGGTTTAAATGGTGGATTAAATTGGTTGTACAGTGTCAATAATATTGGCTATTTCCAGCGGCTAAAATTACAATTTTTGATTGGCCACATTCGCACAAAATGTTGTGCATTAATGCCTTTGGAGTTATTAACTCGCCATGTTGATAATATGATCTAGATTGTACCAATTCTTGATGCCTTAGGAGTTATTAAGTCGCCATGTTGATAATATGATCTAGATTGTACCAATCTTGAAATGAGCATGATGTGTTCTGCTTAGGTTTAAATGATGGATTAAATTGGTTGTACAGTGTCAATAACATTGGCTATTTCCAGCGGTTGAAATTACAATTTTTGATTGGCCACATTCGCACAAAATGTTGTGCATTAATGCCTTTGGAGTTATTAACTCGCCATGTTGATAATATGATCTAGATTGTACCAATTCTTGATGCCTTAGGAGTTATTAAGTCGCCATGTTGATAATATGATCTAGATTGTACCAATTCTTGAAATGAGCATGATGTGTTCTGCTTAGGTTTAAATGGTGGATTAAATTGGTTGTACAGTGTCAATAATATTGGCTATTTCCAGCGGCTAAAATTACAATTTTTGATTGGCCACATTCGCACAAAATGTTGTGCATTAATGCCTTTGGAGTTATTAACTCGCCATGTTGATAATATGATCTAGATTGTATTAATTCTTGAAATGAGCATGATATGTTCTCCTTAGGTTTAAATGGTGGATTAAACTGCTTGTATAGTGTTTGGCTAATCTCAGCGGCTGAAATTACAATTTTTGATGGACAACTTTTTCTTTTATTTTTTTTAACTGCCAATAAAATTTAAGTGTATATCTATATACAATTCTATCATTGACTCTATACATGCAACGATATTTATTTAAAAATACGACTATGAATAGGGTTTTAAAATGGTGCAATATTGGTAGTAATTATCGATACTATTTAAAAAAGCAGTAATATATTTCATATACCAAATTCACCGTCTTTACATGTCCCGCGCAGCTCGCCTGTTTGTTAAAACTGTTTTCTGGTGATAGAATTTGAATCGCTTCAGGACTATTTTCTTTAGCTTAGGTGTTCTTATTCTAATCAAAATAGAATTTTCTGCATGTAATTGTATCTAACAGATCAACGGAAAATCAGAATCCTACTAGTTCTACGAAACCCTTCTCAGATTGCAAACAATCTGCATTATATTTATATTTATAATAATAAATAAATGTAACTTCTCTCTTTCTTGATCTCGATCTCGATCTTTCACTAGGGTTTTTCTGCAATGGCTTCAAGTTCATCAGGATCAAGGGAAGAAGAAGAGGTGGCATTGACATGGGACGCCATTGAAAAACTGCCAACCTATTCTAGAATGAGAACTGGTATTTTTCAATTCATGGCAGAGGGTGAGAATAATGAAACACAGATAAAGCACGAGAAACTGGTAGATGTTAGCAAGCTTGACGCAAACATGCGGAAAGAATTCGTGGCAAGAAATTTTAAGGTGCCTGAGGAAGATAATGAAAAATTCTTGAAGAAGATAAGGGATCGAATGGATATGTATGTTTTTATTCTACTCGATTCATGTTGCTTATGCTAAATCTCAGTGTCCCCTCTTCATGTTTCCTGTTGGCTCCTCAGGAAAATCAAGATGACTACGATTGTTTCATATTAATTACTGTGTTCTTTGCATTACAGGGTTGGCATTCAACTTCCAACTGTTGAGGTTAGATTTGAGAATTTACGGATTGAAGCAGATTGCCACGTTGGAACAAGGGCTCTTCCTACACTTTTGAACACTTCAAGGGACATAGTAGAATCCATGCTTGGTTTTCTTGGAATTAGATTAACCAAGAAAACTAGACATCCAATTCTCCGGGATATTTCTGGTATTGTAAAGCCATCAAGGTAAATCCACTCATTGTGTCTTCAAATTCTTAGCCCTGATCTTGTAAATACTGATGTTATTCACTTGTTTCAAGCTATTTATAGGACTTTTATGGAGATTAACTATTTGTATTAGTAATTTAAATGCAAAAATTACACTAGAAGTACTGTTTGTCTCTCGAAAGGTTTTAACAGTTTCTATAATTTGATACAGGATGACACTTTTATTAGGACCTCCATCTTGTGGGAAGTCGACCCTTCTCTTGGCATTGGCTGGAAAACTTGACTCGAGTTTAAGGGTCCCTTTTTTCCTCTATTCTTACATATTTTTCACTCAGATATCCCAATTATCGGCCATGCTTCAGCAGTAAATTAAAAGGGATCATATTAGTTTGTCTATTTTTCTCTTGTTAATGTAATATATTATCCTCATTGATCAGGTGAAAGGAGATATCAGTTACAACGGTCATGGGCTAAAGGAGTTTGTGCCTCAGAAAACATCAGCATATATTAGCCAAAATGATGTTCATATAGGGGAATTGACAGTTAGAGAAACTTTTGATTTTTCAGCAAGGTTCCAAGGGGTGGGATCCCGCTATGGTAACAAGTTCAATTGGGCTAAAATTAATTCACGGCATGTTTGTTATGATGGACTTGATAGTACTCGATAGCATAAGGAAGACAAATAAATCATTATCTTGTCAATTATCCTATGTGATACTATCCAGTGTACCAAACATGCTCTTAATGTTGATACAGGACTAATGCAATTTGTATTTTCAGAACTCGTAAAGGAGCTGGCAGAAAGGGAGAGAGATGCTGGAATGATTCCTGAGAAGGAAGTGGATCTTTACATGAAAGTATGTTTGATGTTTTAAAAACTGTGTACATAGAACAAGATGGTGTAATTTTTACTTTCCCATATATTTATAATGTCATTAATGCAGGCTATAGCAGTACAAGGGGCAGAAAGCAACCTTATAACTGATTATATTCTCAGGGTAAGAACATTTCTCGATTGGCTTATTTGGTAAATTATACTGCATATTCATGAACAATAAGGAAGAAAAAGAAGTTAAAGACCTCTAGGTTACTGAGATGCCTATTACTGGGTACAACGCATGTGCAGTATGCACGTTGCAATAGATTGACAAGCTTTCATCTGTTACCTATTCAATTCAGAGAGTGAATTGTTTAAAATCTCCTCATGGATAAAGCCATTTGGAATTGCCTTTTGTTAAGTTATTTACTATGCAAAATTAGATAAAGAAGTTCTCATCTGATTGTTGAATGAAACAGCTACTGGGGCTTGATATTTGTGAGGACACTAAAGTGGGAGATCAAATGCAACGAGGAATCTCTGGTGGACAGAAGAAAAGAGTTACCACAGGTTAAGAATCTTAAAAATAATGAATATTTGATCCAAAGAAAATTTAGAAAAGCAAATTTGTTCTGCGTAAAATAAAATCTATTCTCACATTGATAGAAGTTGAAATTTAATAATGTCAACACAATGCCATTCTGTTCTTTATGGTGCCAATATTTTGATAATGTATCGATGCAGGAGAGATGATCGTTGGACCAACACAGACTCTATTCATGGATGAGATATCCACTGGTCTAGACAGCTCTACTACTTACCAGATAGTGAAGTGTATGCAGCAAATTGCTCATCTGAGTGAGGCAACCATACTGATGTCCCTTCTCCAGCCTGCTCCTGAGACATTCGATCTCTTTGATGACATTATTCTCATATCTGAGGGCCAGATTGTGTACCAGGGTCCACGTGAACATGTACTCGGGTTCTTCGAGAGCCAAGGTTTTTTGTGTCCTGAAAGAAAGGGCATTGCTGATTTCTTGCAAGAGGTAAGTGGTCCCTGTAAATAGTTTATTTCCATAATTGCGTATTTGTTATGCACTATAAGGATTAAGATTTTAGCTTCTTCTTTCTTAGTATTTTGCAACTGTCACAGGTTACATCAAAGAAGGATCAAGAGCAATATTGGGCTGACAGGGGAAAACCTTATCGCTACATAACTGTCACAGAATTTGCAAGCCGGTTCAAAGCCTTCCATGTCGGCCAGCAGCTCGAGAATGAATTATTAGTCCCATATGACAAGGTTAAAAGCCCAAAAAATGCCCTTGTGTTCGAAACTTACACAGTTCCGAAGATGGAGCTCCTTAAAGCCTCAATTGATAAAGAATGGCTCTTGATCAAAAGAAATGCGTTTGTTTACATTTTCAAGGCCGTTCAGATCCTTATTGTGGCTGTAATAACATCAACAGTTTTCTTGAGGGCAACTCTTAGCGTCACATATGATAATGGGTCACTCTATGTAGGCTCAATCATATTCGCCATGATAATAAACATGTTCAATGGAATTGCAGAGCTTTCTCTTACAATTGCTCGGCTTCCTGTGTTTTACAAGCACAGAGATCTTCAATTCCATCCAGCATGGGTTTTCACTGTCCCAAATTTTCTGCTAAGGATTCCAATTTCTTTTGTGGAATCATTAGTGTGGACAGTTGTTACATACTATACTATTGGATTGACACCAGAAATTAGCAGGTACACTTGTGGAATGGTCGAAAGTAGATTGAAATAAAATTCTCGTTTCTTACACATTATCTAATCTTGTCTAGTACAACATACTAAACACGTACTCAGTTTTCCAAAAAAAAAAAATTTATTGTTTTTTATTTTTTACTGCACGTGATATTTATAACTTTCATTCATTTTTTCCCATTTCAGGTTCTTCAAACACCTGCTGCTAGTATTCCTGATTCAGCAAATGGCTGCTGGGTTATTTAGGCTTATTGCTGGTTTATGCAGGACTATGATCATTGCTCATACTGGAGGAGCCCTCTCTTTGCTCCTCGTTTTTCTTCTAGGTGGTTTTATTCTTCCTCAAAGTAAGTTTTTGGTTCTTGGAACTAATGAAGAACCAATCAGGAACACGCTATTTTCATATACTTGTATTCTTAGACTTCCAGAGTCGTTATTAGTAAGAAAACTTGTTTGTGACAACAGGTGAGATTCCGATATGGTGGCAGTGGGGTCATTGGGTCTCGCCTTTGTTCTACGGTTTCAATGCCTTGACAGTTAATGAGATGCTTTCTCCAAGATGGATGCACAAACTGGTAATGTACAACACAATTTGTACTCTGTCGTATGTAATTTTTGGAAGTTTTTGATGGAAACATGTCGATTTTGTACAGGCACCAGACAACATTACCAAAATGGGAGTGGGAATATTGAAGAACTTCGGTGTGTCCCCTGAGAGACACTGGTACTTAATAGGGGTTTTGGCGCTTCTAGGATACATCATAGTTTTCAATTTTTTGTTCACCATATCGCTCATGTATCTAAATCGTAAGTACACTAACTTAACCTGATCAATGTATGATTGTCAGTAAATTCGAAATATCTCGTGGATTCTTTATTTGCTTCATTTAGACTAATTGCATGTCATTTGTTTTCTCTATGTAAATATAGCACGGGGAAAGTCACGATCAATTATATCCAAGGAATCTGCAACATCCAATCAAGAAAGGGAGATGGAAAATGATGAATCAAAGACAATTACAGAACTATCAGCAATTCAAAATGGAAATAATTCAAGTAAGAAATAAGTCATGTGAAGAAAACAATTCAATTTGAAACGATGTAGCAAAGAATGTATGTTTACAAATTATTGGCCATCTTTTAGGAGAACTGTCGACTAACCAAGCCGTAGAAGGAATTGCACCCAAGAGAGGAATGATACTGCCCTTTTGGCCTTTATCGATGTCCTTTGATTCTGTCAATTATTACGTGGATATGCCCTCGGTAATGATCTTTTCTTTTTCTTTATCGATATGCAAATATTTAAGCTATTGATAATACTAATACATATCGTGGTTTCAACAGGAAATGAAGGAGAAAGGTGTGACGAAAGACAAGCTGCAATTGCTTCAAGAAATAACTGGAACGTTTAGGCCAGGAATCTTGACAGCACTAATGGGAGTTAGTGGGGCCGGAAAGACAACGCTGATGGATGTCCTTGCTGGGAGAAAAACCGGGGGATACATTGAAGGTGATATCAGAATCTCCGGTTTCCCCAAGAAACAAGAAACTTTTGCAAGAATTTCGGGTTATTGTGAGCAAAATGATATCCACTCTCCCCAAGTGACGGTCAAAGAATCCATTGTTTATTCTGCTTTTCTCCGTCTCCCCAAAGAAGTTAATGACGAGAGTAAGATGGTATGAAATTGAAATTTTCTCTATCTATATTATATTAAATTTTATCATAATGTAGTCCTTACTGTATTTTATTTTTCCTCAATAGACCTTTGTTAAAGAGGTGATGGAACTAGTTGAACTCGATACCATTCAAAATGCAATAGTTGGGCTTCCTGGGATTTCAGGCCTATCTACAGAACAAAGAAAGAGGTTAACAATAGCAGTCGAACTTGTTGCTAATCCATCGATCATATTTATGGACGAGCCAACTTCAGGCCTTGACGCGAGGGCTGCAGCAATTGTGATGAGGACAGTGAGAAACACAGTTGACACTGGCAGAACTGTTGTTTGCACGATTCATCAACCTAGCATTGATATCTTTGAATCCTTTGATGAGGTAACAGATGCAGAAAAATCAAGTCCCCGTAACCCTATCTCCTTCTCTTTCTAGCTATCAGTGTTCTTTTGACACAACTATATTTTCTGAACCAGCTTTTGCTGATGAAGAGAGGGGGAGAAATGATCTACTCAGGATCACTGGGAACAAATTCTCAGAATGTAATAGATTACTTTGAGGTACTAATCATTACTTTCCAGAAGCACTCTTGATCAATATTACTAGACAATCCCGGTTTAAATTCTTGATTTTTTTGACCAAATTTAAGGCTATTCCCGGTATCACAAGAATCAGAGAGAATTATAATCCAGCAGCATGGATGCTAGAAGTAAGCTCGGCTGCAATGGAAAATCGACTGGGAGTTGATTTTGCTAAAATTTACCTCGAATCATCATTGTATCAGTAAGTGAAAATCACTATAAAAAGTATATAAACATTTGAATTTCACTTCATACTGGTAAACTGACTAAAGAATTATGATACAGACAAAACAAGGCTATAGTAAGAGAGTTAAGTGTACCACCCGAGGGAGGAGCAGACCTGTTTTTCCCTACACAATACTCTCAGTCGACATGGGAGCAGTTTAAATCCTGCCTTTGGAAACAATGGTGGACTTACTGGAGAAGCCCTGATTATAACCTGGTTCGCTATTTTTTCACTCTTGCTGCCGGCCTAGTTCTAGGCACAATATTCTGGCAGGTTGGCAACAAAAGGTCTGTTTTGCTTCAATAATATTTTCTCGAAAAACATGTTTGGTATGGAGTACTAAACTCGAGTACAGTATACAAGATTTTAACTTTTCTTTTTCTTCTCCACAACACTATCTCATCCTCGTTACCAAACAAGTCAGAAGAGAATTCAGTGAATGACAATTATTTTTCTGCTCCTCAATCTGTGCTTGTATATTTCCAGGGAAAATTCAAGAGACTTATTGACAATCATTGGAGCCATGTATGTATCCGTATTGTTCATTGGAATTAACAACAGCTCATCTGTGCTACCAGTAATTGATGTCGAAAGGACGGTCTTCTACAGAGAAAGGGCTGCTGGAATGTATTCTGCATTACCATATGCCATGGCACAGGTCAGGACTGAAGAAAATCAGATGATAACTTTCCCCGTGATAAGTAATTTGCGCTACTTTTAGTGATCTAATTAAAAGTGAATTAATCTGAATGCAGGTTGTGATTGAAATCCCATATGTATTTTTGCAAACTACATATTATTCACTTGTAGTTTATGCAATGGTGAGCTTCCAGTGGACAGTGGCGAAATTTTTATGGTTCTTCTATATTACATTTTTCTCATTTTTATACTTCACGTACTATGGGATGATGATGGTTTCCATCACTCCAAATCATGAAGTTGCAGCCATTTTGGCATCAGCCTTTTATGCCCTCTTCACCCTTTTCTCTGGCTTCTTCATTCCTCGACTGGTGAGTGACTTTATCGATTACATTTTCTTGATTGCACGTACTAATGAGTTAAACCACCTTATTTAAACACCTCCTATGGGTGCACAATTTTCATAAATGGTGGACGATGCTCTTTGGGCCAATGATGATACTGAGTTTTATCACTACCCCGTTTTATGAAATTTGTTCATCTGATACACGTCTTGTTATCATGTTATGTGAGTTTGGAGAACGGACAGTGTCTGATAAATTTGTTATTTATTTTATGCAGAGAATACCAAAGTGGTGGATATGGTACTACTGGATTTGCCCTCTGGCATGGACAGTATATGGGCTGATAGTGTCCCAGTATGGTGATTTGGGGGACAGCATTAAGGTCCCTGGAATTTCCCCGGACCCAAGCATCAAATGGTATGTGGAAAATTATTTCGGGTACGACCCGGATTTCATGGGCCCAGTAGCTGGAGCTTTGGTTGGTTTCACAGTCTTGTTTGCCTTCTTGTATGCTTTTTGCATTACGACGCTCAATTTCCAAAATAGGTAGTTTGAGAGAGATTTTGTATACATTTCTTATCAAACATTAAAGATTGGGATTTAGGTCAACTTTTCTGAGACCAAGCCCTTAAATGTTGCCTTAACATTGGAATTAAATAGTATGAAATATTTCTGTGGCCCAATATTTGTCGGCCCAGTCCATTCTTCCAAAATTTTAGATTACAGTCCTTTTCAGATTTTTACGAATCATGTGACGGGAACAGTATCCGCCATGCGTTCTAACTAGGGTGCGGTGCAGATCTATTTCAAACGAAGTCTTTTTAATTTTTTTAAATCAATAAAGCTATTTGTACAAAGTTGAGTTACAAAATTTGATTTACAAAGTGTGTTGACAAAATTCTGACCGTTGATTTCAAATGATTTAAAAATCTGTTTTTAAAATGATTGGTGTAGATGTTATTTTATCAACCAACTTTGTATATGTAGCATAATTCCTTTTTTATTGCTTTGACTGTACGTGCAAAAATGTCATTATCAACAATTGATGGAAATACAAAAAACGTTTATTACTTTCGTGATGTCTTTCGTGTCATGTTCTCAACAAGTAATATATATATATATATATACTAGGTGTAAGCAACGTGCAATGCACGTTTGCTTAGTTTATATTTAATAATTTTGTTTAAGAATTAATTTGTTATTAATAAAGATGTAATTTTTTGATTAATTAAATAATTAATGATGTAATGTTTATGTAATTGATAAATAATTAAATAAAGTACTTCTCTTTGTCATTTTTAACCCAAAATCACGAACAGAAAACTCAAGGTATGTTAAGGGGTAAGAAGATGAGTTTACTTAGGCTTCATTTGATTCTCATTAATGTAGAATGAGAATGAAAAATATAGCCATTATTGGACCCCACACAAGAGATAAAAATTCAAAATTGATAGATTGATGTGATGGATAACGATCATATTTTTCATTTTTATGAGTTTTTAATGAGAAACAAACGGAGGCTTAAATTTTTTGCATGACTTAAGTCTTTACTCTTTTTTAAGTAATAATGCAATTCATTTTATCGCTAAAGTATGATATGTATTACGATGATATATGTATATCATGTGTTAGACTTACTATTGGTAAATTTTCGAGAACGAAAATATTTTATGGGGGTGAGAATGTAATACCCTGAAAATTTTCATAAAATATAATTCAATTTTTATATACTATATTTTAATATTTTAAAAGTTATGGACTAAATGATACATTTACCAAATTATATTTTATTTGTGTCAAATATTTAGATATTGATGGAGTTATCGTAAATATATGAATATTGGTCTCGTTGGATAAATCGTAATTAGATACATAAATCAGATTCGAGAAAAAGTCGATTCGGATAAGTTAGCTCCAAAATATTTTAGTTTGAAGGAATTATCAAAAGCTAATTTATTATTATTATTATTTAATTATAATTTTGAAAGTAGGGGTGGTGAAAAAAGATTTTCCGTTAAAAACAAGAAATTCCGTTAGTTTTTCCGTTAAATCAAGAAATTCCGTTAGTTTTTCCGTTAAATCACATTTTCCGTTTAATAGCCACTTTTTATATATAGAAAGATATAGCATAGTCTGTTGATTGAGAGGAATCATCATCATTTGATTTTGAATTATTTGATTTTAATTTCTTTGAATAGGCCTCAGTGAAATAATTTTCTCTGAAATAATTTGTAACTCTTCTGAAATTTTACACTGGTTGAACATGTCCATGGATCTTGATTTTTCTGCAAGAAAATTGGTGTGTTTGTCAAGTTCTTTTTTTTTTTTTTTTTTGACAATTTTGGAATATCAATGTTTCTTTGTTATTGAATCTACGAGTTAAGGGAAAACAATTTGTCTCATAGAACTTGGATCGTCATTTAACTTTGAGCCTTCAAACAATTCTTTTGACATTGAATTTGGAGTTTGTATTTTAAACAACTTGATAGTCCCAGAAGAAAATTCATGAGATTTTAAGGTTATGAGCAAAATGAAATATAATATTTTATTGGGGCTTTAAAAATGATTTTGCCTCCTTTTTGAAATATTTGAATCCTCATCATCTCGTCGAGTCCAAAATACTGGAACCAATTTTGAAATTATTTTGAAAATTTTATAACACTGGCTTGGTTGAAAAGGATAAACCAATAATGTGTCAATGGTCTAAAGAAAAAACATTAAACAAAACATCTTGATAATCAAATATAATTGGAATGAGATTCAAATAAGTCATTTGTAGATGGACGCATTTTCTTTTCATTTCATAGGTGTTGTCCCCGATCTTCATAAAACAAAACCCTTTGAATTGAAACTTATGAAAAATCAATGTAGTTTTTCTTTTGAGGATTTTGAATATGAGTTATTATGGGCGATCCTAATTTGATTATGATAGCTTTATAATTTCGGATCTTTTTTATATTTTTTTGGCATGAAATGAAAATGAGGAGAAAATAAATTTTGAAGACGTTTAAAAGAAGAATATCTATGAATCCAAGAAGTTAAAATTTCAAAAATAGGAATTTGAATAGGTTTTGTGATGTAATGAAAAGATGCTGAAGGGTTAATATCTAGTAGTTTTCCAGATCCATTTTGAACGGTTTTTTTTTGTAATTTGAATGTTTGTTTCTTTAGAGATCTTTTTACTTTGAGGTATTTGTATAAATGGATTTTTTGAAGCAATAGTGGTTTTTTTTTTTTTTGAAAAGTAGAATAACTTTGTCCTTCATTCTTCGAATCATGAAAAGAATTTTGAATATAATCTTCAATTGAAAGAATAGGTATTGAAGATTTTTTCTTGTTCTTCCTTGAGGAAGAAGAATCCACAACTCTCAATTGTTTTTCTCAATTTTGTTTTGCAAAAACTCTATTGTTAAGAAATCTGCAAGAAAATTTGATTTACCTTGTATAAATAAAATTTCGAAATCAAAGCATGATAAGATGACTTGTCATCTTGCGAAAATCTATTTTGAAATAAGGTTTTTTTATGTTTTTTTGTAAAATGTCCTTTGATGCTTTGCAGTTTGTTTTTAAAATAATTTTTTTATTGATTAAATCATCTTGAAATTTTGAAATACACAAAATAATTGCTAATTTTTTTTTTTTAATAGGGAAATAATTTCTTTGATGTTCAATTCAAACACCATAATGGAATCTAATCAAATATTCTTGACTAGATTTGACGGGAATTTGTTTCAGGACTCTACCAAAACCTATATCAAGCGCATTAGTTTCTATAATAATAGAGGTTGTGAGATCAAAGATTGATAGACAATGTATACTTTTGACAGCATCTTTAACTTCTCGTGCCGCTAAATTATGCTTATGACTCCAAGTAGTGATGGAAAACGGGCCAAACGACTAGTGAAAACACGAGCTACGAGCTGCTCGGGCTTGTTAAATGACGAGCTCGAACCGAGCCGAGCAGAAAGTGACTCAATGAGCGGCTTGTGGGGAAAGCCCACAGGGGCTCGTGAAAAATTAAAAAAAGTGAAAAAATAATTTTAAAAAATTCAAAAAGCTCGTAGACTCGCGGCTCGACTCGTGAGCTCACGAGCTCGTGGGCTGAGCCGAGCTTACACACGAGCCACGATTCGGCTCGTGAGCTTGTAGCTCGTTTCTCACGAGCTCGAGCTGAGTTCGTGGGTTTAAGGGTGGAGATGCCGGCTCGACCCATTGTCATCACTAATGTCAAGGGATCGGATTTTTTTGTAGTCTTTTGAAAAGATGGACGCATAATATCCTTATCTTTTTAATAAAGTCATATACATAATCGACATACCCTAACAACCTTTGCAGAATAGCTTTATCTAGGATTTCATCAGGAAATTTATCAATGAAATCAAGACTTCTTTGAATCGGAGTTGGCCGCGTGTACTCTGACTGTCAAGTAAGTTGGAAGAGTTGTTATATGAGTGTGGTGGAGCTTTAAACGTGAGCCTTCAATATAATAAAAAAGAGTCGGGTTTGGGGAGAAACAAATAAAAGATATGGTCGCAAGAATATAACTTTGAGAGTCTAAACTTGTATTATTTTTAAAGGACGCTAAGTGTGAACTTTTATACTTGAGCAAGGCGAATGAAGGTTGTGGGATGAAAATGCACATGACCTCATCCAATTGATTGACCTTTCTTGTTGTAGATGCACATAGCCTCATCCAAGTGATTGATATTTCTTGTTGTAGACATCAATCAATCATAGCCTTAAAAGCTAATACAATTTTCGTATCCATAAGACTGTAGCCTTGGACTTGATCAAATAGGTTTGTGATGGCGACATTGGCAGTTAGTTACAATGATTCGTTTAGGATCTCTTCGCCACCGTCCTGGACCGACTCTTCCCATAGAATTCGTGTGTAATGGGGTCGACCTAACTTCATCTTGCTGGAGGAAACGGGTCGTTCGCACTTGAGGGTCGGTCTAATTTCGCCTCATGTTAGTGTATAGGGAGTGGGACCATCGAACGGTTTGTCACGCAGGAGGGTTGAGGCCACGTGGGAGTCCTTGTGTAGAGATGCGTAACATCTCTGGTACTCAAATGCATTCTTCATTTTAAGTCCTTGTGTAGTGATGCATAAAGCATAATATTAGTACAATATTGATAATGCATTCTTCATTTTAAGGCTTGTGTAGAGGGGGCCTCGTCTCTTCATAGATGCAAAGAAATTGGAAAACCCTCGTCCGTTTGGAAAAAAACAATTATTAGTGAATTAATTTATAAATAAATAAAAAATAAATGATAAATAAATAATTAGTACTTAAGAATAAGTTAAAAATGAAATTTTATCGATCCGGCAGTGATGGAGACTCGACTTGACTTTAATATTTTTTACAGAGAAAATAAAATACAGAAAACGTGCGGCTGGCACTAAGAAAAGTGGGGCCTACATAAAGTAGTAATTATAGAGGAAGTAGCGAGTCGACGCGGTTTTCTTCCACCGTCGAATACGTCAAAGTTCAAAGTCCAAAATGGTGTGCGATTTAACAGCCTTATGTTTTTATTCATCCATGGTAATTAAAATATTTTTAACAAATTTTGATAGAAGTTAATAAAATATGTGGTTGAAAAATTGTAAATTTAATAAAATATATGATTAAAATTAATTATTAACTTTAACTTTGATAAAAATTTAAAATATAATTTGTATCAAACCAGGGCTTTATATTATTTTTATTAGTTTAATTCCTTTGTTTTCAAATCCATGTTCGCTTATAAAAATAATGTTTTGAATAATATTTTTCGGAGAATGTGGTGTTAAAAAATAGAATTTATTTTTTAATTGTATGTTGAATTTGTTTTGGAATAATGCTACTTTTATATAAGACGTTACATAATAATTTACACACAGATATATTATCAAAAAGAGAATGATGATTTTTTTTTTATTTGATTGACGAAATTCTAACTAAATCATATTTCATGATTTGTATACGTAAATTATTATATACATATAGCACAATAGTATATATCTACTTACATCCTTAGAATCTTAATTGTTGCACCGGTTCATGAACTTGAACTGTTTAAATCAATATTGTGCACCAGTTTAGTGTGGCTATTTAGGAGATTTTTTTTTAATCAAATTTTGTTAGGTTTGATGTTGACATGTACAATTAAAAAAGAGGGATGCTGGTTGTCTCGAAATTAAATCCCGGGTCATTTGGCGCCCCCGGTTTGACCCGGAATTTAATCCCCGACAACCAGTTTTTTCCATTAAAAAACGATGGATGGCCTACAAAACAAAAGTTTGAATAGAATGGTTAGGTAGACACCCATTTCACACAATTTGTCGATTTTACCCTCTAAAGCCTGTTCAAAGGATCGTAATGCCTATTCCAAATAGAACTGAGCCCCGGACTTAATTTAATTTAATTTTCAATTAAGTTAAACAGATGCTAATTAACATACATTTGAGTGAATAATAAACTGGATTCTTGAATCTTGAATGTAAAATTCTAGTTAATATAATTAAATAAATGTGAATTTTAATCAATGAAAATTAATAATAGGGTTGTGGACATGAATGTGAAATTCTAATTAATATTAATTAAATGAATGTAAATGTTAATTAATTAAGAATTAATAGAAATGAATACTTGCATGAACAATGATTTTATAATATTTATAAGAGTTTGTAAATTAAATATATATTGAAAAATAAAAAGTTAAATATTATTGAAATTATTAAATTGTAATAAGGATATAATCGTAAAAAAAATATGATTCTCACTTGATGTGATATTAGTTAGAATAGATAGACGCACACGTAAACATAGCACTCTTTTTTTTTTCCTGCCCAGGGGTAATTTCATGATTCAAATTACATTTTATTAGGTATGAACAAGCTATAGTCTTACAACAAAAAAGAAAAAAAAAAGTATCGATTAAAATTTAAATTTTAATTTAAGTCAAAGACAACAATTCATTTCAATTACGTATTTTATGCGTCTCACAACTTTTCAAATGCACATTTAATCAATTTTTTTTTTTATCAAAATTTATTAAAAATTTGATTTTAATTCTCGTCAAATAGGGGCATAAACAATATGTCAAAAATAATCATGAAAAAACAAAAATAGAAAGAGATTACTCAATAAATCTTACAATGTGTTATTTGATTTATTTGCTTTCGCTTACCATTGTAGTCGTTTTATATGAAATATATGTAACGATTAATGATTTGATACATTAGACCATATAAACCACATTATTGCGTCAAACCGCTAAAGCGTTGGCTGATTTTGAAGGAACGACAACAAATCTTCGTCAGAGATTTCACGGTGAATTGAATCGCTCAAATTACAATTAGCGGGGTAGCTTTTCGATAACCATTTTAGAACATAGATGGGAGTGGGGCATAGGTTCTGCCCCCTGTTTGGTAGTCATTTAAAATGATTTTTTTTTTTTTAGAAAATGAATTTTGGAATAGTGATTTTATGAAAAATGTGTGGTTGAAAAGTATGAATTTTTTTTTTTGAATTTACGTGTAAAATATTTTATCGTGTCAGGTGTGATTAAAAATGAGTTTGAGAAAAAAACTTTTCGAAAAAATGGATATTAAACGTGCGCTATATTTTCGAAAAAATATGGTACCCTTTTAGGGACATATTTATCTAACTTTTTAAAAAATTATCATAAACATTAATGATGCATTTGATTTGCTATTTTCAAATTTTTAAAATGCTCAAAACTTGTTTGGCGTGTCATTTTCGAAAATACATTTTTGAGAGCAAGAATAAATATATAAAACAAAACTCAAAATGTCAATATACGAAACCTTCCACTTTTTGTCTATTTTTCAAATTTTGGCGTTAGGCCATCTCTAGTGCTACACTGCACCAAATGAAAATAATAATAATGTCCTTTATAATAATAATAATAATATTATTATTATTATTATTAAAAATTTTATAACAAACATGACACTACTTTTAGCAAATTAAAGAAAGGGCAAATTAGACTTAGCACCATTTTAGAAAAAATGGTGCAAAATTGAATAGTGTTGCATTTGAGCGCATTTGCACACAAAAATTGGCGCATTTTTGTGTTATGGCGTCTTCATTGGAGATGGCCGTAGAATCGAAAATTTTCCATAATTTCCTTTGTATTTTAAGAGTACTATACATCACCATCGATCTTAGTGTAGGTAATAATTACGTGATATTAAAATATAGATTCATTTAAATACAAATTAAATTATAATTGAATCTATAAATTGTAGCTGTTTAGATTTGTGTTCGAGTACTTAACTAAAAAATGATTTACGGTAAGAATTAGGTGAAAAGTAGAAAGAAAACAAAAACAGGAGAAAAAGATGTAGAAATAATTCTCAAGCGTGTACGTAACAATTAATATGCCCTCATAAAAAGCAATGTCAAAGACGGGTAGGAGAGATCACATAAGAAGGAGAGCTGCCCAGCAAGACTCTTTCCTTCCCCTTTTCTCTCCTTTCTCTGAAGAACAGGGCCCCTGTTTTTCTCAAAATCTCCGTCAACATGTATTCATTGAGCCAAAGCAGTTTTCTGGTAATTCATTATACCAATTTATCTTTAAATCTTTGTCCCAAAAGTTTTAAAATTATAAATTTCAGATTTAGAAATTATGCTCACTTGAATTTGTGTATATATGTGAATAAGAAAGACCCATTTCAAGAAAATTTATATATAAATCAAATCTTTTTGAAGTTTATGTAATTTATGTTGATTTTGTGCAGAATAATTCCCTTTCCGGGGTGTCTAGGGGCTTGACAAATTCTACAAATAAAAGGTTTTCAGCTCCACCTGTGGTGGTGTGTGCTGTGAGCTCTAATGGCAGGTCAGGGGATCGAAAGGTCAGTGTTTTGGAAAATACTTTAAAAGAAATGAGAGAAAATGCTCCATCACCTTCATCGTCAGTGGTAGAGAAAGAATCAAAATCGACGGTCGGTGGTGGAGTTGAAGATGTGTACGGCGAGGATAGTGCCGCAGAGGATCAGCACATCACTCCCTGGACTGTAACTGTTGCCAGGTTAGGAACAGATTTTCTTGAATATTTTTCTTCTTGTCTTATTTTTCTGGAGAGTTTTTTTTATTTTTATGTTGGATATTTTTATTTTCAGTTAATTAATAGATTTTTCAATTTTTATTTAGTAAAGATGAGATCTTTATATTTGTTCTGTCTTTGTAACATAATATTTTTCATTATTGGCCCTTTCTCTGATTTATTTATTTATTTTTCATTTTAGCTTCGCTTTGGAAGAGTATGCAGTATTTTCATTTTTTTAGTGACCTATATATATATATGAATTATTATAATTAAGTTCTGTGTTAGACTTGGTACAAATTGAAGAGAGAGATTTCATGAGTTACTGGTTATGAAGGCCTGTTTGTTTTCTAACTGTAGCTTGTATATCAATCACTTTCACTTGAAAATGATATTACTGTAGACTAAAAGCCTTGTGAACTGTTTAGGATCCAGCTATATAATGATTATTCTTAAGTCAAAATAAGAAATGCCAAAAATAATTGATCCTAGATTCATTTGTGTTCAACTTTGAGATGACTTTAGTAATTATTCTGAATGTCATAAACCCGAAAATGGTGCTGAGGTTTTATAATTTTGTAATTTCCTTTTCATTTTCTCTTTACACTGCAGTGGATATCCATTGTTGCGCGATCCACACTACAATAAAGGTCTCGCCTTTACTGAGAAAGAGAGGGATGCACATTTTTTACGTGGTCTTCTTCCTCCAGTGGTTATTAACCAAGATACTCAGGTTAATATAATATGATTTTCAAATTGGGAATTTTACATTATATTTTGTTTTCTCTAGTATTTCAAAATCCGAACTATTTGAGAATACTTTGTGCATTCTGTTGATAAGGTTAAGAAAATGATGCACAACATACGTCAATACCAAGTACCACTGCAGAGGTACATGGCTATGATGGATCTTCAGGTAGTTATGCATTTCTTTTCTGATGATAATGAATTCCACTTCTTTTGATATTTCACGACCATCAAATTGCATACTTATATGTTGATATTTTTTCTGATCTTCAGGAGAGAAATGAAAGGCTGTTCTACAAGCTTCTCATTGACAATGTTGAGGAGCTGCTCCCAGTTGTCTATACACCCACTGTGGGTGAGGCGTGCCAGAAATACGGGAGCATCTTTAGACAACCTCAGGGTCTTTTTATCAGTTTAAAAGAGAAGTATGTTTTGATGACGATGTATTAGTATATTTCTCAGGTTAGTGACTGGGAGGCATTTTTATCATGCATTTATACTGATTACTTGTACTATCTTTGCAGGGGGAGAATTCTCGAGGTATTGAAGAATTGGCCTGAGAAGAAGATTCAAGTTATAGTAGTGACTGATGGTGAGCGGATTTTGGGGCTTGGGGACCTTGGCTGCCAGGTATATGGACATTTAATGTGTTCTTTATTATTTATTTCTAGAATGAGTTTCACTATGCTTCTATGGCACTCGAAAATAATACAAGGGATTGTTATTTGCACTCCTAAAATAGCTTATTCCTACATTTCTTCCCTTAATACACACAGAACTTGTGAAGGGAAGTAGAGGAGGAAGCTATTCTCGGACTGTGAATAACAGTTTTTCTTTCTATAACGACACCAGTTTTGCACTTCAGTTTGTACGCTTTTTCATGAGCTGTTAATGAAGTTCTATGTTCTGAGTTGCTTCTGACCTTTTGAGGTTGCCAGGGAATGGGGATACCAGTAGGGAAGCTTTCCCTATATTCAGCACTTGGAGGCATTCGTCCTTCTGCTGTAAGTGTTTGCAAGGCTAGCTTTATTTTTTTGAAATTGCTGGTCCAAAAAGTCGTGTTCATTTTAGAAGAATTTGCCGTCTTTGTCAATATCTCAAATATGAACACTTACACCAAAACTTTGTCCCTGGTCTATATCAATGGCATGCATTATATTTCTATTAATGCAAGCTTATCATTTGTAGAATTAACATTTGCACTACCGATTTGTCTCATCCTAAGACAGAATGCTGGTAGGGTAATTTGTATTCTCATTACTGTTTAGGTTAGTGATTGGATCAGAAAACATGCTGCATAAGAGTGTTTGATGTTTTATAAGTGTTGTATCGTTCTATGTTTATTACTACTGTCACTTATATATATATATATATTGTGTGGAAGCTTATGCATTTTTATACCTTTCAGTGCTTACCAGTGACCATTGATGTGGGAACTAACAATGAGCAGTTGCTGAAAGATGAATTTTATATCGGACTTAAACAAAGAAGAGCAACTGGCCAGGTTAATGATCGGCTCGATTAATCTTGAATGTAGTCCTATTCTTTGAAAAAAATATTAATGAATTGTTCTCATCTCCAGGAATATGCTGAACTCTTGGACGAGTTTATGTCTGCAGTTAAGCAGAATTATGGGGAGAAAGTCCTTGTTCAGGTCAGTAAATTTCTGTAATTACAGATTTGAGTTACCACGCTTTCTGTAATTCAAACTCTCAATGAGCTTTTGATCTATATCGTACAGTTTGAAGACTTTGCAAATCACAATGCCTTTGATCTCCTTGCGAAGTATGGAGCCACGCATCTTGTCTTCAATGATGATATTCAGGTAACTAATATATTAATACTTCTCTTTTCTTCTTTACAAGTTTTGGGGCAACGGTTAATTATTGTGTTCGTTTGCAAGTGCGACTTTTTTCTTCTTGCTGGTGTCGTATGTTCTCTAATCGTGTACCTTTTCCTTATATGAACTTATCGTTATCTTGGTTAGCATTTCTATGTCGGTTGTGTTATTGTTTTTGGTTGCCTCGCCCCCAACCCCACCTTAGTTTTCATGTTGTGGGTATTTTGCGGTATATTCATCTTACCGATACCGATTCCATTTTTACTTGTATCAGGGTACGGCATCTGTGGTCCTTTCAGGACTTATGGCTGCCTTGAAGTTAGTAGGGGGAACCTTGGCTGAACATACATTCTTATTCCTTGGAGCAGGAGAGGTATTTCTTCAAGGCTCATCATATAATTCTTATTCCTTTCTAATTTTAAGGAAAGTAAAATATACAATTAAATTTTGTGTGATATATTTGTTGATTGACCATTTTTTGAATTCTTATGTTTATATTTCAAATCTGTTCTCCATCTCATTCTCTAGGCCTAATATCTTCTGATCTCTTGTTCATTCATTGCATGTTTTGCTAGCTTAAAAATTTCTAAAAGTTACTTTTTATTTCCACTTTCCAAAGATGTTTGGGACCTGGGTAAGTTACTTTTTGAGTTGAACAGTTACTTATTTTGAAAGTAACTCTGACCTTACTATCAAAATAAGTATCTGACTTATCGATAAATAAAATTATTTATTTTGAAACTTATTTACTTTTTAAGTAATTTTTTTGAGCGATTCTGAGCATGCTCTGATGATCTCCTTTACCTTCATTCTGCAAATTTCCCCCTGCCTTAATATGTGATTTTTATACTTTTTTCTCTCTGTCATCAATGCAGGCTGGCACTGGTATTGCAGAACTCATAGCTCTTGAAATGTCAAAACAGGTGAAAGCTCGATCTTTTTCGTCTTCAGCACGATGTTTTTGCTCTGCTTTCTTCTCTTTTTCTAGTTAAAATTAGGAGATAATTTGGGGATTCTATTATATTATGTCCATTTCTTACACGCAGACAGATGTCCCACTGGAAGAAGCTCGCAAAAAGATTTGGCTTGTGGACTCCAAGGTATTGTATTGAAGACCTCTATGTATTCTTCTGGTGCTTCCCGTCACTTTTGTTAATCGCCGATACTGAAAATCCTCAAAAACTTTTGCTTTGTTTGTAGGGGTTGATTGTTAGATCCCGCATGGATTCACTTCAACATTTTAAGAAGCCCTGGGCCCATGAACATGAACCCGTACAACATCTGCTAGATGCTGTCAAGGTGATCTCTCTCTCTCTCTCTCTCCCTCCCTCCCTCCCCATGCTTGTGTGTATGCAAGCATGTGCACACAGGCGCTTACACATGAGCATTGGTGCACACACTTTCTTTTTTTTCCTTAATGGTTGACTGGGACAAGCCCCACTGATCCGGACAATTTTATTTGCAAGGCCATCAAACCAACCGTTTTAATAGGATCATCAGGAGCTGGAAGAACGTTCACAAAAGAAGTGGTAGAAACCATGTCATCTGTTAATGAGGTACAGTGCGTTTATTTATGTTAGTTATGGTAGACATACTTCCAAATGGTTTGAACTAATATGACTTTGGATTGGAATGCAGAAACCTATTATTCTTGCTCTTTCCAAC
Organism: Fraxinus excelsior; assembly: GCA_019097785.1. Lineage (NCBI taxonomy): Eukaryota > Viridiplantae > Streptophyta > Magnoliopsida > Lamiales > Oleaceae > Fraxinus > Fraxinus excelsior. Next base: position 30,701,416 of record CM032628.1, on the reverse strand, counting down.
CCAACTTCACAGTCCGAATGTACAGCCGAAGAAGCTTACAAATGGAGTGATGGCCGAGCCATATTTGCTAGTGGAAGCCCCTTCGATCCAGTCGAATATAAAGGGAAGGTCTTTACATCTGGCCAGGTTCAGTTGGAACATCTCTCAACAAAGATTTATTGTTGATGTTAATGCAAATGAAGCCTTTTGAACTAACTTTCACTATTCATTTGTTCTGGTTTAGGCAAATAATGCATACATTTTTCCTGGATTTGGTCTGGGCTTGATTATTTCTGGCGCGATCCGTGTTCATGATGATATGCTCCTGGCAGCCTGTAAGTTACTGAAACATAACCTTGTTTGATAAAACTTCTATGAAAAGTGATTTTCCCTTCACATTTTCAACCACACATTCTTCAAAAAGAAAATCATTTTGTACATTTTCCCATATCTTTTCCCTACTTTTTAACCACACATTCTCCATAAAAATCACATTAAAAAAGTTTTTATTAAAATAGGGGTAAATTGCAATATGTGCTATATAATTGAAAACAACTAGATTGAGAGTATGTTTACGTAAGATTTTAAATGAATATTTTGTTACTGGTGAAAGTTGAAGTATAGTGCTTTGTGAAAAAACAAGAGCCATGTGGTTACTCTAAACTTGAAGTTGGAAATACGACCTCAATACTGCTTCTCTCGTATTAGTTGTTTTACATCATGTGCTAAATATTGCTGATCTCTCATTTTATGGCAACAGCGGAAGCATTAGCTGAGCAGGTTACAGAAGAGAACTTAGAGAATGGACTTATATACCCACCATTTGCGAACATCAGAAAGATTTCAGCCCAGATTGCGGCCAGAGTAGCAGCCAAAGCATATGAACTTGGTAAGATTCAAAAACCGTAATTATAAAATGCGTTAGCTAAATTGAAGTAATTTGTTATATCTAAATGTCTTGAGTTTTTATTTTAATTCTTCGTAGGCTTGGCCACTCGTCTACCTCAACCCGAAAACCTAGTGGCATATGCGGAGAGTTGTATGTATTGCCCTAATTATCACAGCTATCGCTGAACCATTGGAAAAATCTATGGATAGTCGTTCTCTAGCATAGTTATCATTTTTCATGTCATTGCCATTTTTTTTATTTGGGGTTTCCTTAAATTTTTTTTTATTTTATTATTATTATTTTTTTTGGGTTTCCTTAAATTCTCCAAGTGACACAAGGACATGTAAGATTAGATATTTGCTTATAAGAAGCACCCAAAATGTTGTATTGCTTGAAACTCTTGAGTAAGATATAAAAGCACCTTTTTAGAGCTTATTCGAGCCTGGGGTTGTACTCTTTGATTAGAAGTGATAAATAGCAGCAGCAATGGTAAAGAAGCTGTCGAAATTCCTTGTTCAATGATCTCCAACACATTTACTACTTATGTACCACTCGATATTAGATGTGTAAATGAGAATGTGGTGGTAAACTAGGAAATCTATACCAGGTCAAACGAGCGCTGACTCGAGCCTGGAAAATTTCAATAATGCTACTTGTACAACATTTGTTGGCATCCTTGTGTCCATCCATTATTAACATTCTCAAAAACTGTTTTTTTAAACTATTGGTTCGGATTTTTCCACCTCCAACATTGTCAACAATGTTTGTCAATCAACATTGTACAAATAACATTATTCGGGAAACTTAACTCGTTGTACACATCAGATTCGATATCAAGCTTTTGCACCATGCACAAGTTAAAAGTTGTAATGAAATACCTTTGGAGTCTTTTGTTCAGTTTAACTTTTAAACCAAAGAGAGAAGTGTCCTGCCAAATTATACCATTTAATTGCACTGAGCTTGAGACTTGGAATATGGACCTGCTTGGTTTCACCAAACACGATTAAGAGAAGAGGCGCGTGACAAAATTTGTTGATTGTCCTGTCTAATACGGTAAGTGCACAAAATGTGTGGATATACTTGTAGAATACTGTGACAAATTTTGCTTGGAATATCTTTTGTTACCTCAATCTTTACAAGTTTCGAATACAGTACTTGATTATGGGATTGGATTGAAGAGGACGGGATTAAGGAAATTGTATTTAGGTGGATTATGATGTATTATTCTTATACAATGCAACACCGTATTTGAAAGAATTACAAATACTGAAAAAAAAAAAAAAAGTACAACTTTTAGTTTTTTTAATTTATAAGTGATTTTTCTTACATATACATAAATTTACTAATAAGTAATTATTTTTTTTTTACTTATTGAGATTTTTAATTATAATTTATTTTTTAATGGAAGTAAAATTGTCACAAATAATTTTTTATTTATAAGTGAACTTTTAACCTACGATTAACTTTTTAGTAATATGTGATCGGAAGTGAATTTTTTACAAATAAGTAAATTCTTCGTTATACTACAAGTGAAATTCTTAGTTATTAGCTATTATATATTTTAATTCAATTCAATTTTTATTTTGAATTAATAATTCGATATAAATCCACCGTGGAGTAAAAGGGAGACACATCTCTGATTAATTTAATCTATGTAGTAATATTGCATGAAATTAAGTTAATCTTTTTTCGAACTAATAAGACATGCTAAGTGTTAGAAAAATGAGTTGGAAAAAATTGGAAAAGATGAGTATGTGGCAGAATTTGGCATAAGTTTTGAGTGGGACCCATTTGGCTAATTTGGAAGATGAAGATTGATTTGTCTTCTCTTCCATGAGTACATCGAAATCATGTATTTACTTGCCAAAATTGATGTTTGAGTGAATGAGAAATTAAAATTCAAAGTGTGTCGATTAAAAAGAGTTTATGTTGGTGAGAAAACTAGAAATGTGTGCCCCACATAAAGGCTCTCTCCACGTATGCGTGCAAGGGGGTGCAAATTATGGACCGAAATAGGCTTAGGACCTTGAACTTGTGTGCGGGTGCGACTTGTGTACACGAATGTCGAACCGAAAATGAGCAAAATTGGCCCCTTAAGAGTGTCTCTTGGTCGTGATATTGTTCAGACACTAAATCAGTTCGCCTAAGGAAACTGTGTGTAACACAGACATCGGGTTAAAAGTTTTACTATTTAATTTGTTTTTCAATTGCTAGATTATTAAATCTTTTATATATAATTGAATATGTTATATTCAAAGTTATATGCAAAAACGGTATGTGGAAATTCAGTGTTTAAATTGTTACATATTCGGTAATTATTCCATATACGGTTACCGTTGCATATACAGTAATTCTTGCATATACGATATCTATCTTGTAAATACGTTATCTAGTACTGAAATACTTGTCTTACAAACTTAAAACAGATTCTTTATTATAAATAAACTATTTTATTTTCAGAAATGACAATCGAATTAACCAACATGGATGTAACCCAAACTGTGGCTAATGCAAATTAGGCCGTGGGCTCTGCTATGGCTCAATGGCCAAGTCCTATTGTGGCTTAGACTATGGCTGGATTACCAAGTCATATTGTGAGTCAAACAACTGACCATACCATTAATGTTCAGTTAATCATGGAGAAAAATCGGAGAAATTCAATGACTTAACTTTCAATAGGAGGCAGTGGAAAATGCTATTTTATCTGACTACCTTGAATATTGCAAGACTCTTGACTGAAAGTACTCCAAAACTCAATGAGGGTGAGAGAGATATTCGAGCAATCAATGCATTTGATACTTGGAACCATTCGAATTTTCTGTGCCGAAACTACATTATGAACAGTTTAGAAGACTCGCTATACAACGGGTATAGTACTATGAAAACTGTTAAGCAGTTGTAGGAGTCTTTGGACCGAAAATATAAAACTGAGGATGCCGGAGCTAAAAAATTCATTGTCGGTAGATTCTTAGATTATAGGATGGTGGACTTTAAAACAGTAATCAGTCAAGTGCAAGAACTCCAAGTGATTCTTTACGAAATTCATGCCAAAGAGATGATGTTGAGCGAAACTTTTCAAGTGACTGCAATTATTGAAAAATTGCCCCCTCCCCCCGCGTGGAAAGATTTCAAGAATTATCTGAAACACAAACGAAAGGAAATGAACGTCGAAGAACTGATTGTTAGACTTCGAATTGAAGAAGACAACAAGAGTTCCGAGAAGAAGTGGTTCAATCTTGGTGTTGCTAAAGCTAATGTTATGGAGTATGGTCAAAGCAGTAAGACCTACAAAGCTGAGCCCAGGTCATCCAGTGGCAAAGGGACCAAGCTAGGGCTTAAAGATGGAATTTCTAAAAGGAAGTTTCAATGAAAATGCTTCAATTGTGACAAAGTCACAAGTTTTCGGAGTGTAGATTTCCAAAGAAGAAGAAAGAAGCAAATGTGGTTGAATACATGGCACATGATGTGTCAAAGATTAATCTCACAGCCGTCATTTTTGAAGTTAATATGGTTGGTTCAAACCTAAAAGAGTGGTGAATTGACAATGGAGCTACGATGCATGTGTGTTCTGATAAAATATTGTTTACTGCTTTTGAAGCAATTGAGAATGGAGGTAAGTTGTTCATAGGAAATATTCAGCAACTTCTGAAATCAATGGACAATGTAAGGTGGTTCTGAAGATGACTTCGAGAAAAGAGTCAACTCTTAACAATGTGCTGTATGTGCCGGATATCCGCAAGAACCTAGAGTCTAGGTCGTTTTTGAATAAGTATGGTTTCCGTATTGTGTTTGAATCAGACAAAGTTATTTTGTCAAAAAAGTGGAATGTTTATTGGAAAAAGTTATGTTTCTGATGGTATGTTTAAATTAAATTTAATGGTTGTTAAAAAAAATGAATAAAGTAAACTTTTTTGCTTACTTGCTTGAGTCTTCCAACTTGTGGCATGGTAGACTAAGACATGTTAACTATGATACTATACGTAGACTGGTTAACTTGAATTGTATACCCGCGTTCCACATTGATTCCAAACATAAGTGCGAAACTTGTGTTCGGACAAAACCACTTGATTTAATTCATAGTGACAAATGTGATTTAAAATTTGTACAAACAAGAGGTGGCAACAAGTACTTCATTACTTTTGTTTACGATAACACAAAATACCGTTATGTGTATTTGCTTAAAAAGTAAGAATAAAGCGATAGGAAGATTTATTCTATATAAGAACGAAGTTGAAAATCAACTTAACAAGAAAATTAAGGTGTTGAGATGTGATAGAGGTGGTAAGTATGAAGTACCATTTGCTGAATTCTGTGCACAACACGGAATCATATATGAAACTACTGCACCGTATTCACCGCAACAAAATGATGTTGCTGAAATGAAAAATAGCACTTTAAAAGAAATGATGAATGCAATGCTAGTAAATTTTGGGTTACCTAAAAACATGTGGGGAAAGCTGTGTTGTTAGCTAATTATCTTTTAAATAAGGTGCCCCAAAAGAAATTAGAAAATACCCCTTATGAGTTATGGAAAGGAAGAGAGTCTTTATATAAATATTTATGAGTGTGGGGTGTCTTGCTAAAGTTGCTGTCCCAATACCAAAGAAGGTGAAGATATGTCCGAAAACTATAGATTGCATTTTCATTGGATATTCACATAACAGTAGTGCTTATCGATTTCTTGTGTATGAATCTAAAATTCCAAATATACACAAAAACACGATAATAGAATCGAGAAATATTTCGTTATTTGAACATGTATTTCCACACAGGCCCAAAGAAGAGGCAAACTCTTCTAAACGGACATATGAGACTATGATTGAAAATAATCAGTACCAAGAACTTGAAGAGGAAGTTAAAGTTGAGCCAAGACGTAGCAAAAGGACAGAAAAACCTTATGGTCTAGATTTTCTGACATATATGCTAGAAAGTGAACATCAAAGCTTTTAAGAAGCTGTAAACTCTTTAGAAGGACCTCAATGTAAGGAAGCCATTAAAAGTGAAATATATTTCATTTTTCAAAATCATACATGAGAGCTAATGAATCTTCCTCCAGGAAGTAAAACATTAGGCTACAAATGGGTTTTCAAATGGAAAATGAAAGCAGATGGAACTATCGAAAAGTACAATGTCAGATTAGTAATAAAAGGTTATAGACAATGGGAATGTTTTGATTACTTTGATACATATTCTCCAGTAACGAGAATAACATCTATTATGATGATACTTGCAACTGCTGCTTTACAAAATCTTGAAGCACATCAAATGGATGTTAAGACTGTCTTTTTGAATGAAGATTTAGAGGAAGAAATCTATATGGAACAACCCGATGGGTTTTCTTCTTCAGGGTAGGAAAAGAAAGTCTATAAATTGGTGAAGTCATTATATCGTTTGAAACAAGTACCAAAACAACGACATGAAAAATTTGATAGTATCATGATGGAGTGTAAATTTAAAATTAACGAGTGTGACAAATGTGTTTACGTTAAAGACGCTAAAAATGATTATGTCATTTTATGTCTTTACGTTGACTTGCTTATTGTTGGTAGTGACAATAAGATTATTAAATCCACTAAAAACATGTTAAATTCAAGATTTGACATGAAAGATATATGTTTAGCCGATGTTATACTTGGTGAAAAACGCAAGTTCGACCATAACAATACCTAGATGGGGTGAATATGTATTTAATGCGGAATTAAAAATTAATTAACATGCAACAAGTCACAAGTTAATTATCTTTAGATGGTTACTCAAACAATCTAATTTTTTCTATGTTGAATTATCGCAACTTGAATGTAATAAACAGTAGAACATAAAGCAGTAAAGAACACAATAATTGTTCATGGAGAAACCTAATTGGAAAAAACTCAGGGCACTTTGCCAGTCAATCCACTATAAACGATTCAGCACTTACAGTCTACCAGACTAGACGACGACACGAACTATCTGATCTCCTAACTGCAATCCTGACAGCTCTTCTGAATTCTGTGCTCTCTTGTACCAATTCTATTTGCAATAACCAACACTTTCATGGAACTTCGCTATTCTGCAGCAGTCCTTAACTTGGTAGAATCGTCTATCTCATGTGGATCAAGAAGAACAACTCGTTCTTCACAGACTGAAACTCCAGTTGTCTTCCTTGATCTTCAGCACTCTCTGACAGATATGTAGGAAATAGGTTTTTGGTATTTGGACGTTGGATTCGATATTTTTCTGACCAAAACACTCAAGCAAGATAAATTTTGAAAGAAGTAATCAATAGATCTCTGACAAATGTAGCTTTCTTAATTATCAACCTTAAAGAATTCGTTCTGGACGTGTTCTGAAATTTATAGATAGGTCAAGAAACCCATGGGTCAGGAAAAAAGCTTTTAGAATACGAAAATAAAATTTCTCGTCTAAAGCTGTCGCTCAAGCAAGAATCCAGTGACAGTCGAGTGACAGTATGTTGCTCGAGCGAAGGAGGGGCGACGGTCCAGTGACTGTGCTTTTGTTTTTGCAGCTCGAGCCATAACCTGGCGATAGTCTAGCGAAAATCTGCGCCGTTTTCTCCTTTGTTCCAGACTCGAAACCCTAGACCTATTCAATTAACTTTTAACATATTTGCACATTACTCCTTGAACTTTCGTCAACTATCAATTTAAGTTATTTTGTCTACAAAATAGCCAATTACATAATCAACTAAAACCTAACAAACTCCTGATTTGGCATTCTGTGACAAAACACTATACTATGTCAAGGCAGTAATGAAATATAAAGTTACAGACTCAAAACAATGACATACCTATACTACAATTTGTCTTGAACGAATCAGCAGTATCTGTTTCCTGAAACAGACAACTTAAATACCAGTGTAAAATGTGTGAAAAACAGGATCAACAATAATCACAGTTCAAACAGTTCAATTGCAAGTGTCATTTGAACAAATGTAACTCATATAGCATATTATTCAGTTTTAAATCACAAGCGAAACTAAGATACAGTATCAATGCAACCCAACATACCAAAACGAAACATTGACACTGCTGAAATATCAAAAACTTAGTTTAGTAAAACTGAATCACACAAATATGCATGTGCTCCCCCTAACTGCAAACTCTCAATGTGTTTGAGCAGTAGGTAAATGTATCTACGTCTCTCTCCAATGACCCCTCAAGACATGACAAATACAAACAATCAAACCAAGTTTAAAGCATAATATGTCTATACAATATCTATGTCTCACCCCCATCAACTCCTATAAGACATATAATAAATGCAAACCACTAAATGCAAGTCAATTTGAAAATATCACATATATATTACACTAAACTTAAAGCTCTAAATATCACATATATATCAGAATGATAATTAATCCAGATTTGTAAATGACATACATTATGTAAGCTCGTAAATCTAGATATCACCAAGAAAATACTGTACAAGTCAACTACTACCCATCAACCTTAACAAAATACAAACTACCAACCAAAAACAAAAATAAAATAATCTACTCTCCCTTTTTGTCACAAAATGACAAAGGAAGAGCCTAAAATCTATACAGTCCCGGCAGCATCATCAGCATCATCGGAGTCCGTCCTCTCCTCGGGAGCATCATCATCCCAATGACAACGAATCCATCGTAAACCATGTTGAATGTAGCCAACAACACCCTACAATATCTCAAACTCGGAGGTGTGGCGATCAACAGTGGCACGAAGCTGTGTAAGCTCAGCCATCATCTGAGCCTGCTGCTCGATCATCACGGTCATCTGTCCCAAGAGAGCCACAGAGGGATCAACGAGAATGGAGGGAATATCAGCATGTGGAGAAATTGACTCAGAAGAAGGAGCCGAAGTAGACGGAGGAGGAGGCACCGAACCAGAAGTGGAAGGAAGGTCGATGGACTCAGGGGCAGTGGCAAATGATAGAAAATCGGAGGGGTCAAAAGAGATGAGGTCATCAATAGGATTGGCCGGCACAGTAGGATCAACTTGAGACTGCACAGGCCCATAGGTGGAAGCATGAGACATGCTCTGGGCGATAGTGGTATGGCCAATCGGTCGATATACCTACCGTGGAACCCCATCGGGAAAACTAGCTCCTATGGCAGTGACTAACCTATAAATGAGACAAGCATACGACAGCCTAACCCGAGTCCCCATGGTCTGGAATGTTCGCAAAATCTGCTAGCATATGAAGGAGGATAAGTCAATAGAGTCACCATGCAGAAGAGCATACAAAAACCGAGCCCTCTCCATGGGTAATGAAGGGGTATGGGAAACCGGCCACATATTTGTGCACACAATGAGCAACAAAACCCGTCGGTCAGTGAGTAAAGATCTAGTGTGCATCACACCTAGACCACCATCCACCGACGTGTTTAACATCGTGGATCGGACTAAAGTATCCGAAGGAAGTAAATTGGGGGTAAGATAGGGAAAGAGGGGGTGAACGACTCTCGGAATATGAATGATACTGGTAATGACATCCGGAGTGATCTTAACGACCGACCTCTAAGAAAAACCCTAAAAAAAGTACCAATAACATCATGGATGTTACTGTAAAACTCCTGAATAAGCAACGGAAGAGGAGGAGTCAACTCAACTAGAAAAGGTTCCTAGCCCCGGAAAGTGAAAATAGCAGCGAGATTGAGGGACAGATCAGACATGGTGACCTCACACTCAAAAAGAATGGGGCGTTGGGAAAACTGCGACCCAAAAACATCTTGGGCGACAACAGAAATGAACCTAGTACGACTAAAGGATGTCGAGGTACCAGGAGTAGTGCATGCTCTCTTGAGCGACATCTGAAAGAATTGAATTACAAACATCAATAACACCTCAATATAGGATAAATGACGCCATGAAATGCATGGCATGCATGAATGTACGCAAAACGAGGCAACAAAACTGACATGCAACGTACCCTAAAGACAATGCAAAACGACATCAACGATGCCTAGATGTAGGTGACGTGAAGACATTATACGTGCGATGGTGCCTTAGACGAAGGGACGTAACGTCATGACGTAGTGACATAACACCACGATGGAGGGACGTGATGCCCCCGTGCGGTGTCACTACCAACCAAACAAGCCAAACCAACCCAAATGCACACTCATAATCATCAATTCGACACCAACAATGAAAAGCACCTCCAATATTAATCAAATATCAATCCAAACCTCGACTCACGTTTAACTACAATTACCTCCAAACCACCACCCAACTCCAAAATCACCTAAACCAAGGTTCACAAGCTCAAACACCATATCACCAATTCTACATCCAACATAATCGAGTCTAAACACACAATGAAGTTCAAAACTAAATGAGAACTCGTCATCAATGAACAAGCAATGCCAAATCACCCAAAAATGATGCACAATGTGATTTCATGAAGGAAGACAATCTTAAATGAATGATTATCAATGAAAATGTAATCCACATGTAGTGTATTGCAATATACTTTCAACAAGAATCATTAATCAATGAAAAATTCCACAAAATGTAAGAAATAGCGAAAAATCGAAGTTTTCGAAATTTTACCTTTGAAGTTCTAAAATTTGATGAAATATTGATGCAATGAAGTGGAATAAGTTGATCAAAATGATGGAAAATCAACAATTTTAGGTGGGTGACAAAAATTTTGAGTGAAATCAAGAGAAAATATGGTAAAAATGCGTGAAAACCCTGAACTGAAGCGTTTTTGTTCAAAATCACGTTCGGGTTGAGCGACAAGCGAGCGAGACAGCTTCTACTGCTGTCGCTCGAGCCAGAGCTAGCGAAAATGAAATTGACACAAATAGCACCAACACTTCAATGATCAAAATCAAGCATGCATTCACAAGTCGAGCATTATCAAACAGACCTTTCCACGTACGCAGTTAATTCAAGATGGAGTAAAGTGTATAAATAACTCACGTGTGTAATGTGCCACTATTTTATCGTGAAAACGACTCCAAACCTTAATTTTGTGAGAAAGAACATACAAAACATTATTTATTAAATAAGTATGATCCCTACAGATGAAAGTCAAACCAGAATAAATTTTAGGACCTGAAAATGAGCTCAATTAAATAATAAATTTTCTTTTCTCCCCTGAACATGAGCATACAGTATTTTTCATCGCTTTTCTTGTAAATATTATCTTATGTGCAGACCCTGTCCATTAAGCCACTGACATGACCCCTGTAATGAGCTTTAGATCGGTTAACCCAAGTCAGATGACCATAGGCACCAGGTTAACCTAACCGGTTTAATTATTCGAGTTAAATCGACTTCAAACAGAGTATAAGACGAACCAATTAAGTACTCATATTTTTTTCATCATACATGTAACAATGAAGGGTAACTAACACGAGCTAAGGTCATCTAAATGTTGGTCAATTCATGTTCGAGGTTACCTTACTAACATGTGACTGCCTCAATACTCCACATTAAACCGAACCAAGCAATTGAAATAACATTGTAGAACATATAATTGCTTACTTGGATTCACATAGCTAGTTTAAAATGAAAGTGATGCGTTGTTTGCTAGAACGAAAATATTTTTGCATTTTTCACAATTTTTTTGTTTTAACATTTTCAATGTTTTTGAATTTTTCTGTATCGAATGAAAAACTCACACAAACAAAAGGAATGTCAAGCACACATGATAAATAAAAAGTAAAAAACAAAGAGCAATGAAAAGCAAAACAAACCAAATACACGCATGCAAAGTGTAAGATGAATGCGAAAAGCATTAGTGTAAAGGACAATGCATACAAATACCCATGAATGGGATCAGTGTGGTGCATAAGCACCAGTGACTTTCCATACGATCAAGATCAAATGGGTAGAGATAGCCCTAGACCCATGCCTTCCTAGCAGTAGAGATAGCCCTAGACAATTGAGAGATCATTTCAGTCAACTGAAGAACTTGACTGGAAAGAGAATTGACCTGACTAGGAATATCTTGATTTCTATCCCTGTGCACACGCAAAGGACACCTCACCCTAATGTGACCCAAGATGCCACAGCGATGGCAAGTGGGTACAAAACTCGACTTAGACACATATGAATGATGAAATCAACCTTGAGGTGCAGTGTTCTTACGAGACCTAGGTGTCCTACTTCCTCTGACATGCTCAGTTCTGGGATCATGAAATCTAGCAATGTGTGGCTGAGTAGAAGTAAGAACAAAAGAAGTCTTAGAGGTACTGACAGAAGTTGAATTGTTCTTAACATAACCTATACCCCATCTATCACCAGCAGACTTGTTTATCCCAAGCAGATTATCCAGCTTCTGTGAGCCACTTATGAATGATTGGAGTTGAGCGTTGGATTTATCAAGATCTAACGTTAATGATTTAACTTTGTTTTCCAAGTTTTCATTATCAAGCTTCAACTCACTCACTCTCTTGGTCGAGTCTTGAAGGTCACTCAACATTTTTTCATGTTCAAGCTCATTCACCTTTTTCAGAACGGCTTTGTTGACCTTCTTGATTTTGAGACTCTCCTCAAACAGCTCACGATAGGACTCGTGAATATCTGTCTCATCATCAGACATTTCAGCAGATTGCTCACTCTCATTCTCTTTATCCCCAATCTCATTTTCACGTTCGGATTCGATAGCAGCAATCGAGGTGAAGGCCATGAATTTTTGTTCATCCTCACCTCCGAAAGTCTCATACTGAGAACAGGAATCCGAGTCCTCATCACTCATGGTCACAGTTAAAGCCTTACACCTTTCTTTATTCGAGCTCCTATTCAGATTTGGATATTCATTCCTATAGTGACCAAAATCCTTGCACTAATGGCATTGACATATTGAGATTTCTTCACAGGAGTCTTAGAAGTGTTTCTCTCACGCTTACCTCTCAAGAGTTGATTAGGGACATCACTATTATGCTCCTGAGGCCATTTTCTATTTCTCATCACTTTCTGAATTTTTTTAACAAAATAGGCAATTTCATCATCCCTAAGTGTCTCAGTGTTAGTGGACTCACTCTCAACTTCTCCAACAATGTTCATGGCAATGGATTTAATCTTTTTGGGCTGTGAGATGGTGAGCTCATACGTTTGGAGAGTCACTACAAGTTCTTCAATTTTAACATCATCAAAATCCTTACTTTTCTCTATACCAGTCACTTTCGGCCTAAATCTCTCTGGCAGTGATCTAAGGATTTTTCTCACAACTTTCGACTCTGAGATCCTCTCACCAAGGTTAAAGCTGGAATTCACTATGTCATTCAGCTTAGCATAGAAACTATCAAACGCCTTATCCTCAGCCATCCTTATCTCTTCAAATCTAGATGTCAACATCTGCAGTTTAGAGTTCTTAATAGTTTTAGTTCCCTCGTGTGTGGTTTCTAGAATATCCCAAACTTCCTTAATAGTTTCACATATCGATACACGCCTAAACTCCTCAACAGATACAACCATGAACATGGCATGAAGATCCTTACTTTCCAACTACACTCATCCACTTCGTTTTGGTCTACAAGGTAATAGTAGTGGGTGTAACTACACTATCAACAGTTGTTGAAGGCAGAGTCCATCTAGTTAGCACAGAATTCCAAACATATTCATCCAAAGCCTTAAGAAAAGCTCTCATTCGAACCTTCCAATAAGCATAATTGCTTCCATCGAAAAATGGAGGCATGGACAACGAATGACTCATCTAGACTAAGCGAATAAGGGTCAGGAATCAAAATAAGGCTCTAATACCAATTGAAAAACGCAAGTTCGACCCTAACAATATCTAGAGGGGGGGTGAATAGGCATTTAATGCGGAATTAAAAATTAATTAACATGCAACAAGTTACAAGTTAATTATCTCTAGATGGTTACTCAAATAATCCAATTTTTTCTATGTTGAATTATCGCAGTTTGAATGTAATAAACAGTAGAACATAAAGCAGTAAAGAACATAAGAATTGTTCATGGAGAAACCTAACTGGAAAAAACTCAGGGCACTTTGCCAGTCAATCCACTATAAACGATTCAGCACTTACAGTCTACCAGACTAAACGACGATACGAACTATCTAATCTCCTGACTGCAATTCTGACAGCTCTTCTGAATTCTGAGCTCCCTTGCACCAATTCCATTTGCAATAACCAACGCTCTCTTGGAACTCTGCTATATCCTGCATTAACCCCTAGCTTGGTAGAATCATCTATCTCTTGTGGATCAAGAAGAACAACCCGTTCTTCACAGACTGGAACTCCAGTTGCCTTCCTTGATCTTCAGCACTCTCTGATAGATATATAGGAAGTAGGTTTTTAGTATTTGGATGTTGGATTCGATGTTTTTTTTACCAAAACACTCAAGTAAGATCAATGTTGAAAGAAGTAATCAACAGATCTCTCACAGATGAAGCTCTCTTAATTATCAACCTTAAAGAATTCGTTCTGGACGTGTTCTGAAATATATAGATAGGTCAAGAAACTCATGGGCCAGGAAAAAAGCCTTTAAAATACGAAAATAAAATTTCCCGTATAAAGCGTCGCTCGAGCGAGAATCCAACGTTAGTCAAGCGACAGTGTGTCGCTCGAGGGAAGGAGGGGCGACAGTCCAGCGACAGTATTTCTGCTTATGCAGCTCGAGCCATAACCTGGCGACAATCGAGCGAAAATCCGCGCCGTTTTCTCATTTGTTCCAAACTCGAAACCCTAGACCTATTCAACAAACTTTTGACATATTTTCACATTACTCCTTGAACTTTAATCAACTATCAATTTAAGTCCTTTTGTCTAACATAATCAACTAAAACCTAACACTTGGAATCAAAATTTCAAGAACATTAGATGTGCTCATTCTAAGCCAGTTACATTACGTGGACAAAATTCTAAAAAAGTTCAGTAAGGATGATACGGCATGACTAGAATACCGATAGATATAAGTCAACATCTATCCAAGAATAAAGGTGAAAGTGTTTCTTAAGTAGGATACTCGATAATTATTGGAAGTCTGATGTACTTGATGAGTTGTACAAGACAAGACATAGCGTACACAGTCAGTAAACTGAGTAGCTATACGAGTAATCCAGGAGATGATCACTGGAAAGGAATAGTAAGAGTACTAAGGTACTTGAAATATACTTGTAATTTTGGACTGCACTATACCAGATATCCAACTGTCATTGAAGGATATAGTGACGCTAATTGAATATCTGATATAAAAAACTCAAAGTCTACTAGTGGATTTGTGTTCACATTGGGAGGTACAGCCATTATTGGAAATCCTCTAAGCAAACTGTTATAGCCAGATTTACAATGAAATCTGAGTTTATAGCACTAGATAAATGTGGTGAAGATGTTGAGTGGTTACACAACTTCTTAAAGGATATTCCAAGATGGTCAAAACTCGTGCCAGCAATTTGCATATATTGTGATAGTTAATTAGCAATTGGAAAGGCACAAAGTAACGTGTATAATGATAAGTCTAGACATATACGTCGTAGACACAATACCATAAGGCAACTACTCTTAATTGGAGTTATCACTATTGACTATGTAAAGTCAAATGATAACATTGTGGATCCGCTAACCAAATGGTTAACTAGAGAGTTAGTTGAAAAATTATCGAAAGGAATGAGACTTAAGCCCTTGAATGGATAAGTTAATACAAAAAAAACACAACCTAGTTGACTGGAGATCCTAAGATCTAGGTTCAAATGAACAACCTAATTGTAAAGATTTAATAGAATTACTATGGGGGATGTTACCCCCTGTCCATTCCTATGATGCAACAGTGATATCCGTAAAGGTGAAGGATAAGCAATAGGCTTTTAATGATTCTTATGCGTCGAAATTCGAGCCAAGTAATGTGGGTTACTTGCAATAAGAAACCACCTATGTGAGAGAAAAGTATGACCGTTTCTAAGGAAATTGTGTGGGGCAAAATTCTTGTGAACTCTCACAAAACCATGTGTGTGTTCATGGCCAAAATGTACATAATAATGAGAATTGAAATGTATTAGGAAGAATCCTGTGGGGAGTATATCATCGTTTACACAAACGGCAGAATAGTTTAAAGACATCGCATCTACTGGTCAGCTAGTAAAGTAAATGCTTTCACAAAGGAAGGTTCAAATGGTAATACCTACCTATCCTATGCATGTTTCAATCATTGAACTTTATCAAGTCGTCATGTATCACATTCATGTGTCGCTCCCAATTTTCATTCATGTGGGGGATTGTTAGAAAAATGAGTTGGAGAAAATTGGAAAAAAAATGAGTATGTGGCTGAATTGGCATACGTTTTGAGTGGGATCCATTTGACTATTTTGGAAGATGAATATTGATTTGTGTTTTCCTTCATGAGAACATCGAAATCGTGTATTTACTTGCCAAAATTGATGCTCGGGTGAATGAGAAATTGAAACTCAAAGTGTGTTAATTAAAATGAGTTTGTGTTAGTGGGAAAACTAAAATGTATGTCCCACATAGGAAGTAGATGAAAACAAAAATCACTTTAAATATGGTTGCACTTTAGGAGGGTGTAATCATGAGTAGTATAGAGGCTTTCTTCACATGTGCGCGTAGAGAGATGCAAATCATGGACTGAAATAGACTTCGGACCTTGAACTTGTGTACGGGGGCGACCTGTGTACACGAATGTCGGACCGAAATGAGCAAAATTGGCCTCTTAGGAGTGTCCACGTTTTGCTACATTTTTATTCTTCAACTGAATTTTCATTTTTTGAAACTTTTGAAACCCTTTTTGTAATTGCCATTAAGTGAATGTGCAAGTTACACTCTCAAGAGACTAATATTTATGTCTCGTTTTTCTACTTTTCAACACAAAAAAATTCATCTGCTATACAAGAAACTTTTCTGCATACAATTCTATTTTCTGTCTGCATACGTTTTAATTTCTGTTTGAGTCTTGATCGTGATATTGTTCAGACACTAAATCAGTTGGTCGAAGTAGTATCTGTAGTACTCAAAATCTACTAGTTTTACCATTGTATCATGGGAAACAGATGCTCGATTTAAACCTCAAGTACAGACAGTGAGGAGACGAATCTATTTTAAGGAAACTGTGTGTAATACTGACCTCAGGTTAAAAGTTTTACTGTTTAATTTGTGTTTCAATTGCTAGATTATCGAATTTGTTATATATAATTGAACCTGTTATATTCAAAGTTATATGTAAAAATGGTATGTAAAAATCCAGTATTTAAATTGTTGCATATACAACAATTCTTCCATATACGGTAACCGTTGCATATACGGTACTCTTGTATATACGGTAACTATTGCATATACGGTGATTCTTGCATATACTGTAACTGTTGCATATACGGTATGTCTTGGTTAAAAAGCTCACAAAATGTTCATAATAATATGCAATTCTTATATTAAGTTTTCGAATATTTTGGTTAAAAGCTTCCATAATGTCTTCTCAAGCTTTCCAAGTTTTATTAAAAAAAAATTAAAATATCAGGAAAGTTTTCCGGAGTTTCTAAATTGTTTTGAAGAATTTTGGTTTTCAAATTGTGTTCTAAACGGAACGCTAGCATCTTAGAAGTTTTAGCACATCCAAGTATTTCAAAGTAATCAACCTATTGGTTGGGAATAGGGGATGACGAAGAAGATGAAAGAAAGACGACGTATTTCAAAATTAGTTAATTTTGGGGGGAGGGGGGGGGGGGGGGGGAGGACTATTTTTAATTCTCTCCAACTCGATCATAAACTCTGTTTATTACAAAATCCTCTTAAATAAACAAGAGAAGCAAGAAATACCATTCATGGACCACGTCTAAGAGGCTGCATATCTCATTCTTAAAGTAGCATTAATTTTTAATTTTTTCAAAATTTAGGTACCTCTAGAGATGGTGTCACGCAGTGAGAATGCTTAACTCCCCATTCGGCACGGCAAGCACGCTAACAGTTAGGCGCGATGCCTATCTTACCAACAGTGCACTATTGATATATGATCATATGCAGGTATTCTCCCTTATATCCTACTCATAGCATGCATATATGCCAGTTGTTTGGGCTTGCTTGCCAAAGAATAAGGTGAGGGCGACCTTGAGGCGTTGAACCTCGGGAACCAAACCTGCGATCCGTGAAAGTTGGTATCAGAGCGGGATCGCTCGAGTATGCGGTGTTGTTATTGGACAATGTCGTGTGTTCTTGCGGAGAAAAGATTTTGGGCCACGGATCATGTCGGCAAGCTGGCGGGATACGACGAAAGAAGCTGTGGAGAAGAATGATGAAGAGGGCAGCGTTGCACAATTGCCAAGGTGCGTTTCAAGGAGTTTTCGAAGAGCGCACCGTGCAGGGCATAATTCGACATGCGTTGAGGCGCTGCGGTTTGGAGACTGTCCACCCGAGGAACTAATGCTTAGAGAGACGGAGGGTGAAGGTTGGTGTCGGAGGCGACAAGTACGAGTTACTGCAGGTTTGGAGGCATGTCCATATGGAATGGTGCCGTTGTTATCCTTGCAACGAGACGGATGCGTGTTGATGTAAAACTCTCTTCTCGCTACGGGGACGTAAGCGAATTCGAATGGAGGAGAATGTCACGCAGTGAGAATGCTTAGCTCCCCATTCGGCACGGCAAACACGCTAACAGCTATGCGCGATGCCTATCTTACCAACAATGCACTACTGATATATAATCATATGCATGTATTCTCCCTTATATCCTACTCATAGCATGCATGTATGTCAGTTGTTCGGGTTTGTCGGCCAAAGAATGAGGTGAGGGCACCCTTGAGGCGTTGAACCTCGGGAGCCAAACCTGCGATCCGTGAAAGATGGTCTGGTATCCCAACTTCTGGAATTGAAGTAATTGCTCTTCTTCTGTCCCCAGAATATGTGCAGACTAGTATTATATCATTTAGCTATGCCAAAGAAAAAGGAAAATCAGAAATCACGCTAACATAAAATCGAAGGAAAAATCAGAATATCTGCAAACAAGAATCATGTCACTTAGCAATATCAAAGAAAAAAGAAAATCAGAAATCACAATAACATATAATCGAAGGAAAAACCAGCACGGGGACAGCTAAGATTCTTAAAGTCGACTCGCATAAGAAGACCAGCCAGAAAGACTTCAGCTGGACTTCCATAAGAAAATCAACCAGAAATACAATGGACACCATTGCACCAGAAGCTATACATATATAAATCATCTTGCCATTATTTGAGTTACAAATGGCAATACTAGCTAAGAAAGATTTATATAGAGCTAGAGCCTCAATTCAGCAAGAGAAGACAAAGTTCCTGAATTTGATGTCTTCAAATTTAATTGCTTGAGTTATCAAATTCAAGCAAAACATGTTAACTAATATGAATTCTCACGAAAGGGAAAAATAGTTAAAATAACATAATGAAACATAAGAAAACCACCATCTTTATTTATTATACATGATCAGTTCGGTTGCCATTATCCCATTAAGAAAATTCTATGTTGCAGTTTAAAGCCAAATCAACCTATATCCTCTACAATATATTTACCCAAAAGATTAAGTAGAAAGCAATAAAGAGTCAAGTACACAACAGATAAGAGGAAGGAGAGTGATAATCCACTATTTTACTGTACTGCAAACTGCATGGAACCGACTAGCTTCACCCTTGGTTTGATAAGAGCTGCTGAGCACTTGGATGAAATGCTGACCACCTTTAAGTCTCCCCTGATAGCAGGAGAGTGGTAATTATTTGATACGGCCACTGCCATCCATTCCTAAACTCAGCTGACACATACCCATCAGTCCCTCAATGTTTGCTGCTTCTTTCAGATTTACTGGACTTGAGTTAAAGTTCTGATGATCAGTAACTGCAGCTCCACCATTCTCTATAGAGGATGAATTTGGTGGCCAAAGTTGAATTGGCAAAGGCAAAAAAGCTGGCTTGAGAGAAAGATCGAGAGAAGGCACTGAACGATTGGTTTCTGCCTCTTGAGAAGACAAAAGCACGAGCTGTTCGTTGTCAGTTCCAGCTGTTTGAGGGGGGATGCCAAATTGTACTGGAATTGAAGATGGATTTCTAGCCTGATATGCATGATTGTCATAAAAAAAAAAAAAAATCAATGAAAAGAAAATCAGTCATATAATCCTTAATTTATTTCAGATTTTCGATTGCCACAACTTATAAGCATTCAGACATTTTCACGTGCTGAGCAAAATAAAAGGGGGTGAAGTGCATTACTGACAAAAACAGCACGGATTATTAATGATTTTTCTTCATTTAAGATGATGTTAGCGACTGGAATAAGTGGTAATCTTATTTGTGCATTAGTTTCCGTGTGCAAGTGTGGATGTCTCTACTCGCATATAGGGTTTTTCTTTAATATGATGTACCTTGAATATATAATACAATATTTGTTAGCGAGATAGGATCAAGACAAACCGTGTCCAGCACCATGTCAAAGAGGCTGGATCTTCTCTTTCCCCGCGTAGCAGAATTACAGTGACGATTGAAGAACTTCTGGGCATGGCTTGCTACCTGGGTTGGAGTCTTTGATGGAACAAAGTCTCTTGATATATGCCGCCACTCTCCTTTCCCAAATTTCTGTAGACCAAGAAGGAATTGTCGATGCTCTTCGTGTGTCCATGGAACACCTGCAAACCAAAATCCAATCACAATTATTGAAAAAGATTGGAAAATAAAGCTCCCTATTTTTTCATCACCTACTAGTAACGTTAAATGGAAGCTTATTAATCACTAGTGTTTAAAAATATGGTTATAACTCTATAGATAAAAGAAAACACTCAGAATCAAGCTAGAGAAGATAAATTACAGGAGGCATACTGAAGATGTCGAAAGTGAGGAAATAATGCTACATGAAATGGCATTTTCATATGGATAACGATGCCATAGATGCGCCATTGATCCCAAGAACAATAAAGAGGTCCAATGTCCTATTCTTCAACTACAAGGCTTAAAGACTTCACAGGATACAGAGTACTACATCGAGGAATTACAAGGAAATTATCAGGGAAAACATACTGCAACGAGTCACCAAAATGCTACTTCTCTTGTTACTAATCCTTTCCATGTGCTGAAAGTAACAAAAAAGGTAAAGGGAAAAAGCTTTTTTTGCCAACTCATATTCTAATTGACGTAAATACGACAGGAAGACAGTAACAAATAAGTGATATTGATTAACTAATCTTCAATTTGTAAATTTTCACCTGTGTTAGATGAGTGAAAATGACAAAGCAAAAGCGACAAAGATCACCAGTTTCTCATACCGGCCAAAAAAGCATTGGCTTGTCGTTACTGATCCTATAATGCAATATATCCAGGCAACAATCAAATGAAATTATTTAATGTACACGTAAACATGTAGATAATGGTGTTATCAGGGACAAAGATATGCACACACTTAAAAGATTCTGCAGTCCAATAAAATGGAGACAGAAAATAGGAAAAACAAAGCGAATATACAAATTATGTGAGAAAATAAATTACAGCTAATAGAAATCCATGTCAACCCCATAAATGTTATGGGATATTCGGGAGATAAGAGTAAGATAAAAAAACTGTATAATAACTATCTTTTCTATATTTGATAACATTATGATCAAGCAAGTTATCCTCTTCCCTTCCCCAAACCAATTACCCCTCCCAAAATCATTAAAACTACTCTCGACTCTTTATCCACTCAAATGAATGTTCTTTACTAAATTAATTCACGTTTATTTACAGTGCAAAGAGCTTCATTTTCTTTCCTTTTTAGTCAAACCTGCAAAATAAATTAACATTCAAAGAGTATTCTGAGTCAATCCCAAACGTGAAAGTCAATATTCAAATTTAACTACCATGTCAAGAGACTTTGAAGTCCCTTTTTAAATAAAATTGAATTAAAAAATTGGTATTAGGGTCAATCATCAAATTAAATCAACAGTTTTCGACTCAAATCAATATATTAAAATAACATCAAAAGATTTTTTATAGTTAATCTTGAATATAAATCAACATGCAACGCATAAACACCCCACATTAATACAAATTAACTCAATTAAACGCACATGCAAAGCAAAAAATTAAAAGATTCCCCAAATTAACTCAATTAAACCAACATGCAAACATTAAAAATCCAAAAATAAAACAAAATCAAAACCTTTTCTTTTCTGGGCTCGAGGGAGAGCAGCAGAAGCAGAATCAGAACCGCGACCTGGACCGTCGGAATGATACCCATCGGGCGAATCCGGCCCGGCAGCAGATGAGGAGGCATGGTAGTTCGCGAGGTTACCCATGCTAAAACTCTTCTTAATGTAGGATCCATCTATCAACCGCACCCCAAACAGCGTAAATCCACCGCCATCAGGGCCTCCGTCTCCGTCTCCGCAGCCACCGCTCCCACCACCACCGTCGATTTCTTTGCCGGTCCTCATTGGACAAGTGCGCGAGTTATGCCCATTGGCGTTACAAAACGAGCACTTCCGCTTCATTTCCCACTCAATCCAAATTTGGATAATAATATATACAGTTATATGAGAATGTGTGTGTGTATTATGTACGAATATGCATATATAAACATGATCTGTGTGTACAGACAGAAAGAGAAATGGAGTTTAGGGAGAGAAAGAGAAAGGGGTGGGGTGAGAGAAAAATTGTTAGCCTTTGGATTTATATAGTGGCAATCTAATTATGGAGATCAAGGATTTGGGGATAACTACTGGATTAGGATTTACGCGGTTGTTTTTGTATTCTAGTTGGTCGATGACGAAGTTTCCTTGAAATGACTGCTTACTCGTCGAGCTTTTAGGAGGTGGAAATTGGGCTTTTCGGTGACGCGATCTTTTGTTTGTAGTTTAGGCTCACCGAATTACAATTGGAAGAAGAAAAATAATGGACTTTTTTTTTTTAAAAAAAAAAAAAAAATAGGTTTCTTAAGTATAAATTATAGTATTTCAATATTAATTTGATCTGCATGATTGTGGGCCACTTGCAACATTAACTCACGATAAATGAGGAGAATTCCATGTAGACGAGTCATGTTCACATGTAATCGACTCATTACTTTTGACCTATGATCCTTTGTGGGCAAGCTTGCCCCCAGAAGATCTTTTCCTACGAGGCAAATATCGACTCATATTGTTGTACCCAGGTTTTACGGATCGCAGGTTTGGCTCCCGAAGTTCAACGCCTTGAGACCACCCTCTCCTCATTCTTAGGTCGGCAAGCCTGAACAACTGGCATATACGCACGCTATGAGTAGGATATAAGGGAGAATATTTGTATATGATCATATAGTATTAGTGCACTATTGGTACAATAGGTCTCGCACCTAGCTGTTAGCGTCTTTGCCGTGCCGAATGGGGGGGATAAGCGTTATCACTGTGTGACATTCTCCCCATTAGAATTCGCTTACGTCCTCGTAGCGAGAAGCGAGTTTCATATCAACACGCATCCGTCTCATTGCAATAATAGCAATGACACCACTCCATATAGACAGCCATTCACGAACCTGCAAAACCACATACTTACCGCATTCGACACTAACCTTCACCCTCCGCCTCTCTGAGCATTGGTTCCTCAGATGGACGGCCTCCAAATCTCAGCTCCTCAACGCATGTTGAATAAAGCTCCTACAAGGTGCGCTCCTTGAAACTCCTTGAAAGGCACATTGGCAATTGCGCAACGCTGCCCTTTCCATCCTTCTTGCCCACAGATTCCTTCGTCGTGTCCCGCCAGCTTGCTGACACGATCTGTGGAAATCTTTTCTCTGCAAGAACACACGATATTGTCCCATAACAACACCGTATGCTCGAGCGATCCCGTTCTGATACCAACTTTTACGGATCGCAGGTTTGACTCCCAAGTTTCAACGCCTCGAGACTGTCCTCCTCTTATTCTTAGGCCGGCAAGTCAGAACAACTGACAACACGCAAGCTATGAGTAGGATGTAAGGGATAATACCTACATATGATCTGTCCTCCCCTTATTCTTAGGCCGGCAAGTCAGAACAACTGGCAACACGCAAGCTATGAGTAGGATGTAAGGGATAATACCTACATATGATCATATATCATTTGTGCACTATTAGTAAAATAGGCCTCACGCCTAGCTGTTAATGTCTTTGCCGTGCCGAATGGAGGATAAGTATTCTCACTGCGTGACACCAGGGACGGACCCAGGACCGAAGTTCAGTGGGGGCGAAACCAAAAAAACCTAAAAAAATTTGGATGAAAAAACTAAAAAAATCTAAAAATTTGAAGAAAAATCGGGAAATCTAAAAATTGAGCCACCCCCATTGGTCCTCAAGTAGGTCCGCCCTTGGTTGTTCCATGCTACAAATAGTTCCCAAAAGCAATGACACTTCTAAGATAGCCAAGAGCGAACCACATCAATGCCATAGTAAGCAAAGAGAGAGGGACTTTCATAGAAACAAACTGTTACAAGAGGTACCAAAAAGAATTGTGATTGTGACAGAGTTGGTAACATGTCGATGAGGTCAAGTAGACCATATAAATAACCAAAGGTGGAGAATACCTCTGGCTTGAACGCTATAAATACTCTAGAATAACACATGTGAAAGGTATACTATATTATTAAACCTAGCCAAACTTTCTATTTTGTTTCTCCAGCACTTAAATTGAAATTTTCACTTGAGCATTGTAGTGTAACAGAATTGGACCACCTCTTGGGACGATGACCATGTACTCTATTGTAGTGTTTTAGTGCAAAGGTAACATACAAGTTGCAAAGAACATGGCTAGAATATATTGATAGCTAAGTTTGCAAAATTTGAAGGTCAACAATGACAATTGCATGCTAGACATATCATTAGTATTTCCCAATTAGTGGGTAATATTACTAATTTCATGGGTCTAAATCATACTTTTGAATACGCTGTTTTATGCACATGGAAGTTATAAACACAATAATTGTTAATAATCAAGGAGAAAAATAGAAGAGAATAATAGATATGAGTCAAAAGACTCAATGCTCACGTATGTATTTTATTGAAAATCAAAACTTAGGGTCCGTTTGATACGCCGTGAATTCCATGGACATTTTCCCACTTTTTAGCTGTTTGATGCGTCTTCTTTTCCAGGGAATTCGTTTTCCACCTATTTTCTAGGTACAATCATTTGATGCACAAAAACTTGATTTTGTTTTCCACCTTTTTTTTTTTAGCAATAACAACAAATTCCTATCAACTATTGCAAAAATGATTTTCACTTTTGTTGACAATTTTTATACAAAACAAAGTCAAACGATATGATATTTTTTTCTAATTGTTTAAAATTTTTTTTTTTTTACTTTTTGGTAATTGGAACAAATTCTAGACTCAGTGGTAGAAAAAATTATCATTTTAATGGACAATTTCCATAAAAAATGAAGTTAAACGGACACCAAACTTTCAACATTTTCCAGGTGAAAAATTATACCAATCAAACACAATTAATTACAATTCCCAGTAAAACAAATTCTAGGCATTTCAATTCCCTGGAATTCATTTTCTTTTCACCCATTTTCCACCTTTGCAATCAAACGGACCCTTATAGTAACAAGTAAGAATTAGGTATGCAGGGATTCAATTAACATTCAATAATTAATACTTAATTTACAACACTTTCTCTTCTATTTCGTTAAAATATTGTTTGATAGAAACTCATTGAAGCAAAAATATCATACAAAGAAAAAGAAAACTACAATTATTTTTAAAGTATTAAAAATAAATATTGTCTCATTAGAACCTTATCATAAAAATTCAATGGGATAAAATTTGACTAAAGGAAAAAGAGTACAATTACTCCCTCTAATATTGGTCGTCGAAATTTTTTTAGTCGATGCGTTCCTATCTCACGTCCCAATTCCTTGAATATAAATGTCGACAATTCTAATATTGATAATCGAAAATCTTTTAGTCGAAGCATTTGTATCTTATGTATCAATTTCTTGAATATAGACGTCAACAATGTTTTTGATCATCGAAAATCTTTTAGTCGAAGAGTTCGTATCTCACGTACCAATTTCTTGAATGTAGAAGCTGACAATACTTTTGTGATCATCAAAAGTCTTTTTGTTGGCACGTTCCTACCTCATGTACTAATTTCTTGAATATAGACGTTTACAATATTTTTGTGAATAAGTTAGTCACATTATCACTTGAACGCATTTATTGAACATCGATATCATCAGTCTTTTGAAACTCATGTATATACTTTGTCATGCCTCCTTTGATATAGTCTCGAGCAAGTTATGCAATACAAGATATATTATTTTCATACAATATCAGTGCACTATCATTTATTGAAGCTAATCTGCATGATGCTTTGATATAATGGGTCATATTTTTCAACCATATGTATTTTCGACTTGCTCCATAGATTGAGTAATTTTAAAATGATTTGAAAATATAGCTGTTCACAATCCTTCATGATATTACTGCTCATTCCCCGTGTAAATACATATCATTTTTGTGCTTTATGTGGATTATAGACATATCCTGCACATACATATCCCATTAAAAAAGTTCCCAATTTTTGTGAATAAAATAATTTCATATCAATAATACTTCTTAGGTAATGAAAATAATTTTAAATCGTCTGTAGCCAGGCATTTTAATATCTTTGAATTGGTTTGTATTTATATGTTTTGCAAGGAGATTTCATATTCACACTATTGGATGTCACTGGGAAGTTAAAAGATAATTTAAATTCACGTCATGACTTGAAAGAAATGAGAATACGAAAGTCTGTGCACCCTACCTCAATGCCTGACAGTAAGTTATACTTTCCTCTAGCATCCTTTACTAGGAGCAGGAATGAGAAATAAGAATGAAAAATACACATTCTGTAAAGTATTGAAGGAGATTAGTGTTGTTACATTGAAACCCACAAGCTTACGATATCATTATACAAGTAATAGAAATAATGAGTTTCAAGTTTATCGTTCTCACGAGAAATAATGTTTAAAATGTGATTCAATATTTAGTATTAAATTCGAGTGAGTAGTGACAGCAAAAGAGTGATTTTGTAGTTATTTATCCTACTTCTAATCTATACTAATAAAGCAAGTAAATTGTGGTTTTATAGAATGTGAATACTTGTATTGGATTCACGATTTCCCTTCTTTTCATCTATTTCAATTATCAATTAATAATCTAGTTAATTTCATGCATTTTTTTTTATAGTCGATAGCGCTAATATGTTAAATGCTATTTTTCAAGATACACCAACATATGATTAACACGGCTTGATCATATTTCTAGTCCGAATTCATATGAAAATCATGCATTTAGTTTAGGTTATCTACATGATTGCACGTACCATAGATATTATTCTTAATACATATTATCCATGTGTTGATTTTACTGCTTTTTAAATTTATTGTGAGTATTCCTACACTACAGCAAGAAACTAAGTATTCAATTGATGACCAAACAATTAAATAGTGCAATGAGAATGCAAAATCAATCAAGAAATACTTAAATTAAAGTTTTAAATTCAAATAAGGTTCCTCAATCATCCAATACAATATAAAAACTTAGCTAATCATCCTAAATTTTGAATTACACAAGAAAATATGGAATAACGTCACCCCGTAATCAAGAAAGGATGGATGAAAGTGGAGAAACCTACTTTCTTGAATGGAATCTTGAAAAGGGAAGAGAAATTCTCAATAACCTTGTGAAAATTCACCTTTGATTAATGAATTGTCCTCGTTCTTTGCCTTCAAAATATGTAGAAAATATGAATTTTAGGTCTAGGGAAGTCTCTCCACGATTCTGGTCAAGTTTGAATTTATATTGATGCCCAAAAGATTGTTACCATAAGAGTTTGGACAAAAATAGGAAACCAAAATTTTTCGTGTCTGGTATAACTATGCGGCAACATAGTACAATGAGTCGCATCCGCATAGTACAATGTGGTACGACCGCATAGAAGGATCATCAAGGGCCAAAAATTGTCCTAGAGGGGTAGTTGCGGCCGCATCAAGTTTTAACTATGCGCTCGCATAGTATAAGCTTTTTTTCGCCACACAACCTTTAGTGTTTTGATCATACATTTCTTTCCTGATATCTAAATGGGGTGACTCAAAGTGCGTTAGAAAGCTAATCAAAAGGCTATAAATCTTCCAAAAATATCATTGTTCCAATTTGAGTCTTGTTTTTCTTTTCTTTTTTCCATTGTTTTTCGCGTTCTTCAGGTCCATCTTCTTTCTTGAGTTTTGATCCAGAAAATTACAAAAAAAGAGTCAAAGTTATTTTTCAGACTAATTACAAGTCCAAATCAAATTTCGTTTGTTTTGCTGGATTTGTAGTTAAATTTTCAAGGTAAAAAAATTTTGACACCTGAGCTGAAAGTTATGCCCATTTTAATCCACGCCATTCGTTTTCATTCCAAATATTTTTCAAACCTTGAATCCAACTCGTTTTGGCTCCGAAACCCTTCTCAAAACTTAAACCTTGGCTTGTCAACTTCTTCAATTTGACTCCAAAACTCGACCAAGTGATTGTCTATCCCAGATCATATCATCATCTCTCTCTTCGAAAGGATTCGTCCTTGAAAAATCCGTGTCTTGTGATCGCGTAGGGGATAACCAGTCTGCTACCCAACTCATCACCACACTACCTGGATCAAATGGAAAATTTCTCCTTCCATGACATATGATCAATACATGGTACCCATCCATTTTGTAAATACGGATGTACTGCAGCACAAATTCAATCACCCATAAACGTTGTTGTATGAACTCCCATGTACAATGATCAATCTAAAAGAAAAAATTAAGCAAAATAGGGTTGAATTTGTCAACTTTCTCCTCAATGAGATATGGGTCCTTGTACTCATAATGTATTGTCTCCACCATATCATGCTTAACAAGGAACCCTGCTATTCATTCTCCACAATATTTTCAACCATTTGCTCAACACATCATGCCATTATTTGCCCACTCTCTTGCTGAACCATCTCTACAATTCTTGTATCAGTCTGCTTGTGCTCCTGCTTATTAATTGGTTCACTCTTCCTAATATTAACTACATTTTTCAATCCACCATCCTTGATTATGCCCAAAGTATAACGCGGTAGTTGTAGTATAGTTTTGGGGTGTCGTATCCACAGGGAGATGGAAGGGTTGTCAAAGGTTTCAAAAAATGGATGAATTGTTCTCTTAAATGTATAGTAAGATTCAATGTTGAAAGGTGAAATTAAAATCTCACTTTGTTCCAGTTTGGTCATTTTCGCTCTTTTCTTCTAATTTTCACCGTATTCATTCATTTGCAACCTAAATCAAAATATAAGTATACTTAGAACATTTAGGCGCCAATAAATCATGAAAATACAATTATTAGTGGCTGAAAAACGTGATAATTGCACTATTATCAATCCTCCATCTCAACTTCCCTATTTCAGGACTCTTCTTGCAATTCAACTCCGATGTTTTCCTTATGTGTGGTCATCTCACTCTCTTGCTTTTCCCATTCTACCCCACCTATCACCTTCCATCGGTCTATAAATGACTGTTCTAGTGTCAAACTAGCCAGAGTGATGTTTTTCCCGTACTGAAGAAACCTATACATACTCCTCCTCATATCATACACAACATTCCTCTCATGCCTCCAAGGTCTTCTCAACAAAATATGAAAAAAATTTAATGGCACTACATCATATCAAATTTCATCTCTATATCTCCCAATGGTTAAATTCAATAAAACCCGTTTGGTCACATCTACCTTTCCACACTCCTTCAACCAAGTCATCTTATAGGGCATAGGCATTGTTGTAAAGGTAACCCCAATTTTTCAACCATCGTGATACTAGCCAAGTTTGACATGTACTCCTTATCAATAGCCAAACTTTATACCGTGCTACTCACAAAACATCGAATTTGAAAAATAAATCACCAATCGCCATCCATCCTTTACGTAAGCGTAATCAAGAAGACTCAATAAAAGAATTAGACAATTAGATGAGTGATATTTAAATTCAAGAAAATGGTTCTTGAATTTGGATTGGACTCATTAGAAACATATTTTGGATTTAGAATTGATAATAGGAAAAATTGATAATTCTCAAAATAAATCCAAATAATCTTTTTTCAAAAACAGTACGGATGAAAAGTAACGTGAACAGTAATTTTTTTGATAAACTCAAAAATTGACTAGGAGATCAAAGAAACAAACGGAAGTTGATTTGGATGCTAGATTAGCCCAAAAATAACTTTTGACTAATTTTTTTGGAATTTTTTAGATCAAAGACTCAAAATTTACGATGGACACGACGAACAAAAACAAAAGAAAAGATAGAACCTGAATTTGGAGCTCAAGTTCTGATACCAAATGACGTGAACTCAGGAGCTGAATCAGCGTGGAAACTGCGGAATTAGTCTAAAATGCCTGGAAAGCCTAAATTCAGGTTGTAGACGATAGAATCTTGATCTGAACCTCACGAACCAAGAACCTAAGGTATATTAAACCTTAGACCGGTTGATGTGCGGAAATAAGAACCATGATTTTGCGAATGTCACAAAGATTGCCTAATCCTTTGATAAGTTCTAAGGGTTGAACGCCACAAATATAACAATATATTTAATAAGTTTGGTAGTTCATTCAAGAACCAAGGGAGAAAAAATTTTGTTAATTCATTTTCGAAAGTCTTAGTTCTACAATGAAATAAATCTCCTATTTATACTAATGCTAGAAACCCTAATAAAATGTAATTAGGTAATAGAATATTCTCAAAGTTAGAAATAAAATAGAATCATAAACTAACAAGGAAATCTCATGAAAATAGGAAAATTTCACCGACTTGTTCTTGGCATATTTCTATGCGACTGTAAGCCCAAAAATAACATACGTCCATGCAGCCTTGTGCTGAATTTCGTGACGATTCTGGATTGTACTCATGGGTGAAAATTTGACACTAGAGCTGAAAGTTATGCTCATTTTAATCCACGCCACCAAATATCTTCCAAACCTTGAATCCAACCCGTTTCGGCTCTTAAACCCTTCACGAAACTTGAAACTTGGCTTGCTTACTTCTTCAATTTGGACTTTAAAACTCGACCAATGATTACCTATCCCGGATCTTTTTACAATTCAAACTTTTGCTATGCCAAAAATGGGTCTCAAATTGAGACTAAAAATTCAGAGCATAACTTTTTAGCTGAAAGTTGATGTATAATAATATTTTGATTATTATTCATTCATTTGACTATTTTTCTCATCAAATTGACCCCTTAGCACCCTAGAATCTTCATCGTGAGATCCAATACAACTTTTGAGTATTTGCACTTTAGTTTCCAAACTTTGAATTTGCTTTATTTTAGCCTTTTCCCATCATTTCTTCCAATTTTCATCCAAATATGAGTTTGTCCTAATAAAAGTAATAAACGACAAATTAGGCACAAAAGAATAACAAATTATCATCATTTAGGTCTCCGAATAAGTGTAGACTTATCAAAAGTTCGAGATGGATATGCATCAAACATCTCTAGGCGTATCAATTTGGATATTAACCGATATGCGGACTCAGAAGTCATGTCAATCACATTTTAATGAAACAAATTCTTTCTTTAGCTACCTGTAAATTTTTACCTAATCCAATGCCATATACCAAGTTACTTAGCATTTAAATGGTTCTTTTGATAGATGGAAAAAGCTGGAAAGATGACTGAGAGATTGAGTGTATATACTAAAATGCGAACTGATGCTAGTGGCAACCTAAAAGACAAAAGAGACAACTTACATCATTGTAAGAATCTGTTCTATTTTACTATGTAAATCACTATTAGGTTTTGAAACCCAACAAATTTAGAGTTATGATGTAAAACGTCATAATATAATTGCACATGCCTCGGCCAATGGTAAATTGATTACCAACAACCAAATACAAAGGCTCAACCTGAAAATAACATGGACCGTTGGAAGTAGCTTAAGGAAATAATATTACTTACATCCCATTTATTGACCTATTGAATAACTTTTAATCATGACCCATTTAACCCCTTTGTTGGTCCAACTAAAGACTAACCTATATATATATGTTGCTTTGACGTAGTGTGTGATTTGTGTGAGAGATAAGAGAAAAATGGCTGCCTATTGCAGGAGAAAAAACGTGTGCTATTGAGAGTGAAAAACTGGCGACTTCTACATTTGTTTTGTCTTCTCTTTGTGCCTCTTTCATTTTTTTCTCGTGCTTTTGTATCTTACAAATCAACACCATTACCTTGTCTTTTGTGGGTGAGATTGAGCAGCATCTGAGGTAAATATATTGGTTATGGGTTGGAGCTATTTGGATTGGTTGTTTGGTAAAAAAAAGTAACATGAAGCTGAGCTAAAAAATCACCGTTTCGAAGATCTTGGAGCGAGTTTCCGCGATAACTGGTAATAGAGCTTCAAAGTGGTAAATTTGGCTAAAAAGTTTGATAAAAAGGGATAGAATCGAAGCAAAAATCTGTCCAGAAAACTCTGAAAAAACCAAGACTATTTTCTCAATTTCCGGCTAGACCACTTGTAGCGACTGAGAACTTTTAATTAATATAAAATTAGTTTTCTCGAAAAACGTGTCGCTAAACGTTAACCCTAATTTTTTAGAGAAGAGCGTTCGTCTAGCCTTTATAAAAACGAATTCAAATCTATTCGATCGTATCCAATCCCGAATAATAATTTTATTATCAATTTCGATTTATTTTATTTAAATTCAATTTTTAATAATTTCAAGTCCAATTATTAAAGTCTAATGTTTATAGTCCAATTATATAAGTTCAACACTTTAAATTTTAATTCATTTAGCCCAATCCATTTAAGTCCAATTAAATGAGTCCAAAATCGAAATTTATTTATTTTAGCCCAATTAGAAAACTCTAAAGCCCAACTAATTGGCCCAATTACCCGCCTAGGGTTTTGTGCCCTAATTATCACTATTCATACCCCACTAGCACTCACACTCACACAACATCCATTTGGTAAGAATTTGTCCATCCCTCCAACTCTCTCTCTATTCCTATGTGAGACACCATTGATGCTAGAAAATCCATTTCTAACATCAACAATGAACTCCCCAAGCTGCAACACAATGCAACACAATGCAGTTCACCATTTCACCACCACCAACCTCCACTGCAAACACCATCTCCAACTCTCACGAGACCAACACTGCCCAGCTGCAAACCACCAACATTACCACCTCTATCAACTCACTGCCCTCATCTCAAAACCAAGAACAACTAACACCACACCAGCCTCAACTCACTGCAACACCACCATTCACCATTAGCCACTGCAAATCCACATTCCAGTCACCACTAATCAAACCAACTCCACCAAGCCAACACCAAAACCGAGAGCAACAGACCACCTCCAGCAACATCACCAACCTACGCAGCTACTTAAACCACCCAACACCATAGCCAACTCCACACACATCCACCAAAACCACCCAACACCATAGCCAACTCCACACACATCCACCAAAAGTCGAGACCACCCAAAACCACCAAACCGTATTCCAGCCACCTCAAGTCCCCAAACCCGAGACCAACAAATCCAATCCCCAAAAATTAACACCCAACAGCCACTTGCCCGAAGCCAACCACCTCAAGCCACCAAATCCCCAAACCCGAAACCGTAGCTCCACCGCCCCAAATCCATCGAAACCGGAACCACCATCACCGCCACTCCAAATCAAGCCCCAAACCAAGGAAACAATAAAAAAAGGGGAAAACCCAATACTTACCTCATGTTTGAATATCGAACCTCCAAGCCTCGGCCACCCTTCAAACCGCACACCAAAGGCCCAAATCAAACCCCCTCCCCTACCCTTGAGCCCAACGCCACCACCGTCGGTCGGTGGTGGCAAAAAATAAGGAAGCCCGTCGTTTCAGAGAGAGAGAGGGATGAAATAATATGATTTTATAATTTTGATTTTTTAAAAAAAATTATTTTTAAAGCCCTCAAGTTTTAAATTAAGTTATTTCAGTCCCTAAGTTTTAAATATTTTGATTTTAACCCTTAACATCTTATTTTCAGTTTTAATTAAGTCCTTAATGTATAGAAGTTATTATTTCAACTTTTAAATTTTATTTTCAACTTTATTATATTTACAGTTTAGTCCTTAAACTTATAAAAGTTATTATTTCAGCTTTTAAGTTTTATTTTCAGCTTGATTATATTTTCAGTTTAGTCCCTAAACTTATAAAAGTTATTATTTCAACTTTTAGCTTTTATTGTCAACTTTATTATATTTACAGTTTAGTCCCTAACTTTAAAAAATTACTATTTCAACCCTTAAATTTTTATTTTCAGATTTAATAAATTTTCAATGTAGCCCCTAAACTTTATTTTATCATTTTAAGCCATTTATTACAATTTCAATAATTTTCAATTAAGCCCTTAAACTTAATTTCAACACTTTAAAATTTTAAAGTTTCGAAATACTAATTCAAACTTATTTTCTATTTTGGCTAGACGAAACGTATGGACAATTAGGAGATTGAAGTTACTTCTCGCTCCATTTTCACGAAACTCGAGATATTGAGGTAGACTCGCCACCATTAATTAGTTTAAATTATAATTGTATGCTTTATGTGAATTTACATGATTTATATGCTTTAATGCATGAAATGAGAATATGTCGTATGAGATATATGATATTGTTATGCTTGCCATAACTTATATGCTTAATTGCATGAGAAAGATGAGAATCTCTTATGAGATAAGGCGAGAATGTTATGCATAACTTATGTGCTTTATACAAACGAGAAAGAAAGACTACCAACACCCTATGATTTTAAAGAGCCTATAATTTTCAAGAAAATGAGCCAAAGAAGATGACATCACGTTGTATATTGCATAAGTGTGTATTCAATTATTCTGTAAATTAATTATCGACGATGAGTGTACTGAGTATTTCTTCGAAATACTCACTCTGTTATTTTAACAATATTTGCAGACTTCGGAGGCGATTGTGATTCAAGGGCAGTGGTGGCACAAAAATTTGATTATCGAAATTATTAAACCTTGAAATTTATGTATTTGAATATTGATAACGTATTGTCGTTTTCGCTATTCCTAAAACATGATATTTAAATTTTAAAGCAAATTCCTATGAGTTTACTTGTCGACGAAGTTTTCAATTACAAATGTGATTTCAAAATTAGGTTATTTCCGCGATTTTCGATTATTAAATTAGGGCAAAAGACGATGATGTGGCAATCCGGGTTAACAGAATTCGGGACGCTACACCACTTACCTGGTGGACGAACGAAAACAATTGACGTGACATGTAGGCAAATGCGATTCCGTCAGGCACGTGCATAACGACCATGCTCGGAGACTCTGACAGCGTGCTTGACGATTTTTGGCAACAGTGTCTTCAAGTAGTTTGTTCATAATATTTTTTTCTGACATTTTGGTATTGTTAGTTTTCTATTTCAAGTTACACAGTGGAGCTTGGACGATTTTTCCCTTTACACATTTGGATTTGATCATGTTTAATTATTTGCTGTAGTTGTTGGAGCTTTAGGGCGAATAATGGTGGTCCTAAAGTTTGTAAGGGATAAGGCCAAAGCTGGATCTAATCTTTGCCATATGGATCCATCATAACATGGGAGGATTTAGCTCAGAAGTTTCTCACAAAATACTTTCCACATTCCAAGGTAGCTCAATCGAGGGGTGAAATTGGTCAATTCAGACAATCTGACTTCGAACCATTTTATGAAGCGTGGGAGAGATTCCAAGACCTGCTTAGAAGGTTTCCTCAACATGGGTTTCAGAATTGGATGCAAATCGAATTCTTCTACAACGGGCTGAATGATCAAACAAGGACAATAGGGGATTCTATAGCAGGTGGAACTCTGATGTCCAAGACCCCGGATGTGGCTATTCATTACTGGATGAGATAGCTACTAGTAGTTATCAATGGCTAAGTGAGCATTCAAGTGCTAAGAAAGTTGCTAGCATTTATGAGGTGGATCCTATCATAGTTCTTGCTGCTCAGATGTCATCTCTCACTACTCAAATAGCTGCATTAACATCACATGAAACTCAGAAGAAAGCAGACTCCATCACGCTTGCTTCCACTTTATACCAGGAGTCCAAGTCAGAAAATGAGCAAGTCCAGTATGTGAATAGCAGAAACTTCAATCAGAAAGGAAACTACTCAGCAAACTAATACCATCCAAGATTGCGAAACCATGATAATCTCTCTTATGGTAACAATGCTAACGTGCTACAAATACTATATGGGTTTAATAATCAAGCTTCTTCTGAAGGAAATTTTGGGAACTTTCATTTCAGAGACTAGATTGCGGTTCAACAAAGATGAGTCAAGACTTGAAAACATCGAGACTCATATGACCAATTTGGGAGCCATAGCGAACAATTTGGAGGTGCAAATTGGTCAAATAGCAAATGTAATACAGTCCTAACTGACATGAAAATTTCCTAGTGACACATAAGTTAACCTAAGCGAGCACTACAATGTCATCAAATTAAGAAGTGGTAAAGAAGTTGAAGAAAAAAAGGTTGTAGAGCATACACTGGATCCCATACTTATAAAGAAAGAGCAAATTGAAAAGCAGAGGCAACAAAAAAGATTCATAAACCTTACTCAATCTCAACAACTACCATTCCCACAGAGATTCATGAAGAAGAAATTTGATGAGCAGTTCGCAAAGTTCCTAGAAGTCTTTAATAAAATCCACATTAACATTCCCTTTGCAGATGCGTTGGCCCAAATGCCTAGTTATGCAGAGTTCTTAAAGGAGTGATGTCAAAGAAGAGGAAGTTGGATGAGTGTAAGACATTTAAGTTGACAGAGGAGTGTAGCGCCATTCTTCAGAAGAATCCTCCTCAAATTTCGAAAGATCCAGGCAGCTTCAACATTCCTTGCAATATTGGTGGTATCACATTTGATAAAGCATTTGGTGACTTAGCATTAACTTGATACCCCTATCAGTGTTCGAAAAGTTGGGTCTTGGAGGAGTGAAGCCCACAACCCTTACTTTGCAACTGGAAGACAGATCAATTACATACCCTAAGGGCATTATTGAAGATGTATTGGTGAAGGTTGATAAGTTCATCTTTCTGGTGGACTTTGTGGTGTTGGACATGGAGGATGATGAGAAAGTGCCATTGATTCTTGGTAGACCCTTCTGGCTACTGGAAGATCATTGATTGATGTACAAGAAGAGAGGTTGACACTGCGGGTTAATGAGGAGCAGGTCGTGTTCAGCACACATCAACAGGAAAAATCTTCAGAAAAAGTTAACACCTGCCATATGGTCCAATCATTTGACGAAGTGAAGGGTAAGAATTGCAAAAGAACATTGTTCTATGACCCTCTAGAGCAATACATGACAATCGACTACTCAATGATTACTACACCTGCTGCCAAAAGCTATACGAAGACCAATGACGTAGTGGATTTCATTCTAACTCAAGAAGTCGATCCACCTGACTGAGTGAAGAACTATATTGAAGAACATCTTAAACCTCCCAATGTTATCAAATCAATAGTGGTTTCAGAAGCTATACCGGAGTTAAAACTGTTCAACTCCATTGGCCATGCTACAGTAAAGAAGAATACAACGTCAAGGGTGAAATTTAGAAAGAAGAGAGAAATGCCACCTGACGATCCAACGTAGACACCTCGTTCAAGCTAATGATGTCAAGGGAGCGCTTCTTGGGAGGCAACACAAGCTTTCATTATTTAATTATTTATTTTTTTTCTTTTTTTATTTCAAGATAGTTATTTAAGAGTTTACTTAGGAATCCATCGTCCATAGCCCATCTTCCCCTAGGTTTTTGAATAATCCAGTTGGTGATTAGATGTTTGAGCTAAGTACTACATGTTCCACGTATCTCACATCTACGATTTGATTTTTTTTCAAAAACATGATGTTGCGAAACACTCAAACCAAAGTTGACAAGGAAAAAGGGGATGAATCTCAAGTTTAGGGGAGAAGAATGACAAGCATCCATCTAATCCAGCACCAAAACGTCACAGACAATGCAAATAACTTAGGGAAGTCTTCATCACTTTTCTTTAATTTTACATTGGGGACAATGTTCAATTTAAGTTTGGGGGGGGGGGGGGGTATTATAAATTATCTAATTGCTTACCTAATTTTTATTTTATTTTCTGTGATTTATGTGCATTTTTGTTTCTGAATTTTTTTTAATATTTTCGCATGCTTGTGTGGGCTGGATAACATTATTAGTAATGATGCATATATTTTGGAACATGAGTCGGTTGTGAGTTATGAATAAGTTATGTGCTTGAGTTAAAATCTTACTTATTCTTGCAAATAATTGTGACATAAATGCATGTGAATTGAGTATAACGTTGGACATGAATATGTCAATTCATAAATGATATAGGTGAAATTAGTGACCTTAGAAGCTTGAACCAAACAACCTCTTGACGAAAAAAAAAGAAAAAAAATCGCTTTACATAACTAATTTTAGGATAGTTTGGATAGTTGAATTGTTGTAGGAAAACATAGATGTAGATGTGGATTCCGTGTGTGCTAAAATTTATGTGGACTGTTGAGAACAATAGGATGAAAATTGGGTGAAAACATTACGTTAGGGGTCAGATTTTCGAGAATGAGTATTTAATAAATGGCATTGTACTGATCATAGTAAAAATAAATAAAAAAATGGATGACTATAATAATCTCATTGTAAAACATCTATTCGTAGCCTTTATGACTTGAGTAAATAAGCCTACAAAAGTTTAAAACCTGATCCCCTAAAGTCATCTGACTCGGGAGTCATCGACCGAAAGCTCACTATAGGGGTCATTTAGAAAGCTTAATGGATAGATGTCCATACAAAGGATGTATAAAAAAAATGCTTATAGCTGAAAAAGTAGGTGCATAAAACAGAAGACGGTACCATGATTAGCCCGAACACTCATTTTAGAGGATTAAGCCTTTTACAAGAGGTTAGTAAATTAGTTGATTCTTGGAGGTTAAAGCATTCAAAAATAGGAGAATCCTCATTTACTGATATGTTGAACTGCATTCAGTGACAACTACCCGAACTAGAGAGGGTAAGGAGTATTGTTAGCAAACCATAGATTTTACCTAAAAAAAAAAGGGAGTGAAAAGAAAATAAGTTTGGGGGTGTGAGATTCCACAAGCGAAGTAAAGAGATAAGTGACTTTTAAGGCCGGGAATTGAATAAACTTACGAATGTACAACGTTGCATTTGATTCCTCTCACGCACATGTTTTGCATTGGAAAGGTAAAATTAACTTTGGTACTATGACTTTGAAATAGTTCACGAATTCGATATCATGTTCTGAACACTGAGCCATAAAAACAATCTATCCAACTAAATAGTTTATTTGAGTTGTGTGTTGATATGTGTTATTTGTGCATAGTTAACTATGTTTTGTATTGTTTTATGTTTGCTCGAGGACAAGCAAAGAACTAAGTTTGGGGGTGTTTGATGAGTGAAACTAACTCATTAAACAAGTTCCTTTAAATCGTATTTTTTAGTTTATTCTTGAGCACTTTTGAGCATTTTGATGTGTGTGTTCGTGTTGTTTTGTAATTGGACAAATTGGATGAAAACGGAGTGGCTTGAAATAGAGCTCTGATGATGATCATGGAAAGATGTATGACATGGAGGTGAGGGAAGAGAAGAATGAAGTGGAGAAAAGACCAAAAGATTAACAAAATAAATAGAGAAGAAGAGCAACAAAAAAATTGCAGAATGTTGGGCACCTGGTGCTACATCTGGTGCCCAAAAATAAAAAAATTTCAGATTGGCTGGTGCCTTGGGAAAAATAACAGAATCCCTGGCGCGAAGGTGCCAGCCATGGGCGCCGCGACCCGAGAAGAGAGAAAAACTTGTTTTCTTGATTTTTTTTTTTGCCCGGCCCAATCTCATTCCGTGTTAACATTTTAAGAGGCTATAAATACAAGTTATAAGACCTAATTGAAAGGGAGAACGACGGCTTAGAAGACAAGAGGAAGTATAATTGATCTAGAGCAAAAACAATAAGAGATTGGAGAAGAATTCAAGCATCAAAAGAGTTTTTCTTATCCTTTTCTTCTCTATGTTCTTTAATTAAGAATTTGATATGTTGTTTTTAATTATTATGAGCTAATTTTAATAACTAGGGTTTGATGTAACTGATTTTGAGACATGTTTGGATTATTTTATAGTTAATTCAATTGATTTTTCCATTAATTCATTTGTGTTAATTTTTGCGTATTGCTTTCAATTACATGATCAATAATTGAATGATTTGATGCTTTAAATTTCGGCACTCAAGAGAGGGAAATTTAGGCATGATCTAAGAATAACACAACCTAGGAAATTATAGGTTTCGAGAGAAAGTGTAATTCCTTTGAGGTTAATTTTATTTAAGAATCTTGTGCTTATAATTTCTATAGCGTTAATTCAGAATAGAGATATTGGTATTAAAATATAGAAATAGGTTCTATTCGACGCTCGAGAGAGGGAATAGAATTTAATTTGTGATTCTTGCCTATGAATTCAGGAAAAATCGATAGAAGTGACTATAGAAGTTGAAAAATATCGTTGATAGTGAGGTGAAATCAATTCATTGATATTCTCCTTTAAATGGTTTTCTTTCCATTTTAATAATCACACATTCACATTATTTTAGGATAAAAATATTGAATTGAAATTTTGTTGTCTAGATAAAGTAAAAGTTAAATTAATTATAATACTTGGTATGAATTAAATTACAATCTCTATGAGTTCGATACTCTAACTTTATTACTATATTACAAAACTTGACATCGTACATTGCGATATAATTCACGTTGCATAAATCGCGTGACATGATATAAAAAACGCAACAAGTTTTTAGCGCTATTGCCGGGGACTATTTACATTTAGGCTTAGTTTATTTTATTTTTAATTGTTATTTGATTTTATTTGTTATTTACTATTCTTCATTTTCCTTTTTATATTGTTTAACTAACTCCTAAAGTTTTAATCTATCTTATGTTGGTATTCTCTCTTTATTTTTTTCTAGGTATTTATGCATGATTTCGACATTGATAAAGTAACAAAATTGTTGCAACGACAAATCTCTACATGAATTGACAAGATATGCTTGGAGGATATCCAAGTTGTGAAAATTGTTATGCTGTGCATTGTACTAGGAAATGCTTGTTCTCTAGTTTACACACGCCGAAACTTCTGAAATTACGAAAATATTTGATGTATAGAAAACAAGCAATTGAAGAATCTGATGAAGAGTACATGCTCGTAGGAGAATTTGTACCTAACGATTGGGATGATGACATCAAACTTGTGGGCGATGGTCCTCCCTTATTGAACGAGAAGGTACTTACAAAGTACTTTAAAGAACTTGCCAAGTTAGATGAAAACGATATGCTTATGGGAGATTTCATGTATTGGGAATGATTTCAATAATGGGGTACAATCCATTTGAAGGAGTCAACTGGACCAACTTCTCATTGTCTGTGGATCTAGATTGTGGATCAATCATTCAACCTAAAGATATATCAACTATGAAAGAAGGGATTAAAGAGAATGAATTGTTGATCACAACGGAATCAAATGAGCATGTGGAAATCAATGAGAATGAAATCAAATCACACTTTTCTAACTTTATTGATTGTCCAAAAATTGATTTTGTGATTACGTCTGATGTATGAGTGGAAATCTACATAGTTGAAATTGAATAAGATGAAATCGAAAAGTCATATTACATCAAAAAGGGCAAAGTAGAAGTTTAGAGACTAAATGAAAAGTGGATCAAAGCAAAACGAAGAAAAATGAGCAAGGTATCCAAATCCTTCTTTAGGTGCCCGTAATTCAATTGCTAAAGTCGAGCTAGATATTATAAAAAAGCGCTTCTTGACCCAAGCTTTTTTCTTTTTTATGTATTCTGTTTTTGAGTTTTAGGATAGTTTTGTTTATTTATAACTCATCATCCATACCCCCGTTCCCCATTAGGTTTTCGATATATTAGTTGGTTTATTAGATATTAGAGTTAAGTAACATTTGTTCCAATTATTTGATCTTAATACTTTATTTGATTTTTAAGGAACATGACGATGCGGAACATTTAAACAAATATTAACCAAGGAACCAAATGAAGCAATAAGAAAGCTTGTCATTGAATTACACGTCTTATCAGTGGAGTCTTTTCTTCACTTTTTTCCTAGGGATGGCAAAAAAATCAGTTCAACCCGATACCTGTAGGGCACCACCTCAAATGAGGCAGGGATTACCCGCCTAATCGGGTAAGCTGGGAGATTGTTATTACCCCGAAACGAATACGGGACGAGGATGGGTAACATAGTCCCCGCCCCGCTACCCGCCCTGTTTAAAGTTAATTTCAAATTTAAGTTTTTTATCGAACAAAAATAATAAATTTATCATAATTTTTAAAGAGTAGATAAGTTGTTTTTAACAAATTAGTAAAAAAGTAATAATATTTACTAACTGAAGACATACAAAATAAAAAATAAAACAAAAAATAAATAAATGGGCCGATAAATGAGATAGAGGACTTGCCCCGCCCCGTCTCAATCGCGCCTCAAACCCACCCCATCCCGCTTTAACCAAGTATGGGGATGGGGAATGTAACAAAAATATCCGACGGGAAGGGGTGGGAATGGCCGACCCGTCCTATACCCGCCCCGTTGCTATCCCTATTTCTTTCCCACCCCTTTATATATAATTTAAGATTAAAGACATTGATGGTAATGTCTAGTTTAAGTTTGGGGGTGGAAAACTCGAGTTTTCATTTTTTTTTTATGTGTTTTGTGTGTGCTTTTATTGCTTTAGTAAAAAATAATTATTTTTGTGTGCTTGTGTGAGTTAGTTGGTCTGGCTGACAATGCTGAATAATGAATTGATGTATGAATGGTGAATAAGTTGCATGCTTAGATTAATTTTTACTTTTTCATGTGAGATTTAATATATATTGAGTACATGAATTAAATTAAACATTGTGTAGGAATGAGTTGATTTCATAGTTGAATATGTTGAAATAGTGGACCATACATGTTAAACCCAAAACCACTAAATTTTACATTCTTGGACCAAATTTAGAATAGTTTGGAGGGATT
This sequence comes from Fraxinus excelsior, assembly GCA_019097785.1. Classification (NCBI taxonomy): domain Eukaryota; kingdom Viridiplantae; phylum Streptophyta; class Magnoliopsida; order Lamiales; family Oleaceae; genus Fraxinus; species Fraxinus excelsior. The sequence goes on along the minus strand of CM032628.1, from coordinate 30,658,568 downwards.
TCACTGTTGTAAGAAGATATTGAGATAAATAAGGATTCCATGTGTGAAGTTAAAAATTTTCTGTGGATTTTCTAAGGTCAATATGATGCAATTGGATGAAAATCTCAAGTTAGAGGTCATTTTACTTGAATTGATGTTAAATGAGGGACATTGCACTAATCAAGATATTAAAAATATTTTATTACAAAATTTCTCTTCGAGCCTTTATGACTCGAGCAATTAAGTCTGCAAGAGTCTTTAAAACATAGTGTCCTTTGGTCATCTGACTTGAGAGTTATCGAACGAAAGCTTGTTACATGGGTCATTTAGAAAGTTTAAGGGAGAGAATGCTTCAAATAAAAAAAAAATTATTCTAAAAAAAATTCAGAAATAGCAGGTGGATGAAACAGAAGACGCACCAAATGCCTTTGTTAAGTCACAAACACTTGTTTAAGAAAATTTGATTTTTGATAAGATATTGTTAGCTTAGTTAAGTCTTAGAGATTGAAGCAATCAAACTTAATAAAGAATCCTTATTTATTGAAATATTAAACTGCAATTGGTGAAATTTTATCAAACTAGAGAGGTGGTGATAGTAAAAAAAATCAACATTAGTTCACACACTGGAAAATAATAAAAATAATAAGTTTGGGGGTGTGTGAATATTACTAATGATGAAAGAACATATTTGACCATTGATGGTTAAGAATTGAAAGAACTTATGAATTCATAATGCTATACTTAATTCTTCACACACATACATGTCGATTTTACATTGGAAAAATGGATTTTAATTTTTTTTATTGTGATTTTGAAGCTGTTAATAGATTTAATATTATGATTTCAATCCCGAGATAAAAAATCAAGTTAGCTAGCTAAATCTTGTTACTTTACTCGATTGATTGTCTGCCAATTAGGTCATTAGCATTGCATGTTTGTGTAGTTGTTGAGTTTTAGTCTTGTTTGAGGATAAACAAATATTCAAGTTTGGGAATGTGATAAGTGTAGTTCACACTTATTCGTGGCCCTAAATCATGATATTTTATTAGTTTTTGGTTTAAATTCTACCTAATTTATGTTATATTATATTTTGTAAGTAAATTTTATGTTCAATGAAGAATTGGAGAAAAAAAATGCAAAAGTAGCTAAAAATGACAAAATTCAAAGATGAAACCTTGTGTGTGTGTATATATATATATACAGATGGACAAAACGGGGGCTAAAGAAAAAAAATGTGGAAGAAGAGAAGAAAATTGCAGCAGGAACGAAGAGAAGAAATAAGAAAGAGAGAAGGAAAGGTCAAAAGAGAAAGTAAAAATAGCACATAGGAGAGAAAAGAAGAAATAAAAAAAGAAAAAAAAAAGGAAAAGAAAGGAAACTTCAAACACTAAAATTTTCACGTTTCATCAATTTTTGGTAATATCTTTTCACTTTCACATATTTTTATTTTTAAAATATGAATAACTAATTTTTATATTAGGGCAAAATGTAATCGACTTGTGACCCTTTATTTTTCTATTCAAGATTTATGTAATTTATTCTTATATGTGTTGGTTTTATTATGAGTTTAATGCATTACCTGATCAATAATTTGATAATTATGTGAGTCTCTTACGAATCGAGATGTGAGTTTGAGGTTTAGACCATATAATAAAATTCGATAAATTAGTATAACGTGTAGAGATATCTATACTAATTACGGTCATAATATGAATTCTTAGAACCAGTGTTTCGTTTAACTAAAGTTGATTCTCATAGAGATGTGTAATTGAATTAGTTAAATAGGTTCAATGATAACTCGAGATGGATAAATTGCATACTATAGAATAATTCGATCGAGCACTGCATTATGTTATAAATCTTGAATTAAGAATAAATGTGATCAATAGATGAAATTGGTATGCCCTAATATTCATCACATATTTGAATTTTCAATTATTCATTGTTTGCAATTTTTTTAAATATTTTCAATTAGTCAAAAGTAGTTAGAGAAAAATCATCATAATTATTTACTTACTTTTGTCAAATAGGAGTTAGAAAATTTTAATTAAGATATAAAGTATAGTACTTCGTGGGAACGATAATTTGGACTCAAAGGTCAACTATATTACTTGTTACGATATAAAAAACGTAACATTATGGAATGTTCTTTCTACAACTGTGATCAAAGATCAAGACGAATCAAGGATTGTTGGTCAGCTAGGGCTGCTATTGACCATTGACCGTCAACAATCGTAATAGCGATGTTATTTATTAATATTTAATTAAATAGAATTAAAAATTCTTCATTCTAGGTGATATTCGATATTTAAACATCTTAAAAGTGTCAGGATGTGCCAATATAAAGGGAAATACCAATGTAAAAAACAAGCGAGCAAAAAGCATGTGCAAGAACTTAGGTAAATTTTGAGGTCACTTTAAGTTGATTTACCATAAGAAGGACAACTAGCCACCTAATCACTAGGGTTGTCGCTAGTGGTGGCAATCGAGCCCGAGCGGCTCGTCGGCTCGACTCGTATTGTAGTGGCCCACGAGCCACTCGGGACGAGCCCGAGCACGAAACGAGCAGGCCGGCTCTCGACTCGTTTTTGACAAGCGACTCGTCTAATTTTTTTTAAGAAGAATAGTTAAAAAAAAAAAAGGCGAGCCAACGAGCCGAGCTAGCCCATGAGCCATGAGCTCAAGCTCGTGGCGAGCCGGCTCGTTTGCCACCCCTAGTTGTCGCGGTTATTGATGCCCACCTAAACAAAATCAAGTTTCCAGGAAAAAAAAACAGAACCTTGATTTCAGCCTTTAAAGCATTTCGGCAACCAATGGTGGACGCAGAAATTTAAAGTTAGAGGGACACAATCGAACTTGCAAAGAACAATTGAAAATTTACGTCCAAAAAAATCATACCTCATGTAATCTTGCATAAAAAAATTTACTTGGGATATAACTTTTTCGGATGTAAAATTCCTAAAATTTTTGATGTCATATTCCATAAAATGATGAAAATTACATTGAGAAATTTGTATCGTAGAAAATAATAAATGTTAATGAACTAATTGATTTTATTTTTTTTAAAAATGCGAGTTAGACGTCTTTTGTTAAGACTCGCGTTGAAAGTATTTTTAACTATTTTCGATATCTGTTTGAATTATTCGATATGCCCATAATCTAGTTCTCGAATAAGTTTTGAGATGACATAAATAATTTGTAGATTCGATTAGCATATGATCATCGAAGAATTTTTAAAATTATCATGTTATCGAAATTCAAATTTATTGTGATTTTGCCTATGTTTGGTGGAAATTAAAATCACATTTTGATGAATGTTAAACATTTATTAATTCCATGACATATGTTATTAAAATTAATTGTTAAGTTTGATTAAGATTAAAATTTATATTTCAATCGATATCAAACATGACTTTATAAAAAAAAAACTCAAAAGTTGGGGGCACATGCCCCCTAAGACCCCCATACGTCCGCCAGTGTCGGCAACAGTATGATGCACTGCCAACTCAAGCTGGATTCTGATGCATGATGCCTAAATGAGCAAAATTTCCATATCTTTTGAAAATTTTATTACAAGCATGTCTGACTAAGCTTAAAATCTTTATACATTTACTTAAAAGTTTTAAACTAAATACTTTTTCAAAGAAAATCAGTTGCAAAAACGCACCAATGACATGAGGTCACATTATGCATGAACTACTGTAGATTTAGTGTTACTGCAAGACACGAACAGCTTTCAAAAAAATTTTAAGTTTTAACATCAGAAGATGAGAAAATGTGAAAAACAATTATGCATGAACTACTGTAGATTTAGTGTCACTGCAAGACACGAACAGCTTTTAAAAAAATTTTAACATCAGAAGATGAGAAAATGTGAAAAACAGGCCATAGAATAAATTAAGAGTAAATATTCATCTTTTGAAAAGGAAAATAAAACTAAATAACAAAATACCCTGTAGGTAGCACAGTTCTCGGCCTCTTTTCTCACTACATCAAGAATGGAATCAATTATCTCAGCTCCTTTGGTGTAATGACCCTTCGCCTAGTTGTTCCCAGCACCTGACTTCCCAAAAACGAAATTATCGGAAAATCTGCCCATACGGGTCCAGATCTGACACTGTCCATAGTTCCGGGTTCGAGATCCATGAGAAGGGTACGTGGGAAAAATCACCCACAGCTAGCCTCATGGTAGTAGACGTGATGTGGACATCATTGGATCTCTCGAGATTTATTTTTATTGTTATTCGACTTTATCATTTATGTTTCTATTTTATTGTTATTGAGCTTGTAGTAATGGGTTGGCCCAAACTTAGCTAGGTTTTCACTATTTAAATAGTTTTTACATTACAATTTAGACAATTGATGAATTGATTAAAAGTGTGATGGCGGCTGTCTCGTTTTCTTCTCCCTTCCGTTCTTCTCACGACTTCTTCCCCCTCTCTTGTTTCTACATAAAGACGTTAACCCTCTCCAATTACATATCAATGTCACCTTTGTACCATCCGGTGGAGTCGATGTCGTGTTCTGCACACACCACCTCCAATTTATTAGGCGTCGAGCTGCGTAGTTAGAGTTTGGTTTGTTAGAATTTTCTTCTTGCAATCAGTTTCACAAAGAGGCATATGGGTTATACCGTGTGGGAATAGCTCGGCTCGGACCTATTGCCCACAAGCTGGTGTTGAATATTGGGCTCCAATCCAACCAATTTTCGGGCTCAATCAACCAATCAACACCACCAACCAACAAACCAAAACTACAAACACCACGCCCCTAACCTGGTTGCTTCGGTTCTTGCTCACAAAGAGCACGGTGTGAAGTCTTCCTACAAGTGGTTGTGTGTGAAGAATATGGTAGCCTTAAGAATCAGCCACCAAGGCTAAGGAAGAAGGAAATAGATCATCAAGAGGGCACAAAGCCAAGCAAAAGGAAATATGTTTTTTCTCTCTAAAGGCGGCTGCCCCAACGTTTTCACACCAAATGCAATAGTAACGAGGCACCAAGTATAAAAGGGGTAGGTATGGGCTTTTAGGGTTATAACATAGTAAGGCCCAAAAGGTAACAAATAAATGGGTTATCAACCAACAAGCCGTCCAAGAGTTTGAGTTGGGCCATGAGCAACACTAATTTAATTAGTTTGCTTCAACTGCTTCAAATGACCCAAGTAGGTTATAGGGTTGGTCTGAATAATTGTGGTGTTGATATTTCACTTCATTCATCGGTCGAGGTCTATAAAGTATAATTCAAACTAAAAACCGGTTTAACATAATCGCCCAAATTTATTGGGTATCAAAACCCAACAGCTCGGCTCATGCTCATTTAGAACCTTGAGCTCATGGCTCGTGGGTAGAGCCGAGTTTCGGCTTGCGAGCTTTTTTTTAAATAGATAAAACTCTCTTCCTTTATCTGAGTTTGGGATCGGCTACTTAAATTTCGATTAGGCAGAGTTAAAAATTGTACATGAACAACTTATTATGTGCACGATTTTTTTTAAAAAAATTAAAATTTGTTATAAAATAATATGATTAAATTAAATATCACTTACCTGACGACATGCAATTTCGCCATATTGTCTTGCAGTAAAAAATGAGCGTTTTGTCAATCCTTCACACACACTAATGCTTCCAAAATATCTTCTCTCAGTCATCTCTTGACCTCATACAAAACCCTCTTATCTGCACTAAAAGCAGACTCTGAAACTATAGTGCTAATCGAAGGTGTTAATATGTCTTTTGTAATTGTAGAAACCATTGGCTATCACCATTCATACTTTCACTAGAATTCAATTACTTATTCTAAACTTTTTTTAATTGTTTTATTATTAGACACATTATAATTAAAGTAATCAAGTAAATCACCAGGCAATGCATTTGGACTTGTGTCCGATGTTTGATCATGTGAGTAGACATATTACTACTAGAGGAACCTATTGCATCATATCTATACATATTAATGCCTTCAAATAAGTTTAATATTTCAGCATCATCTTCTTCAATATCAGTTAGAGGAACATGTGTAGAGGGTACTCGACTAATATTTGCACCCATTTATTCTACATATAATTCATACATTCACATAAAACTTGTTCTAAATTTCTATAAATAATAGGTATATTCAAAGTTAAAACTTTTGAAATCTGATCAATTTTATATTTGGTATCTGATAAATTATATTGGAGGTCCATGATGCATGCTAAAGGAAATAACATAAGCAAATCTTCTCAATATTTTCTAAACTTTAATTCCATAGAATATAAAATTTAACTAAAATCGAGGTCATTTTTTATTTATGAAAATCCATTGCAATTATATAAAGATATTCAAGCATCATACAGCTAATGGGATAATACACTCCATATAAAATATTTGTAGTCATAAAAACTTGTCAATTTTTTTTTTTAAATTTAAAAGCTAAAAGTCAATTAGATTCATTCAAAATAGTGTCTTCATCGCTTCGAATATGCTTATTGTAATAAAATTCAATTATGAAATGTTTAAATCCTTCGCATGATTTTAATAGTAAGTAAGCGGAGTTCCACATATGTCCTACTTTACTAAAAAAATGTTTTTGTATTCGTCACTTTAAATTCGACACAAAATTCCTCAAATACTTGTTTTCTATTACGTGAAATCATGATATATATTAGAGCATCCCTAGTTCTTGGAATTTCATTCTTAATATCTTTCAAACTATCATGTACAATTAAATTAAAAATATAACAGACAATGAATATGAAATAAATAACCATCGAGATCCTGCCGCAGTACCCTACATAATTTATCGATAACTACCTTATTAACACTAGCGTTGTCAAATGTAAAAAATCAAGTTTTACTATTGTAATGATATTCCCTAATAATGCTCATAATAACGTTATATATATTGTTAGTGTTTCGAAGGAAATCAATAATTTCTTATGCACAAAAGTGGGTCTATGTGATATGCAGTTGTAGTTATATAATCTCTTTTATTAATATTATCCTATAAATATGAAGTTAAAGATATAACACTCCCATATTTTTACAAATCAATAATCAATTGTTTCTTTGTATTAAGGAAGTATTCTATTGTATTGAAATGAAGACTGTTTTTACTTACTCCAACGTACCACGATTGAAAATTTTCTTTCACATACGAGACGAAATATTAGTTTTCCGCCATTGGTAGAGGCAACTTAGTACCGGCAACAAACTTCACAATTCCCGTTCGAGGTTCCTCATTTGAATACATCCATATGAAAAGTGTCGTTCAAGCAGAATCAGTGGTTAACTACCAAATTACAGTTGCGTTTGAAGACGCAAGAAGCCCATATTTGGCCGCATATGCTTTGTAGTGATAGTTGAAGTGGGTAGTACCTATACCCTTTTACCATGCCAATGGTTCTCGACAGTATTTATATACTGTTTTAGTCTCTATGACTCAATCGATCACGCAACCCTTTGGAATCAAGTTAAAGTGATTCCAACATTTTGTCCATTTTTCCCATTTCGCTTCTATCTTGTACTGTGAATATGTAATTTATATTCCTCCCCTTGTTCCACTTCGAGAATGTCAACTTCATCCAAATTAATTGGATTACTACTTTTGTGAGCATCTAACTCTGAAATATTTTTGGGAATGGGTATTTCCGTTTTGATCACTATTTTCGACAAACCATGAGCCAAGAGCCTCACCTTACGAGCCGTTCCTTCATGAGGCGAGCCAGATTGCTCGGCTCAGGCTCGTCAAGAGCTCAAGCCGCCCACGAGCCGAGTGGCTGAGGCGACGAGTCGCTCGGTTCTACATCCCTATATGCTGTTATGGCTCTATAGATGATAATGGGCTTATTAAAAAAAAGCCCAAAGCAAAAGATTTTTTAGCCCAAGTCCAAACTCATCTTCCTCCATCTCCATTCGTTCTTCAAGCTTCCATCTTCTGCTCTGCTGTATGCAACAATGGCGACTGCCCTAAGCCCTCCCTCATTTCTATTCTACAGATTCTGGCAGAACCAACATGGGCGACCACACCACCTCGTCGGTTGCTGGCTCCGCTACTGAGGATTGATACTTCCTTTCCGTCCATTCCCCACTAAAAACATAAGTTATGTTAATAATTTTTGGGAGACCTAACAAGTGTCCATTACTTATTTGAAACAAGATACAACAATTTCTCTAACAATCATGCATTTTTTGTGCAATACAATTAGTCTAAATTTCATACATTTCATAGTGCACACAAATTTTATCATTTTTTGTATATTCGTTTCCTTTTGCTATTGTGTTGTGGCTTTCTTTTAGAGTATCCAAATTAGTTACTATTTTGGTTCAATTTTTGGTTTCAGGAGATCATTGCATGAAACAATGGGCTATTTATGAGCCTTAATTGAGTTTTATATTTAGAGGTGCTGAAGATGAGTGCTTGATATTGCCTCGTAATAGCTTGTGGGATAAGCTTTCTACTCTAGAAGCTAATAAGGATGCCTATAAATAGATGAAGAGGTGTGATCAATAGGGAACTCTTAATGGGGATTCTTCTTTCTTGACAAGATATATATGTGGCAAATGTCCTTCACAAAGCACATAAAAGAGGAAGTGGGGACAATATCTCAAATCACAGTCCATCAAAGCTGCCATTCCTTCCAATGAATTATTGGGTATAGGGAGATAACAATTCAATGGCTAAGAAAATTATTATTGTTACTACTACCACCGCCGCATTCCTGTTATAGATCAGTTCATTGTGCTTGATTTATAGCTTAGTGGGACATTTCACTCTTAGAATCCAATTATTGTTCAACCATATACCTGAGGTAACAATTGGCGGTCCATGGAACTAAGACCGACCAAGAATCTCACAAATGGTAATTAGAGGTGATTAGGGCTCGACCCATTTAATATTTACTTGGGCCACTTGTTTGACCTTGTTAAGTCCAAATTATAACTGACAATTTCTAAATTTGTAATTGGCAATTTCCTTAATCAAAATCAAGTTTTAGTTATGATGAAAATGCTGACGATTGCTCAACTACTGCTCGCATGTCGCTGAATAACGCTCGAGCGACTTGGTATCGGAGAAACAGTAATGTTCGATTTTCAAGCTCATTTTGAGTTCATTTTCATCCCAAACACCACTTATTATAAATATACATTCTATGAGACGTTTAAAAGTGTGTTGAATCAGATTTATTCCATAGAGATCAATTCTTTGATGATCTAAAACATTTATTGATTCCAAAATTCAACCACCACATATTGCTTGATCTATAAATTCGTCCAAAATATATTTTGTTTCATATTAAACCACAGATCAAAACACAAGATCTTTTGATCAAACACCAAACCACCTAATCCATTGGAGATAAATTGATACTAGGGATTGGGAGCTGTTACGAAGCACAAATTTAGGAAGACTAAAGTGAGGTACCAGGAGTCGGATCTGGTGTCAGGAGCACGCAGTCCAAGGGTGCTAAGGTATAAATCAGAAGTTGTGACTTGTTTTAAAGGAGCACAGCTCCAGTATAATCAAGAGAGATTGGAGAAATTGAGGTTAAAAGTTCTATGGAGTAGACGGGTCTAGATCGTAACGTAAGTTTGCTTCGATTTATAGTAAATTACTAACTAATAAAGTATCCAAAGTTTTTACTCAGTTGAAATTTCTCCATGATCATCTTTGGTGTTTTTTACTGCTTTCATTATTGATCGTAGTATTCAAATTTAGGATAAATTGACTTGTTTGATCTAATTACCTAGAAATAATTAGAAAGTGACTTGTTGTTTTTAATTGTGTAATTCCTTACGTTGGATCTAAATATTTGATAAATTTAAAACTTAGAGACCTATTCATGCCACTAAAAAAGTGGACTTTTGTCTACATTGAGATATAATAGAAGATGTAGACACAGTTTCTACTTCCTTTGCTCTTTGTGCTCGATCCTTTGTGGTTCCTCTTTGTGCCTTTCACTTGAGCTTTTCGACAATCATTGCCAAGGTGTGTCTCCGGTTGCCTTACCTTCAACTTTTGCCCCGATTGCCCCACTATTATTTGACCTTTTTGTGGCTGTCGTATCTGCTCATTTTCTTCGTGTATTCCATGGGCAATTCTTGGTAATTCTAGTAGGATTCTTTGGTCTACTTGAGTTGTGGTGTTATCTTGTTTCCTTGGGTTGGTTGACCTGAGCTTCGTTAATCCATTTTTGATTTCGAACGTGGATTTGAATAGTGAAGTGTTATTCTTGCATTTTCATTTGGTTAAGTCAATTTCTAGTTTTAGTTATTGATAATTAACTTTGTGTTTTGATTATCTCTACTTGTTAGGAATCATATTTCAACAAATGGAATGAAGAAGGACTAGGAAATCAAAGAATATGAACCATGTGGTTTGCGAAATAGAAATGAGGAGAGAACTTCTATACTATACATGACTACAACCTTCGAAGGTTTAACCATATATAAAGTAGTCTTTGCCTTTATAAACTTCCTGTGAGGGACAAACTTAATTAGTTTTCCTTTCAACTCATCAACTTTGAGCTTCTATTTCTCATTCATCCAAGCATCATTTTTGACAAGTTAATACATCATTTCAATATTCTCAAGGAGGAGAACAAGAATCTACCTTAATCTTCAAAAACTATTGAACGGATCCCACTCAAAATCATGCCAAAACTAGCCTACTAAGCCAATTTTTTCCAACATTCATTCTTGAAAAAAGTAGTTACTTTTGAGTCTTAATTGACTTGCATGTCAAGATGTGTTAAAGACATATGCTTGATATTGACTAGAGATGGATTTATCCAGCATTTTCAAATGCACAAGCATGCTTGTGAGTTTGTAAGTTTATTTATAAATGTAGGGCTTCCAATTACAATGATGAGCTCTGTATTGGTACATATTCATTATGGATCAGAACCTTGTAAGGAAGAACCAGTACTATGCACGTGATACATATATTTGGGGATGTTATATGATTCAATTTCTGCTATTGAAATTTAGATATCAACTGCAAGCAACAATGTCTATCTTCTTTGTTTGTAATGCTCCAATTATTTACTAACATGCATATTTAATGTTGTTTCTATGAGTTGCATGACTTTCTAGTTTTATGGAAGATACTCGTGGACGTGCATAATTTTACCAAGCTGTGTTTGTTTGTTCATTGTTGACTTTGTTTCTTTATAAGTTTCATGTTAAGAATTTTTTGGAGGTCTAACAAGTGCCCATTCCTTATTTCAAGTAAGAATATATGATAATTAATTACTCTTACAATTGTGCAGTTTGTGTGCAATAAAATTAGTCTAAAATGCATACATTTTATAGTGAAAAGATTTTCACATTTCTTGTGTATTAGTTTCCATGTATTGTGGGCTTTCTTTCATTTATACATCCTAGTATCGTGTTCTCACCTCAAGTGAGTTGCCATTACTTGAAACTATGGGTTATTGTTGGAGTCAAACCATGGTTCTCTCTTTCTTGTGCTCCCAGAATTATGATGGTAAATCGTATTTTGGAGAAACACACTTTTATAACTGTAAAATGTTTTCTCTTAGATGATTGGCACGTGCATTGCTTCTGACCGTTGGATGGTGGATTGAGTTTTTTACTTTGGCTCGATGACTCTTGGGTTACTGAACGGTTCATTCGATTCTGGAGATTTCTAGAGCTCCTGCATGTTGAGAGAAAAAGAGAGAAATATGGAGGAGAAGAGTTAGAGTTTGCTACTTTCGTTTAATTCACTTAAAATCTCCGATTTTAAGTGTTCTGTGTGATAGAGTAACTTTCATTATGTAATATTCTGAGTGATTTCTCTGTTGCTAGTTTTAGTATTGTTCGAAGGGTTATCTTGAAGACATCTTGGTGAATCTTTGTAGATCTATCACTATATTTGAGAGATAAGTCTCTATTTCATCTCTCTGAACATTTGTAACATTCGTTGCCATTTTGGACTATTATAGTGCAACTGAGCATAACCCTTTTCTTGGATGCTCAACGGGTGATGTAGATATTAGAAGCAGTCATTGAACCTCCGGTGCTACGATCGAAATAATTCTTTAGTGTTAATCTTTAATTTTTCTGCAGTTTACTTTCAGTTTGATTTGATCATTCTTGTTTCTTGATTCTTATATCGTGTGGTCTTGGTTTTATAGTGGTATTAGAGCCTAAATTAAGGAACGAGATATCTAAATCTTTGAAGAAAGAGGTAGATCTGCTTCAGATCCTGAATTTTGTGGATCTTTTTTTAAAGAAAATTAAAAGAAAACGAGTTTATATAAACTCATTTGGCGAGATCTTTAACTTTTGTAAAGTTTACTTTCTAAAGTTAGAGTTTCTTGATCATTCTCTTGATTTTCTGTACGTCGTTGAAACCCCTTTGAGATTAATCTTTGTCCAGTGGCTCCTGCAAGGCTTCTGGAATTTGAGATAAATCGAAGTGTTGGTGTGTACTTGGAGAATCTTGCTAGAGAGATTAGTGAAACATTGTTTCATGATCTAAGTTGGTCTGCATATTCTTTACAAGTGCTTGATATTTAAAAATCTTGTTCTACTGAGTGTATTACTGTGATTTTCTATTTGTTACCAATCTGTACTCTTGTTGTTCTTTGCATATTGTGTAAATTGTCTTCAGTCTGTAAGTTCGACTTGATTATAACATGGCTTCTGCAAAATTTGAAGTTAGTCAGTTTGATGAAAAAAATTGATTTCAACTTGTGGAGTCAGAAAATGAAAGATATTTTAATGCAAATGAGATGTGTTAAAGTTTGGATGATAGTTGGCTTGTTAATTTAAAGCCTGCAAAGAAAGCTGAACTTGAAGAAGTTGATTGTAGTACTATTTTCTTATGCTTGTGTGAAAATGTAATTAAAAGTATTGGTGAAACTAAAACAACTTTTGAATTGTGGATCAAACTTCATGCCAAATATGTGACCAAAACCACTCCAAACAAATGTTTTCTTTTAAAATAATTATTTTCTTTCAAAATGGATCATTTAGTTGATTTGGATGAAAACTTGAATAGATTTACAAAACTTACCCAAGACTTGGCCAACTGTGATGAAAAATTTCAAAAGATTAGTTTGTTGTAATTCTGTTAAACTCCATTAGAGACGTGTATAAGGACATTGAAATTGCCCTTGAATATAGTAGATATGAACTCACTACTGATATTATAATCAATGCTTTGGAAAATAAGGCACGAGAAATCAAGGCCGAGTCAAGTGTTAGTCACACTGGGGTAAATTTGTTGTCCAAGGGAAATATTGTTATTATTGTGGTAAAATTGGTCATTTTACTAAAGATTGTTTTAAAAAGAAAACTGAAGGAAAAGAAAAAGGTTTTAAAGAAGGGAGTACTGCTTTAGCATATAATATAGCTGAAGCAAAAAACGTTTTAGTTCTTGTAAGTGCTGGAGAGAAATTGAGTGATGATGGATACTTGACTCTAGCTGTTCTTTTCACACGTTTCCAAACAAAAATTGCTTTATTGATTTTGAAAAAACCAAAAGAGGGCAGGTTATATTGGGAAATAACTTTGCCTGCAAAATAAGTGGAATATGAACTGTTAAACTACTATTAGAAAATAGAAACCTTTTATTTCTGAAAGAAACCAGATTTGAAAAGGAACTTAGTGTCCCTAAACATGTTAGATGATATGGAGTTTAACATAAATATGGAGAAATGACATATTAAAATTCTTAGGGGGAATGACTTAATTGCTTCTGCCCCTAAGAGACATGGTATTTATTTCTTGAAAGATAAACCTTTGCTGGGTCTGACTGTTTTTATAGTAGATGAAAACTTTGCTTTGGTACAATTATTGCATAAAAGACTTGGTCACATTGGTAAAAAGAGTTTGAATTTTCTGCAATCAAAATGTGTTTTTGGAAAACTAAACATTAGTGATTTTGGTTCTTGTGAACAACGTATTATAGGAAAGCAAGTTAAACTTTATTTTCCCACTGGAACTCATAAATCCAACATGCTGATTTGTGGGGGTCTTGCTGTTGTGTCTACCTTATCTGGCTTCAAATATTACCGTTAATAATAGATGATTTCTCAAGAAAAATTTTGTTGTTTTTGCTACAATCTAAAGATGAGACATTCTCTGTTTTTTAAGGACTGGAAAATCCAGGTTGAAAATTAGACTGATCTTAAAATAAAAATCTTGAGAACAGATAATAGTTTGAAATTCTGTAATTATGAATTCAACAATTTTTGCAAAGAGCATGGCATTTTGAGACATAGAACTGTCACCTATACACCTCAACAAAATGACATTGTTAAAAGAATGGATAGAACTTTGCTAAATAAAGTTAGATGTATGCTTTTGAGTTTTGGTTTGCCAAAAATGTTTTGGGGTGAAGCAGCTAAGACTATAGCTTATTTGATTAATAGAAGTCCTACAAGTGTTTTGAATTTTGTTGTTCCTGAAGTTGTGTGGTCAAATAACTCTGTGAATTATTCTTACCTGGAAGTCTTTGGTTATGCTGCATATGCTCATCAAAACATTAGGAAATTAGAACTTAGATCACTTAAATGTGTTATCTTGAGTTGTGATGAATATGTAAAAGGGTACAGACTCTGTGTTAAATTTGAAAAGGGTTACAATGTTATAATTAGAAAAGATGTCATTTTAATGAATCTTTGATGACTTGCCTTGAAGGAAAAGTGAATGTTTTTAACTGATAAAGATGTTCAATTTGAGATGGAGTCCTCTAGTAATCACCAGGACACTTTTGGGTCTACTGTTGAGAATATTGAACATGAAGAAATTGTCATTTTGCCAGAAACTAAAACTGAACAAGAAAATGTCATTTTGCCCGCTCTACCTCTTGATGAGTATCAACTCACAAGGGACAGAGAGATGAGGCAGATTAAACCCTCCACCAAATGACAATGCTAATTTTGTTTCTTTGTTCACTTATCAAGAATTTTCAGAAAATGGACCAAACTCTTATGATGATGCCATAAATTGTAAAGAAGGTGGAAACTGGAGAGCTACTATGGAAGATGAATTGGCCTCACTGATTAAAAATAAAACATGGGAACTTGTTGAAAGGCCTAAAGGGCAAAAACTAATATATTGTAAATAGATCTATAAAATTAAGCATGGAGAAGGTGGGTGTAATAACATTAGATACAAGGCTAGACTAGTAGCAAAATGTTTACTCAAAAAGAGGGTATTGATTACACTAAAAAAAATTTCTCCTATTATGAAATACACTACCATTAGATGTTTGCTTGCCCTTGTTATTCAATTTAAATGGGAACTTGATGAAACTATCTACATGAGACAACCTGTTGGTTTTGAGAAAGGTAATCCTGAAAATACTGTGTGTTTGTTAAAGAAATCATTGTATGGTTTAAAGCAAGACCACAGACAATGGTACAAAAGATTTGATAATTTTGTTCTAAAATTGGGCTTCAAAAGAAGTCAATATGACACTTGCTTATACTGCAAAGGTAATGGAGGTAAAAAAATTCCTTGTATTTGGTCCTTTATGTAGATGATATGCTGCTTGCTAGTTGCAATAAGGTTGAAATTAAAAATATTAAATTGAAATTGAAATGTGAGTTTGATATGAAAGATATTGGCTCTTCCAAAAAGATCTTAGGCATGCAAATTGTAAGGAATAAAGAAAAGGATTTGCTGTTTTTAAACCAACATGATCACGTGATTAAAATTCTGAAAAAAAATCAATATTTATGATTGCAAACTTGTAAACTTACCTCTTGCAAATCATTTCAAACTATCTTCAGATTGTTGTCCTAAAACTGAAGACGAATATGCTAGGATGTCCAGGATTCCCTATGTTAATGCTATAGGATCTATAATGCATTTAATGGTTTGTACTAGGACTGATATATCATATAGCATTAGTATATTAAGCGGATTTATGTGTAATACTGGAGAAGATCACTGGAATGCCTTAATATGGTTATTAAGGTACTTAAAGGGTGCTGTTGATTTAGACTTAATGTTTAAATCTAATAAAGAAGGTTAAAGGGATATACAGATTCAAGCTTCGCTGGTGATAGAGATAATAGAAATCAACTTTATCCTATTTTTATGCCTTGTGTCGTACTGTCATAAGTTGGAAGTCTCAATTACAAAAGATTGTTGCATTATCATCTACTGAAACTATATATATATATATATGCTACTGATGTTATAAAAGAAGGAATGTGGTTAAATGGATTGTTATCTGAACTTGAATTTGTTGATGCACAAACTGTTTTGTTTTTAGATAATCAAAGTGATATTCATCTTAGTAAAAATCCCATGTTTCATGATAGAACAAATTACATTGATGCTAAATACCACTTCATTAGAGATGTAATTTCTAAGGGAATAATAAAAATTGAAAAGATTGCAACACAGAATAATCCATTTGACATGGGTACTAAAGTGATTCCTTCAAACAGGTTTCTGCCCTAAATTCATTTCCATTAGTTCTTTGTGATTTTGATATAGGTACATAGAGTAAATGAAAAATGAAATGTGAAAATGCTTCTAGATGCACTGACAACCCGAATTTTGGTAGCAAGGTGGAGGATGTTGGAGTCGAACCCTAGTTCTCTCTTTTTTGTGCTCACAGATTATGATGGTAAAATTGTGTTCTGAAGAAATACACTTTTATAAGTGTAAAACGTTTTCTCTTGGACGATTAACACCTGCATTGCTTCTGACCGTTGGATGGTGAATTGAGTTTTACTTGGGCTTGATGACTCTTGGGTTACTGAACGGTTCATTCGATTCTGGAGACTTCTAGAGCTCCTGCGTGTTGAGAGAAAAAGAGAGGAAGAGGGAGGAGAAGAGTTAGGGTTTGCTGCTTTCATTTGATTAACTTAAAATCAGATTTTAAGTGTTTATGTGTTAGAGTAACCTTCATTGTGTAATATTCTGAGTGAATATTGTGAGAATCTGAGTGATTTCTGTGTTGCTATTTTTGGTGTTGTTTGAAGGGTTATCTTGAAGATATCTTGGTGAATCTTTGTAGATCTATAACTGTTTGAGAGATAAATCTCTTATTTCATCTCTCTAAACATTTATAACCTTCGTTGCCATTTTGGGCTGTTATAGTGCAACATGTCTTAATCATTTTCTTGGATGCTCAACGGGGGATGTAGGTGTTAGAAGCGGTCACCAAACCTTTGGGGCTACGGCCAAAATAATTCTTTGGTGTTAATCTTTAATTTCTCTGTAGTTTACTTTCAGTTTGATTCGATCATTCTTGTTCCTTGATTCTTATATCGTCTGGTCTTGGCTTTACAATTACTTTTGACCACGAATGGACATGCTTGTCAAGACGAGCTGAAGATTTGTGCTTGCATATTGACTAGAGATGACGAGTAGATTTATGCAGCATTTTCATTTGCACAAGCATGCTTAGGATTTTATAAATTTATTCATGAATTTGGAGCTTCCCTCTACAAGGATAAACTCTGTATCAATGCAGATTCATGGTGGATCAGAACTTTGTAAGGAGGAACCTGTATTGTGCATGTGATACAGATTTTGGGGATGCTATATGATACAAAATCTGCTACCCATAATTAGACATTTAGATGCATAGTTCAAGTTGTTTTTGTGAGTTGCACGACTCCCTATTTCCATGGATGATCTTGTGAATGTGCATAAATTTTACCAAGCTCAGTTTGTTAATTCATTGTTGACTTTATGTTTTGTGTGTTCATTACTAATTATCTGAAGTAAGAATTTATGATAAGATAATTACTCTTACAATTACACATTTCGTGTGCAATAAAATTAGTCTAAAATTAACACATTTCATAGTCAATTCTTTTTTTTTACATTTCTTGTGTATTTGTTTCCCTTAGTATTTTGTCGTGACTTTCTTTTGTTTATCCATCTCAATATCCATTTTTCACCTCAAATGAGTTGACATTTTGGTGCAATTCTGGGTTTTAAAATATCACTACTTGAAACAATGGGTTAATTCTGATTCTGAATTGAATTTCATGTCAAGGTGTGCTGAAGATGAGTGCATGACATTGGTTAGTGATGGCTTGTGGGGTACTATCCACTCCAGAAGTTGGGAATTTTGCCCGTGAACTGATGAAGGAGCGTCAGCAGGCAATTGCTAATGGGGATTCTTCTATCTTGACAAGATACGTCGCAAGTTACCTTCTTTGTGGGAAGTTATTGAGAAGACACATCTTATGAGAGTTTTTATATTTTTTATTATTCCTAATTGAAAGTGAGACTGGCAAAATCTTATATGATACTCTATGGGTAATTTGCGCAAAACGTCCATACCTTTGATGGGTTTTGTGCAAAAGGTCCCTACCTTTCGTTTTTTGACGCAGAACGTCCTTACCTTTCACATTTTTGGTGCAGAACGTCATTTTCCCCAAATTTTGACCATTTTACCCTCCAATTTAAATAAAACAAAAAAGAAAAATAAAGAATAAATTGCAATATGTTCCTAAACTTTTTTAAATATGCAAATCAGTCCAAAAAGCCCCTTCACTTTACATTCATTCTTGGGGCTATTCAAGCATTTACAAACCCTCGAGCAGAGCTTTTGAAATGTAGGCAAATGTGAATCTGAGTCCTTGAGCTTCTTCACAATGTGGGCAATTATTTTTGTCAAGTGGCTCGCGCATGGATCCGAGTGCGCGGCGTAGAGAACAGCAAGGAGACATAGGCTCTCCTTCTTCACGGCGAGTTTCGAATAATTGAAAGTTTAGATAGAGAGTTGATGGTTTTCTGCTTCAATTCAACCATGGCTAAATATGATGATAAAAAAATGAAGATGAAGGAGAAGATGATCTTGAAGGGGCTGCTTGGTTAGGGGATTTTGTGGGTTTTGAGGATCCCCGTGAACTCATTTTGAAATCTTGATAAAAGAATTAACCAACAATGTTTCATGAATTAATTCAGTTTGATGGTGTGTTGTTTGGAGTGAATTGGAGCCATATTCTGCGTCGCCTGGACCTGGCCAGACGGTTCGTGGTGGTTCGCGACCATGATGGTGGCCAGAGGAGAGATTTCTGGCAGGTTGCAAAATTTCGATTTGCTGGTTTTGATGCATGATTTTAGGCGTATAAGTGGATGAAATAGGGAGTTCTTGGGTGGAAATTGTAGAGGATGTTAAAGAGATTAAGTTGATAGTGATAACCGACAGATTTGGTGGCCGGAATGAGGTGGAAATTGGGTCCATAACCAGCGGCTATGAGCTCCCGATGATTTTTTTAAATATTTTTATAAGTTTTGGACTCATTTGCATTTTTTGAAAAATCTAGGAGTAAGATTGCAATTTATTCTTTATTTTTCTTTTCTTTTATTTTTTTGTTTTATTTAAATTGGAGGGTAAAATGGTCAAAAATTGGGGAAAAGGACTTTCTGTGTCAAAAATGTGAAAGGTAGGGACGTTCTGCGTCAAAAAACGAAAGGTAAGGATGTTTTGCACAAAACCCGTCAAAGGTAGATTTTGCGCCAATTACCAAGCAACCTCTTCAAGATCATCTTTCCTAAACTTTCTAAAAAATGCAAATCAATCCAAAACTTATAAAAATATTAAAAAGAACAAAAAACCCTCTATCTTGCCCCTTTTCAGCCGAATACATGAGCTCATTTTCCTGCGAATTCCGGCCGTCCAAACCGTCGATATTGGTCCCAACATGTTCTCATCATTACCCTCTACAACTACATACCAAGAAATCCCTATAACTCATTGTAATTTGGCCGGAAATCAAATTCAAAAATTGCAGCCTGAAAATCGGTCAAACACTTACAACTCGCCGTCCAGCCACCCAACCGGCCGGAATCCACCACTAGTCGACTCCCCTCATCAAGTCGAAGCTACCTATGTAAACAATTTCCTCCAACAAGCAACCAACAACCACCAATTTCAAAGCAAAGACAGTCCAGTCGCGACTGCACACCAACAAGGTACGATTTCTGGTTCAGGTGAGGTGACCCATGGTGGCGGACCACCTGGGCTGGGTGCGCCATCATCTAGCACACATAGCCATGCCATTGGTCCCCTTCAATTTGGCTCCAATCCCAACAATTTTCGTCTTAATTGTTCGCTAGTGCAAACTCGCGATAGTCGCGAAAACGCCACAGAAATCGCCAGATTTCGGCGCCGTCCAGACGACCCATGGTGGCGGACCACCTGGGCTGGGTTCGCCTTCACCTGGCGTACCTAGCTCAACCATGGGTCAGGGTCAAATGCACCTGGAACCCGTTCAATTTATGGAAGCCGTGAAGAACTGTTGCGAAGGATGCGAGTTCAACAATTTTGATTAATTCAGGTTGTTGTTTGGGGTAGATTGGTTCCATGGTTGTGGGCTGTCGACCGGTGGTGAGTTCCGATCGTGGGCATGGTCGGAGATGATGTTTTCGGCGATTTTCAAATTTTTTTGGCAGTGAACTTTGAACATTAATTCCAGCCAAAATACTTGATGAAGTTGGGAAGAGGTTGGATGGGAGCTGAAGAGGAAGTTAAGGGCTGTTGACTGGTGTCCAAGTCTAATGGCTTTGGCGGCTGTAGGTGGGCCGGCAGGAGGGGGTGAGGTGGGGAAAGAATGTGAAGTTTTGAGGGTTATTTGCACTTTTTAAAATGTTTGGACCTATAATTGCAATTTATTTATTTATTTTTTATTTTCTTTTATTTTTTGTTTTATTTATATATGAGGGTATATTGATAATTTTATGTTAAAAATTGGTCAAAATGACGTTTTGCGCAAAGAAATTGAAAGGTTGGGATGTTTTGCGCGAATACTTTCAAAGGTAGGGACATTTTGCGTCAATTACCCTTCTTATTTTGACGTTGGAGGTTCTCCATCCATTCATGTCCTTTATCAAACTTAATAGCAACACTTGTGGATTGTGTATCTCATATTTTCAATTTAATAGCTCTACGTTTGCCCGACACTTTTGTGTACCTATTATTTCATTATGGAATATGACTTGAATGCTAGGTAGATTTCAGTGTAGTTTTTAATTCTTTGAAAATTCTTTGTTATTGCTTTTCTAGTTCAAGAGAATTTATTTATCTTTTATTTTAAGATCTGAGAATTTTTCTGGGATGCTGCTACATTTTCTTAATAAGCTATTTTGAACTATTTGAGGATGCATTTATTGATCTAATCGGCGAGACATCATTTCTCGTTTAAAATTAAAATCATACATAATTATAGATTTACATGTTGTGTCAATAGTTAACTTTACTCAGGGGTTCATTTAAAGAATTTGTTCAAATTTAGGTGAGAAACGAGTAACCTTTTAAATTTCAGTGAACAAGTAGTATTATATAACAAAGTTCAGTGAACAAAGAGTAACTTTTTAAATTTTGATAAGCAAATAGTAACATATAGCAAAGTCCAGTGGTCATTGAGTGAACAAAGAGTAACTTTTTAAATTTTGGTAAACAAGTAGTAATCTATAGCAAAATTGAGTGACCATTGATTAAATTAGCTTTTCATATTCAAATCGTGTCTTGTCGATTATTAATAACATGAAGGAGTAACTGAAGAGGATGTAGTAATAGAATTAGAGAGAATTGGATGAAATGAGAAGCGCTACAGGAACTCTATCGTACAATGTCTTATTCTGTTTCTTTGAATAAAAAATTTTGCTAATGGAGAAAGTTTGGATATTAGCTTGGCTTATGTGCTTGGAAAGATAAAAAGAGAATAAATGCTGTGAGGAGAATATATGTGAAAAGTTGAATATGAAAGCAAGCCTAAAGCCCCCTTATATGATTGCATAGATGCGCATAAGTTAGAGATTTAGATTATTCTCTTGAGCACATTCTTGAAGGAGACAGCCCAAACGGCTGCTAATTCTTTGATGAGACGAGTGAATTTGCTACTCGCCCCCATACTAAAATCTTGTTTTAACTGCTAAATACCTAGGTAGTTAGGTGGTTTTGCCGTATAGATTTGAGTCAATAATTCAAACCCATGTCGTTTTAAGCTGGGGTTGATTGGTTTGGAACCAAAATAATTGAACAAGATAAAATTCGATCACTTTCATTCTATAGAATAATATCAAATGCAATTCATTTAGTGTTGTGGTTGGGATTGGAGTCTAAATTGGAGTGATTTTGAAGATATCAAAATTATGGATAGCAAGAAAAAGTAGACGTGTTTTCACTAGTCTGATGCTAGCTGTCCGCTCAAGCGACCCGAGAGTTCGTCGTCCATTCGCTCGAGCGACAGGTTTTTTCAGTCCAAACCCGTTTCGTTCTTTGACGCGTTTTTGGACTCCTTTTTATTTACAACTTAAACTTAGGATTTATATATATATATATATATGTCACGGCTTGTAATATTATTATTCATTCTAGCATCAAGATAATTGAGAGAATTTTTTTCTTGAGAGCTTAAATTTCAATTGAGATTATTGAAATCTTGATATTGTAAACACAAAGCTATTGATTAGGGTGGATTCTCCTCCTCTAAATTTCTTGTGTTCTTATTTTCTTCATTTTTATTTCATTATCGTCATTATCTTGTGATCCAGATTTCATAACATTTAATGTTTGTTAAAAAGCAATAAATCAGGGGGTTCGTGGTTTATTATATTAATTTTTACATTTTCATTGGTTCTGTGTAGCTTCACTCTAAGAAGAAAATAAAATAAGAAAGCATAGGTTTTGAGTTCATCATCCAACTGAACTCCTTATTTTCCAATTTAGATATAAAATTTTATTTTACTTTCAGTATATGACCCCAACATTCCTCTACTCTTATACATTATGCTCCCTAGCCCAACTATTCTACCCTATAATATCTTCCAAAATCGCAAGACTCGTTTTGATAAGCGTATGTTGGAACCAATGAGAGATTATTTGACCCTTTGCCGTCTCGTGTAGGTAATTGAGTGATCGAATTGACGAAATAGAAATGAGGGCTTTGTGCCTACCGTTAATTGAACAAATGATTCGATTCTAACTAATTATTTGAAAAGGTAACGGAGTGAAAAAGAAGGAGATAAAAAATTATGCAGCTTTTGTTCAAATAATTTAGCATTAGAGCCAGTATCAATAGTGCTTATCCTTCTTGCTCATAATTCATAAAGAGTAACCAAATTAACATATACGTTGATGTTCTACTTCTCTTCCTAATTAATTATTCTCTGTAGGGGTGGACATTGTTCTATTTGGTTCTGGTTCCTAAAGAATTGAACTGAACCATGAATCAATAGTTTTTCTAATAATGGAACCAAATGATTTTTTTAAAGATATGGAACCGAACCGTTCGGTTCTGGTTTGATTATATGTTCATTTTTTAAATTTTCATATTTGCGTCATATAAGTTAATAATATATACCTAAATAAAAATAATAATATATCAAATATTCAAGAAGTTCAAATTTCAATCATCAAGATAAAAAAAATCATAACTAACAAATAAAACATATTTATAATTTGAATACACAAATTAGTTTTCGTTCTCATAAAAGAAATTGTTTAATAAGTAATAGCAATGATTCACTAAATTGATTGCAGCAGTTTTGAAGGCACACCCCTACAATACAAAATAAATTATCAAAATTTTTACCGTCCACTTTTATGGGCAATATTAACCGTTTTAATACTTCATAAATATTTATTAGGTTTTCCCCTGTTTGTGACACAAGTAACTCATCAAACAATCAAGGCAAAAAAAAAAAAAAAAAAAAAAGTTTAAAGACTTTTTAAGTAACTAACCAATTTCATTTTTTTGATTTTAAATGACACCCCCACTGACTTGATGAAATGCAGTACCAGCAAGTCACGATATTGTATAAATTGAAAATGAGTGAGAGAAATGACTTAGCTGAATACAAAATTAGGGTGTAAGCAACTAATGAGCTGTCTGTCTCTAATGATCCAAAATCGATTAAGAAACTGTATTCAATTAATGGGCTATCTCCAATGAATATAAAATTAGAGTCTCCACTAATTAATATATATATATATATAATGAAATATTAAGTTTGGTTCTGATTCTGGTTGTGATTCTTGAACTACAACCGAACCACAATGAAAACCAAATGGTTCTCGATTCAAAGAACCAAAACCATTAAATTTTTTTATAGAACCGAATTTAGAATTAAAGAAAATAAAACTCATTTTCACTGATTTTTTGGTTGACTATAGTAAAACCTTGATAAATGAATGTTTAATAAATTAATAATCTCGTTTAAATAATATAATTCTTTTGTCTCGGCTTGGACCAGTCTACTAAATTAATAACTCTACTAAATGTATAAGATAATAATATTTTTATTTTAGATCATTTAAAGCCCAACGAATATATAAAATAATAATTGCTTAAATTCATAAAATATCATACTAATACAAATTAATAAATTTTTAATTTGACAAGATGTTTTTCAATTCCCCTCTTTTTCATTTTGTACAAAATAATTATTTAAGGTTACGATTGCTTGAAATACCTCTTTTGAAGATATAATTGGTAAAATATAACTATAATCTGAATCATAATCATCATTAGTAGGTGTATTGAATATCTCTTGAATAACATTTTCATTAGTAGGAGATTCCATCTGACGCGAACCCAAGAACGGGATCAGTGTGGAAATCATGAAATTTATCGAAAATATTGGGAAAATCAAAATTCAAGTTGTAGACGGTATAATCTCTACCCGCAAATTATTGAACCAAACAACCAAACAAAAACGAAGTTTGAATGACATTTTGATTACAAAACCAACAAATCTTGATTTGCGAACGCCACAAATGGTGCATAATCATTTGAAAGTTCTAAGGGTCGAACGCCACAAATATAACAATATTTGATAAATTCGATAGTTCATTCAAGAACTATTAGAGAGAAATTCTCAATTTCATATTCATGTCAAAAAGTCTTCTACAATGAATAATAAGCAAAGTATTTATATGAAAACCCTAAAATTTAGTTAAAACCAAAAATAACTCTAAATATCATAAAAGATATAAAAAAATTGTATTTTAGTCAAGCTAAGAAACTCTAAAAAATTGGAAATTTTTCGCCAATTTGTTCTCAACATGTTTCTGTGCGACTGCAAGCTCAAAAGTACTATGTGTCATCATAGCCTTGTGCAGAATTTCGTGTCATTTTTAGAATGTACTCATGGACGAAAATTTGACAATCGAGCTGAAAGTTATGCCCGTTTTCATCCACGCTGCTCATTTGCTACTTGAACCGAGTTAATCCAACTCGTTTCAACTCCCGAGCCCTTCACGAAACTTGAACCTTGATTTGTCAACTTCTTCAATTTGGACTCAAAAACCCGACCAAGTGATTGTCTATCCTGGATCATATTACCATCACCACATCATTTTCGCTAAAATAGTATAAAAAGCGCTCGACATCTATCACATTTCTATAGCGTAGACCAAAAATAGCTCCACGCAATTCATTGATGTTTTCATCTTAACTATCCTTTTGGTTCAACGTTAATATCTTCATCGGACCAAGTCTTGTAGCGCCGAAAATAATTTGCAATAATTGCTGTCTTCACATCATTTTTCCAAGTCACATTAATAAAATTGATAGCATTCATCATCTTGTCAAACCAACAAACAAACTCTTGAAAAAGTAAACCAGTCATCCTTACTTTTTTATTTCCTCAATAACGACAATTAAGATTGTTCATATTCATATTTTTAAAACATCTAGGATTAGCAAACTTACAAATAATCCAAAGAGGTACTGGACCGTCACCATTGCAACAAACAACATTTAATACTCTTTATTAATAAATTATTCATTTATCGATAAATTAATAACCTGTCTAAATAATAAATTTTCTTGGTCCCAATATTATTATTTTATAGAGGTTTTACTATACAATATTTTTACTTCACATCGTTTGGTCGATGTCAAAGTTTGCAAGAATCTTTGAAGATCTACATCCTCAGCAATCACAGCATACCATGTTGGTTTCGATTTACTCATCTTTTAACATGTACTCATATAAGTCTCTCTTGAGTTATGCAAAACATGTATTGACTATCTAATCGTTCTGCTAATTATCTTTAGTTTATTCTCATTTTGTATCTTATCATTTTTGAAATGCCTTGCATTTCTCGTAGAGTTCTCACATGTTACCTTTTTTTTTTTTTTAACTATTTTTTTAACAGTGTCTTAGAATTAAAAGAAAAGACAAAACAAAGTTTGTCAATTAATTTATATAATCTTATCTAGTCGAATGTATCGAATATACCTTAAAACTGTGCCCTTAGTCCGATATGAGTATACACAAACAACCCCCCCCCCCCCCCTCCCACCCAATAGGTGACCGTCACTTGTCAATTCGATAAAAAATTCGGTAAATGATTATTTACGAATAGAATTATTCATACACAGATAGTATACTATTTACTTGTTTTACAGGGGAAAAAATGAACAATTTGATTACCTAATCAAAAGATTCTTGTGATGTGATGTTAATAATATACAATGTACTAAACAGAGATTTTGAGATTCTTATCAACATAGGAATATGAGAGAGGAATAGAAAAACAGAATCAAAACTGCACCTCAAAAAAGTTACTTCTTTAGCAAAGAATCAGATGTGACCACACATTTACAGATAGAAAAAGAATTGACAAATGTACATATATAATTGAGAGTTTATCAAAGGAAATGGAGAATTTGAGTTCTAAAACAAGAAACTATTTGTAAATAAAGTGAGATCAAATAATTCTAGAGACTACTTTTTTTTTTTCTTTTAAAAGACTGCACTCTGATAAAAGATTTCTGTGATTTAATTTAAAAAAGAGTTCCGAGGTGACATTCTCAATGTGAGAAGGGAATAAAGATAGAGAATAAGTCATTTGTTGAGTTTTGGAATTCGACGTTAACATGTCAATCTTGTAAAGAAAAGTAGTCTAAGTCCTTATTTGTTGATCATTTCAGAATATCACAAGACTTTAATTGCTCATTTGAACTTTATAAATTCAATTATTTGATTGAGTCTTTTGTATAACGAGTCTTAATTTTTTTTCTTGAAAAGTCAATCCGATTAAAAAGAGTACCTGAAGTTTTTATAATGATTATTATTTTTATATTTAAGTGTCGTGTGCTTTTTCCCTTAGCAATACTGAATATTTTTCGTGAAACTTAATCGTATTACAATTTAATTTTTTTTACTGGAATATTGCCAAATGGAGAAGGAAATAAAGTGTAAAGAAGAAGATAGGCATGTACCATCTGAGCATATCATGCCAATCATTATTTAGAAGCCATTCTCCTCTCTTTGTTATTCCATTTCCTTTACAATATTTGGTACCCATTCATATTCACTCTATTAGTATATATTTCCCTATTATATTCTCTTCCAACCAAATCCCACTATAAAATTGAGCACCATGTTTTGCGTTTCTAGTACATACAGCCTAACTAAATGCAAGAACATTGAACAAAAAGTGGAAAACAAATTATGATGATATTATGTATACATTAGATTTTCATGGCAAGCCATCGATATTTTGTCATTTTTGAGAGTATCGAGAAAGAGATTTACATAACTTACGAGTTATGTGATTTTTTCGCACGAATAAGGAAAAACTCATTTAGAAATGGTTTTTAGACGAAATATAAATAGTTAGGCACAATTCTTATTATTCTCAGTAGTGGGGATTGCCATCTTTACTTGGAAGTGTATAATACAAATTTCTTTTTATGATAGAACAATATTTTATGTTTTGTCAATTTGGTACTATGGAGTGGCAGTGTTCGACAATATTAAAGGGAAAAAAGTAAAATTTTATTAATAATATCATTTAGCCTCTATTTGGGTCACATTATTTTTTCATTTTCGTTCTTCTACTCATTTTTAACCGCACATTCTTCAATAAAAAAAATATTTTCTATAATATCAATAATTTTTCATTCTTTTTTAATCACATATGACATATCCCTCATCACGTCAACCAAAAAAATTGATACGTACTTGAGAGGCCTTTAAAGTTGATTTGTGAAACCAATTCTCTGCCAACCCACTTGATCTCTAATTTCTTCCCTTTGTCACCGTCATCATCCATAGAAAGTATAAATGACAGTAACTGTCAATTCATGGCCAAGATGGAATGTGAGTAATTTCATTGCAAAGTTCATATGTCATCCAAGCTTTGGAAAATTTATAAATAATAGTAAGAGAAATAGCAGCCAGTTCACGAAATATGACGTCGCTCTTAGCTTGTATATGTTCCATACTGGTATATATAAAAGTATTAGTTGCGAGTTAATTTGGGTTCAAGACTTTTCTAAAATGAACCAAAAACATGTAATTCTTCTTGTAGGAGCCCTTAATGATACCATGATTTTCTTATCATAAAAACATCTTAGGATTTTATTTTATTTTTTCAAAAATCTAGTTAAAATCAAGATTATGGGCAAGTTAAAATTTGTTGCACAATTTGTAGGGATCATTACCTACAGATTAATTAGTAAAATTCATAAGTGGGCTGTCCCATCTTGAATATGTGTCTTTTAAAGATTTAAGGGTTTTATGCATTTCCTCCAACAATTCACTGTCCTAAAAAGGAATAATGATAATGTTGTTATATCAATAACTTTTTTGCAGCATAATTTTCTTTCCAACTTTGGTTTCTATTGGGATAAAATTCTGTTTCTTCTGGAAACAATTATATTTTTGCAGTATAAAAACCAACCGGGGGGGGGGGGGGGGGGGGGGGGGGTAGGAATAACTTCTGCCCATTTATCAATTAGCATATTCTACTTCTTTTTTCTGTTTATATTATAATTATTTTCTCGACCAATAATGAAGCTCGATCGATTAATTATAATGCATAGATTGTTAATCAATTAGTTGGATATTGAAATCACGTGTAATATTATGAATACATACACGTGTCCGTGCGTGCATACATACATAGTTAAAATATTAGGGAATAAATATAACAACTAGATTACATGGGGAATAAATGTTTGATCGGAGCTGGAATCAAAACGAATGTTCAATGACAGAGATTTGAGTTAAATACTGATTAGCTGCAAACCGGCATCTCTAATACAAAGAGAGGAACAACTCTTGCCCTATATAATCCCTCTAGCTGCATGCAAAATTATATTGCATTCTCATTTAACTATCACATCTCTCTCTCTCTCTCTCTCTCTCTCTCTCTCTCTCTCTCTCTCTCTCTCTCTCTCTCCAACTTTGTATGTCCCACAATTCTTTAATGGAAAGGAATTTGAGACAACTTGCTAACATGAAGAAGTCCCTTTTTGATCAGGTATTCTTAATTGCTACTTTCTTAGTATTAATTAAGTGGCTCACTAGCGCGAGAGAAGTTTTTGTAGGACGGTCATATACGCATATGTGGTAAAATCCATCCATTCAAATCATTAAACGTCGCATCTCAAGCCATTCAAAATATGACGTCTCGGCATTACATACCATCTTTGTTTCTCTCTTACCACATCGGATGTCGATGTGTAGTATTTTGAATGTGTCAAGGTTTAGGGTGTTGTAATTTAAATAGTATAATTCTACCACGTGTGTATATAGGACAGTCCCATTGAAGTTTCTCCACTAGCCAACACAAGATTATTCCTTTGTTCTAGGTGAAACTTTTCTAATTCTCCCATATTAAATGACTTGTGCATGCAAATCACATTCGTTTTTTCACGATGCGTGTTTGTAATGTTTCTCTGTATTGCATTCATTTCTCTCTCTCTCTCATACACACAAACAGTGTAAGGTGCATATACACATGAGTGTTATCGTGTGCGGAGGAAGAGGTAATTGCCTGGAATGATGCGCAATGTTGAAAGATTATTGTCAATATATTTTCATTGTGTTGTGTTGTTGAGAATCAAAATATATGGGACATTGTGCAGGGATATCTAGATGAACAATTTATTCAATTGGAAGAGCTACAGGATGCAGCAAATCCAAATTTCGTCGAAGAAGTTGTTACAATGTACTACAGGGATTCGGCTCGATTAATCCAAAATATAGAGCAGGCTTTGTGAGTAAAATCTTAGTTTTTCTGTTATCAGTTCTCAACAACTGCAAGATTGTCTTGTGATCACTGAATTGACTCTAGGGATTTCTCCGTCCCTATTGTAGATGCAATTCGGTGCTCATAAAGTTCAACAGTTGACTAAATTTTACATCAAAAGCTATTCTTGATTATGAATTTGTATTTCCTTTTTCTATCAGGGAGAAGAACCCTCTTGATTTTGCTAAGCTGGACAATTATATGCACCAGTTCAAGGGGAGTAGTTGCAGGTAATTATTAAATAAATAATGATTTCATATTCAAAATAAATCAAGAGAGGTCTTGCAGTGCAGGTATATTTTGTTCATTTTCAAAAATAACCCTACTATTTGTGTCATTTCTATATGCAGTATTGGAGCAAAAAAGTTGAAAAATGAGTGCACACAATTCAAAGAGTGCTGCAAAACAGGAAATGGAGAAGGGTAATTTATTTTCTACTTATGGTCATATTTTAAATGGTGCAAAAAACTTAACACACAGTCTAATTGTCTGAATCTGATAGAACCAAAGTCTTTTTTTTTTTTTTAATTTATTTTTTCTTCTTGTTTTGGGCTAGGAGTTAAATGTAGGAAAAATGTAGGTGTTTGAACCTGTTTGTATTTAGTTTTTGTAGATATTGGGTTACGTGCGGCAATATTGATGAATTGTACAGAATCGCAAAGAGAGAGCAAGAGAGAAAGCACACACCGCTCCAGCGTTCCATTCGATAGGAGCCACATACTCCAACAATAGAAAATCCATTCGATATGAGCCACAAACTCTAACAATAGAAAATCCATGGGACTGTGTTTATTAATTTAGACTTTATAATGATATTTACTGCATCTTGATGTTTTTACAGATGCAAGAGAACTTTCCAACAAGTGAAGAAAGAATATGCTGCTCTTAAAAAGAAATTAGAACAATATTTTCAGGTCCCTTACTTTTCCCTATTCCAAATTATTTTGTGCAATACATCTAATGCATTTAAGAAAGGTTAACACAAAATTGGAGCTCGAAAAAGATCAATTGTTTAATCTGAAAAAATTACATGCATATTAACATTGAATTTTTCATTTTTGTCAGTTTGCAAGACAAATTGGCCCTGTTGAGAAGGCATGTCGTCCAAAATAAGGAATCTGCACAAAGGCTGTGATTTTGGTGCATGCAAGATGCAATAAAAATTGTGATTATGTTTCATGCAATATATATATATATATATATATATATATATATATATATTCATGTAAAATGCACCATTTCATCCCATAATCCTTCTCGAGTGCAATGAAAGAGAATATTTGGTGGGTTTATGTATTTATTCGCCTTTATATTAGATCTTTTTGCCCAAAAGAGAATTTGGCTGGAATGCAGCTATACAATTCAAAGTGGTGTTACAAGTAACACAAAGGAAGAAAGAAATTTGCAGCCATTAAATGAGTTAAATTTACTTTCTTTCTTTTATCAAACTAGTATTTATGAATACGAACTAGGTAACAACATGCAATTTTGTAATAATGCTGTGAAATCTTTTTATGTTATAATAATAACAACAACAACAACAAGACCACCACCAATATCAGAGAAATTTGAAACGTTGTAACTTGTATAATTGCATATTTATGAATCATTAACTTAAACTCTAGGTTCACATAGAAGAATCTCTTTTCATGTAAATTTATTAGACATTGTAATTTTTTGTTGAGTCAAGCATCCTATTACAGAGAAGAAGACTATTTGAGAGAAAAATATTATTCAACTCAATTGAATTATGAGAACCTTCCAAAAGTATAAATACAAGATGAAATGAGAAAAGGCGGGAAATTAAGAAAGGCGGGAAAATTAGTTACAACTAAAAATAACAAACTAAACTATCAAGATTCCAAACTGATAC
Source organism: Fraxinus excelsior (assembly GCA_019097785.1). Classification (NCBI taxonomy): domain Eukaryota; kingdom Viridiplantae; phylum Streptophyta; class Magnoliopsida; order Lamiales; family Oleaceae; genus Fraxinus; species Fraxinus excelsior. The sequence goes on along the minus strand of CM032628.1, from coordinate 30,626,755 downwards.
AACAACGTGATCTTTGACAGCTAAGTTCAGCTCACATCCACCTAGATGATCCATTGGCTTTGACACTCTCCCTCAAGATGGACCATGAAGGTTAATAATAGCCATCTTGGATAGCAAATGAATCAATACAGTCATAGGCAAAGGTTTTGTGAAAATGTTAGCAAGCTGGTGATTTGTTCGAACTGGCAAAAGCTTAATAACACCATCATTGATTTTATCTCTTACAAAGTGGCAGTCTATTTCTATATGTTTAGTGCGCTCGTGGAAAATGGGATTTGTAGCTATATGAACCGCTGCTTGATTGTCGCAAATTATCAAAGCAGGTCCCTTGATGTTCACACGAAAATCATATAGTAATTGCTGTATCCACACTAGTTCACTGGCAGTAGAAGCCAAAGCACGGTACTCAGCCTCAGCAGACAACTTGGATATGGTGCTTTGCTTCTTTGCTTTCCACGAAACCATTGAATCCCCAAGAAAAACACAGAACACAGTGACTGATTTCCTTGATTCTAAACACAATCCCCAATTAGCATCAGCATAAGCACGCAATTAAAGGGATGAACCAGCAGAAAATAGAATGCCCTAGCCTAGAGTAGCTTTAATGTAATGTAGTAAATGATGGACAACATTCAAATGAGGCTTCCTAGGTTGTGAAATGAACTGACTCAATTTATAAACTGACGTGAAGTCTGTTCTGGATACTGTCAAGTATAACAAACACCCAATCAACCTTCTATACATAAAGCTATCTTCCAATAACTCCCCCTCAAAGGAGTTCAATCGAACTTTGGGATCCATGGATACTACAGCAGGTTTGCATCCCAGGAAACCAGTGTCCTCCAGTAATTGAAGGGCATAATGCCTTTGAGACAGTACAATGCCACTATGTGATCTTGCAATCTCTAAACCAAGAAAAAACTTGAGTTTGCCAAGATCTTTGAGCTTAAATTGGTTGTGAAGAAATGATTTCAAATCATTAATAATGCGAGAATCTGATCATATGATAACTATGTCATCTACATACACCAGCAAGGCTACAAATTCATTTCCAGAACCTTTTGTAAAAAGGAGAGTAATCAAATTTCGATTGATGAAAACCATGTAGTATAAGGGCATGAGAAAACTTCGCAAACCATTGTCTCGAAACCTGTTTTAACCCATAAATGGATTTATGTAACCTGCAAACCAAGTGCTCCCCCTGTCTGCCACATGGATTTGAAGGGATATAACCCAAAGGCAATTCCATGTAAATTTCCTCAAAAAGGTCACCATGAAGGAATGCGTTATTTACATCCAGAATGATGTGCCAGTTGTTTATTGCTGCTATGGCTAGCAAGAGTTTCACATTCACCATTTTTGCAACTGAGAAAATGTTTCCAAAACATCTAACCCCTCTTGTTGGGTGAAACCCTTTGCAACTAAGCGTGCTTTGTTTCGTTCAACACTCCTATCAGATTTGTACCTGATTTTATACACCCACTTGCAGCCTATAGTATGCTTTCCTTTAGGCAGATTAGTAATAGACCAGGTTTTGTTCAATTCCATGGCGTCAAGTTCAGCTGTCATGGCATCTCTCCAATTAGCTTCTTTCACAGCTTGATGGTAAAACTGTGGTTCAAGACTTGAGGATATATTTAAGATAAGGTTTTTATATGAAGAAGAGAATTTTGAATAGGAAAGATATTGGCTCATGGGATAATGATGGGGGTGAAGGAATGACAGAAACTGATGAATTGGATAAGAGATTACAGCGAAATTCCTGTAGGTAAGAAGGGGTTTTGCTTGTCCTTAGAGACCTTCTGAGAGTATGAGCAGCAGAATTTTGCAGGGCAACATGTAGGTTATGGTTTGAAGAAGGTCTATCAGTGGAATTAACACTAGGAGAAGGTATATCAGCTTGAATTGAAATATCATTATTAGGAGTAGGGGAAGATATATCAATGGCATGAATTGAAGGAGGTCTATCAACATAATGTCTATCAGTGGGCATAGCAGTGATATGATTAGGCAAAACAAGATTAGGAAAAGAATCAATGACTTCAGAGGTCTTAGAAGCAGAATGAAAGGGAAAGATGTGTTCATGGAAAATCACATCTCTAGATATGAAAATATTTTTGGAAATAATGTCATATAGCCTATACCTTTTGATTCTAGGATGATAACCAATGAAAACGCATGCCTTTGCTCTAGGATGAAATTTCAAACAATGAGAGGTAGTGGTAGATGCAAAGCATAAAGATCCAAATACTTTAAGAAAGTTATAATCCACTAGAGTTTGATATAACAAAGTAAATGGAGTTGTGTTTTGGATAATTGGTGAAGGAGTGCAATTTATCATATATGTGGCTGTTAAAACACAATCATCCCACAACAAAATTGGAACTTGTGATTAAAAGAATTAGGCTCTGGCTACATTAAGTAAATGCTGATGCTTTCTCTCAACAACAGAATTATGCTCAGGGCATTCTGGGCAAGAAAATTGCTGAAAAATTCTGTGAAGGATAATTCAGGTACATTATCTGACCTGGAGGCTTTAATAGTCTTGTGAAATTGAGTTTCAATCAGACTGAAAAACTTGGGAATTATTATATGCACATCGGACTTCTATTTCATCATATAAACCCAGGTAAATCTTGTGCAGTCATCAACAATTGTGAGGAAAAACTTATGGCCATAACAAGTTGGAGAACTATATGGACCCCAAACATTACAATGAATGAGATCAAAGGGGTCTAATGATAAGTGATTGTTTTAAATAAATGGTAAACGTCTTTGTTTAGCAAGCGGGCAAATATAACATGGAGTAATGCCATTCTTCTCACCTTTGAAACACAATTGATCCTTTAAAAACTCCAACCTTTTAAAAGACAAATGTCCCAGTCTATGGTGCCAAATATGAGGGTGGTCCCCTTATTTATTACAGAACAAACATGACTACTAACAGCTTTATAAGAATTACAATCAACCTTATAATCCTTCATTACATTAGTTCTTGTATCAATGATGTAAAGACCATCTACCATATCAGCCCTACCAATCATCTTCCAACTGTATAGATCCTGAATAATGTATTGATCAGTGAAGACTTTGAAACCTATATTCGGATCCTTGGTCAAAGAGCTAATGGATAAGAGATTAAACTTGAACTGAGGCACAAAGAACACATCTTGGAGAGTCGGTTCACGAGTGAGTTCAACATTTCCAGTAAAATGCACAGATAATCTGATGTGATTAGGCAATGTGATGTAGGCATTTTGTATTGCCTTCAATGTTTTGAAAGATGCACGATTGAAACAAATGTGACTAGTTGCCCCAGAGTCTATCACCTAATGATCAGTAGAATTGAATATCTTATTATTCGAAATGGACAAGCAGGTACCTAATACATTGTCTGAATTTGCACTCTCATCTCCTACCTTTGTAGCAGCAAGGTGTGCGCTCAACATATTCATCAAATGCTTGTACTGATCAGGGTTCAAAGTTTGTACAAAGTTACCAACATTGCCAGCAGAATAGCCTGAAATTGAATCAGAAATTTGACTAGTCACATTATTTGACTTATAACCAGTTTGGTTGGTAGAACCAACCTTTTGTTTTGCTTTATATCCAGGTGGATAACCATGGAGTTTATAACATTTGTCAACCCCATGACCTCCATAACCACAATAGGTACAAATACGTCTGTCTCTCCCCTGATTCTTATTATAAAACTTCCTCAAGTTTGGCTTCTTATCATCGTTTTTGGTGTAAAAATCTAAGGAATCAGTTGTTCCAACAGTTGAGTTTACTCCCCTTTGTTGTTCTTCTTGAGAGATGAGGGAAAACACTATATTTATCGGGGGAATTGGATCCATGAGCAATATCTGCCCCTAACTTGAGTATAGGACTCATTCAATCCCATTGGGAACGTACTCCATGTGATAGTGCTCCATCAACTTCTTGTTTCCCTCACAGGTACACTTTCCACAAGAACATGAAGGCATATAATTTCTAAGCTCTTCCCACACTGTTAGCAGTTTAGTGAAGTAAACACTTACTGACATTTGCCCTTGCGTATGCTTCATTAACTCGTGCCTTAGTTGGAAAATTCGAGGACCATTCATATGTTGAAAACGCTCTTTTAGATCGATCCAGATTTCATGAGCAGATTCAAAGTAAATTATGCTGACTGAAATCTCCTTCGATACAGAATTAAGAATCCATGAATAACCATGTTGTTATTGCGGATCCAGGAATTGAAGAGCTCAGCATCATCCTCAGGTCGAGTGATAGATCCATCTATAAAACCTACCTTGTTCTTCACTGATAAAGCTATGAACATAGCACGACTCCAGGATGTATAATTTTCACCAGTTAATTGCTGGGAAACAAGCATGAGACCAAGATTATCTGAATGATGAAGAAAATATGGATTGGAACCATCTTCAATGGCGGAATGACTCATAGAAGATGCTGAAATTTGAATTGGATCGCTTGTCATGATTAATCAGTATCAATCAGTAAGAAGAAAATCGATCGCGAAGCTGAGAAGCTGCTATTTCTCTAATACCATATTACAAAGAAGAAGACCATTTGAGAGAAAAATATTATTCAACTCAATTGAATTATGAGAACCTTCAAAAAGTATAAATACAAGATGAAATGAGAAAAGGCGGGAAAATTAGTTACAACTAAAAATAACAAACTAAACTATCAAGATTCCAAACTGGTGCGGCAACGTGATCTTTGACAGCTAAGTTCAGCTCACATCCAGCTAGATGATCCAATGGCTTTGACACATCCATACATTTTTTGGAGAATAACAAAATTTATTTTTGATATTTTTGAAGGGATAAACACAACTTAGAAAAATTCTTGATCACAAATGATAATGAAAATAAATAAAAAATGAGAGAGGAATTGTTGAATTCAAATTTACTGTCTATTGGTTGACGTTATTTGAAATAACAATGTCAGAAAATTTATATTCCATCCTTTTTAATGTAAATACAAAGAACATTAATAAATTCTACTCAAATAACTAAGTACATGAATAATATTATTCTTGAACCATAATTCGAAGTACATGAATCAATATACTAAGTACAGGAATTAAAGTGTTCATGAGCCAAGACATAGATGTATCTAGCTTATAAATTTCAATAATTTTTTCTTTCTTACAAAAACTAGTCATAGATGAACGTGCAAATATAATGTTTTGTAAGATGTGAAAATATAAAAAATAATTAATACAAATTGTTTATGTAGAATGAGTGAACTTTTGATTGAAATGAAATAAAAACCAGTTTGTGAAATAATTTAAATAGTTGAGGAAGTCAATTAAAATAGTCACTCCGTTTACCTTTTTTATCTGAACTGAATATGCAATTTCTCTTGATGTACACTGAATATATCATTTGAAATTATTTATTATAGATGCGCATTACGTCCCTCCATTTACCTTATTTGTCTCTTAACATTCATTGAATCAATCAATTGGAAGAAAACTCTAATAATATTCATCTTTTGTTCCAAAGATTTTTCAATGAATTTAATTTACTATCCAATCAAGTAGAATAAATCTGTCACATGTACATTGATCATAATTAAATAATTCACGATAATATAGTTTAAATAATTAAATAAATCAAATATATATTGAAAAAGAAAAGGTAGTGAATCTGTCAAATACGGTTAAATAAATTAATTACATATTGAAAAAAGAAAATTAAGGTAATGAATGTGTCAAATATACATTTATCATAACCAAATTAGTTGACAAAATAATTAATGATTATATTGTTCAATAGTTCAAATGATTAATAAATTAAATATATATTGAAAAACAAAAAGTATGATAAATACTTGAATTATAGTAAAGATATAATCGTCTAAAAAATTATTCTCAGTTGATATGATATTTAATATATTATAGATATAGATTAGGATTTGGTTTGTGCGTGCACAAAAATGGGTTCTTTAAGGAACTTTGTATTCATTATAATAGCAGCTTGATGTTTGAATTAAAACCTTATTCACATATTTAGTATGCAAGATCACAATTTAAGAATCATCATACCTCTCAAGACCAGTCATTTAGCTTCCAACAGTCGTGATTATAATCATGGTTATAATAACCATGAAATGAATTGGAATTTTAGTTCGATTACTACACTTTTTAAATCTCTTACTATGCCCGTGTTTGGTACACATTAAGCGCCCGTTTGCGCACATTATTTGGTCAAAGAATTTATTTTTCTTTCACATCAAGTGGGCCCCATGTGCTGCCAAAGTGGTCAAAAGATTATTCAAATATGTGTATAATTACCAAACGATCCTTTATTTGTGTTGAAATTGGCAATTGAAGTCTTTCACGAGGGCAATATGGTATTTCAGTGAACCTGCATGGAGCAGACGTGCACAATGTTTGTCAGACTTTTTACTGTAGCAACGTTCCAGTTTTTTCTACATTGTCATCAACAATGTGAATCAAACGGGCGCTAAAATTTTCATTCTCATTTTCAACCACGCATTCTTCAATAAAATAATATTTTTCATCACATCAAGAATTTTTCCTTATTTTTCAACCGCACATTCTCTATCAATCTACTATTACAGAATACATTCTTCCAAAATAATATGGTTCAACACACCCTAAGCATGTATTTGAGCTCTATGCCTTTGCATGCAGAGACGGAGCTAGGGGGGGGCGGGAGGGGGCGACCGCCCCCCCAACATTGTCCGCGGTACACTATTTCTAGTTAATTTGTAATGTATTTTTCAATTTCGCCCCCCCCCCAAGATTTTTTCTCGCCCCAAAAATTTTGAAATTTTTTATTTTTTTCCATTAATAAATATTGAGTAAATAACTTACATTTTAAAATTCAACATACAAAAATCTTAGATCTAAACAAAAGATCCAATAGTTACTTAAATAAATCAATAGCCCAAATCCAATCCAAAACCTAAGTTCCCAATTCTCAAACCCAACTAATTAAAACCCAATTCCCAACCTGGTTTATGCATAATGCATGTTTAGTTGTTCTTGAATATTTGAATTTAAGAATTAAGTAGAGTAGTTGCTGTTAGTTTGTGTAATTGTTAGTTATTGAATATTTGAATTTAAGAATTAAGTAGTAGGATAATCAGTAGTGATTGAATCGAATCCAACATTGAATTTCAGTACTATTTTGGTACTCAAAATCGTCGTTTTCAATTCTCTTAGTTAAAAAAAAAATTTCGGGGGCTCCGCCCCCGAACCCCCGGGAGGGGGGCCTGCCCCCCTCCACCCCCCGTATTTTCGCCCCCCCCAACTTCAAAACCTGGCTACGTCCCTGTTTGCATGCTTAGGCTTTTTGGCTAACCTAAGCAAATCAAGAGCTATTTCTTGATTATTATCAAGTATTTAATAAGATCTGTGAGACCTGTGGTCAAAGAACCATAATTGATGCTTTATATTGACTTATTTCCATTTATCATGCTTTTTTTCCAATCAAGCGCCAAAAAACACCGATGGTCACAAGGATGTTGTTGTGTATAGTGAGTGTCATGATACTAGTTCAACAAGTCCCTACTGATTTAGATCCTCTTTATTATCATCTGATTTACTTTATCGTCTGATTTACTTGTAAGCATTGGTGGTCATCATATGGAAAATAGAGTTAAAACTTTGTACATTTAATTACACAGTAGTGTTCAATACATGTGTACAAATTTATGCCCTTTAATGATCTTGTAGTTTCGAAATTAGTACATGTACCTAAAACTAGTATGAGTTCTGACTAAGTACATGTTTATGTTTTGTCATTGCACTACAAGTACTTAATTATGGAATGTCAAATGTTTTTATAAACTAGGATATATTGATGAGGTATTTGGTTTGGTGGTTATATTTTACCATTTGTATTTGTTGTTATTACTTGCTTCAACATATGCCACTATAAATCATTATTATATGTCATAGGATCTCTTGGATTCTTGAAGAAATGATACTTATAATTTGTTTTTAATTACAGAAAAAAATGATAGGACCTTTGAAGCAAGGTTTCAGCCATATCAAGATTAAATGTTTCTTTTACTTCACTCCCTCAAGTCTTCTCCAACGTTTTCCTTGAAGATCTTAGTTAAAATGGTGTTGGAGAATTTTCAAAAGCATTTCATTTTTTTACATTAGGGAATTGAATCAAATAAGGATATTACACATTGTGCATCAAGGGATATCAAAAGTATTGAACCAGGATCGTTTTGAAGAAATAATGTACCTGTCGTATGCATGTGCTAGTGTGACACTTCATGGTGTCCGTTTGGGTCAGAAATGGGTTTGCTTGAAATTCTGAATATTTTCAGTTACTTTTGATATGGTTTTGATCCTTAAAGGTGCCTTAGCATATGGGTTGCAGCTTTTGTCAAAAGGTATTTGAGGGTTTATAAATAATTCAACATATATTGGATTCAATTTATCATATGTGTGAAATTTCCTTGTATCTTCTTCCTAAAAACTATTCTGCATTATTTTTCATCTCATATTTCTACTGCTTTGTTTGTATTATGTAACTCCGAAAATGTAATATGTATCATTCGAAGAAGAATAGTTTTTTTGCCTACTCAAAATGAAAATGATTTTCACCACCAATGTTAACTAAATGAAATTAAACAAATTCTCATATTCATAAAGGTTGCAAGTTTTGTGAAAAGATGTTTGCAAATCTATACAGACTCAACATCGTTTGGATTCAATATATCAAATGTTGACCCCATTTTTGGCAATGGTTATGTGGACATAGACGTCAAACCCACTTGCCACACGAGCAAATTTCAACACGTTTTGACTCGAGATTCGGATAGAAAAGAGGTGACGTTGATGAATGTGAGAAATGCTCTATGACGCAAGACAAAAATGTTCGAGTAACGACAATATGATTAAAGATAATTGCATAAAAACAAGCAATTACAAACAACTCAACCAAAAAAATAATAATTCAAACTCAATCACATGGATATGGAATCAACAAGAGAGGAGATTGTGTATGTCTTTGAGGAAAAAGGGATGCATTATTTTTAAATGTTACAAGAGTTGCTTATTTATAGAGTTCTCATCAACGTGATAGCAGTTGGATAAGAACCAAGTGACCACATCTCTCATGCCGAAATCTCACATCACTCAGTCTGCTACGCATCTAATACATTGATAAAGGATTAGCCACCTTATACCCTAAACTAACAATTGTGACATTCCTCAATATTAACGTTACATCAATCATTCAAAAAAAATTGCTTGCAGATCCCCTAAAAGACAGCAATGGCTTCGGCCAAAGGGAGTTTCGAATAGACTGAGTGCTTCGGCCAAAGAGAGCTTCTGATGGAGCGAGGGCTTCAGTCAAATAAGAGTTTCAGAACAAAAGAGATTAGCTTCTTCTTTGACTTCTTTACTTTGACTAATTGAATCTTTGTTGACTTTGTCATATTTGACTCAATGTCTCCACTTGAATTACAGCGTGGTCTCCACTAGGAGCCTCGGTGGCGAGGCGTAACATCAAATGTATGAAATTCTCTTGTATCTTCTTCCTAAGAACCATTTTGCATTATATGTCATCTCATATTTCCGAAGTGTTGTTTGTATTCTGTAATTCCAGAAGAAACAAACTTCTCAAGTTTGGCTTCATTTTCCATAGTTGTTTGGGCTGTTTTCGTTAGTGCATATCGAAAACAACATATATAGGTTCCATTGTATCCTTGAGGCAACTTTACTTTTTTCGTGTACATCACTAATTTAGTTAGGTCAAATATCATCTTAAAAGAAAGTGTGATCATCACGTGCCTTGTAAGAGTATCTTGCAATCGAGATTAATAAATCCATTCCATTAGATCTTAAATCAAGTGATATTACTGAAATTTAATTTTTTCTAATAATAAAATCATCGTATTTTTATTCACAAGTTGCCCCTTTTGATCATCAAATATTTTGGTATTGGGTAAAATGATTGTTTTACCCCTCTATTATATTTTGTTCTCAATCCTTGTGACCAGATCACAAACATTAATTCAATAATCAAATCGTCAAATGACAAGCTAGGCGAGTAATGGATTCCATATTACATTTGTGTCTGTGTTCTTTAATTATTTTATCTCAATTCTCAAGTACCAGAGTATTGACTGAGTTGGCACCTCAATGAATTCATTTGGTAATAAAAAATCATTACTCGCTTAGCATTGAGGTGACTTGTTGGAATATCAAATGAAATATTATTTTAAACGGTCATAAATAACATAATATTTCAAATATGTAAATCTGAAAGCAATCAAAAAAACACACAGTTCATACTCGCACAATCAAGGTAACCAATAAAATTGGTATCACAGACCTTACCTCGTGTTTCGGACCCGAAAAACGTATCATACCGCTCCAAGCACTCACCACGGCTAAGATCAAGAACACCTAAGTAGAAACAAGTAATCACAACAATCAATCAAAAACAGTTAAACATGCGATGGAGATATTATATAGGATAACACAGATCTTATCAAACACGTTCACACAGAACAACAGATTAACACAAAGTCAATCGACATGCCAACACATACGTAAGAAATGCATAAATGACCTCATGAAGATCTCACCATGCTCATCTTATCCAATTCCGTGTTACTCACTCCTCGAGAATATCTCACCTCATCGCTCACCATACTCACTAAACTAATCACTCAAACAAACTCATGTCTAACTGGTAAGTCTCTATAGATCCTATGTTCTCAGGATAATCCTCTATCACCACATCACTCCTTCAATCTAAGTGGATAATGTGTCTCCACCGAACAAAAGTGATAGAAGTGTCTCACTTGCACTCCACCTAATCAGGGTCTCTTCCAAATAAAGGATACTAACATTTGATCACCTCTCCACCGTGATCCAAATGTCACACTCCACATCCCACGGTACAAACCACCAATGTACCCGTAAACATCTATACTCCACCTTATCAAAAGATATCCTCACACTGCTAATGTATCCTAAACCCACTATGCATGCAAACAATTACACAAAGTAATAAGATTACTCTAATTCATGCCAATGCACATGTCAAACACATTGAAAAATGCACATCTAATCACGCAACCAAATTAAGCAATCACACACATGCGAAAGGATAATACACGGATGCACATGTAGTAACTAGGTTTACGCTCAATAAACCTCACTAGGGTCATCATTCGACCATATAACCAAATTCGCATCACCTCTCATCTTACCATTCTGCTTATCCTTTTTTTAATCTTAGGACAGTCCCTAATGAAGTGCTCAAACTTACCACAGCTGTAACACCGTCTACCACTAGACTTGTCCCATCTCTTGCTCTTCTTCTTCTTACCACCCTCATCACTCGAGTCGCTACTTGAATCACTACTATCTTGAGCTCTTCCTAGATTCATTTGCTTAAATTTCATTCTACTCCTCATCATATGCAACTCACCATTTTCTTTTTCCAACCTTAATCTTCATATCCTTACTCCTAAGAGATTCTATGACAATCTCGGGGGTCATGGTGTCTTTACCATACTTAATGGCATTCTTAACCTCTCTATATGACTCAGGCATATAATTAAACAAAATAATGGCCTTATAGGTTTCAGACACCCTCTCATCACATTTAACGATTTCTTGAACCAACTTGTTAAAAACATCCAAATTGTTATCAAGATCCTTTGAAGGATCCATTTTAAAGTTAAAAAATCTTTCAAGCAAATACAACTTAATAAGAGTAGATTTAAGCAAATATAAATCTTCCAACTTTTTCCAAAGTTTTTTCGTAGTTTTCAGTTTACCCACTTTTCTCAAAACAGCATCAACCAAGTGTAAAATAATAGAGGTGTAAGCAAGCTCATTAGCCTCTTCTTTTTGTTCTTTTGAAAAATTAGTGGGATAATTGCCATCAATGACTTTTGAAACATTTTTATTAAACCAAAATACCTCTCATTTTCTGTTGCCAAATAGAAAAATCACATTTTTCGTTAAAAATTCCCAAATAAAAATTGTACGTTGTCATTTTCAAATGAAGAAACACAAAATCACAATTGAGCCACACAAAGTAGTCCTAGGTTCGCAAATATACACCGTTTTAGATTCCCAAGGTTTCGTAAGATTCATGATCTTAGATCAAGGGGATTTTCAAATGGGTAAGGTCTAGGTATTCTAGGGACTTGTCAATGCAACCAAAGATGTATCAACAAAACAGTTTCACACACAATATATCACAAATGATAATATGATGTAATTAATTAAAAGAGCAAATTTCAATCACGTAACAATGAAGAGCAAATAATTCCTAAGTTCTAGCACAAGAAATGGTTGCCCCTTCACGATAACCTCAATCCTAATGTCACCACAAACGATGACACACTAGTGCTGAAATTAAAAAAGGATCAGCCAATTTACCAAAGTGGACCTATCTGAGTCCGTAATTTACAAGGGAAGCAAATTTACTGCTTTAGGACCACAATTTGTGGCATGAAATAATTCAGTAAATATTTTGCAGTTCGACTGTCGTTTCTACCCAGGGCAAAATCGTCCGACTTTTTATGTAGACCTGAAACGCTAAATCAAAAATATTAATATGTTCACAAAATCAAATATAACAAACTACCTGAAGAAGTCGAGGCCTTAAAAATCCTCTACGCGCCATCACGTGCCGCCACTCCCTCTACGCGTAGGCCTCACGCGCTGACGTAGTTCACACACGCCATCCACCCAGCAGCTCTTCAACCTATTGAGTCCAATGGTGGTCACTGTTTCACCAAAAGCTTACTGGATTGGCCGAAAATCTAGGTTGCAGGTCTGATTTTTCATGTTGAAAACTGCCCAATTTTTCAGTAGCTTTTTCCTTCCGATTTTGGGTCTGTTTGTGGTCGATGTCTGGCCAGAAAATCACCACCTAAAGCTCTGATACCATATATAAGTTATTTATATTGATTCAAGATCCATGCTCAATCTTCTCTATTCGACATCACAATCGACTAAGGAACAAAACCACAAACCAACACTTCCTAAATGGTTGCTCCAACAAATGGATAGCCCACAAAGGACTTGGGAAAGATAAAATTATAGCCAAGAAGTTAACCACAAAGGCTAACAAAAGGAGGTAGAAAAGAACTTCATGGACAGGGGTACAAAGCCAAGCTCATGGTCACAAAGGCAAGCGGTTCTTTTTCTCAAGACAAAGGGGGGAGGGATTCATTTAGCAACAGTAATGGACCGGATGGGCTTTAGGTTAGATAACAGATAAGGCCCAATAAGACATAAGTAGTGGGCTAACGACCTATAAGAGCCATCCTAATTTAGGTTGGGCTATGAGCAACCTTAATTTAATTAGGTTACTTCAAATGGCCTCAAGTGGGTTACGTGGTAGGTTTAATCAATTGTGGTGTCGAAGCATTTCACTTCAATCATCGACCAAGTCCTATGAAGTATAATCCAAACCTAAAAGCGAATAACATCATATCTCGGGATTTATTAGGTATCAAAAACCCAACATGAATAGATAAAAGAATATGCAACTTTAGTTTAAACGACACGGTACAGCTTATTAATAAGCTCATTAAATTTTGTAAGTATATTTTAGTACATCAAATTAGAAATATTTGAATAAAATTAAAGAAGAGAAGTAATAACACTAAAAAACTAAATATTGTTTTCAAAAAATTTAAGTATATTTTAGTATGATTTATTGTGCGCGAGCCCCCTCCATGTGGAGAGTGTAAACCCGAGTGTAAACCCGAGTGTACACTCTGAAGTGTACAAATATCATTTTCCTTACATGAGTTATTCTATAGTCATTTCACTCCCTTATTGCTAGATGAATTAAAAGTCAAAAAACACATTTTAAAAATATATATTATCGATAATTAGCTCATTGCTTAATCACAAGTCGTGTTAGTTTAGTCTATATATCCATCTTCTCTTATAGCATGTTTGTATTGATATTACATTATTTGTTATGAAAACTGGAATGTTCTAATACCAATTTGTTGTGAAAAGATAAAATATTATAGTCACAATATAAAGTAATTGATCACAAAAATAATGTAATTTGCAAAAGAATTGAGATTTTATTATAATCTAGAGAAAGAATATAAAGATTATGTGTTTATGATTTATCCAACTTTTTCTAATTTTCTTTAAATCATAATGAAAAGCCAACTATATATAAGGAACACATAGGGGACATCCAAACCTTTATAGTAAAGTTGTAGGATAAAGTAGAATGTAAAAAATAAAGTTCAAAAGGGAAAAGGAGGCCAAAAATAGCGAAGAAAGCGGAACGGGTGGCACCACTGCCTGCTCCGCGTTGTTAATATTTACAATTGTAGCGCCTAGTCACCTCGTCTCTGACACAAACTCTTTCCAATGATATTTTTCTTCATTGTAAAGTCTTCAAATTTAACACAAATTCCTACTCCCAATGGACTTGCAAGAAGAACTTCAGTTAGAATTTAATAAGACAACTTGAATAGGATTTCAAAATTGCATTCAAAATAAGATTCTAATTAATGTGAAATTTAATTAAAATTCTCAATTATTTTCAATAAATAATTCGGGTCACACCCAAGTTCTAACATTCTCCACCTTGACACAAATTTCATGCAATGAACAAAATTTCAAAAATTTTCTATTCAGAAACAAATTCTACTGCAAAGAATAAACTTAAACTCTACAATAAAAAAACACAAACAAACTTCTCAATCAACAACTTCAACTGAAAATATTTTCCACCTCTACTATCCCAACTAGGGGCAAAAGTGATCTAATGATCACCAAACAAGGTAGAAACAAGCTCTACAATAGAATCACAACTGAATGCATCAAAAGAAGGATTTTGGCTAGAATCAACTCCCTTAACCAAATTCAAAAATCAGTAGAATTATACATATGTGGAATCTTATGGACAAAATGGGTCTATGTCTAGTAATTTAGTACAATGACACTGTCGATAATGGTGGAACGACGAATTTACCCATATTTTCAAAATTCAAATGAGATACATTCTTCAACTAAGACCTCAAATTAGACACCAATGGTACAAAAGTCAACTCTAAATCCACCCGAGTTCTTAAAATATACGGATTACTTGAAGATTCTATAAATGGGATTATCTATGTCCCATTAGCACAACACAGGCTCCTTTGATAACTTTCAGAACCCCTTCTTCAACAATGTATATGTACCCTTTTAAACCAAGAGTATTTAAGGAGATGAGATTTTTCTTCAGATCTAGAACATGTCTCACTACATCAAGTGTTCTAATCGTCCCATCGAACATCTTTATTCTGACCCGACCAATACTAGCTATCCAGCAAGGTGTGTTATTATCGATCATCACAACACCTTTTGAAACTTCTTCATATATTGAAAACAATTCCCAATTGGTGACATATGAAAAGTGCAAGCTATATCCCAAATCCAAGTTTCATTAGGTTTGGAGTTGTAGTCAAACACAAGTAGAAGCTCTCCATCACTGCTAGAATTTTCTGCAAGACTTGCTTTCCCTAAAATTCCTAATTGTCTATTTTCAGTTGACATTGATTTATTTTGCAACTTATAATAATCGTTTTTTACTTCTAAGGTCTCCAAATCAACAATGATTTCTTTAAAAACAGCTAGGTGATCCTCAAGAGATATACCTTTTGTCATATAATGAGAATATGGATGTTGCTTTAGATGCAGTTTGCTAGTAAGACTCTTCGTCAGGCATAATTGTTCAAATTTTAACCATAATGCATGAACTGACTTCTCTTTCAAAACGTCCAAAAGAATATTATTTGAAAAATGAAGATGTATTTGAGACACGGCATTTAGATCCCTCCATTTCTTCTCCATAGTCCAAATTGTGGGCATCTTGTCAAATCCCAACAACGCGTCATCCAAATCCATTTGAGTGAGTGCTGCTTACATCTTTACATGCCACAAAGAGAATCTCGTATCGCGATGTAATAGTGGAATATCATACTTCATTGTTGCCACATGAAAAATCTTGATCTTCCCAAGAATTTCAACACCAAAGGCTCTGATATCATTTGTTATGAAAACGGAATGCTCTAATACCAATTTGTTGTGAAAAGTTAAGAGATTATAGTCATAATATGAAGTAATTGATCACAAGAATACAAGAATAATGTAATTTGCAAAGAATTAAGATTTATAATATGGAGAAAAAATACGAAGATTATGTGTTTATGATTTTTTTAACTTTTTCTAACTTCCTCTAAATTATAATGAAGAACCAACTATATATAGGGAACAAATAGGGGACGTCCAAACCCTTATAGTAGAGTTTTAGATGAAATAGAATGTCAAAAAGGGAATCCAAAACAAAAAAGGAGACCAAAAACAACGAAGAGAGCAGAATAGGTAGCACCGCAACGCCGACATTGCTGTTAGTATTTACAGTTGCAGTGCCTAGATACCGCGACTTGGCACCTAGACACCTCGTTTCCGACCCAAACACCTTCTAATGATGTTTTTCTTCATTGCAAAGTCTTATTCAAATCTAACACAAATTTCTACTCCCAATTCGTTTCCAAGTAGAATTTCAATTAGAATTTGACAAGAAAACTTGAATAGGATTTCACAATTGTATTTCAAGTAAAATTCTAATTAACGTGCACTTTAATTAGAACTCTCAATTATCTTCAACAAAAAATTCAGGTCACACCTAAATTCTAACATTATTCTTATGAACATGAGTCTTTTTTAGACCTACATAAAATATATCCTAGATCATTCTTCATTTAATATATTTTTGAACTAAATTCACTTTGTTAACGTGTATAATCTTCAATTTTTTTTGTATAAGTTTTAAATTACACACACATCTATCTTAACAATCTCATTAATTGCAACTACACTAAACAAGAATAACTTGAGAATTATTCGGTCCATCAAATACACCATAATACCTTAGGCCTTACAATGATTAAAGAAAATTTATATGCTTTCACTATCATTTGATGCTACTTGCTTTGCAGGAAAAATTACAAACAATCTGATTACCTATTCAAAGGATTCTAATGATGTGAAATTTAATCATATACAATTTTAATGCACCAATAGTAAACAGAGGTTTGTCACCTCCAGCTTCAGATTCTTATCAACGTATAGGAGACAGTGACAAGAAAAAATAGAATCAAAATATTTAACTTTCTTTAGCAAATAATCAGATGTGACCACACATCACTGTATGAGAGAAAGAAAATTGCAAAAAAGGAAAAGAAAACTAGATTGGGGATTAAGTAAAGAAAATGGAGAATAATAATGTACCAAAGAAAGAAAATATTTGTTTACTCTTTAGAGGGTGGATGCATGCAATTAAGTGGCAGTGTGTTTTGAAAAGACTACACTCAAAACGGAAGAGATTTATATGATTTAGTTTGGAAGAGTCCGACTTTGAGTCACTTCACACTATAATATCTAAAAAAAAACTTGGAACTCTAAAAGGAACGGATTCAAAATCAGATTACACGCCGGACTAATAAGTGAAAAAAAAAAAAAAAAATTACACGTGATTTTTTTTACATAAAAAAAAATTCAGTGGGCTGGGGACTGGATCCGTCCCTGAGATTACATAAATCTCTTTTTAGAGTACGTTGCATCACAAGACTCTCGGCTTTTAAATTGTTGCCAAATGGAGAAGGAATGGGTGAAGAAGAAGACAATCACGGATTTGACGTGGATCAAATCACGTGTCCCTCCTTATCCCTCTCATCATACTAGAGAGCGAGATGATAGTCATTTTTTTTTTTTAATTAAGTCCATATAGTCAATAACTAATTTTAATTACACATATTATATGTCCCACAACTTTTCAACCACGCATTTCATCAATTTTTATCAAAATCTACTAAAAATCTAATTTTAATCCCCCACAAAAAGGGACTAAATGATGTAAATATTATGTTGGATTATGTTATGCATAATAGAGAAGGTAACGGTAAACAAGATGAAAGACGAGGAGCACTTCTAATAAGCACGTTCAACGAATTTCTACTTAATTTGGAGTAAATATTATCATTGTATGTGAAACATGGACTGGGAGGTACTTGGAGCAAAAAATGAGGATTTTGAGTTTAATTGGAGGACATTTACAAGTTTTCAAGTGTGAAATTCAACTTATGGAAAGTTTGGACTGATTTGCACATTTCTGGAACTTGAGAAGGACCAATTTTGGATGATTACGAAACTCAAGGACCAACATGGATGTTTTGAAATTAATGAGATCAATATAGAATATTTGGACAAAAAAGACCAAAGGCATACAAAAAACTTGAAGTAGGGATCAAAATGAAAAAATCTGAAAGTTGTAGGGGTTATTGCGATTTGTAAACCACTCGCTGTCGCATAATTGATTGTTCTCTAATTTCTTGCATTTATCATAGATTCATGCATACATAGATCTAACTATCTGGATACAATTTATAAATAATTTAAAGTTAATCATAATTTTAAGTACAGTTCATAAATATTACTCATTATTATGTACACATTTCATAAAACTCACTATTTTTCCTCTTGCTATTCTTCTTACCATCCCTTTTTATAAACAATTTTTTTATAATTTACCAAACGGATGATAAATAAAATAAAGAGCTCTCTCGACATTAATTTAAAATGAGAAAGTAGAAAATTATAAAAATTAGCTCCCATAAAAAAAATAAAAATAAAAAAAATAAAAAATAAAAAATCTTGACTATAATCATATATATGACAGGAGAAATAGATAATATTTGTCGTCACAATTAGCATGGCGTTAAATGCGGTCACTATAGGATTTGAGACTACTTTCAATCATGCTGTAATATATAAAGGTATTGGTCGACCATAATGTGGTAAAACGAACCAAAAACATAGTTCTTTTACTAGAAGCCCTCAATGATACATTGATTTCCTTACTGCAAAAACATCCTAGGCTGAAACTTTTTTTTTTTTTTTTTTTTTTTTCCAAAAAGTAGTTAAAATCAAGATTATGGGCAAGTGATATTCGTTGCACAGCTTGTACGGATCATTCCAAATTGATTGATTAGTTAACGAAATTCATGAGTGGGCTGTCCCTTCTTGAATATGTGCCTTTATTGATTTGAGGGTTTTATGCGTTTCCTCCAACAATTCCTGTCCTAAAAAATAAGAATGAATGATGATATTGTTTTCATATCAATGCTTTCTATGGAAGCAAGTAATGTCATTCAAACTTTTGCATCTTTTTGGGATAAATTCTGGCCCAATTATCAATAAGCATATGCTAAAGCAGCTTCTTCTTTTTTTTTTTCCTTATAAATTTTTTTCATTTCAAATAGTGAAACATGATGGATTAATTACAGTGCACAATTTTTTAAAGATGCAATTGAATATCTTGATTCAGTTGATTATGTTGAGATATGAATAACATCACTTTTCTTTGTAGAAACAAGCTTCTGAGGAAAATTCATGAACTAAAGCCCTTAAACCATTTCGTTTTTGGGTCAAATTTTTATTGTTTAGGCAGTCAGATAAGCAGCTTTTTATTCAGGCAAAATCGTAGTTTGATTTTGGATTAAACTAGTAACCAGTTGTACATTTGTGATTGACACCTTCCTTGACATATCTCCTATGTATCAAAATTTGTGTCATTGATTGTTTAAAACGTTGTTAAAATTAATGTCTAAAAGTCTGTTATCTCACAAGTGTGTCGAGCTTTATATCAACAAACATGTACATATAGCGTGATTGTTTTATTTTACTGAAAGTTTCATTAGTTTTCTCGAGTTTGTGTTTATGCTAAAATATTGAGCAAGGGTTTCTTTGTTTCCTTTAAAAGCTAAACTTATGGTTGGTCAAATAACTCAAATTGTTCAATGTATCAAGACAATTTTGTTGAGATCGATGAGGTTGATTTGTGTTTCTTGTCATGCTTTCTGACTACATCAGCTAATTAGCCCTTTGTTTGAAAACTATTAAAACAATTTTTTTCTCAAATTCATTTGCAACCACGCGTTCTTTAAAACAGTCACTATTTCAAAATTCATTTTCTTCAAAAAAAAAAAAAAAAAACTCATTTTAATGGTTGTCAATGAACTTAATTCGACATAAAAGTATCGTTGCTTGATTGGAAGGCTATAGTTATTTGCTTGTTTGGAATGCGAAAGATGTTTTCTTGACGAATAATGAAACTTGATATTTAAATGAAACAATACCATAGACACCCCTCACCTTTCTGATAATGTCATAGACACCTCCTCACGTTTTAGAATATCACTAACACCCCCTGTTTCAATTTTTGAGGATTATTTTCATCCCTTGGCACCTTTAAGACTAATTAGTACTACTGATTAATTACAAATTGTTATTGCTTATATTGCCCTTGAAATCAATACATAAAAACTTCAAACTATTAATGCATTAATTTGGCTCTTAACGTCACATCTTATTATCAAAATGAGTTTAAACTTAATATATTTTTTTGCTATTTCACTTTACCGGTAGGGATGACAAAAAATTTCTTCTTGACCCACCTCGAATAGTAAATGGGATTAGGACAGGAACATGGTCCTTCCTCCAGCCGCCTGAATATTTTTATTTTATTTTATTTTCAATCATGCTACATGTACACTTCATTTGACATCAAGTTTGACATTGTGCCATGTGTTGTGGCATGAGTGGACAATTTTAAAATAAAATACATTTTCCCGTCCATTTGCATTTGAAAATACATGGAGTGTCAAACTCCTTGTCAACCAATTAATGTACAAGAAATTTTATTCTATTTTAATATCCCTGTAGTACCATCTCTGGAAAATTCCCGACACTGTGAGGATGGAGATGGCCACCCGTCTCAAGCTACCCTATTGTCATCCCTATTTATATGTAAAATTATTTGTTGATATAAGTGAATAATCCTGCAGTGATATCCAAAACATTTCAGAAAGTAAGTTCATCAGATAACATTGCATGCAATTGAATAATTCATTCAAATCAAGAAATATATACATTGTTAAGCATAACGAAATAGATGGTAAAGTTTATTAATTATTGTAATTAAATGGTTTTGATAAATGGATTAGACATTTTTATGAAATTAATGTGTAAATGGTATAGAGTTTAATATATTGTTTTCATGAGAAATTTAGGTATTAACAATTTATAATCAATCACTAATTATTATTAAAGGTGGTGTTGAGACTCGAACCTATGATCTTTCTGACTTTTGTGTTCTTCCAACAATTTATGCTAAAAACGTGTTATTGAAATGATACTTCTATTAATCGGAGACATTAGCTGGATTGTTGACACTTGGCTCTACTTTTACCGTTGGATCATTTTCTCTGGCTTTTGGTTCTCTCGTGTGTTCTCTCCCTTTTAGAGAGAAAATATCATTCTTACCTAGGGTTTCTATTCTTGAGGGCTTGAATCATGTAACATGTGTAATCTCTTAGATCTATTTCTGTTTGTTGTGAAGTGATGCTTCTCTGAGTGTTTGGTGACTTGAATCTTTGTGATTCGTGTGGGTCTGTGAAGTACTTTGGTAGAACTTTGTGATCTTGCCAGTTTTGTTCGATCCAAAAGTTTGTGTAAAAGATAAGTCTCTATAACTTCGATACGTAATCTTGAACTGATTGTAATTCTTAGCTGCCATTTTTGGGCAATTAGTGCAAACAAGCAATATCTATATTATTTGAATGCTCATCGGGGATGTAGGCGTTAGAAACGGTTACCGAACTTCTGGGGCTTAGGCCGAAATATGTCTTGTGTTCAATCTTTAATTTTTTGCAGTTTAATTTCTGTTTTGAGATTAAGTTTTAAGATCTTGTTTTAATATCGTGTGTATTGGGCCTTTTCAGTGGTATCAGAGTCTAGGCTGGAAGAATACGATACCTGGATCTTCGTAGAAAGGGAATAAGAACATGATACCTGGATCTTTGAAAAGGGGCTTGATCTATTGTAGATTGAAAATTTTTGGAATGCTAAAAAGCACATCAAAAGGATTCAAGTTTTTGCTAACTCGCTGGGTGAGATCTTTACTTTTTATTTCTATACAAGCTTTTAAATTTTTCTAGGGTTTCTTGATCATACCCTTAATTTACCAAAGCACCGTTGAAACCTCCTTGAGACTAATCTTTGTCCAGTAGCTCCTGCGAGGCTCTTGGAATCTGAGATAAATCAAGTACGGGTGTTTTTTGGGGAAATCTTGTTGGAGTGATCTGTGAAACATAGTTTGTGATCTCTGTTGTGTCCTTATTTGTACTGATCTTGCATGCCTTTGATGATTATGTGATCCCAACCTGAAATCTTGTATTACTAAGTGTGCTGCTATGATTTCTTGAGCTGATTGAACTTGATATAAGTTTCTGATTGTAATTGCTATTATTCTTTGAACCAACTTATGCATCATACTTGTTTCAATATGGCTTCTGCAAAGTTTGAAGTTCCTCAATTTGATGGTAAATGTGATTTTAACATATGGAGTCAAAAGATGAAAGCTATCTTGATGCAAATGATAGTTGTTAGGGCTCTTGATAATAGTTAGCATGCTGACTTACAACCTGCTAAGAATACTGAACTTGAAGAAGTTGCATGGAGTACTATCTTCTTGTACTTATTTGATAATGTTGTGAGGGAAATTGGTGAAACCAAAACTGCTTTTGAACTGTGGACTGCACTTCAAGCCAAATATGTAACTAAGACTATTCCTAATAAATGTTTTCTGTTGAAACAATTCTTTTCTTTTAAAATGGACCCTCCTGTTGACTTGGATGAAAATTTGAACAAGTTTACTAAATTGATCACTGACTTAGCCAACTGTGATGAAAAGCTTTCAAAAGATTAATTGGTTGTAGTTTTGTTAAACTCCATTAGTGACAAATATAGAGACATCAAGGTTGCTCTTGAATATGGTAGATCTGAGATTTCTAGTGAAGATATTATTGTTGCTTTAAGAAACAAAGCTCTTGAGATTAAGTATGAGTCTAAGAGTCACCATAGAGACAATTTACTTGCAAAAAGAAAAGGATTTAGTAAGCCAAATTCTTACTTTAAGTCAAATACTGAAAATAGGAATAAGTGAGTGACAAGAATAAATTCAAGAATAAGGCAAAAGGTAAGAAATGTTATCATTATGGTAAACTAGGTCATTTTGTTAAAGATTGTTACAAGAAAAAGAATGAAGTAAAAGATAAAAGTTTCAATGATGGGAATTCTGCCTTAGTCTGTAACAAGGATAATTCTGAAAATGGTCTAGTTCTTGTTAACAATGAAAAGAAACTGTGTGAAGAGGGGATTTTGGATTCTGGTTGTTCTTTTCACATGTGCCCAAATAAAAATTGTTTTCTTGATTTTGAAACCACTTCAGGAGGGCACGTTATTATGGGGAACAATATGACTTGTAAAGTAAAAGGAGTAGGAACAATTAAGTTGCTTCTTGAAAATGGTAAAGTACTTTTCTTAAATAAAACTAGATATGTACCTGAATTAGAGAGAAATCCGGTGTCTCTAGGAATGTTGGATGACATGGAGTTTAACATCAAATTGGGTCAAGGACATATCAAAATTCTTAGGGGTAATGATTTAATCATTAGCACCCCTAAGAGACATGGTCTTTATTTTCTAAACGCATTACCTTTACTTGGTTTAACTACAATTGCTTTACCTGACAACTTTACTTTAGCAAAACTTTGGCATGAAAGACTTGGCCATATTGGCAAAAAGAGTCTGAAGTCTTTACAAAATAAAGGAGTTTTTGAAAAACAAAATCTTGGTGATTTTGGTCTATGTGAACAATGTGATATTGGCAAGTAAGTAAAATTACCTTTCTTACCTGGAACCCATAACAAGTACTTGAATATCTACATGCTGATTTGTGGGGCTCTGCCTCTATGTCTACCTTAATTGATTTCAGATATTATCTTTTGATCATTGATGATTTTCCTAAAAAAAATCTGGGTTTTCTTGTTAAAAACAAAAGATGAAACTTTTTCTGTTTTCAAGGATTGGAAAATGCAAATAGAAAACAAAACTTATCATAAGATAAAAACTCTGAGAACAGATAATGGATTGGAGTTTTGCAGTTATAAGTTTGACAATTTTTGTAAAGAACGTGGCATTTTGATACATAAAACTGTTGTTTATACACCTCAACAAAATGGTATGGCTAAAAGAATGAACAGAACTTTATTGAATAAAGTGAGATGTATGCTTTTAAGTTTTGGTCTGCCTAAATTGTTTTGGGGTGAGGCTGTAAAAACTGTTGCATATCTTGTGAATAGAACACCCACTAGTGCCTTAAATTTTGATATGTCTGAAACTGTTTGGTCTAAAAATTCTGTTAACTATTCTTATCCGAATTTTTTTTGTTGTGTTGTATATGCTCATAAAAATGTTGGTAAATTAGAACCTAGATCACTTAAATGTGTTTTCTTGGGTTATGGTGAAAATGTTAAAGGATATAGACTTTGAGTTAAAAATGAGAAAGGCTACAGGGTGATTATTAGAAGAGATGTTATTTTTAATGAATCTATTATGTCATGTTTGGAAGGAAATGAAAATAATTTGAATGAAAATGATGTTCAAATTGAGGTGAAGTCTTCTTTGACTGCAAATAGCACACATGCACCACCTAAACTTGCTGTTGATGATTCTGATCTTGATGATAATAATTTGTCTGTTGAAATTGACAATATTTCTGAAACTAAAGAACAAACTAATTTGCCTAATCTATCTCTTGATGAGTACCAACTTACAAGAGATAGAGAAAGGAGACAGATTAGACCTCCTGCTAGGTTTAATAATGATGATTTTGTTTCATTATCTACTTATCAAGGTAAATCTGAAAATGAACCTGACTCCTATGATGTTGCTATAAATTGTAAAGATTTCATGTCTTGGAAAGATGCTATGGATGATGAAATGAATTCACTTCTTAAGAATAAAACCTGGTAATTGGTTAAAAGACCTAAAGGCCAAAAGCTAATTGATTGCAAATGAATTTTTAAGATAAAAGAAGGTGAATGAAGGAATAAAAATATTAGGTATAAAGCTAGATTGATAGCTAAAGGCTTTATTCAAAAGGAGGGTGTTGACAATACTGAAATAGTTTCTCGTGTTGTTAAATATACCATCATTAGATATATACTTGCTCTTGTTGTTCAATTTAAATGGGAACTTGAAATATATATATATATATATATATATATATATATATATATATATATATATATATATATATATATATATATATATATATATAAGACAGCCCATTGGTTATGTTAAGGGAAATCTTGAAAATGTTGTGTGTTTGTTAAAGAAATCTCGTTATGGGTTAAAACAAGCCCAAAGGCAGTGGTACAAAAGGTTTGATAATTTTATGTTGATGACATGTTACTTACAAGCTGCAATAAATCTGAAATTGATGATATCAAATGTATGTTGAAATCTGAGTTTGATATGAAGGATCTTGGTCCAACTAAAAAGATTCTTAGCATGCAAATCTTGAGAAACAAAGATAACGACATGTTATTTTTGTATCAACATGATTATGTGCTTAAACTTCTGAAAAGATTTAACATGTTTGACTATAAACCTGTTACATTGCCCATGTAACTATCTATTGAATTCTGTCCTAAAACTTTTGAAGAGTTTGATAGAATGTTAAAAATTCTTTATGCAAATGTCATTGGTTTTGTGATGTATCTTATGGTTTGCACAAGACCTGATCTTGTACATGGCATTAGTATACTTAGTAGGTTTATGAGCAATCCTGGTGAAGAACATTGGCATGCATTAAAATGGCTCTTAAGATATCTTAAAGGCACTTTGAGTTTAGGACTTGTGTTTAAATTGGATAAAAGGTGGATGATGTTAAAGGGATTTACTGATTCTGATTTTGTTGGGGATAGGGACAATAGGAAGTCCACTTCTGCTTATTTCTTTACTTTGTGTGATACTGCTATAAGTTAGAAATCTCAATTGCAAAAAATTGTTGTTCTATCTTCTACTGAAGCAGAATATATAGCTGCTTCAGATGCTGTTAAAGAAGGGATATGACTGAGTAGATTGTTAAATGAACTTGATTTTGTTGATGAAAATGCTACTCTGTATTCTGACAACCAAAGTGCCATACACTTGAGTAAAAATCTCATGTTTCATGATAGAACTAAGCATATAGACATTAAATATCATTTTATTAGAGATGTCATATCAAAAGGAATCATGAAAATTGGTAAAATACCTACTCAGGTTAATCCTTCAGACATGAGAACTAAGATAATACCTTTAAATAAGTTTCTTAACTGTTTGAAGTTATTATCTATTGATATTGTGTAATGTTGACAGAAACTTGGAGCAAATGAAAAATAATGTGTGATATTGCTCTTGGCTGCACTAAACCAAAATTGTTGAAAGCAAGGTGGAGATTGTTGAGACTCGAACCTGTGATATCTCTGACTTTTGTGTGCTTCCAACAATTTATGCTAAAAACGTGTTATTGGAATGACAATTCTATTAATTGGAGGCATTGCCTAGATTGTTGACACTTGGCTCTACTCTTATCGTTGGATGAAATTATAGATCCTTCTGGCTTTATCTTGGGCGAGACGTCTTGGGCTGACCATTCAGTTCATCTCTGGCTTTTGGTTCTCTCGTGTGTTCTCTCCCTTTTAGAGAGAAAACATCATTCTTACCTAGGGTTTCTATTCTTGAGGGCTTGAATCGTGTAACATGTGTAATCTTTTATATCTACTTCTGTTTGTTGTGAAGTAATGCTTCTCTGAGTGTTTGGTGACCTGAATCTTTGTTATTCGTGTAGGTCTGTGAAGTATTTTGGTAGAACTTTTTGATCTAGCAAGTTTTGTGCTTTGAGGTTTTGTTTGATCCAAAAGCTTGTGTAAAATATAAGTCTATGTGACTTTGATCTGTAATCTTGAACTGATTGTAATTTTTGGCTGCCATTTTTGGGCTATTAGTGCAACCGAGTAATATCCATATTATTTGGATGCTCAACGGGGGATGTAGGCGTTAGAAACGGTCACCGAACCTTCGGGGCTTAGGCTGAAATATATCTTGTGTTCAATTTTTAATTTTTTGCAGTTTAATTTTTGTTTTGAGATTAAGTTTAAGATCTTGTTTTAATATCGTGTGTATTGAGCCTTTTCAGGTGATCAAAGAGTTAATATGATACTCAAAATTAGAAATATTGATATTTTTTTGAACCGTGAGGGATGTCTCTCATTACTTAAAAATGTGAGAAATGTGAGAAGATATCTCTAATATTGTGTCTTAGTTATAATTCACGTGTTGCTAATTAATTAGTAGGACACAACAAAGGAACATTGTCGATAAATATATTGATTGAAAGTCTTACAAAGGTGTCGCCAACTATATAACATTATTTAGTGACTAATTGGGTCATAAAAATAATTCTAGTAACCAATTTGAAATTTCTTTGAACTTTAGAGACCATTTCTTTTAAAACTCTAGTATCAATTGGAGCTGAAGCGCTTCGACTCTAAAATTGAAAAATATATAGTTTCAGATTCTGAGAATCTGAATGAAAAGTCTTGAAATGTACCTTATAGAATCTAAATTTATTTCAGACAGAATCAAATGTTATCTCCTTTGCACATAGAGAGAAAGAGAGAGAATGGAACCAACCTTTGCCCTATATAAACCCTCTTGCTTCATGCAAAACTATTGCAATCCCATTTCGACTATCACAATTATCTCTCTCTCTCTCTCTCTCTGGTTTTGTCAATTTTTTTCTCTTCCTCAACTTGGGATGTAATATCAAACAGTTCTTCAATGGAAAGAGATTTGCATAGACAACTTGCTAACATGAAGCATTCCCTCTTTGATCAGGTTTTTGACATTCATTTTGCGAGCTGTATTTCACAAAGTCACACAGACGCATATGGGTGGGGGGAGAGCTTGCCTAGAATTATGCGCAGTATAGAAGGATCATAGTAATTAGAACAAATAATAATGTATTTATATTGTGTAGTGTTGTCTTGTTTTTGTGTTAAAATCAAAATAATATTGGACATTGTGTAGGGATATCTAGATGAACAATTTATTCAGCTCGAAGAGCTACAAGATGAAGAAAATCCGAATTTCGTGGAAGAAGTTGTTTCATTGTATTACTTGGATTCGGTTCGATTAATCCAAAATATCGAGCAGGCTTTGTGAGTAAACTCTTAGTTTTCGTTGAATAAGATTATCTTGTGAGCACTAAATTGACTCCAGAGATTTCTCCGTCTGCTTTGGAGGTCCAATTTGGCACTCAGCAGTCAAAATTTGACATCAAAAACTTTAGAATCTTTGATTAGATAATGATAATGAACATGTATTTTCCTTCTTCTTGTCAGAGAGCAGAACCCTATTGATTTTGCTAAGCTGGACAACCATATGCACCAGTTCAAGGGCAGCAGTTGCAGGTACGTAATTATTCCAAAAATAAAAATTTCATCATTATTAATCAAGAAATAGGCCTGATCCACACACATATTTTTCTTATCTTCTAAATAAATTAAACCTTTTTTTTTTCATCTATATCTGCAGCATTGGAGCCAAAAAGTTGAAAAATAAGTGCACACAATTCGAAAAGTACTGCAAAACAGGAAATGGAGAAGGGTAATTTATTTTCAACCTTGATTAGCCTTAGTTTTTTATGTCAATTATGTATGCTTTCAAGTTCAATGAAGGGACATAAGTTAAATGAATAAGCACGTCATTTCTGTAACATTTTAAGCTTTTGATAACAAATAAGATATATATTTTCAACATTTACAACAATCTTTTTTCTTTTTAATGGACGGAAGTTTTGGCCCTTGAAATATAGGATGAAATTCAAGTTTTTAAACCCGATTGGGAATTAATATCTAGCAGGGTATACAGTAGAGTGCCGAAAAGAATTCACATATTCGACCTCAAATTTATTGAAAAAACAAATAGTTTGTTATGATTCTTTCGGAAATCCAAGGTAATTTGTTCGTTAATTTCGACTTCACAGTGATAATTTCTAATATGTTCTACTTTGCAGATGCAAGAGAACTTTCCAACAAGTGAAGAAAGAATATGCTACTCTTAAAAAGAAACTAGAATGTTATTTTCAGGTCCCCTACTTTTCCCTCTTTCAAATTTGTACGGCTCACTAGAAATGTTAACACGTGCATGCACACATAATTGTTTAAACTGAAAAAGTAATAATCGATGTATAATTGATTGAATTTGTTGCAGTTTGCAAGACAAGTTGGCCCTGTTGAAAAGGCATTTCATCCAAAGTAAGAAGCAGTGCAGAGGACATGATTTTGCTGTAGAATGCATTATATATGCAGTAAAATACACCTTATTTTTCATCACATAATACTTCTCAAAATGCAATAAAAGAGAAGAGTTATATATATATCTATGTAGGGCACTCATGATTCCTACTATCAGGGGCGGATCCAGAATTATTGTTCGGGGGCGAGACAAAATTACGTAAAAAATTAAACATAATGAGATGCAGTATCAAATGCTAAAACTTAACAACTTCTATGTCACTAAGCTAGACTCATGTCTCCTGCTTAAAGATTATAAAAGGGTTCTGCAAATGTTTGACCACTAGTCCTTTATTTTGACCTAGATCCATAGGTGATAAAGGGCAGATATTTGGCACCTCGTAGTATAAGAGCTGCTGACTACTATGTGATCCGCTTACCAAATATGTCATAAAAAGTGAAGACCAAAAAGTAATTGAGCTCAATGTAAAGACAGTCGATAAGAAGCATTGCCTAAGAGAAAAAGATGTAGAGGCGGGTGATTTTAAGCAACAAGAAGGCTATTCTCAGTGGAAGCAGAAAAGCTTCTCTTGACTATTTTTGAAGGATAATTTCTCTGTTCTTCAAGGACAATTCCATAAATTTTTGAACGAATGGCCACTTCCAATCTAAACAAACATACCCACAAAGCAAAAGGGTTCCCAATCTGGTTGATAAAAGCTTTAACACTAGGCTCACAATGAACTGAGCTTTAGGTTTTACCCTCTTCACCAATAGCTCTGCAACCTATCCACCAAAGAGAAAAATAAATACTAGAACAATTCTATTACTCACAACAGTGAAAAAACTTGAATTCTGAACAATTTTACGAAAAAGAGTTCGAGTAGTCGACCCCAAATTTATCGAGAATGAGATTTGATTGTTGATGTAATAGTAACGAAATAACATGAAAAAGAAGACAGCAAAGAGCATTGCTCAACTAAGCTTAGAAAAAGTAAAAGTATTTAAAAGTAACTTTCAAGAGTAGCCAACATATATATATATATATATATATATATATATATATATATATATATATATATATATATATATATATATATACTAGTCGAGCCACGTGCAATGCACGTGTTTTAGTTTAATTGAGTAAGTAATAGCGTGGAATGATGGTTAGAAATCCAAATTTTAATAGATTTAGTTCTCTAGTATATAGTATTCGTACAAAATTAGACAAAATGAAGATAATAACTAAACATGAAATACATCGATATAGTGTATGTTAATCTCCAACTTTCATCGGTGGGAGAAACTTTGTATATTAGGGTGGGGACACAAGATCCCTGACCCCTAAAACTACACTTTAAAAACTGGATGAGAATATTGCAGAGCACATAATTGCAACTTTTTCTCCAAACAAATGATCTTATTTAAGCCCTTGATGATTTCCAACAGTAACAGATAATTAGAGTCACTATGCATATCAAGACCGGATTGAATGATTAAGCACTAATAGTTCATAAGAAAACACATTCTCACTTGCATCTGGTTCCTCAAAAAACACTATACCATAATCCAAGTTAACCCTTCAACTTTTTTATTTAGGACAAGATAGATAATTGCAACATTTCTTCTCGATACAATGTATAAAGATAATAAATATTAAAAATGTTCAATTTGATCTAAATATACTTTGGCATTTTGAGAGAAACAAATGTTGTGCATTTCATCCTTAAAATATAAATTTCTTAGCAACACCATAACCAAGTCTTTCAAAAGTTAAATTGATCATGGAACTATTTTTTTATATCTAAAAATTTGTTTGGGAAGTCGTCGTAATTCAGGCACTAATCTCAGCATCTTGTGTTTCTTATTTATAAACAAAATAAGAAAAGATCAAGAAACTCATTTGAACAATCATATCCACCATTTTAAATACGAAACCAGTGCCAAAATCTTACCTTCCTCTTGGTTTGCATATTATTCTTGATAAATGCAGGACAATGACATTGGATATCATGGGCAAGTTTACTCCCGTTTAAAACTTCTCACGAGTACTTTCTTAAATTACAAAAGCATTTCACTTGACACAAATAATATCATCAACTCTTCAAAGAAATTATTGATCATTAAATCAGAGTCTATGCACCTAAACTTGCCCATTTTCTGCCATTTAGTATCCTGATCAACTTGAAGAATGTCTGACTTCTACTTTAGTAAACTATGTTCTCCCAAAAGAACTTTGTAAAAAAGACACTCATGGGCTATGTCAACAATTCAATTTATTACTAACAATAAGCTTACCAACCGAACTAACTCACATTGAGTCGAAGAATGAGCCATATTAAAGCATTTAAATTCGGTCCACCATAAGAACTCAAAATACAGGATCTCAATTCCAAAATTTCTATCAAACTTAAACATGCCCAACATAAAAAGTTACACAATATTTGATATTTGAGTCAAAACCTCAAATTCACTGTAAAGATCCTTTACCACACAACTTCAACTAACAAATCCTAAGAAAACAATCAAAACATATAACTTAATCTTGTTAAGCAGAAAAATCAAATAGCAGATAATCAATAAGCATTAACGTATTAAAAGAATTGATATCATTTCAGATATGATCTCATTGAATTCATTAAATAGGTAAAGATTGAAAGTAAAGCAAACCCATCTTTTTTCATTTCCCACGGGAAACTTGTCACTTCTAAAATGATTTCCAGACACACACCTTACAACTATAAAAGCTAATGGAAAAAATTACTTTTCTCGTAACTCAAGCTGGATATGAGATGAGCCATGTAATTTTATGTTCAAGCTCATACAATTTCATCAATACTATAAACTTATACAAACACCTCTTAAGTGATTCGACACTTCAGAGATATTTGAACAACTCGTACATGACAAATGAATTTTGATTCAGTAACACATAAGAAAACAAGTAGTAATGAAAATTTTAACTCACTCAACGAAACAAAATAAAGGAATACCATTTTACCCAGTGATCTTTCTCCTCATTAACAGGTTTTATTTTATTCATCCCTTTTTTTCTTCTCAGTTGGTTGTTCAGCAATCTTAGGAGTTTCAGAAGGATGACTTCTTCCACCCAACTCCTTAAACTGCAGTTTAAAGAATAAGTCATAAATATTTTACCATCTGATGAGTGACTGTGTGAAAGCAAGAAAGTATAGAGCTACAAAAATGTGTGGAAAAGTCAATGAAGTTTCATAGAAGTGTAAATGCTATTACACAATCAAGAGAGTCATTTTGATATCTACCCGTGACTCGACATATGTGAATGAGCCACCAACAAATGAATTTGATGAGGAATAAAATGTCTCATCCAACCCAGTGTGGGAAAAGAACAAGAATTCCAGCAGCAATCCCTTCGCCAATCTTTGTTCACTCAAAGTTGTCAATGAATAACCTATCAGATAATACAACTAAAAGTCTCTGTAAATGACATCTACCATCGCCATATTAAAGAAGCCTATTTTCCAAGTCATCAATGAACTTAAGATACATAAACATAAACAATCAATAGTTGATTTATGCTCCTGAAGAGCTTACATGGGAACAACCTACCATTAAAATGAACAAGCCCTCCATGGATCTTTGGACATCTCTCCAAGTCCAACTTTACCAAGTTTAAAGGGAAATGAGAACTTAAAGGCCTTAATAGAGTCATATATCTAGTAAAAATCCATTTTCTTTCTACCACCAGTCTTCCTTAGTGCTATCATGGACTTTTCTAATTTTAATAAAAATAATAATTCCAGATATTCTCTTTTCTTAATACTTTTCAATAATATTCCTAGAAGGTGCATGGCTTCCATAGTAGATCTTCTTAATATAAATCAAAAGTGATTCTCTACATTGGATATAAAATACCCCCCCTCCTTCAAACATTTTCATACTTCGACTAGAATTCCATCTAGGCTAATTATTTTTTATCATTTTCGTCCTCTTTATATAATCACTCACTTCTACAAATTGAATTCTTCTAGTATAAATAACATTCCTATCTATAATGGACTTCATTGAATACCCAATATCGTCACTATGCCTTTCTATAAATAATTTGTCAAAATATTTCCTCGATCTTCTATGAGATCTCATTGCTAAGGAATAAAACTCTTTAGTTTTCATCTTTAATATACTTAACTTACTAATATCTTTACTTCGTTTTCCCTTTAGCCAAGATATATTGTAAATAGATTTGTTCCTAGCATTTTAAAGATAACTACACAATTTTTCATATTTCTCTCACATGATTCAAAACACCTTGTTTAAAACATCTATTGCCATTAAAGGATTTGGAAAGAGGCCAAAGATATATATGATTACAATGATCGAGGGAAATTAAAATAAATATAGGTAGATTGGATGGCAGACGTGAAATATTGAATCATTCCCAATAAACTGGAGAGGGTACATGAATCATTTGTTGCCTCTTAATTCTGTTTATTGTAAAATCCAAAGAAATAGATCCCTTGGCAACCATTACATGCCATGTTAGTTTAGTCCACCCCTCCATCCTCTAACATGGTACATTTATTAAAGTTCACAAATCCAATTAAATCGAAATGAATCCCAACAAATACTTCTATATTTGGATCAGTTCCTTGAAGGCTAAAAAATATTCATTATTATAGTGAGTAATTAAAAGGTGAAATAGACAAAGAATTATGCACACAAAAAAAAAACCCTCCAAATTTTCCACAGACATGGTGTCCGGACACGACGCGGACACCATGTTCATGTCCACGTCGTGTTCGGACACAAACACACGGTGTCCGAGCACCGTCCGCATTGTGTCCAGACACGACGCGAACACGGACATGGTGTCCGCGTCGTGCCCGGACACCGTGTCTCTAAACAATACGGAGATGAATACCATGTCTCCTAAAAATACGGAGTTTTTTTTTTCCTTTCAATAGCATAATAATTCATTCAATAGCATAATTCCTAACATGAAAACTATAAATAACCAACAAATTAATTTCTGAATTTACATAGAAATTATCAAAAAACTATAAATTTTTTAAAGAATCTAATCAAATCATCAAAAAAAAAAACTCTTCTTATTATAGTGAAGAAAAAAAAAATCCCTCCAAATTTTTCGGAGACATGGTGTCCGGACACGACGCGGACACCATGTTCATGTCCGCGTCATGTCCGGGCACCGTCCGCATTGTGTATGGACACGGACATGGTGTCCGCGTTGTGTCCGGACACCATGTCTCCAAAAAATACGGAGACGGACACCATGTCTCCGAAAAATACGGAGTTTTTTTTTTCTTCTTCCTTTCAAGAGCATAATAATTCCTTCAATAGCATAATTCCTAACATGGAAACTATAAATAACCAGCATATTAATTTATGAATTTACATAGAAATCATCAAAATACTATAAATTTTTTTACAGAATCTAATCAAATCATCAAAAAAACTCTTCTTAGAATAGGCCCACATTTTAGAAAGCAAAGAAATTCAAGATTCAAATTAATCTAGAAGACCCGTCACAAATAAAATTCAAAATTGTAAGGAAGATTGCGAAATAGATACTCACATTTGATGGGCTAGACGGTGCATGAACTGGAGGTTTGTTCTGGTTCTTTTGGATGTCATATGAATAGATCAAATATCTTGAAAATATCCAGCAGTCGGTGAGGCGGTGTAAATTGAAATGTTTAAACGGTGTCGTTTTGGTCGACGATGAAAACGACGTCGTTTTGGTCAACGATGACGTCAAGAAACTGCCTCTTTTAGATGTTAAGGGATATAACCATAAAAATTGATTTTAAATAAAACTCTTTTTTGCCACACCAAAAAAAAAAAAAATTAGTTTAGATTCTAGTTTTTAGAAATTACTTTTAATCATTTTTAGGCTTAGCCAAGCATGCTCAAAGTAGCACTATACAAAAATGCTCACAACAAAGTCTAATCCCTAATAAATATGAAGCCGACAATCCAAATCCTTCTTTGTCATCAAACTAGGATAAACAAGAACATTGTTCCCAATAAATTTAGGCTAGGTATCATAAACTAGAATTCAGGAAATTAGACCAGAAAATTGAAGTATTACTTCATCTGGCCCTGAAGATTTGTAGGAGTAGTTGAAGGCCTGGTTGGGAAAATCTCCATTGCTGATGTCATAAAGTTGCAGAGGAGGAATCAAAGTTTCACATATGGAATCAAGAACTTGGATCTGAGAAGAAAAGAAGATGTGGCTGTGTTTTCTGCACTCTCTCTTTCTCTGCTTAACAATGGATGCACTTTTTCATTCTCTCTCTCTCTCTTCCAAGGCAGAAAATTAACAGCCCAGTGGGGGCAATTGCCCGGCCCTTAATGGGTCCGCCCCTACCTACTATGTAAGCTCTCATATGAAATATGATTTTCCTCTCCGTTGAATCCTCGTGTAGTATTATATAAATATTATTGAAATATCAGCAATTGAGTAAAGGATTGTAGCGTGAAAGAAGTACAAGAGTCGAGAGCTCACAAAGTGTATTACGAAATAAATAAAATAATAACTTACATTAACCATATGCATACTACACGAAAAATGTGAGATGCATTAAGGAAAATTTAATATTTATATACATTATATAAGAGATTAAGTAGATTTGAATATTCGTGTGGGTGTGTGTGTATTGAATATTTGTATTTACTATGTAAAGAATAACATGGTTGAGATTTCTTCCAAGGAATGTTATCATGTCTTCAATAGATGATTCTGAGTTGGTTGGTTTCTTGTGTTTCGAATATTTCATTGTAGGTATTTGAAAAAAAGAAAAAAATCTAGGTCACTAGGTCAAATAAATTATAATCATCCATACAAATGGCTTTGTCTATAAATAGAGGAAAACTCATTGTATTTGCATGTTCAAAGTTGTAAGGCTCTTTCACGTATAATATACAAGAATTCTCTCAAACTCTGAAATTTTGTGCACGTGTTATTTTGATATTTAAAGACATTGGTGGTCTCAAGAGTCGCAAGAAAATAGTCTTTTGCAACGTGTCAATGACAATAACCACTCTACCATCGTGGTGTCTTTGTTATGCCGTAAAATACACCTTATTTTTCATCACATAATACTTCTCAAAATGCAATAAAAGAGGAGTTATATATACATGTATATGTAGGGCACTAATCAGGGGCGGAGCCAGCCCGTTGGGCCCCCGAATTTTTTTTTTTTTTTAATACATTATTAATTCATTCTTTGTATACGTCATTTCCAACCTAGGAACGTATTTACGACATTCTCCACGGAAATGTTTTATTATCAATGCATTTTAGCAAAATCCACTTTAGATAAAGGAGATAAACAAATTACTACATAGTTTTATGTCCATTTCGAGTGGTGGTATAATTAAGAATAAATCAAATTGAAGTTGATTAAGGACAATTGAAAACCATCTCTTCTTCTTCAATTTTAGAAATGGAAAGCATTTCTTCTCCTTTTTTAAAAAAAAAAAAAAAAATTGCCCAAAGTCAGCATTAGCATGTGCCCACCCTGGAGTCAACGTGGCTCCGCCACTGGCACTCATGATTCCTACTATGTAAGCTCCCATAAGAAATATGATTTTCCTTTTCGTTGAATCCTCTGTGTAGTATTATATAAATATTTAATATCAATATTATTGAAATATTAGCAATTGAATAAAGGACGTGAAAGAAGTACACATAGCCGAACCTAAGGAGAGGCTCAAGAGATTGTTGCCTCAGGCCCAACTCTTTAGGGGGCCAAAAAAATAATTTGCTTCCTTCTTTATTTTAAAAATTCATTGTCGTTTATACTCGTTCACTCTTGTTCGGTTGCTCCAAACAATGAGGCTTCATAAACAATGATATCGTAGATCACAGAGGTAGTACCTAGATTAGGAATAATCATTCTATTGTGTAACACCTACTCGATATATATTTATGTATTGTTACACACATCTTTGTTGATCTGATTGTTTATTAACTCTAGTTTCTTTTTTTAATTGCATTGACTGATAGATTTTATATATTTAATTGATTATTGTAAAGTTTTGTCTCTAAATTCAATTATATTTTGTTAATATCCTTTTGATTGAATCATTGATTTGTGTGTAGAATTGAATTTCTTTTCTCGGTCTATAATCTGTTATTAATTAATGTGAATATGTGCATTCTATTGGGGTAATTGGGTGCAATGTATGGTTAAATATGATGTGATATAGTTTTTTCCATTATATTGTTAATTATGAAAATATTTATGACCTTAGATAATATATCGTTATTGCTGTTGTAATGACAAATTTTTTTTCTCTCTAAAGGTTGTGAGTTTTGTGCAAAGTGAGAAAGTGTGTAAAATTTAACCATTTTTTTTGCAGAAAAGAAGTTTATTTATTATTTTACGTGAAATTGAATTCAATATGAATGCAAAGTGTATTTACCATACACATGCAATGGAAGGAAATCTTCTCCCACTATAGCTAAATTAGAAACATTGATAATCATTGATTATTTTTATTTTTTTCCTTTTCTGTTAATAGATTGTTTGGACACTTTTTTTCCCACAAATTTGGCTTCATAGATATCTTATAACCATATTGTAGAATAGAAACAAAAATCTTGGTTTGATTTTATACTTGTGGAATAGAATATTTAGAAAAGTAGCTAAATGTCGAACAAGTAAGTCAAATATCATATCGATTACAATTGTATCAGTAGAAAGAAGTTTCTTTAACTTGAAATTAATCAAGATTTATCTCCGATCAACTTTGTTACAGCAAAGATTGAATGGGTTGACCATGTTATTTATTGAAAAATAAATAAATGAATAACTCGACTATTCAAAATTGATTAATATTTTTTTGTTTCTAAGTGGAACTTATTTATGGTGTGCACATAACACGTACATAAGTTGAGAGATATGTTATTAACTTAATCGACACATATGATTATGACGACTTGTGC
This sequence comes from Fraxinus excelsior, assembly GCA_019097785.1. NCBI lineage: Eukaryota > Viridiplantae > Streptophyta > Magnoliopsida > Lamiales > Oleaceae > Fraxinus > Fraxinus excelsior. Next base: position 30,588,555 of record CM032628.1, on the reverse strand, counting down.
TTTCAACATCTCAATAATATAAAAATTATGTCATTTCAATTGTTTTTATTTTGTGACAGTCAATGTTTCTATGTTATATACGTTAATATTAGTGAGTTCATTATTAAAAGTCATTTTGTTGAAAAAATTAACCACAGTAGATAACGATTGCAGTGCCATTTTACGTAGTGGATAACAACTGGAGTGGTGTTCTACATTTCAGATAGCAATTGGAATATCATTATCATCCAATGATTGTAGACAACACAAAAAACACACTAAATACAAAAACAATGTCAACTAAATATTATTTAATATTCAATAATAAAAGTACAAACTACATGAAATTTCTAAAATTGTCTTTCTTCTTTCTTCAAATGTGAAGTGATTTTCAATGTAGATGATATGCTAATCAAACTCTTGTTCAAGTTCTTAAAAGATGTCCAAAATAAGTGAAGAATATAATAAAGAACATGATTTTTGGGGTAGCAAGAATGATGACCGAAGAGAATAAAATGGGCGATTGTGATTTTAAGGACCTAAAATTGAAGAAGATAAAATAGGAAGAAGATGTTATTTTTCAAAAAATAGAAACTAGGGTTTTACAGTGAATTTGGAGGAGAAATGACGGGATGAAATGAGGACAATTGATGGTTTTTAAGTTGATAATTATAGGAGAATTTTGTCATTTTGCCAACCAAAATATTTTGCTTTATTTTTTTGTTTTTATTATTGGTCAAAGGCCATTTCATCAAATACATTGTCCACCGAGGCTAAATGGCCAAATTCCCCATCCAGACATGCATGATCATTTAATTCTTAAAAACCTCACGCCCGAGTAGCTTTTAACTAGCCGGGCATGAAGCAGTATCAAAGTGATTATTTACTTTCTCACAAAAGACCTTTCAAAGTAATTATTCACTTTCTCGTGAAAGGATTATGAACGAAGGTAGATGTATGCAGGGTTGGATCCACCTGTGATCCAGATGCCTGCACTAAACTTTATGCCCAGACCCAATCCTTTTACCTTTTTTTTAATATTGTTCTTCTCCTTAAGTTCTCTAATATATTCTACCTTTTGTCTTGAATACCATATGATCTTATGAACTTTAATTCAGTTCACGCTTATTTGCCGTGTTTGCTACAATTACAATATTCATCTTTGCCGACCACTTTGGGATTGAGTGTCCCGACCCTATTTTACATTAATAGTTATGTTATGGGATTAGGTGTCATCGCATACCAAAATTGCCATCGTTCACATTGATATGGTTCATTAAAATACTGAAGGAAAAGGTGAATGAGTTATATGTTTATTGCTTATTTATGTAGGTATTTAAGTTGAGTGAATGTATCTGCTTATTGCTTAAATTGTACTTGATTTATAGAAGTTGTTGGTTGTGGAGATCCCCTGATAGCTGTATTGCCATCATTTCACGTTACCAAATAAAATCATCTGAACAGGTGGTTTTCTTTAGAAAACCTGGAGATTATTAAGCTTTTTAAGTCCATTATTTTTTTTCTCCGTCTCTCTTCAGCTTTTCGAATTATTGCCCTATAATTTGACCTTTTGTGGCTAATTGAATTTAACTTCTTATTTTTTTTAAGTTCATTTGGATTTATAGAGAGAACTGATTTTATATAGTAAGATAATTCAACTAAAACAATTTTTTTATTTTAAGAAAAATCTTCTGTATTCAAGAACCTAATCAAAATATAATCTAAATGTCAATTTTTTAAATGAGAATTCTTTTCATGAACTCTAACAACTAAAAATCATTATCTTTTCTTATGAGTTTGTGAATGTTAATAGTTACAGAAAAGTCAAACCAATCGAATTTTTACAATTTGATTTAACTGATATTATTACTTGGAATATTGTCCAATGTTAATTTAATGGCACGATAAATTAGATTAGATAAAAATAGAGATATTAAATTTAGTTGCATGTGAGAATTTATAATTGGTTTTATTCATCAATCCAAATTACATAATATTATTGTTTGTGAAATTGAATTGGTGGTTAGTGGATGAATGGTAGCATAGTTATTTATACGGAGAAAGATATATTATTGAATATTGATAATGAAGCCATTGTACAATGATATCAAAGTATGAAAATTTGCAATGAACAAGAGTACCTTATAAAATATGTCATTTTTAGTGTTGTTGCAATATTGTTTTATATTTTTACTATCATTAAATTCATGACCGAAAACTCAAAGTTCGACCTTGATTAAATTCCACCCACTTTTCCCGGCTCCACCCCTATTTGTATGTTGCACTTACATGATTGTGAAACACAACTTCTTTTTACTCTAGGGGAATTTGTTGCCTTTTAGTCTAGTAGTATTGATAAACAAATTTGTCACAGTCTCACAATTAGCAAAGTAAGATGCGTGTGTAAAAATTGATGTCTACATTGGCATTGAACGCCTGGTTGTGACCTTTGGTCTTCTTAATACTTTCCATGAATTTTTGATTGAATGAAAACTATAATATTTATTGTATAATTCTGTTGTCGATGTTGCTTTCTTATTTGTTCATTCAATCATTTATTTGTTAAATATCTGCATTGCAGCGATCAAATTTTTATGATTTAGTTTTATTTTGATAGTTTTGGGCTGCTGATGTTTGGAGGATTTTTATAATAATACAGTTGGAGAGAGCAGAGAAGGTAGATATACTTGAGGCTGAGGGCTCTCACATGACCATCGTCGTATGTATTGTTATTATACATTATTTATTTTGTTCTTATATACCTAATAAAATCAAATGATTGATATAGACTTTCGTCTTTCTGTTTTTATCAATGAAATGAGCAATTCTTGATCAGAACAAAAGACAAATTGTAAGGCATAAAACTGTGGAATGACATTTAGGTAGTTAGGTTGTACATCATATACAGTAGTCCATTTAAATAATCTTTATCAGTAGTATAGCAAGACCTTTGTATCAGTTAATGATTTTGCTAACCTTTGTTTGAGAAATCAACAGCTTCACTTGTAAAGAAAGGCACAAGTTCCTATATAGAAGACAGTATCACCTATAGAATTGTATCTCCTTTATAATATCACTGGTAATTGGATTTTGTACTTTTTGGTCATATGAGTTTGATGCTTCACATTATTGGATTTAAGTAAGGTGAAGTTATTACATCCGAGGAACCAATTGTGAAGTTCGAGTAATTTGATTAGATTTTTCACCTAATTATTGTTCTTGAGAAGGAGGTCAAGAAATTATGAGTTGCTAACTTCTATGGAAAATAGAAAGCCTGAAACTTGTCCTATTTCTTTCCGAAAATGGCAAAGAAGATGATATGCGGTGGTTTATGAATTGTATTCTTAAGAATGGGATATGTTTGTTTCATTTGTATGAGATATAAACAAATTCAATTGCTAATGATCACATGATTTTGGGATATGTATCTACTTTTTTTTTACACGAAGGTTCGTGTTATGTACAAACTCGGTTCTTCCAATATTCCTGTCTAAGAACTAAACTAATTGAGGTATATCATTGGAAAGGTATCTCGAAGTCATCATTGTAATTTCTGGGGAACTTAATGTTGCAATGTTTTTTTGTAAATTGTTTTTTGGTTTACTAGCTATATATATATATAGCAAACTCGGCTACGTAGATTATAAATTATAAATTCACTTCATTTCCAATTCAAGTAAGGGAAGGTTCAAAACTTCAAAACGCTGAGAATGCTTTTTATCTTGTTTCTATTTTGCAACCATTGGGGACAATTGGTGGTGGTGGTTCATGTGCGGATTACAAAAGCTCATGGTAGTAGTTCACGTAACAGGTGGTTATGCATCATATGAAAGTTGATTCTCTATCAATTTCTATGGATGTTTTGGCTAATGTACTTCATCTTTATTTGTTAGTTCAACTTTGTACATAAGATGCAGTCATAAGTTATATTCTTTTATACAAGTAATTATCTTTTACTTAAAAGGAGTGTAAGAGAAATATTTATGATTTAGTACTTATTGTTATTGCCTAAATAAATTCAATGATTATTACGAAATGCAATATGAACTTAGATGATTGAGAAAGTAAATTGTGAAATAAAAATATACTAAATATTTTAAAAAATAAGTACATAACAGCAAAGTGCAGAGGTATTTGTTGAAAAGTAATAAGAATATTCAAATGCAGGTTGCTAAAACATTAATTGCAACGTGCATTGCACGTTGTTAAACTATTAATAACAGTGTATAAATGAACATTTATAACTACGTGCAAATAACAACACACTTTCAATCTTTAGTAATGTGCATTGTCTGTTGCCATATCCATCTATTTTACGACAACATTAAATCTGCAACATACATATAATTTTTTTCTAAGGACCTACGACAACGTATTTTCTCTGTTGCAAAAGGCATTTTTTCTTGTAGTGTCTAACTCTTTACTTTGTTTCAATGTTGATCTAAGGTGTTCTTACTCTCACTAATAATATAATATAAATATTGTTGATATCCGACATGGGACCTCACCAAGGCGAGCACCGACTTGGGGGTAATCTGACCGCAACCTCATTAACTACAGTTTGTTATATACATTAAGCTCATACTAATTTAAGGTTCGGTATTTGAGGTCAACTTGTACTAATGACCATCGTTATGGAGGAAACGTAATGATTGGAGATTCCTTACACAATGTCAAACGTCCAATCAATCAATTATATTTGGATAGGCTCATGACAGCATTTCCTAATTCTACCAATCATATTCCTTAGCTTCCTTCCCTAAGTAATTCATTAATTGTTGAGGACCACATGTAAGATAAACTCATGATAACTTGACAAGTCGAGTTCGTTAAACCAATCCACATGACAATGATGTACTTTTTCAACTCGGTATTGTAGCTGATAAGACAAGAAAATGAAAAATGCATGCTAATCATTTCCTATAAAAGGAAGGATAAGAGTCTTGAAAAGGGACAGGATTCCAAAACACTTGATATTTGAAATATCTCATTTGGCAAAAAAAATGGAAAATACTTGTAGTTTACTCTTGTAATTTACAAGTCATTATTAGTAAAAATCATCATTTACATTCTAAGTTGGCTTGAGTTTTGTCCATACAATTTTCGACGTCAACAAATATATTATCGTTCATTTCTTCCAAACATATGTATCAGTATACACTAGTGATTTTAATATTTATTACACATTTAGGAAACAAAGCGATTGATAATAGATTTGTATACATACATTGGTTTTGATGATTATTACACATTTAGAAAAAAGAGCAAATGATACACATGAATGCACGCGGGAATGATATATTAATGTTTTTCGTAATTTGCACAGTTGGCGTGGCCACTAGAAACTACTCTTTGCCTAGAGCGACTATTACAAAATGCTACGATTTTGCAGATGAACATGAATCTTTTTTAGTACAAGTTTTTATGTATTTTGTAGATTTCATGTTTTATCTTTTTTTCAGTACGTGAGCATTTTTTATACAGTGTAGTCGTATTAACTATTAAACCAATGCATCATAATACTTTAATACAATTTCCTAATTCTATTTCTCCTAATCACGTCTCACATAATCAATCACATATGATGTACCATACATACCCTAAAGATATAATCATCTTTTTTACTAGGGGTCTAATTTTATTTTTCACTAAAAATTGTCCTTTCGTGATGAAATGACAAGAACCACCTATAAAGAACCATTGCTATAATGCAGAAAGATTGGTGAAGACGTTGTCAAGAATCAACCCAATAATCTAGAGCTGCAAACAAATTTCAATAAGAGTACAAGTAGTGCTGTAAGTAAAAAAACCTCTTAAATTACTGAAGTCGCAGTTTCAAAATTGTCGATTTGGTAGCACTTGAACCCCTCTACAAAACGGTTTTGACAGGAACTTTGAGTTTCTAATGCATTGCATACATCCGATTGTAGATATTTAAGGCAAACTTTCGGCTTCCAAACTAATTCTCAATGCATTATGCCTCTTCTCGTTTAGCAAGCAATTATCTCCATCATGCGTGACTATAAATCTGAATCTTTCCGTCATTTTCGTAGTACCAAAAGCATCTAACATTAGTTTATGCAAACATTTTCTAATTCAAGTAGTCATGTATGTAGTTAAATTCCAAAAATCTCGACACTTAAGAACAAATTTTTATATTTTGCAATCATTAGCTCGAGATTTGTGAAGTAATCTCAAAATTAATCTAGTTCGACGTATTTGCTCTAAAATCTCAATGCTTGCACTTTAAACTCAATATTTTGACAAATCTTGAAAGTTAGATTCAAAAACTCAAGATTTGGCATAAATGCTCGAAATTTTTCCACAAAACTAGATATTTGCCAACAACGACCAAAATTCAATATTTTCTACTATACGTCTTATATTCGATTTTTTGGAACAATGACAACTTGACATTTCAATTTAAACCTATCCAATTCAAGCTACCAACTTCGTGATTTCCAAATCATCAAATCCAAGAATTATAACAAATTTCAATATTTTAGATAAGCTGACCATTCTTAATGAATTTTTTTTTAATTAAGATTAACATTCTTTTATGATTTGAAAGCAATACAACAATATACTCAACCTTGAACAATACATATAGATGCAAACTTGCACTGAAACGAAACATAAGCTTTAACACAAACGATAAAATCACATTACCTTCGAGTGCAAGCTGCTTATATCAAGAGTTGAACTCAAAATTTGTAAGTTGGTCAAGTTCAAAAAACTCAAATTTGCTGTGATTAACAATATTCAACGCATTAATCTCTTTTAGTTAGTAAACTCCCTTTGTTTAGAAAATGTATTAGGTCTTGTGTTTTACCCTAGTATATATTGAGTATTGATTAAAGCCATGTTGCACGTACAAAAGCTTCTCCAACAATTTATTGCTTTTTGCTCGATACTTATGCACCAACTTGGTGTGCTAAAATGTCTTGGCTACATAAATAAAATGGTCAATTTTTGCAATTGGGGTTTTGGTAATTGCACTTGTAAAATGGCCACTTTTGTAAAATCTTCCAAAATAGGCCACAGTTCAAGTCCAGCACCCAATATTGGCAACAAATCAAGATTTTCCTTCAATAAATTGACAATATCCACTAAGTTCTGTATCTATCTAGATCAACATTTTAACGAGTATTATGAAATTATAATTCACAATGTCATGAAACAAATGTTTGTATATGATGTTTTAGCTCAAAGTAAGTTTCAAACATTATTTTTCCTATATTTCATTACTGACAGACTCGATTGAGATAGCTTATATTTCTGCTTTCTATAAAAGGGTCTCTTGAAAAAGTCATTTTGGCCAGCTTCATATAAAATTTCTTCCGAGTAAACCAAACACATTTATAAAATCATCTAAATGGGCACAAAAACTTTTTCAACAATGCTACATGTACATCCTTTTTTTTCTTGAGATTAAAGGTAGTCAGTCTATAAGATTCCTTATATCACATTTCATAAACAAGAGCGATGCGTGTGGTTTCTTTGAACTAAATGTACTCTAGTTTAGAATTTACAGAGATGCGTGTCGTTTATATACTCAACAATGTCCATTTTAAACAAGTATAAACTTCTGAGTACGGGAAAAAAAAGTCACAGAATTTACACAGGAATTTGAATTTTATCTCCCTTGTGAGATAAAATATTGCCAAAACTCCACCTCCCACCCCCTATTGTGTGGTCTCGGTATGATTTTTGAAATCACGTACGTGTAGCAAGACTCTTTAAACAAACATAACAAAAATCAGTCTCATCTAAAGTATACCATGCTCGACACGAGCTAAAATAAATAAAAAAAAGTACTGAAGTCATACTCGTCTGGAAAATATAAGACTAGAGTCGTTATTTGACAATCAGTTTTTCATTAATTTTTGGCCAAAAAAATCAGTGTCGGGGCGTAATCCTATGTTTCTCGCACATTACGACTTCTCCTTCTCCAGTGCAAAAAGCTGCGCAGGTGCAAATATAAATGTGATTTCATTCCAATTTTGGTTTAGGTTTTAATTTTGATCCTGGGTTTTGCCAGTTCAGCAATTCTCTTCTCCAGGGTTTCAAAATTAATTGTTTTCAACCCGAATTCTACATCTCAATTATCCAAATTCAATAAAAATTTCCAGTTGTTAATTAATTTTGTGTTTTGGGGTTTTAGTTTCTCTCTCGATAGGGTTTGAAGTATAAATTGTAGTCGAGTAAAAGTTGTACCTTTTTTTTCTGGAGTTGTAGACAGATAAATGCAATGGCTTCGTACAGGCCATTCCATCCGCCGCAACAGTCAACATTCGCTCCTCCACCGCCAGCGCCGCCGAATCAAAGTCTTCTTCAGTCTCCAGCACCACCGCCAACGCAGGGCAATCAGTACCCTAAAAACTGGGGCCCTTATAGCGGCAAGGAGGGTTCGGCATACAATCAGAACTATGCCCAGTTGAATCTGAGCTCGAATTATCAAAATGCAGGCTACGTATCATCATCCCAACAGCATTTTAACCCTCCACCAGGAAACCAACCTCCGCCACCGCCTCAACAGCAGCAGTTTCCGTATCAGCCGCCACCGGCGCCGCCATCAGAATCTTCTTCATACCCAGCTCCTCCACCCTATTACCCACCTTCTCAGTATTCCCAGTTCAATCAGCCTCAGTCTTTGCAGCCTCTACAACCACCACCACCTCCTCCTCCTCCTTCATCCCCTCCACCACCGCCACCGCCGCCACAGCCCTCTTCTCCTCCCCCTCCCCCTTCTTCAGGACTTCCTGCTAGATTGAGCACAGAGAACAAGCATGCAGGTGAGAAATCAGGGCATAAAAATCTGGGAACTTCATCAAAACAGCAACAAAAGCCCTCCTTGCCGCCTATTGGCCCAGTTCAAAGATCAGGTAGGCATGGGCAACCAGGTAGAGTTGAGACAGAGGAGGAGAGAAGGTTGAGGAAAAACAGGGAGTATGAAAAACTAAGGCAAGAAGAGAAACACAGGCAGCATGTGAAGGAGTCTCAAAATAAAGTGCTGCAGAAAACCCAAATGATGGCCACTGGGGTGAAGGGCCACGGGTCCATTAGCGGATCGCATATGGGTGATAGGAGGAGTACTCCATTACTAAGTGGTGACAGAATTGAAAACCGATTGAAGAAGCCGACAACGTTTATCTGCAAAATGAAGTGAGTGCATTTGAGATGTCAAATTGGATTTTGCTGTTAATTTCACTGTGATTTTACTCTGATGAGATTATAATGCATTAAGGTGACAATTTGCAAAGTCCGGTTGTTTTAGTAAAATCTATGTGCTATTATAGTGAGTTCTTTGTAAGTGTTTTATTTTCGTGTGATTTAATGTGATTTATGGCATTGAATTGTATCCCGGGCTATGCTTTTAGTAATTTCCCACATTTGAATTGATTTAAGCAATATAAAGTATAAGTGTACTCATAATTGAGTGTGAGTTCGGTGGTTTACTGTCGTATTGGTGTGCATCTAGTGCGTTGTGTGTATTTAAGATGTCAAAATTGTAAGGTTGCACATTACCAACCTACAGTTACAATTATTTTGTTGTACATTTGCATTTGATTCCAGTAATTTTGTACATTTTTATGTTTCAATGAGTGTGAATTGGGCGGCTTATCATTTTACTGATATTTTTCTACTAGTGGATTCAGTATGTCAAATTGTCACGACAACTTGATGATGGAATATTGGGTGATTGGTGGCTTTTAAGTAGTCAACGCGGGAATCTTACACATTGGAATAGTAGATGACCTGGGTATCTTTCCATACACGTGTTGTGTTAGGTCAACTAGTGCATGCAGCTTCCGTCTTTCCACGTTGAATCCCAAGTTTTGCATATTGAGTTTAGTCCCATTGGTGGAGACTGAATATGAGTTCAAGTTAAGGTGAGGGACTAAGAGCATCTCCAATAGATTATGTATTTTAAAAGAGCATCTTTAAATTTAGGGAGTAGAATTTTTTATATACCCCAATAATGCTCTCTATTTACCCTTCATTTTGTTTTTGTTTTTTTTTTCAACATTTATTGATTTCTCTCTATCTTTTATTTAATATTTTTTATATATCAATGGCCTATAATAAAAATAAGATTTGAATAATTTAAAAAATATAATGTTCAAATTTGTAGCTTAATAAATGCAATCGTTATAAAGTGAAAATAGAGAGTGGGTTTTTTTGGAGAATCAAATCCACTCTCTATTTTAAAAAGTTAGAATAGAGAGTTTTTCGAAACTTATTTTTTAGTATGGACTCTCTAAAATAAAGAGCATCTTATATTTACAAAGTTTCTTGGAGATGCTCTAAGCTATTAAAAGAGATTTGAAATCTAGTAAGGGCTCAATTTGTTTGTGGAATGAGACAGGCTTGTTAACTCTTCCCAATTCACCCCTAATTTGGTTGCTTTTTTTTCAATGGCTTTTTCATTTAGTTTTAGGTCTTATTATTCATTGAATATCCAGTTATAGAGTTGAGTTGTTTTTTAAGGCTGGAAAAATTATTCTTCCCTTAATTATTTGATGACTTTCCATTGTTACCCTTCTCATTATGTTTCTTTTATCTTGCCCATTAGAACCCTTCAGGCACCGCTCTCCTCACTTTTCACCCTCCCAACATTTTGACCATTTTATTGTTCTAATAAACCGCCACCACCGACATCCACCTAACACTGCCATTCGGCAACCACTCCTTTCCCCTCTTCTCGTAAATTTCTTTCTCTATCTATTCTTTGGCATCACCCTGCATTTACTTAGCCACCGTTCCAACATTAAAGTCTTTAGGCGGTCAATTAAATCACATTAAAAGTACCTAGGTTGGTTGGATCTAGGTTGACCAAACACGGGATCAGTAAATAAAGTACCTAAGATAAGTGTCCCAGATTATACATACCTCATAAGTTTTCTCTTGTCGATAGGTAAACAAGTCCTAAGATGTCATGGAAAGAAAAGTTGCAGACATCATATTGTTTGTGTTATCAGAGTAGGGAAGAGTGGTACATGCATGTGCTTTATTTCTTTTCTTGGTATTCGATGCTGTTTGATTAACTGAAGACTCAACGTTATTTAGGGTTTGTTTGAGTCCCATTTTTTGAGAAAATAGATTGTGTAATAGTAATTTTTTTTTAATTTTTTTTTTTTTTGGAAAATATGTAGTTAAAAAGTAGGAAAAATTGTGTGTTTATGTGTAAAATTATTTTATTAAAAATGTGTGGTTGAAAATGAGTTTAGGAAAAAATGGGGCTCGAATGGGTGCTTTGTATTTTTCATTTATTTAATTATGAGATTTTATTAGTTAGTGTCCTTTATTTAATTTGGTCAGGCAATAAGGACTTGGGGGCAATTTTAGTTATGATTGGCATTTAGGTTTTATAAGTAGCCGGCACCATCTTGCTGTTTATGGCTTTTGATTTTAATTGAATAAAAATATAGCATTGGATTTTCTCTCAATTCTTGTCAATAATTCAGTGTCTTTGTGATTCACTGAATTTATTGACTAAATCAACAAGTCTTGATTGTCAATTCGTGGAATTCTGTGTGAATCAACGGGTAATATCATAATTATAGATACAGGCATTTTCCCTTTAACAAGCTTAGATTTATTTCAAAAACATTCCTGATTTGTGTTCTTCATTTGTTCTCGCTTGCGCTGGCATCAATAATGCCGTGAGATTGAGAATTATAATTTTGTGTTTGAATTATTAGATTTGGAAATTTAACTTTGTTTATTTATTTTCACGGAGGTTGTACGCATTTGTGTTTGGGTCTCTCTTAATTAAAGCCCCTTGCAACTAACCCTGCACCTGACCTACGCCTGCCATGGACTTTCATATTGAATTTTTTGTTTTAAATACTTGATTTGGAGAATTTACACTTCGTGTATTTATTTATTTTTATTTTTAATTTTTGAGAAGGTTGCCTGGATCCATACCCTGGTACCCTCTAAATTAATGATTTCCCCTTGTTAGTTGTTACTAACTGTGCAACTTCATCTAAGGCTGATTTTTTTCACATACAACTTTGTGTTTTAACTATTTGATTTGGATATTTTACACTTAGTTTTTTTTTCTCTCATTAAAATGGTTGTTTGGGATTTTTCATGAGAGTGATCATTTCTCTTAAAAAAGTAGTTTTAAGACTCATTCTGGTGCCAATATATTTGTTTGATGTTTGGTCAAGATCTGTAGCCTATATCAATAATTTTCTGCAGACTGCATTTGATTTTTGCTCTCTTTATATTTTCTATTCTTTATATATAGAATTCACTAGTAATTTCTTTTCTTTGTAGGTTCCGGAATGAATTACCCGATCCAACTGCAAAGATGAAGCTTTTGAATTTTAAAAGTGACACCGATCGGTATGAAACCTTACTTCTGTATCCTTTATATTTTATAAGGCAGTCGGTAGAGAGTATTGTGTTGCGAATTTAATGCTTACAGTGCGATTTCTATAGCTTTCAATGTCATGCCACCATGTGTTCACCTCTGCTTTACCAATACTATGCTGCTAGTACTCACTATAGGTTGAGGTCTTCCTTTGTGATAATATAAACAAGACATTGTGTGGTTTTTTGGTGATGGTGCACCTTGTTATATGAACCAAAAACGAAGTGGTATGATTTTTAATAGCCAGAGAGAAAACTCTATAAAGCAGAATTATTTAACTAACATGATTTTATGCCCTTTTTTGGCGGAACCAGTTTATTTTAATTCGATGTGTAGTTGATTTTTCAGCTCTGTATCCTAACTTGGATTAATCTCCGGAATATATATGATTAACTTGTAGAATTGTTGTTTGCCTAGTATGTAACGGTAGTTTGTTATATTTACATTTGTAGTTTGTTATGTCTTTTAAATAATATATACATGAATTTGTTATGTTTTACATTTTGACAACAACACTTCTAACAATGTGGAACCTACTTAAAAAAAATAAAAAAATGTACTCTGCCTTGACTCAAAAATGTCAAACCCCTCCAAATTATGACATAAAAGAAATAGGCTACGTGAAGCCTTTTTATAATCTATGCTCAGCATCGAATCTAATGATTAATGTTTCCTCCTAACTACCTTAGGTTTCAGAGATATCACCCTGCTAACATCACTAATTTCTGATAGTATGTGCCGAGTGTTTCCGTGAACTGCCATTATTTTACCATGATATCATCAATGCTTCTATGATATCATTAAGTCCCTGTTTGAGCCCCTGTTATCTAAAAACTCATTTTTAACCACACGTGCTCCCTATAAAAATTTTGCACATAAACCCAAATCTTTTCTCTACTTTTTAACCACACTTTCCAAAAAATCACTATTACAAAACTCATTTTTTCACAAAAAATGGGGCTCAACCAGAGCCTTAATATGTTTGCTTTTCTGGCTTACCAGTTCAAAGTTAATTGAGGAACCATGCTTTTTCTCAGTTGCAGATATGTGCAGAATACATTTTTAATTTTAATTTTTATAAGCAGCTTCTCTTTGTGCTTGAAACATTTTCCTGTATTGCTGAAACATCTATCCTTCAGCTCATCAAGGCTGCTGTTTACGAATTACCTTTTTATTATTGACCTATATATTGATTGTCAAAACTGATTCCTGTGTTCTCTGTTCAACTCTTTTAGCTCATAAAAAATTTACCAGAATAGTTGATTTTTGTCCTCTTGTAATCTGAATTCTTAGGTTTGCTCCTCCAGTGGACATATCTGTATGATATTGCCATGATCATTGTGTTTTGTTCTGACTTTTGGTATGGTAGAGTTGTTAATGAATAATGGTTGAATGATAAAGAGAGGCAATTTTGTGCTGACTGTTCCCAAAAAAAGGCTCAACAGTTACAAAAAAGGGAAAATAGAGAACTGCAGAAGCTCTACTCCCCATCTTCACTTTTATTTTATTGATCATAATTTAAACTTGGAGATACATCAAATAGACAATTAAGTCATTACCAAAGCACTCACAACAACCCGGCCAAAAACATTTCATCACTAAACAGAAAAAACAAGATCTCTCAACCTGTAATCTTTCTTTTAACTATTGTGGTAAGGCTCATAATTTAATCCTGCAGATTCACCAAATACACCATTACATCGTTGGAGAAGAATCACAAGCCTCAGCTATACGTCGAACCAGACCTTGGGATACCACTCGACCTTCTTGATCTGAGTGTATACAAGTAAGTTTCTTCACTCCCTTGTGCTGTTATTCTCATCCTAAAAATCTTTAATAGAACTTTCAAGTGAAACATGTGTACTGAGTTCTTTTTTCTATGCTTATTTGACTAGTCCTCCAAAGGGGGTGAGGTTACCCATGGATCCAGAGGATGAGGAGTTATTGCGTGATGATGATCCAATGACTCCAGTTGAGAAAGTTGGCATAAAAAGGAAAGCAAGGCCTACTGAAGAAGGTGTTTCTTGGCTAGTGAAAACCCAGTACATATCTCCTCTCAGTATGGAGTCAACAAAGCAGGTATTGTTTAGTTCTTTTCTCACAATGAATCATTACGAAGCTTATTTTCCCACAATGAATCATTACAACACTCTGTCCAATGCTCGGCAACATGATTTTTATGCTATATTCAGTCTCTAACTGAAAAACAAGCGAAGGAATTGCGTGAATCAAGAGGAGGTCTGAACATTTTGGAGAATCTTAACAACAGGTTAGTTATATATTTATGTTTCATGTTTTAACTAAAACTTCCAGATGTATATTGCTTGGGTTTTAGTTTGACATTGGAATAATGTTGTTGTTTGTTTTCTTTAGGGAAGGGAAAATTCGGAACATTGAGACTACATTCAAGACAAGCAACTCGAAGCCTGTTCATACAGTCAACCCCCAACTACAGCCTATAAGGGTTTTACCACTTATCCCTTATCTTGAGCGGTAAAGTCTTTGTCGATTTAATTTTTATATGCAATATAGTAGTGAGCACCCATGCATTTGACTATGTTGGAAGGAGAAAGTACATGGTGTTTATGGGGGAGAAAAAGAAATGACAATGATTTTAGTTCATCTTGTATTTGAATTTTGTTTTATACAATTATTTTCCATTCCTTTTTTTCTTTTTGAACATTTTTGGCATGTGATGCTCGGACTCTCCATTCCGACTGGAGAACTCGTGTCAACACGGGATCGGGGCATATGTCAGATCCTTCAAGTTCACAGGTGAGTTGATTGTAAGCGGCGGCCACTACTTGTAGTAGTGGGTGGGTGGCGATCCATCGGAGATGGAGCTCGGACTGACGAGTGAGTCGGGTAATGGGTTGCTGACAGTTGAGTGGTTGGCGAAAGCAATGGCTGTGGAATTAGGGTTTGGAGAAGAAAGGTTGTGTTCAGTTGTATGATGGTCTTTGGGTTGTGGGTTGTATATAATGGGTTGGGCTATGGGATGTTAAGTGGGATTAAAAATGGTTATTTAGGAATAGGGCTTTGTTATTTGGGTTTTTTTAGTTAATAGGCCGATTGGATTAGTTGGTGGACCTGTAATAAGAGGATTCTAACCTGATTGTCATCTAATTGAAATTGCACTAAAGTCCTTTCACTCCTATATAATTTAGCATCCGTTTGGCCACATTATTCCACATTATAATGAGAGGAATAATAATTTTTTGAGGAATGTGCAGTTAAAAAAGAAATAAAAAATTTTGGATTTACGTGTAATATTATTTTATTGAAAAATTTGTGGTTGATAAGATGAGAGAAAAATGAATTATAATTTAATGGAGAATAATGGGGGTCAAACGGAATCTCATTTTTTGAGTTATATATTTTTGTATTTTGCGTATGATTTATGAATTTTTTTTGTCATCAGTTTCTCTGTTATAGCTAAAATAAAAATAATTTATTTTGTTTGATGGACATTAATTATGAAACGTGGAAGGAGATGAGACGAAAAAAAAAATTGTGGTCTTTTAACAATTTGTCACTTAATTATTATTTAACTTTTTGCATGTGAACTTTTGGGGGAAAAAAATTGAAGTTTGAAAGACATCCACGTACCATGTTCGAAATTTGGACTCTTTTTAGTCATATTCCCATATTCTACCCTTTAGAAAATAAAAGATTCGACACTTAATACGTATCTAATACCCGTACCCAAGCATCATAGTTTTTTGCTGTTTTTGATGAGGAACTTCATTTCTCCTGCAAACCACCCTCAATAATCTTCTCTTTTTCGTTGAGCATGCATGTGGTTCCTTGCGTAATGGGCTTAAGGTTTGAGGATGTTACACTTTGAGAAACAGGAAAAGAACAGAATTATTTAATCATGCTTTAAGTTGATTAAATGAGATAATATAGGGGGCTTGTCAGAGAATTTCATGTTATTTTCCATTATTGAAGTAAAACCAACAGCAAATGATTCAAATCATGCTAAAGATGGTTTTGACTGACATAAGCTTTCTGTTTCCTTGACAACGCTAGAGATCCAGCATTATGGTGGAAATTATGTTGAAACCTATCTTTTCAGTTTTATTCGTGACTTTGTTTCTTTTAAAGGTGGGGACTCATGAATGCATGATTGAAGAATCGCACTCCCTTTCTTGTTATTGAATGAGATTAGTAATGTGTGAATCAGTTTCATATTGCCCCTACACCCAACTTCTGCTAATATATACATTTCCCATGATATGTTCGTTTAGGAAATTTGGTCGAAGTTCTGAAATAAAACTATCATTTGATTTATTTGACCGGTTTGAAGAATTGTTTAATTTTCTATGCTTCAAGTACAACCACTAGGTAACTTGAGAGCCAACTGAATGCCATGAACTCGTATTTCCAGAATCAGTTAATTTCTCATGCATGCTTTAAGATGTTCTCAAATAATGCAATGATTGGGACTTTTACTGGAAATGCCGTGGATAACTAGTTCGCATGCTTTTTAATCAAAATATCGACCCCACCCCCCCCCACCCCCCCAACACACACACAATGATGAAATCAACACAGCATTGACCTGCAATCATCTGCATGAGTTTTGAAGATCTGAAACTATTCGCTGATGGGTGTTTTGTCTTGACAGGTATGATGACCAGTTTGTGGTTGCAAATTTTGACAGTGCTCCAACAGCTGATTCAGAAATCTATAGCAAGCTAAACACAGGAGATCGTAACGAGCATGAACAACGTGTAAGGGCTAATCAGATACTGCACAACATTTTATATTGTTATTTGTTGACAAATTATGCAGACTCTTCAAAGCATAGATTACCCTCCTTTGTCATCATTAAGTGTATACAGGTGGTACTCAAACTGGAAATTCTATTTAGTTAGAGAGTTGACAAAGAATGGGAAAATAAGTGTTTGTGGGTAGGATTAATATAGTTCAACGAGAAAATTTATCAGGTTAGGTTACTTGGAAACTCTTTGGTAGTTGGAGCATGCAAATTGGGAATCTCCTGCTTTGTTTTGTCGCCTTTGGTCTTCTCAGTTATAAGGAGGGATAGAGCAAGTTGAGATGTGTCATTCTCTGAAATGCTATACTAGAAAATGATTATCTTAGAGCTTCAACATTTTTTGGTATATATGTTTCAATCTGCACCTTGATTTTTCTTTCTCGAGTCATTTGTGCAAACCCCCCCCCCCCCCCCCCCCCAAACAGTCTCAATTTTTGGCGGACCCTTGATATCTGAATCCTATATAATTGAAATATTTTGATACTGATCATCTCCTTTGCAAGCCTAGTTTTTATTCCTAGATGACCTCCTGGTTTCTCAATTACTTATAATTTCTTTAGATGCTAAGGGAAGAGTTTGTTCAGATAGTTTTATTGGTAGATACTTAAAACTCTACCAGGGATGTTCTTTGACAAGCAAAGATTGGAGTATATAGGATTAACACTGGAATTTTAATTTATCCATACGCTGTACAGGCAATTATGAAAAGTTTTATGGCTTCAAGCTCAAGTACAGACCGACCTGATAAATTTTTGGCATACATGGTGCCATCAATTGGTGAGGTAAAGAATTTTAAAAAGTGAAAAATGTTCTAAATATTTTATTGACATAGCGATATTTTTTTTTTTCTTTTAGCTAATTTGGTGTGAATGGTTGCAGCTGAAGAAGGATATGGATGATGAGAACGAAGATATTGCTTATTCATGGGTCCGGGAGTATCACTGGGATGTACGTAATGTAGCTTATTGTCAGTTTCAAATGTCTTTTACTGCAGCTGTTTGCATATCGTATCTTGATAATGGTTCCACAGGTTCGAGGTGATGATGCAGATGACCCTACTACATATCTCCTGGCATTAGGCGATTCAGAAGCCAAATACCTGGTAAGTTTCTAATATTTAGCTTGTAAATTCTGTAGGGGATGCCTCTTTGTTCTAATTCACATCGAACTTAATGTAGCCCGTTCCGACAAAGCTCATGTTAAGAAAAAAGAGGGCAGCGGAAGGAAAGTCAAGTGACGAAGTTGAACAATTTCCTGTGCCTGAGAGGGTGACAGTTAGGAACAGATCCACTCTTTCTGCCAGAGAATTGAAAGATGCTGAAGTATGTTTGATGTTACTCTTGATTCTTCCATTATGTTCGTTAGTTTAGCTATTATATCAATATCATCTCATGACATGCTTATTAGCAGGATTATGTACCTTCGAAGGGAAGATTCGGTGTGGATGGGAAGGGTGTGCACCACACTGATGCTGATGATCACTTCAGTGGAGCTGAAGATTATTTATCTGAGTAGTTCCTTCTTATATACTGGACAATGAACTGTAATAAAAAAGATTTGCTGAAGAAAAAAAAAAAAAAAAAAAAAAAATTATTAAAAAAAAAAAGGTAAAAACCTGTAATGAAAAAGAAAGCTTTGTAGTAAAGACTTCAGACCTTGAAATTTTAATTTTAGTCTTTGGACTTGGCATGATGTGGCAGCATGTATTTTCTGTGCGTGTTTTGTTCACATTGCCTTATATAGTGGAGGTAATTATTTATAAGAAACAAAAGACCAAAGTTACTTTCACTATGTCCATCTCTGTTTAATTTTTTTTTCCCTTGCGAAGAATAATAGAACAAAGGTTTATGTAAAACCCATCGAATGTCGAAATGTATGTATTTTATCTCCAGGTCATGGACAAACAAGAATTTCAGTACTAGTAGAATTTCTTGTTGTAAGTATCACATAATTTTCAGGGAAATGAAACATAATTCTAAAAACAAGGCTACAACAAAAGAAATTTCAACTCGCTTGGCATCATCGAATTCCTATTGATCATGAAATATGACAGTGAAACAAGGGACGATAATGAGGTGCATGGTAATTCGTAAGTTCTATGCTTCAGATAAATCTACATTCTCGTTGCCAGAAACTGCTACTTGAGATGAGTCTTGCACTTCTTCGCTGTCAGACGGTTGAGATTCATGCTTTGCTGCAGCTTGCAACACCCTGCTTTGGACATCAGCTGATGAAGGAGAGGTGGGTAGTCCATTACGGTTTGTTTCTAGCTTGCCAGCAGCCCATAAAATTGCCTCAACTCCTTGTCGTACAGGAGCTAGGACTAGACTGAAAGTGGAAGACAAAAACAACAATAGTTTACGGATCAAGGGGAGCCGCCACTTGTCGATTCGGTAAAAGATTATGTAGAAAATTATGTACAGCAAGATTAATCATTTGTTTACATCGAACAGAACTCTTAAACAAATGGTCATAAAGAATGGGAAATACTAAAAAGATTAACTTCAGCCCTTGACAGTAAATTCAACAAGGGTCAAGTGCCTTGGTGCCTCAGCTCAACTCCACCCATGCTCAACCAACTTGATTCCGTCGAGCAGAGGAAGGGAATCATCAGTGAAGAGAAAAAGGCTCTGATATGGTTAAATAACAAGCATAAAAATAGATGACAATCGGAGAGAATCCAAGTAGCCCTCCTAAGAAACGTGTTAGATCCTCTGATTAACTCAAGAAAAAATATTGTTCGAAGAAAATAACTGCACATATATGTATAGAGGAGGAAGAGTTGGTTTGCAGGGGCTTTTGAAGAAGAGGATGAAGATGATGAATACACATACCTACACACCTGCACACCCATATATATATGTATGTGTGTGTGTGTAATATATAAACAGGAAGAAATAGATGTTTTAAAGAGATGCTGTAGAAGAAGAGGATGGTGATTATAAATTTATGCACACACTTACATAAAGGACTGTTGAATTGTCAGGCATGGCAGGCGTATTTTGGGTTATTAGTTTCGCTTTCTGTACTCCCCCGTAAAGTTTGTTCATATATAGTATCACTTGTTGTCTTTATATTTTCCCGTTTCATAACATATATCAATAAGAGTACTAATACATACAAACATGATGCAACATAATTGTTTGCTTATAAATTACAAATTAAACTCTTACCTCATGTCCCGTCGAAAATCTTCTGCATTCTCATAAGAAGCCACTTGTCGATATACAGTCTGACAATGGTTAGAGTGAAAAAATGAGGGCTGTAGTCAACTGAAAATTTGCAGTTTCAAGCAAGATGCAAGATAATTTCCTCTTCTTTTTTTTTTATTTGAAACGGTACAAGTACTACAGAAATATGAAACTAGCATGTAGCCTTAGCAAGGAAGACAAATTACAGGTTCTAATGATAAAGAAAAGTGTTCCTCAATCAAGTAGCATTTTCGATCAAATTATAGTTCACATTTTGCATCGGAGTAAATTGTCAAAACTAAATTATTGGATCAAAAGAATATATTTCCGTGAATGGGCTCAGACAAAAATCTGAACAACAAATAATATTACGATAAATTGATCAAAAGGACACAGATATCAAACAAATTTAAAAACTGCCAAAACGATCCTGCACTTCGAACAATATTATCAAGTGTTCAAGAAACAAAGATAGTATAATAATTTAGATCCTTCATTAGGAACGTGATAGTCAATCTTTGCACGTTCTCATCAGCTAATGTCAAATTGAATCAGCATGTAACAAAATATTTCCCGAGTATGACCATGTTTCCACATCCAAAACAATATCTATGAAATTCTATAAACTTGCCTCATCGAGTAACAATAAATTTGAGCAAAATGAATGTCAAGATAAGACATTTTTCAGAGATAGGAAATTGAAGATCTTTATCCTAGACTAGACAAGACTCATGAATAATCACCTGGCCGAGGCCAACAACACCAATGAATTGCAGCGACTTCTCCCACTCTGCCATAAGATTATCTTCATTCAGTTGGTTGGTTGGTTGGGAGAAAAAAGCATAAAGAATAAACTTTTGGCCCATACACTGAAAGAATATGAGAACATGCTATCTAGGAACCTTCAAAGACAGAAACACTTGGTATTTTGTATCAGTAGAACTCAAAACAAACAGAAGTTTGAACTAAACCAATGGGCAACAAATTGCACTTCGAAAAATTCTCAGAAAAAATTAAAGAGAGGAAGAACAAAATGATTTGAAGGACTGCACATTTTATCTCCATGCCACTGTCACATCATGGTCCTCCAGAAAAAGACAAACTGAGGCCACTACTTCATACATCTATAGGAATCCCAACCAAAATATCATAACATTAGTATGTAGAGTTCATAGTAAAAGTTTCTGCATGTCCTGTCCAAAACGATCCCAGAAGATGTTGAATACGAGTTAGCATGCAGAAGCTTTTGCTGTGAACTATAAATAAATTTCACTAAATACTTTCAGGCCTTAACCCCAAATACAAATAAATAAATCAAGGCTATGAGAAAATAATTGTGAATTTGGTTTTGCCCAATGATCTTCATGGCTCATAAGTCATAATGGATATTTTCGAGTGTTCTCAAAGATAAATAGATGAGAGAGAACATAATAAAGTTACCTATTAATGCATAAGCTGCAGCAAAAAAACCCTGTCCATACAGAACTCAAGTTAACCGGTTATTATGTAAATAGCATTTTAAGCTTTGGGATGTGCATAGATTTAGTAACAATATATGATATGGCTGCATCCAATTGCCAGTATCTTAGTGAACCACAGTTCAGTACATCAAACAATCTGAGATTAAAACTCACACTCTTTATCGAGATAATTTCAATGAATAACAGATAAATTTAATTATCACTAGATATATTACTGTTACATGCCCAATTTAATATTTTAGCTTATCTTGGATTGATTATTTTAACAGCATTGTAAAGGGATATGTAAATCTTTTGCAGTTCCACATTTATACCTGGATGAGTAACATATAAAATTAGGTGGCAGGCCACACGTCTTTCAACTTCATTGTGGAAGAAGTAGCAAAGTAGAAATCTTTCATTAAGAGTAGAACTTATGTATTACATGCTCTTCATTCCCTCATTGTTAATAATCGAACCTAGATCCATGAAACAATCACTCTTTGGAACAAAGGAATCCTCTATGGTAACTGCATTATTATCATTATTCCTACTACTAATAGTCCCACTAGGAAATGAAACATTTAATTTGGCATAGAGGTAATCAAATATATCTTTCCAAGGCCACCTAGTGGCTAGTGGAAGTAGCCTAAATGGAAACTTGCCCTTGTTTGGAAGAAATTTGAACTTTCATTCAGTCTAATCATCAGATGTCGGACATTGTTCAATTGAATGAAAATATGAAACACCAACATTAGTAAAAAGTCTAACCACTCCATATCCAAGGAGTTTTAATGGAGTTGGTTTGATGTCCTCCAGAATTGCTTCAGCTTCCTGTTAAAACCCAGGTCCGCATTAGAATGTCAACGAAATTCCAATATAGGATTAAGAGAAATATATCATTAAAAAAAATTAATATCAATAAGAAAAGAAAGAGGAAACAGTAATTATCTATGACTGTTAGTCTACCACATGATTGTTGTACAACGTTTCATTTCATTTGGTTCTGTTGAGTTCAGTTGTTACTGAAGTGCATCAGGTGAGAATCCACTAAAGAATAGACGAGAAAATCTTGTTCAGTTTAATCATATCCCAAACTGAAGACTTCAGTATGATTGAGAAATATTTTCTATAATTGATTCTGACTTTTCCATTAATTCTTTAAAGTATCATAATAAATCACACACCCTCACCAAATTCTCAAGTCAGGCTGCTTATTGAAACCCTATGGAAAGTTATAAAGCCCTTGTTTGATGGCCATTATTGTGTAAAAATAATTTTTTGAATAGTGATTTTTTGGAAAATGTGTGGTTAAAAAGTAAGGAAAAGTTTTGAGTTTACATGCAAAATATTTCATTGTGTGAATGTGTGGTTGAAAATGAGTGAGAAATAAATTGTATAGTTTTAAAGGGAGTCAAACAGGGGCAAAATATCAAATTCCATAAGCTTGCTAAAGTCTAAATTTTGAGATGTTGCATGTGGTTGAAAATAAATATGAGAAATAAATTGTATTATTTTAAAGGAGTCAAACAGGAGCAAAATATCAAATTCCATTAGCTTGCTAAAGTCTAAATTATGAGATGTTGCACTATGATCCTAATAGTTGCACACTTCATGGTACGTTTATTAAGTTAACCAGAAAACTCTTTTTTTTATTTTTTCAATATGATCCCCTTAATAGTAATGAAAAATCCAAGTCAAGAAGTGATTATTCATATGAATCATATGTGTGTCAAATCACAAAAGCCTTTATTGTTATCAGTAGATTAATTGTCTCAAATGATTTAGAAGGTACAATGTCATCATTTACAACGTGTTGCTTCAGCTAGATGACAACTATCAAAGACAACTCAAAAACAGTTCAATCAAACTTCAATACAAATTCCTTTCACAAGAAAATAATTTAGCTTATATTTCCGTCAAATAATTAAAAGTTCTACAAAAAACTCAGAACAAGAAAAAAAAAAGTGATCAAGACACTCGTGCACAACAGTTTTGCTCAATCTGAAAAATCTATTGAACCAATCCTTCCCATTATTTTTGGTAGAATAGAGTAGAAGAAGAGTAAAAAACCATTTCAATCCAGGGATCCCAAAAAGAAGTTTAAACCACTGGAATTTTCCCATATAATGTGAAAAAAGTTGATAAAGACCAATAAAATTACTCAAGAAACTTTTCTGCAACAGAGAAGAGCTGTCAAGAATTCATTATGTACCTCACTGAGTATCACAAGAGTTGTCTCGGTTTTTAGCTCTTTAACACGGAAACCCTCTTCTACCCAAGAGCGAAAGCCACCTTTGACCAGATATGGACTCTATCGTACATAAGATGATATTAAAATTATCATTATATTATTTGATAACGAATTTCGGGAAAAAAATATTGAGTGAAGTATCAATGCATGTAATGTGAAGAAGCTTCATTGATGCATTTCTAACCTTAATCTTATAGCAATTCAAATTCAATTTCCTATGAATCATGTCCTATTTATTCAACAAGGCAACCAAAATACGAACCATCTACACTGAAACATAAGCCATAGCTTTTCTCTCAGAACTTACACTCCGAATGATTAAATTCCCTATCACTGAGAAATCCAAACTTAGTTACGTATTAAATGCTAATGTCAGCTTACAAAAGAAAAATAAGTAAAGAAAATTGTAAATTTACTACTAAAAACAATATATTTTCGCATTTATGAGTTCAGTCAATTGGCATGTGTAACTTATTATACAAAAAATTACTATAATCTTAAGAGAAGAAATAAAGGTCAATGCATTTCAAAAGACTAAGATTATTAGATCTCCAATCTCTCATTGTTTTAATAATTGTAGTTGGGATACAAAAACTGAATCTAGTTAATAACAACTACAGATAGAAATGGCATAGAACCAGTTTTGAACCACATTTTGAATACAAAAGAACCATTTCCATTCACTCGGGATATTTTCCACACTAAGTTTAGAGCAAACTGGTACTCGCCTATACATATTAAAACTACCTATAGGAATCCCAAATTTATTATAACAACTTTTCCAACAACTCATTATTCTTGGAGTGTGCGAACTTTGCTACTATTATCTGTTTCTCCCATCAGTAATAGAAGAATTAATCTACAAGGGGTGTTACTAGGACTGGACATGGTCCGATTCGGTTTGGTTCTCTTCAGAACCGAACCGACCCAAAATTTTCTGGTATTTAATAAATGAAACCGTCGGGTCCAAATATAATTAGGAACCGTTTGGGTTCGGTTCCGTTCCGTACCATAATTAAATTTTTTAACATTTACAACAACACTACATAAATCATAACTAATAACATGTTCATTCGTAATTATTACAAATTAACGTAGCACAATTTAAAACCATATAAATAACAATATGTCCAATAAGATTAATTCAATATATACAAATACCAAAAATTAAATTTACCTAATTAATTTGCTATTTTGTTTAGAAAAAATTAAAATAATTTAATTAATTCAATATAAAAAAGTAAAAAAATTATTTAGATTCGGTTCTTCGGTTCTTAGCCTAGAAATGAACCGAACCGAACCCAACGATTTTCGATTCAGATACCCGTTCGGATATTTAATTTCTGAAAAACCGTTCGGTTCGATTCGGGAACTTTTGTCCAACCCTAGGTGTTACGCAATTAACAAATATATATTATTTATCAGCTTCAATCATACTTGCCTTAGTTCCAAGCTTTCTCAATGATCTCGCAACACCCTTGGAACGAGTTCCATCAGCATCCATAATCAAAATCTTGGACCTGTCCTATAGGAAAGGTAATAAAAGTAATTGAGGCATCACTTCTAAATCTTGTGAAACTTAAAAACAAACAATTAAAATATCCAAAACATCTTTACAACTAAACAACAGTTAAAGAGACTAAACCCTGCCAAACTCCGATCAAAGTAGCACAATCCTAAAAGTATCATCAAAAGATAATGCTGCTAACTTCAAAAAGTGAATTTTTGTCAAGATACATCTTGAACATCATATATATGATTTACGAGACAAAGAGTTACTTTGGCTGCAGCAGTCAATAAAAACACGAAGAGGGAAGGACTTGCAAGATATTAAGCATTAGTTTAAGTGATTACAAAGCTCTACCGTATAATCTATCCTAACCAGCACCATCTGCACTCCTTCCACGACTTCGAGAAAAAACAAGGCATTGGACGAATAAATTATATTAGCTTCTGCTTGTAGACTAGAAGGATATAAATATAAAAGAACTTGTGTTAAGTTCACATACTTTCACAATTTTCAGGTTGCGAATAACAGCAGCAAGCAATGTGTCCTCAAAGTCTCTTCCTGTCTTCAGCAACTTTTTCAGAGAACTGTCAACCTGAAAATTCAAATAAGTTACTTAAGAACACAGAAGGAAGCTAATCTTTCTGAGGGGTGCATCCTCTTTTTCTTTTTTAGTTTCTTTTGTATATAGCCAAGTCTTCATCACCAAGGTAACAAATTAAAATAAATTCAAATTACAAAGGTTAGAGGTAAAACCAACCTCGGGTAATGTTACACTAGCATATCGAAACCTAGCTGCCCGTCGAAGATCAGGAATGCCATCCCTTTCCCTGAGATTCTTCACAGCCATAATGCCAAACCCAAAAATCAACAGTAAAATCAGGTTACTCTGGATAGAGAATAGTTTCTCCATAACATAATATTGGCAAAAAAAAGATGGAAAAGGAAAGGGTGGTAATTGATAAAATCTCTGAAGTAAACTATTCGACCAAATTACAACTAATAGAGAAGACAACAAAAGAGAATTAAAAATATAAATAATATCCTACAAAGAAAAGGCAAAAAAAATTTACAGTCTCTTGCCTCAAGCCTAATATCAATAAGTACAACATTCCCGTTGCTGCACAGGAGCTCCAAAGTTGACTCAGGAGATAAATCTCCAGCATATCCACTGTACTTAAATACCCGATAAGAAACCCTGCAGAAATCTGATGAAAAATGTAACTCTTCCTAGCTCTAAAATAAGGGGAAGAAGTCATTATCTAATTTCCAACGGCAACATGAACTAGAGGAAAGATGAAGTAAATAAGAAAAGGAGGTAGATTATACCATATAGTGGCTGACACTCCAATAAAAAGAACAGCTGGGATGAGGGGATCATTTGGGTCCAAGCCAAGACTTACTTCAAATCCCTCTAAAGCAATGGAAACCTGTATATCACAATGCACATAAGAACCTTGAAAATCTCAATGTTTATTTCTACAATGAAGCAGGTGACTCATAATAATTAAGTTCTGACCATTCCTAATCATTCTTAATATCTCACAATATCCTACTAAAATCTATCTCTAGTATGAAAATTCGTAATGGAAAAAAGTATCACGACCATCAAACATATTACTTAATGTGTTATTCTATATTTTACAAGCAAATAAATATGGAATATACCAGTTGAAAAGCAGTTCCAACCGGCCTCAATACTTTTATCACGGTCTCTTCTGATAAATTAAGTGCATTTTGAAGTTCTGAAGGAAGTGATTCCTTAGCAGAACTATAAGCATATCCAACATAGGTGATCCCCAGTCCTAAATAATCCTCAACCACCACGATTGATCGCCTCAACACATCAAGTGCAACAAGCCCCGCCTTACCTGATGTTTGCTTTAAGTCACTGGACAAGCCTGTCAACTTATCACCAGCAGATCCCCCAGATTTAGTGACGCCCGATATGATTTTATTGATTGCATTATCAACTGCTTCATTAGCACTTCCGAGAGCAGTCGTCGCGGATGAAGTGATAGTATTGAAAGAGTTGTTCAAAGCATTTTCTCCTCTATTGATCGTATCAGCAATGGATTCATTCAGTTCAGCAAAAATATCAGCAGCACTTGTTTTCAAATCAGATAAGAAATTTACATTCATGTTCACTGAATCAGAGACCGAGGCAGGATCGTCTGGTGCACCATCTATTGGTATAATTAATTCAGGATTTAAGATATCAGTATATTCGATGGTTTTACTGGTAATATCCATTAGCTGATCATCTCCTGTAGAGTAACTAGAGCTGTCTACAAATTTCAAATTCAATGGTCCTAAAGGGTGTGATTCATCAATTACCCCAACTGGATAACTAAAATTGATTTTTATGTCATCAAATTTGCTCTGAAGCACTGATCTGTTAATACAATCCATGGAGCCAGATCGTTCACCGTTTTCAACAAAATTTGAAGAGAAACATGAAGCAGGTTGTCTCTTGAAGGGAAGTCTTCCATTTGAGAAGTTGTGGACTACTCTGTCCACAGTGTTGAAATTATCCTCAAACGTCTTCCAATATGAGGAAAAGGGATTCAACCCTCCATGGAGAAACTGCAAAATTAATGATTTCATTTGCATAATTAATTTCAGGAACGACTTTACTAAATCTATCTTATCTGATTTTTCATTTTTTACTGAAATGTCTGAATTTGAGAAAACATTTGTCTATTCACCTAATTTATCCTAGATAATCAAATTTCATTATAAAATATATGTGCAACTGGAGAATTCATCACTGGTAATGACTGTTACTAGAATGCTTGTTTCAACTTCCAAACCATTCCACTATATACATTCAAAAGCTACTCATTTTCAGCTCCCTCAACCATTTGCTTTCTACTACCTGCTACCATTTTGTGATTATGCACAAAGAAATACAATGATAAGTTTTTTTTATGGTTTTTCCTCTGTCGTTACTAACAACATGGAGGTTTTGCTTTTATCAAAAATATCATGTTTCAGAATGGTAGATTACATTAATAATGCTTTTGCCCATTTTGAGAATTCTGTGATAGTATAAACATTTCTACAATTTCAGAATGATAAGAAGAGCATAGGTTGGCACAATCAAAGTTCAAGATTAGTTCAAAGATTTTGAAATTCTCCGTTTCATCAGCAACAATCATGTAGCGACTTATTTTCTTTATTTAATCTTAAATCAAATTCTTTTTATTTTTTCGATGGAAAATCATTTTGACACAGAATTGAAGTGTTCATTATGAACGTCATCTCTAGACAACTACCATCAACTAATACAAATCCCCACCAATCAACCATCCGTGTTGATTAGTGTATGTCTAAAGTCCCATGTTGGGTTTTATAGCTACATGTCCCAAATTCACTGGTTAATTAACTTCCTTTCTTGGAGCTAAAATTGGAAATTTACATACTAAGACAAGCATGTTTATTGGAGAACTATCATATTGATCTCAGTAATCAAGTATTAAATAACATGAATTAATAATTCCATATGATTTCTTAACAATTTACATTAATCAAATTCAATGATCTCCAAATCAAGTAAATCCAATTTTCTTTTCTAATCTCAATGTTACCTAATCAGTCTTATTTATGGATAGAATCTACAACAATGTACAACCCAAAATCATATAAATGCTCCCTAAACCACATGAAAATGTGAAATTTGAAATTCCAACATTCACAAACAAAATATCTCACCCGTGAATGATAAGAGCAACTGGCGGATGCTGAGCAAACAGGCAACATTATCATTTATATCCTCGATTAAGCTAAATCAAAACAACCCATTATGATTTTTAACTTTGAATGAAAAATGAAATTCTTGAAATGGTTTCGAATAATAGTATAAGTAGTGTGATTTGTCGAGATTATACCGATTGTATATATGCGAGGTATTTTGTTTTGTTGCGAGAATTATCCTCTAAATTGACGTGAAATGAAAGATGAGAGGTGGGAAGAAATAGCTTCATCTGCTAGACAGTTGATTGCCTCTCGTTTTGTCTCGTGGGGACAAATGGGAGCTGTGTTACTCGGTATACGCTCACTCTACACTCGGTTTGGTTATATGTTAACGTTAGAAGGTGTTTGAATCACGTAACTTTGGAAGAATATATTTTGGAATAGTAAATTGATAAAAAACGTGTGGTTGAATGAAAAAAAAAGGAAAAATTATTGATGTGATGGAAAATATTATTTTATTGAAAAATATATTGTTGAAAATAAATAGAAGAATGAAAAAGAAAATGTTAATGTTAATGTATACCAAACTGGAACTTAGTATGATTAAACTTTGTAAATCCCAAAACGCTTGTTTTGCAAGTTTATTAGTACTTCTAACATCTATCTTTGTAAGTCGTGTTTAAAGGCGTTCATAAAATGGTATAAAAGCACACAATTTTATTTAACTCTTGTTCGCAAACAAGGCTATTTGAGAAAGGTTTAATAGCACAAAACGGCATTACGTTTGACACTTCTTGTATACAATGTCCCTACATTTCATTTTTTCGCATTTTTGTCTTTATATCAATGTTTCATTACGGAAAACATCTTTTTCAGAACAAAACGTCCCTACGTTTGACACTTCTTGTGGAAAACGTCCATATGTTTCATTTTTTGCATATTCGTCTTTATCTTAACGTTTCATTGTGGAAAACATCATTTTCACCATTTTTTTTAACTTCAAATGATCAATATACCCTTCTATTTACATAAAAATAAAAAAAATAAAAATAAAAAACAAATTAAAATCTTACTCCTGAACTTTTTTTAAACAGTGCAAATGAGTCTAATAAATATAATTTTGCTATCTAATTTTGGAACGATTTTTGGCCCTCAGCTGCCGTTTATGGAGCCAAGCTCCAGCCACTTAAACCACCAGAAAATGGTACCGATGGAAAGCCCTTAACCTCATCTTTAATTCCATACCAACATCTCCCTATAACTCCAAGTATTTTGGCCAATAGAAAGCTTCTAAGTTTACTGCCTGAAAATCTGAAAAACGCCGATTTCTTCACTTTCGGCCACAATACTGGCCGGAGCTCATCACTGGCCAACCCCCCACCTCTGGACGACCCCACTCATGCAATCAATTGTAACCAAACACCAAGTTTAGATGCTGATTTAACCCAGAACTTCTCCATGTCGCGACGCACGCGATATCGCTTGAGGAGAAGTCAGTTTTCGACGTCGTTTGGACAAACGGAGATCGCGGACTACATGGGCTAGGTTCGCCTTCACCTGGCGCACCTAGCCCACCCTTGGATCTCCCCAAATTTGGCTTCAATCGACCGAAATTTGAATCTGAAATGCTCGCAAGCGCGAAATCGGCGTTTTTCAGATTTTCGGGCAGCAAACTTTGAAGCTTTGTACCGACTTGAATACTTGGAGCTACAGGGAGATATTGGTATGGAATTGAAGAAGAGGTTAAGGGCTTTCCACTGGCACCATTTTTCGGTGGTTTAGGTGGCCAAAGCTTGTCGGAATTTGGCTCCATAAACGACGGCTAGAGGGGGAAAAATCGCCCCAAAATTAGATTTTAATTTGGGACCATGCTACAATGCCCAAGTTAGTTGACAAAAGGGGGGTGCCCAAATGATGTGGCACCCCCTATTGGAGGGAATCTGTGGTGCCACAGATTCCCTCCAATATGGGGGTGCCACATCATTTGGGCACCCTTTTTTTGTCAACCAACTTGGGCAAAATAGTATTATCCTTTAATTTGTTCTTTATTTGCACTCATTTGCACTTTTTAAAGAAGTTCAGGAGTAAGATTTTAATTTGTTCTTTATTTTTCTTCTCTTTTTTTGTTTTATGTAAATAGAAGGGTATATTGGTCATTTAAGTTTAAAAATGGTAAAAATGATATTTTTCGCAATGAAATGTTAAGATAAGGACAAAAATGCAAAAAAAATGAAACGTATGGACGTTTTGTTCTGAAAATGATGTTTTTCGCAATAAAACGTTGAAATAAGGACGAAAATACAAAAAAAATGAAACGTATGAACGTTTTCCACAAGAAGTGTCAAACGTATGGACATTTTGTGCTATTAAGCCATTTGAGAAAAGATGACCTAAATAAAGACGAGTTACTTGAAGTCCACATAATTTGATAAAAAATTGATCACCATAAAGGCTCGTTCGAAAAAGGGTGAATGGTAACAATCAATTTGAATTTCACGTCTTATGAAATGCCTACTTTGCAAATTTATCGATATTAATCACTATCTCCTTCAAGTTGGTTTCGAGCATAAGTTCTACCTAAAGTAGGGGCGAATCCAGCACCTGACCAGCCCCCGCGGCAGCCCGTACTGGATCTACCAAAAGCTCTGCCTCGCCGTTCAACTACCTAGAACTCTGAAGTGAAGAAGAAAACTACTGCGGTGTTGTCGCCTGTATTTTTTTCCCTCCTTATTGTTTGTTTGGACCTTTATTTTAAAAAATAAAGCCCAATGTAATCAAGAATAAACCCAAACACTTTTGCCCATTAAATTCCAAGTCCATTACTATACCAATTTACCATTAACCCACAACAAAATCATTGGCATAGGAGGGAAAGGTGATTCGAGAGTGGAACTGGTAACTGGTAGTCTTATACTAGTGGTAGTGGGCTGGAATCTAGTCCCTGGAGAGTGGAGAGCGGTGGACGGGTGGGGTGGACTATGGTCTGTGGAGCTTAGACTTGGAGGAGCAGTGGAGCTTCGTGACTTCGTCAATCGTCTGCCGAAGAGAAATCGTCTACTACTGGGGCCTGGGGGAAAAAGCTATTTGCTCACTCACATGCTTCTTCTTAATTTCAATATTGCTAGTAGACTAGTAGTTGGCTTAGCTAGTTGGCACTTGGCAGTTGCTATAAATGCTATGAATAATGAATATGTGATTTTAGGTTTTTTTTTTTTTTTTTTAAAGTTTTAGTGAATTGTGATTTATGAATTATGAGAGATTTGAGAATATGAGTTTATGAGGTTTAAGTTTGATTTGTGACTTGGGAATTTAGGGTTTTTTTTTTAGTATTTTGGGTTGTATTGAAATATATTTTCATATGTATATACTTTTTTACGTTTTAGTACATTTATATATGTATCGAATTATATTTTCGACTATTACGATCATTGATTGTTTACGGTCAACGGTCTCCGTCCGTGCTGGGTCCAATTCCTGGATTCGCCCCTGACCTAAAGTGTTTATGGTAAATCTTATTAGAGGTCACCCAACTCTGAACCAAGTAAACTTTGTTAATCCCAAAACGCTTGTTTTGCAAGTTTAGTAGTACATCTAACATCTATCTTTGTAAGTCATGTTTAAAAGCGTTCATAAAAATGGTATAAGAGCACGCAATTTTATTTAACTCTTGTTCGCAAACAAGGCTATTTGAGAAAAGATGACCTAAATAAAGATGAGTTACTTGAAGTCCACATAATTTGATAAAAACCAATCACAATAAAGGTTTGTTCGAAAAAGGGTGAATGGTAACAATCAATTTGAATGTCACGTCTTATGAAATGCCTACTTTGCAAATTTATCGATATTAATCACTATCTCCTTCAAGTTGGTTTCAAGCATAAGTTCTACCTAAAGTGTTTGTGGTAAATCTTATTAGAGGTCACCCAACTTTGAACCAAGTCTCAATTGTGTCTTCCAACTCTGAAAAGTCTCTATCAAGTATTTAAATTTAGAGCATCTCTAAGAAACGCTCTATTTATAAAGACATCTTATACATAATAAAAAGCATTTTTAGAGAGCAAAGTTTTCTATGCACTTCAAAAACTCTCTATTTTTGCTTTTAACATAAATTTTTATATGCCAATGTGAATCAATTCAAACATGATTTGAATATTTTAAGAAGTGGAAGATTGAAATTTATAACTTATAAAATAAAATGGAGAATCAAGTTCACTTCTATTTTAAAAAATTAAAATATGTGGTTTCATAAAACATAATTTTAAACATTGACTCTCTAAAATAAAAAGCAGACTCTCTAAAATAAAAAGCATCTTATGTTTAAAGAGTTTCTTGAAAATGTTTGTTCGTGCAAAGCCCATAAGCGTACGGGATCGTTGACAAATAATACGTGATGAGTACGTATATCGTCCCACACGGAATAAATTTCAATCAACTGCATTAGTTTTTATTCAGATTCAACGTAAGCAATCAAAATAGAAGTGTGGTTGATAATTATTCTAAATTATTCTACGAAAACTTGTAAATTTCAAGTTTTGTATTTATATGGAATGAATGTATTGGACTACGAATCCACATATTATTATCTATTTCAATTTTCAATTATGTAGCTAGTATTATTCATGCATTCTTGGCAATTGATAATTCTATTATAAGTAATTCTCCATTTCAAGACAAATTAAATATATTCTAATCACGACTCGAATATATTCCTAGTACGAATTCAAATGAATAGAACGCATTAAAGTTTAAATTATCTCAAAAATTGCACACGTGATAAATATTATTCATAATATATATTGCACGCATGTTAATCAAATAATGTTCTAAACCTATTGAGTCTCTCAGTACTACAACAAGCAACTATATATTTAATTGGTGATCAAGCAATCAAATAATAAAATTATATATGCAAGATTAATCAAGAAAAATAAGAAAATAAATAACTACTTGTCTTGAATTAAAAATAAATAATGACATGTTTCATCTTCATCCAATACATGAAAATAATTATCCTAACATATTTTTATGTAAATTACACAAAAAGATTTGGAAAAATATCACCCGAAATGAAAAACAATGAATGGAAAGTGAAAAATCAATTTCTTCTTCGTTAATCTTCAACTCGAACTTTGAATCTTCAATCTCTTATGTTAATTACCTTTGGACCTTGTGCTAGCCTCTTTCTTGTGGTGAAAAATAGGATTTGATATGTTGTCTCTCGTTCGCGCCGCCCCTCTAAGTTATTCAATAGGTTCCATTTGATTTTCATAAGAATTTGAATAAAATAAGGAAATTAGGTTGCACGCGCTGTTCATTGGTTTTGGGCTTGGTAAATAAACTTCATGCTCGTGCACGTGCAAGAGAATTGTCATGTGCGTGCGCGCCGTTATACATTTTCTATTTGTTGCACTTTAGTCCCTGAATTTCACGCTTTAGTAATTTTGGTTCCTTCTTCGTATTTTCTTGTTCCTCCATCTTCCAACTCCATCTATTTGACTCCAAACTTTCTCCAATCATTGATACTAGGTCTGAATCATCTATTAGCATGTTGCGATTTAGTCCCCAAACTTTGGATTAGGTCCACTATAGCCAATTTTCTACTCATTTTCTTCAATTTCATTGTTTTTAATCGATATGCACCTAACAAACAAAATATATACAAAATTAAGCCTCAATTCATTTAAAATAACAATAATTGCTCTAGTTTAACGGTACTGATCAGTGTATTAAACACCCCGAAATTTGAACAATTATTTGTCCTCAAACAAAATAAAGCTCAATTGCACAAAATTTCATAAATAACTTAGTTGGATAATTTGCTTTTAGTCTCGAGATTGGACTTTCATAATTGAAAATATAAACTACTTCAAAATCACAATGCTGAATCAATCTCTACATATTCAATGCAAAACTGATGCGTGTGTGTGAAGATTCATGTAAAGCATCACAAAGTTATAAACTGATTCAATTTTCGACCATTTATGGCTAAATGTTTCCTTTTTTCACTCGTAAGATACACACCCCCAAACTTCATTATTTTCGCTATTTCCCCAAGGTGTGATATAAGATTGAATTTATAATATTAATCATCACCCTCTCTAGTCTAGTTTGATTTTACTAAGCATGTCAACACATCAACAAATGAAGATTCTCCTTATTTTTTATTGTTTCAACCTCTAAGAATTAATTAAGCTAATAATCTCTCGTCAAAAATCAAATTCTCTCAATTGAGTGTTCAATGCTTACTCAAGACATGTAGCAAATTTCTTTTTTTTTTCTTGACCCTCTCCATTAAGCTTTCTAAATGACCTTTGTAACGAGCTTTCAGTCACCAAATTTTTAGAGACTCTTCCAAGCTTAATCACTCAAGTCATAAAGGCTACAAAAAAAATTTCACAATAAGACAACGCCACATATTTATTTATTTATGTATTTTTTTTCTTTTTGATCCGTACAGTGCCCATTATTAAACACTCATTCTCAAAAATAGACCCTCAACTTAAGATTTCAACATAATTTTCATCTTATTAGCCTTAGACAATCCACACAAAATTTAGCACACGTGTAAGTCACATCTATCTCAATGTCTCCCTACAATAGCTCAATCACCCCCAAACTATCTAAAATTGGTTTAAGGATGTATAATATAATTGTTGGTCAGGTCATGCATCTATGGTCCATTATTTACAACCTACTCAACAATATGAATCAAATTTTTTTCTTCCAAATGCAAAATATAAATCACGTGCTCAAAAATATCAAATTTCACATAAATAAATACAAACTAACTTAACATATAACTTATTCATAATTTATAGTCCAACTCTATGTTCCAATAAATACATCATCATTAGCAGATCATCTGATCCACACAAGCATGCAAAAATACATAAAAAGAATTAATAAAACTGAAGATTATGATTGTTTTTAGTATTTTTTATTATTATTTTTGGTTATTACACAAGTATGCAAAAATAACAAAATGAAAGACTCAATGACAATCACACCCCAAACTAAATACAGACATTGCCCTCAATGTCTAAAAATATAATGCAATCAGTAAACAAAAAGGTAAGGACGGAAAAAGAGAACAAGAACTCATCTGGCATCAGTCTGTAAGCGGTGGATAGAAAGGCAGGAACGCTCTAGATTCAGACGAGTCTACATTAGATGGTGGAGGAGGAGTGGATCGAAAATAAAGCTCTCTCATCATAATACACATCTGATCAATCTGTCTATATGTGTCATCTGATCTACTGTACATAGCATCACCTCTTGTATTTATGTCCTCCAGCCTACTATATATGGCCTCATTACTGATATGTATGTCCTCAATCCCATCATGTGCATCTATCTAAACGTCTTTCCATGAGGTCATGTTCTCTACGCAAAGTCAATATCGCAGTCGAGAACATACTGATATCTTGCTCTATTCTCTATAACCTTGTATTCCTAGCACGCTCCATGTCATCTTTTGCTTGCTCTCTAGCCTGCAAAACCGTCACGTCTTCTCTATATGATGTAGTATCATATTAGTCTCTGTTAGACCAGCAAACAACTGCCTCATAACCTGTGAATCAGGAACTAGCTCTAACTAAGCAGGAGGTGGAATGAGATCATCCTCCACATTCCACCTCCTGCTTAGTTAGAGCTATCATCCTCCACATTGTAATCTTGGTCATGCTGCTGCTCATGTCGCTGTCTCTACTATATAATAGACTGCCATGTTTTGGCAGCCGACGATACGTTAATCGAGACTGTTTTCTCGCATGTAACTTTCTTGGTAGAAGTCCAATACTAGACTCACGACACAAGCCATTAATGAGACTAGGAAAGATCAATGTATGTGTAGGTCTAGTTCTAATGCCACAAAACATATGAGAGTATAAATCAGAGACCCCAAATCAATCTTAAAGTCTCGTGACAGATGATATAATAGAATGGCTTTGGATGATTAAATGTGGTGCGATGCAAGCTCGGATCAATTTTGTACGTAATGAATTTATATAAGATCGCAAGGGAGTTAGTCAGGTGTCGGTATTCAAGCTCATTATCAAAAAATGGTCATGCATCATATCGCCCATAAAGCATCTGTGCAACAACCCACATGTCTGGATCCATTGGCATTGACACAATATTATGCCTAGTCAATCTGTAATAAGCATCAATCACCTCGGGCGAGAACATTATTTATTTATCTTGAACCCATGTCTGGTGCATGTGTTCGGTCCCTGAAGGGTCTAATTCTATATTAAAGTTGGCGTAGAACTCTTGCACCATAATAGGGTAAACCCTCTGAGGCTCACCAGCTACTTTTCCCACCATGCTAAATGAATAAGCTGAGTCAACTCAAATCTCGAAAACTCTTCAACCACAACCTATCGTTTGAGCCATTCTTCCCATCTGGATTCCACATTGTCAAATCTAACCTTATGCTCAAGTGATCTAAACCGCTACATACCCCCTTCATCAAGTCATGTGCGAGCTATGTCGGAGGATCCCGCGACTTTGTCTTTGCCTTTTGATGTAGAAACGTTATTCTATCTCTTTGGAGCCATACCTATCAAACAGTATATAAAAAAATATCATTAGTTAATCATATATAATATACCAATCCTAAATAAGCAATGTTGACATCAAATGAGAAGAAAAGGGGGGCCGCAAGTAGGGGACTCAAATAGGGACATATGGGGATGTAGGTTGATAGATGCAACTACATGTGAGTGTTTATGTGTGTATATTCTACGTGTCATACAAAAATCTATCCACAATTCAAACAAAAATGCCTTTGGAACAATTTATCGAACACATTGTATGCATAATATTTGAAAGGAGTAAAATGTTCTCATGATTCTATGATAAATCCAAACATTCAACAACCAATCCACAAATCCGACATCTATCTATGCCCATACTCCAACAAAACTCAATAAAATCCAACCACATGCAAGAATTTGCCAAAAATAAGCAAAAGAATTCGAAACCCATAAAGTTTAGCCATTTTTACCTTTGATTTCTTAAAACATTGTGGATGGAAGTGTAAAATAGTGGATGGATGAGGTTGGAATGTAATTAATCTTCAAAGCCCACGTGAGATTTGGAGAAAATGTGATGATGTTTGTGAAAAATTGATGAAAAATCGTGAGAGGAAAGTCGGATGCTCGTGTATGTGCATGTAGTTATGTGTATATAATCTATCGGGGTAGGTTAAAAAATTTCCCATTGATTTTGAACTTTCATTGATGATCTTGAGATACCACTTCAACTGTGTCATATGGATAGATAGCTACAACAGTGAATGGACCCGACCACCTTGATTTTAGCTTGATTGGAAGGAGTTTGAAACGCGAATTGAACATGAGCACCTGTTGACCAACCTCGAACTCTTTTTCTATAATGTGCTTTTCGTGCCATCTTTTAGTTTTTTCTTTGTATAGCTTTGCATTCTCATAAGCTCCCAAACATAAACTCATCAAACTCGTTCAGTTGAAAAGACTCTCGTCTTTCCAACTGCCTTCATATCAAAATTTAGCAAATGAGTTGCCCAATACGCTTTGTGCTCAAGTTCAACAAAAAAGTGACATGCTTTCCCGAACACCAATCAATAAGGAGACATCCCGATAGGAATGTTGAATGCAGTGTGGTAGGCCTAAAGTGCATCATCTAACTTCTTTGACCAATCTGTGCGTGATGCATTAAATGTAGCTTCTAGTATTTTCTTTAACTCCATGTTGGGGATCTCTACTTGCCCTCTAGTTTGTGGATGATAAGGTATTTCAACCTGATGTTTAATCCTGTATTTCGCCAATAAAGCTGAGAATAAACGGTTACAAAAGTGTTTCCTGCCATCACTAATAATAGCCCGGCGGAGTTCCATAGTTAGAAAAGATATTCTTCTTAAGAAATTGAGTCACAGCCCACCCATCATTTTGTAGGTAATGTCACAGCCTTAACTCATTTGGATACATAGTCCACTACCACCAAGATATACTATTGACCATATGAAGACGGGAATGGTCCCATAAAGTCAATCCCCAAACATCAAAAATTTCTACCTCCAATATGTTATTTAAAGGTATTTCATTCTTTCGAGAGATGTTTCCCGTCCTCTGGAATTTATCATACTTCTTTACTAATTCATAAGCATCCTTAAACAGAGTTGGCCAATAAAAACATGATTGTAAGACTTTAGCTGTTGTTTTGGTTGCTTTGAAGTGACCTTCATATGGAGAAGAATGACAATGATCCAATAAATACTTCTGTTCTTCTTCCGACACACAACGACGAATGATTTGATCAGGACCTCATCTATAGAGAAACGGATCATCCCGAAAGTAGTGCTTTAGATCACTAAAGAATTTTTTTCTTCTGCTAACTAGAATACTCCGAAGGAAAAATAAAACTGGCCAAGACATCATCTGCATACCGAGGTGCTGAATTGATCTCAAAAAGTGTCTCATCTGGAAATTTCTTCTTAATTTCGTCATTAAACTCTTCTTCTTGTTGCTCCAAATGAGATAAATGGTCTGCTACTAAATTCTCGCTTCCTTTTTTACCCTGATTTTCAAGTCAAATTCCTGTAGTAAAAGCACTCATCTGATGAGTTTTGGCTTTGCATCTTTCTTATTGAGCAAATACTTAAGTATTGAGTAATCGGTATACACTATCACCTTTGACCCAATCAAGTAAGGTCTGAATTTATCGAAGGCAAACACTACTGCCAAAAGCTCATTTTCTGTAGTTGCTTAGTTCAACTGAGCTTCAATAAGAGTTTTGTTGGCATAGTGAATAACATGCAAAAATTCATCTTTACATTGTCCCAACACTGCTCCAATTGCGTAGTCACTTGCATCACACATTAATTTAAATGGAAAATTCCAGTCAGGTGCAGCTAATATAGGTGCTGTTAAGGGTGGGCAAAACTCGATCGAACCCATCAAAATCGCTCAAACTGAACCAACCCAACCAGTTTAAATCAATTTTTTTGTTGTTTTTACACGGATTGGGTGGGTTGGTTGTGTATGCAGGTTGGGTTGGGTCGAGTTATGAGTTAACTGATAAAAATTGAATAAACCCGTCCAACACAACCCGACTATATTTATGAACTTTACAAGTGTTATAGTGTTGATTGGACGGAATTGAGTCACTTTGTTTCTTCACACAACCTCCAAAAGCTACAATATTCAGAAAATCTAGATTAAAATGTCAGTTTTTGTTGGGAAAATTTTGTGCAATAGTTGAAGATTTTGAGAAAACCATATACAAATTATATACTACTAATTAACTAAGTTCTATATATGCAAACGCGATACACGAGAAGTCTTGAATATCGTACAAAACATGAAAACTCTTAAAATAATATTATAAGACTTGGATAGAATACATTTTATGAAAAATAGTATAAGCAAATACACATTCAACACAAGAATATTTTAATTGTCAAAAATATTTCTTGGCTTCATATAATTTAATATCAATCTGTACATGTAACATTTTTTGACATGAAGTGCCAAAATAATTCAGATTTTTTGGTCATTGCAACTATAGAGACCTAATATTATATAAGTCATGAGTCAATTATAAATATGTCCAACTCGACCCGTATACTTTAATCTTTATTATCAAGTTGTCACAAACCGATCAACTCAACCTAACACAACCGATACTTGATTAGGTTGGATTTCAGCTTTTACACGAGTTGGGTTGGGTTAAATTATGATCAAATCGATCATGTTGGGTTGGGTTTTGGTTGAGGTAAAAATCGACCCAACCCATCCCATGCACACCCCTAGGTGATATGACCAATTTTCTTTCAAAGTGTTGAAAGCAACCAAACACTCCTTTGAAAAGTTAAAAGGCACGTCCTTTTCCAATGAAGTGCAAAAATGTTTGGTTATTTTTTGAAAAAACCTTGATAAAACACAGATAGAAACCAGCATATCCCAATAAGCTTTTTATCCCTTTTACATAAGTAGTTGGAGATAGCTGTTCAATCACTTGTATCTTAGCCTTGTTGACTTCAATACCCCGAGCCAAAATTAAATGCCCCAAAAAAATTCCTTCATGAACCATGAAGTGTCATTTTTCCCAATTAAGTACTAGATTGGTTTCTTGACATCGTTGCAACATCAATCTCAAGTGACCCAAGCACTCATTGAATGATGACCCAAATACAATAAAAGCATCCATAAATACTTCAATGATACTCCCCACCATATCGGAAAAGATTGACATCATACACCTCTGAAAAGTAGCTGAAGCATTACACAATCCAAACGGCATTCTTCTATATACAAAGGTCTCACAAGGACACATAAATGTGGTCTTCTCTTGATCTTCTGGTGCTATGGGAATCTGATTATACCCTGAATACCCATCCAGAAAGCAATAATGTGAACGTCCAGCGAGTCTCTCCAACATTCGATCTATGAAAGGAAAGGGAAAGTGATCCTACCTAGTTATGTTGTTTAGTTTGTGATAGTCAATGCAAACTCTCTAACCCATGATTGTGCGCGTAGGAATCAAATCATTGTTTTCATTTGGCACCATTGTAATTCCTTCTTTCTTCGAGATTTCATGTACTGGACTACCCAATGACTGTCTCATATAGGGTATATAATCCATGCATCCAATAACTTCAACACTTATGCCCTCACAACCTCCTACATCTTTGGATTTAACCTGTTTCCATTCTATTGAAGGTTTAAACTCCTCTTCCATTAAGATTTTGTACGTGCAATGTCAAGGGATGATCCCTTTTATGTCATATATGGTCCATCATATTGTTGTTTTGTGATCCTGAAGTACCCTTATTAGCTGATCTTCTTCATCTTTGTTAAAAGCATTTGAGATGATGACTGGAAGTGTGCGTGCTCTCCCAAGAAGGCATACTATAAATATGAAGGCAAATGCTTTAGTTAAATAGTTGGAGCATTTTGAAAAGATGATAAAGACCTTGAGGGGCCTTCACCTAGCTCTAGTTGTATCAATCTCAACATGGGAGGATTTTCTTCTAGCTATCAAGCACATTCTTCTATCTATTCTGATTTGAATGGCTTTTCTTTTGAATGATGATAACTGAGTATGAATGTATTTATTACATTTATGTCCAACACATTAATCTGGCAACAAGAATCTGGTTCAACATCGAATTTGAGTGCATTGAAGATGTTGATGGTCAATTCTTCATCATTCATTCTAAAAATTAATTGTCCCTTCTGCATATCTATCAATGCTCTACCAATAGCCAAAAATGGACAACCTAGGATGAGAGGTACGTCCTTGTTTTCTTCCATGTCCAAGATAATAAGGTCAGTTATGAATATAAATTTGTCAACCTTCACCAAAATGTCTTCAACGATTCCTCTTGGGTATTTGATTGACCTATCGACGAGCTGCAATGTAACTCTAGTAGCTTTTACTTTCCCCAAACCTAATTGCCTTAAAAGAGATAAAGACATTAAATTAATATTGGCTCATAAATCACATAATGCTTTTTTTATGTATTTGTTACCAATATTACAAGGAATGGTAAACCTCTATGGATCTTTTAATTTTGGCAGTACTTATGTTGAAGTATTGCACTGCATTCTACGCCCAACATCACCGTTTCATTATCCTCCAGCTTCCTTTTATTTGATATGTCTTTCATAAAATTAGCATAGTTGGGCATCTGAGCTAAGGTTTCTACAAACGGTATGTTGATGTGCAACTTTTTGAACACCTTCGAAA
Organism: Fraxinus excelsior; assembly: GCA_019097785.1. Taxonomy (NCBI): domain Eukaryota; kingdom Viridiplantae; phylum Streptophyta; class Magnoliopsida; order Lamiales; family Oleaceae; genus Fraxinus; species Fraxinus excelsior. The sequence continues at coordinate 30,545,569 of CM032628.1, read as the reverse complement.
CTTCGCGAACTGTTTATCAAGCTTGTGTTTTTGTAGTCTTTGCGAAAATGGGACCGGAGGTATGTATGTTTTGATAGAAACGACTGTCTTAACCTATGGACTGTTTGCTATAACTTTCTATGTCTTTGTTGTTTTATATGACTGATCAACGCATTCCTCGCCCTTGGTAGGTACCTTTTTTGTAGTCGTAGGTGGTCTTTTCATTGTTATTTCCAACAATTGAACTCCACTTCGAGTAGTGATGGCGTGTACCTGTTCTTTAGGATTTGTTTATGTGTTGTTTGGTAAGGTCCCTTAAGTTCTCCCCGCTAATGCAGTTGTCATCTAACCCATCTGAGTTTCCAAGTTTTTAATTGCAGCCTGCTAGTTCTGAATAATTGCATGTTGGTTTTGAAAATTAGTCTTACTCTTATTAATGAATTGATTCCTCTATTGATGGCTTTCTGTTTTGATGATGTGTTGTTGTTGGATTGACTTTGATTGTTAGCCCACGAGAAATTTAGATGATTCATCCATCTCGAATTATATGTGTCGGAGTAGGGGTTGTTCTGTTGCCTCTGAAAATTGTGCGCATAACTAACTTCCTTAGGCCGGATTACATATGTGGAGGTTAAATGACATCTTCCATTAGTATGATAGCCATGCAACCTTCGCAAACCGATTTCTATTGGTGTACCATGTTCACATTCTGAGTAAGTCTATCTAACATCCTTTTCAATGCTTACATTCGGGCTGCTAATGATGTAGCTATGTCGACATTGTGTATTCATACTATTTTCCTCGACATTTCCATATTTATTGACCACATAGATTGATTCTATGTAATTCTCTCAAATAGGTCCAAGGTATTGTCCAATGGGATATCCAATATTGACCCTCCTGCTGAAGCATCGGTTATGTTGCGAAATTTAGGTCTCAAACTTGAATAGAATATGCAGATTTTAGAGTCTTTAGGAATGTTCAGATTAGGGCACTTCCTGAAATAATCTTTGAATCTTTCCTAAACTTCTGGATAGCTCTTGAGGTCTCTTTGCTTGAAAGTATGAATTTTATTTTTGAGTTGATGAACTCGAGAAGGTGGGAAGAATTTCAAAGTGAATTTCTACACCATATCATTCCATGAAACAATGCTCACAGGGATTAGTGAGTTTAGCCAATCTTGTGCGACGTCCTTTAAGGTGTAAGGGAATAAGCGCGGTAGAAAAGCTTCAGCAGACATGCATTCGTGACTAATCATATCGCACAACATCAAGAAGGCTTGAATATGTTAATGAGGATTTTCAGCTGATCGCCCAGAAAACCTAATGTCGTGATGATTCTTAAATAAGTTAATGACGGCAGGTCTAATGTGAAAGTTAGCCTGTCCAAATGGTAGATATATGATGGGTGGTTGCACAGGAGCGGGAATGGGATTTACATAATCACTCACTAAATCTTCTCCACCATTTGCTATTGCCCTCGGCTGGTTCGGCTAAACTGGCTGAGTTAGTGGTAATAGATTCTAAATTTGATTCGAATTTTGATTTTCTGTTATTTTCCCTTGCTTCCCTTTGTTCTCTTCTTCATTGTCTGAATGTTCTTTCAATTTCGGATCTATTGGAAGAAACTCGATTCCGTTAGAATCTTGCATAAACTATACTTTCCTGAAAAAAGTAAAACAAGAGAATCAGTTCGTTCAATAAATAGCCTAAAAAATAAAAATTTAAAATAACTAATAAACTCAAATCAAATAAATTATTCCCCGACAACGTCGCCAAAAACTTATTCGTGCAAAGCCCGTAAGCTACGAGATCCTTGAAAAGTAATACATGATGAGTACGTGTATCGTCTCACATGGAATAAATTTTAATCAAATATATTAGTTTTTATTGAGATTCCAAGTAAGCAAACAAAATAGAAGTGTGGTTGATAATTATTCTAAATTATTCTACGAAAACTTGTAAAATTCAAGTTTTGTATTTATATGGAATGAATGTATTGGACTACGAATCCACATATTATTATCTATTTCAATTCTCAATTATGTAGCTAATATCATTCATGCATTCTTGACAATCAATAATTCTATTGTAATTAATTCTCTTTTTCAAGACAAATTAAATTTATTCTAATCACGACCCGAATCTATTCCTAGTACGAATTCGAATGAATAGAACACATTAAAGTTTAGATTATCTGAAAAATCGTACGCGTGATAAATATTATTCCTAATATCTATTGGACTCATGTTAATCAAACAATGTTCTAGGCCTATTGTGAGCATCACAACGCTACAATAAGCAACTATATATTTAATTGGTGATCAAGCAATCAAATAATAAAATTATGTATGCAAGATTAATCGAGAAAAACAAGAAAATAACTAACTACTTGTCTTGAATTAAAATAAAAATAATAATAGGTTTCATCTTCATCCAATACGTGAAAATAATTAGCTTAGCATATTATTATGTAAAGTACACAAAAAGATTTGGAAAAATATTGCCCGAAATGAAAAAAAATGAATGGAAAGTAAAAAATCAATTTTTTCTACGTTAATTTTCAACCCAAACGTTGAATCTTCAATCTCTTGTGTTAATTGTCTTTAAATCTTGTGTTAACCTCTTTCTTTTCGTGAAAAATAGGATTTGATATATTGTCTCTCGTTCACGCCGCCCCCTCTAGGTTAAACAATAGGTTCCATTTGATACAATACGTTGGATGCTAAGAATACGGTCTTTGAAGGACCCACGGGGAAGGGCTTAGAAGAGATTAGTGCTTTGGTTAACAGTAGAAATTTTCCCTCGTAAGACCGAATTAATTAACAAGCCACCATAGTCAAAGAGTATCTTTTGGGGGAGCCCAGGAAGTTAATTCCCAATAAGGATATCCCCATAGCCAATCTATTAACTATGAAAGGTACCCCAATAGGAAAAGCACCAATGAGAAAGGGCGAATCACCCACCAAAGCTGTGGAAGTAGGGATTCAAGCGAAGAATAGCCCTAGTCTGATAGCGGAGTCTTCTATCTATGACGTATAACCTAAGTGTGGGGATCTGAAGGACACTTTGATAGTCAACTACAAAAGGCCGGCTTCAGTCCATATGAAAAGAAAAAGCAAAGGGTGGCAGCTCTCTTTAATAGGTCTATCGAGCCTGAGTTTGGGCTGTAATGAGAAAGGGGTGTACAAGGCCGGGCATCCGATCTTTATTGTTCAATGTAAGTTCCTTGAATGCTCTTTCTTAAGCAAGCTGAACCTTCATTCCCTTGGGTTAGGATCAAGGTTGGGGTGGTGCCGTTCATTGGTTTTGGGCTCAGTAAATAAACTTCATGCCCATGCATGCACGAGATAATTGGCATGCGCACCCGCGTCATTTACAATTTTCTATTTGTTGCACTTTGGTCCCTGAATTTCATTCTTTAGTAATTTTGGTTCCTTATTCGTATTTTCTTGCTCCTTCATCTTCCTACTTCATCTAATTGACTCAAACCTCTCTTCGATCATCAATACTAAGTCCGAATCATCTATTAGCATTTTGTGATTTAGTCCCCAAACTTTGGATTAGGCCCACTTTCGCCAATTTTCTGCTCATTTTCTTCAATTTCATTGTTTTTCATCGAGATGCATCTAACAAACAAAATATATACAAAATTAAGCATCGATTCATTTAAAATAACAATAATTGCTCAATGCTCTTAAATTTTATTTCAAATTCAATCACTCTATTAACCATCGTTAATGCAATTGATGAGATTTTACCTCCTTGAATCTTATTAGAACTACATGAAATGACCAAGAGGCCAAAAGTATTGTATAACGGTTTAAACACGTAACTGAGGTTAAGGTTAAAATATAACTTAATTTGTAAGAGCAAAGCCTTATCAGTGCTAATGACCTGAGTTTGAATCTCCTTTTGGGAGGGTAAAAATCCTTTTGGTGCTCTTTTGAATAATGAGAAGAAAAAAAACATGTGAATGAGGTAGAATTTTTTTTTTCTTTTTTTTTTTTTTTTTTGGTTGGGAAAATCAAGTACCTAATAACATATCATTTGGTTAAGAGTAATGCTACGTAGCCCAAGTAATATTAAACACCAAGGGGCAATGTGTTTATAAATAAATAAATAATAATAATAATAATAAATTTCACAAAATGTGCAAATAATAATGAATGAACATATTATTGAAATTAATGTTTGACTTTGATTTAACACTTTTGGAAGAATGTATTAAAAAATAGTAGATTGATGGAGAATGTGGTTGAAAAAGAAGGAAAAGTTATTGATGTGATGAGAAATATTATTTTACTGAAGAATGTGTGGTTGAAATGAATAGAATAATGAAAATGAAAATTTTAATGTGTACCAAACATGGACATAAATCATTTATGAATTTACATCCAAACATTATAAATCATTTAATATCACATACATTATCATCCATATTGATGCTAAACACTACTAGGTCTAGATAAAAAAAATTCTATAACGAAAATGTTATTTGTACATTGGGGTTGACACCCTGGTGTACAGACCCCCTCACAAGAGAAGTCCACGACAAGTGTCAACCCTGGTTTACAAATAGCATGGTCCATTTCTAAAAATGCTACGGGTGGAGAAATTTTACAGACTAGTTTACAGGTGATGTGATAGTATTTTATTGATTGTTGGACAAAAGACAGTTAAAATCAACTAATAAATTCTGCCGCTTCACCACCTAGGACTGGACAAAAGTTCCTGAATCGAATCGAATCGAATCGAGCAATTCTTCATAAATTAAATACCCCAACGGGTACCTAAATCGAGAATCAATAGATTTGGTTCGACTCTAGACCAAGAACCGAATCTAAATAATTTTTTAAATTTTTTATATTGAATTAATTAGGTATTTTGTTTGAATTTTCTGGCCCAATTAATATTTAGTATTAATATCTACTTTTTGGTATTTGTATATATTGAATTAATCTTATTAAATAGCTTATTATTTATATGTTTTTAAATTAGACTATGTTAATTTGTAATAATTACGAATGAACATGTTATTAGTTATATTTATATATTATTGTTGTAAATGTTAAAAAAGTTAATTATGGTACGAAACCGAATCGAACCAAACGAAACTCAACAGTTCCATTTATCAAATATTCGAAAGTTTTGAACCGATTCGATTCTGAAGAGAACCGAACCGAACCAGACCATGTCCAACCCTATCACCACTAATAAAAATTTCCCTACACAAGTGACATTTGAAAAAATTGTGCCAAATTTACATTACATGTTGTACACTTGTTGACATTACTTGGGAATTCAAAAGGTGTTAAGTGAGTGAGTTTTTTTTTTAACCCTGTCCAATGACACGTGACACAATATAAAAAATAATGTCAAATAAAATGTACATGTTTCTTTGGTTGATTCAAAAATTTCAATGATGTGGCACCTTCTTGGCCCACATAGATCCTATGAAAATCCGATTTTAATCCTCCATCCAATTTCAATTCAATCCCAGGCAAATCCCATCAATTGCAATAATAACTAGATTAAAACAAAATTAGAGTTTAGCGACTTGATTGACATTCTTTTAAAAAATAAATAAATAAATTGAATGCCCTTTCAAAGAAGTAATAATTTTCCATTTTAATAAATTACACGATTAACTTTTGCCAGAATTATTCAATAACTTCTCAATCAAAATAAAAACATGCTTCGAGGGGGAGCCATTATATATACACGGATTAAAGCATGGGTACAGTTGGTGGAACCATTGCTTCAAGAGATGCTTTCAAGGTTTCATTAGAATGAGTACAGTTGGTGGAACCACTGCTCAGGAGATGGTTTCAAGGTTTCATCGAAGTCATTATCTAACTCCGAATTGCTGCAAAAGGGCGCACAATCGAATTCTTGCTATAATCATCAATTTAGAAGCAACTCTGAAGTGTCATTTATAGTAAGCACAAAGCAGATCTTACCATCCCAGCCTGGGAAATTCTTCCCGATATTTTTAGAAGTGCAGACTTCTTGATGCAATCGAGGCCCTATTGACAGGAAACAGACATCAAATGACGATCAGATTTTGTATTCCAGAATACTACATTGAATTGAAGTCAAACCATTGAGAGAATAAGAGATGATGTTACCAAGCTTGACGGCATCTGACAGCTTCTTGACGAACAACCCATTTTGGGTCATCAAGTGCTTTTAACATAGCTCGCAAAACCTAAGCATGAAGGTAAAAACTTAAAACTTGGACAAAACTTGCAGAACTTTTACTTTCAGAGAACTGAAAAATCTGAACTTACAAACTTTGGCATGGCATAACTCAAAGGTATGAACATTTAACTATAACGAGGAAATGGGGTGGAATTGAGAAAATATAATTGCAGCCTTAATCGACTAAGTTGGCTCAATCATGTGGAATGAAGCCATGGGCGTAGTTATTCTTTATATAGGACCAAGAATAATTACATTTTCCGTCAAAGTTCGAAAGTTGCTTATAATTGATCGTGATAAATTTGAAACAAATAATAATAATAATAATACCTGTGCTCTCAAGGGATATATTCTTGTATGGGGTAGATCAGATGTTGCAACAAGGCACTGTACTGCTGTCTCGCGAATTACCTGAAAAAGGTTTTAAGGAACATTACCCCACAATTGAAATCAGACATTCATTCCACTATCAACAGTATTCCAGATGTTTTTAACCCGATCCTTTATGAGTTGAAATAGCAAAAATAATGATCAGAGGGAACAAATCAGAATCAATTAAAAAGTGAAAAAAGCATGGGTTACATTTTCAAAACTAAATACATGGAAACAGCAGTATGGAGCCTTGAGATTTACAAAATATTTTTCAAGTGAAAGAAACAGTTTCTCAAGCTAGTAGAATACATCTTCCAAAAATATACAGAGAGCGACAAGTTATCAGTCCCAACTCTCAACTACTTGTTTATGAGATGAGCAAATATTAACTCTGTAACAATGGCACTGGAGATTTGGCACATACCCATTTAAACCATTCCAGTGATTAAAACTAATTTAGCAAGCATTGGAATATTGAAGAAAAGTTAAATACAGGATCTGGCATACCCATTTTTCTTCCTACTCTGTCACCTTTCAAACTTGAAGAAAGAACTTAAATGAATGCACATGGCAGCTTAAGCTTTTCAATGTGAATCAAGTTAGCTAGCCTTCCTTTATACATATTCAGAGGCCATTAGGGAATATAATAATCTATTTGCTTTCCACGGGTATAGAGACGGAAAGGGAGAAAATTATTGTGGTGGTGGGGGGGGGGAGAGGTGGGTTGAATTTGACAAATACTCATTACCATCATATGTGGGTAGGTTGTGAGCTCAATGAGCTGGTTGACAATGCTATGTGCATTTTCTGCAACCGCATCTTGTCCTGCAGAAGCGAGTTTGAGGGAAATTAGACCAATTGAGGAGATGGGCATATTTTCCAAAACCTAATACACGATGGAGGAAAATATGCATCTGTATTAATAACATTGAAAATGGCAATTGAAATTTGTGATGGCAAAAGTAAAACAAATGATAAAGAACATATACAAGGCATTTACCAACAGTCCCAAGAGATTTATGTTCTTGGCTAAAAGATATTCAACTGAGAAACCATTTCAACTCCTCAGAGGTAAAAGGAATTATTTACAGATAATTACATATGGTTGGGGTTATAGCTTATCCGACTAACTGAAAATGGAGTTTGTCCTAACAACAAGCTTCAAGCCAAAATTACATTTCCAAACTTTCCCAAAGAAAAGATTAGCAAAGTAATTGAATATCGTCTCAACCAGCTCAAAGAAAAGATTTCCAAAGTTATCTGATCATTAATTGTTCCTCAAGTCCTAGACAGAAGTCGTTGCATGCATCTCATTAGGAAGAACTTCCAGAAAAGAAAAATGATTTGCACATAATTTCATTTGCTCTGTTCATTTCTTTTCATTTGTCTCCCGCTACATTTGGTGATGATGGAGAGGGTGTGATATTGAGAGTCTCTACCATTCATATTTTATTGCACTAACAGCATCAGCTTGAATCCCTAACCATGCAATGATACTTGAGTTTTACAAATGAATTAGATTAGAATTTGTTCCCATGGAGATAGGGTTCTTCACGACACGTATAAGCACGCATATTGTACTATTTTTTCTTTTGAAAAGTATCAAAAAAGAGATCAAAATAAACCTCAATCTGAAATCTCACCATTTTTGTCCACCAATATTCCAGTTATGACTAGTAAGACACTGTAGATTATTTCTTTATTCATAATATCCTCGACCATCATGGACAGGCAATCTAATAGTAGAGGGATCAGCTGCAATGAGAAGCCATATGTTGGAAAAGACATTACACATGATCAGAGAAGAAAGAAACTAAGAATACGAGAATGTTTGACTAGAAGCAATAAAGAATCGAGCTAACCTTCTTGGCTTCACTCAAGATAGCTGTCAAGGGAGTATCAGACACCACATACGCAATGGCTCGACATAGCATAGATCTGAAAGAGATGCATGATTGATCAGGCATCGAAAGGTGAATATGGAAATTCTGAAGTTCATTTATCCATTGATTTAAAAAGATATAGGCCTTGACAACAAGCCATCACGTGGGACTGGGGAAGGGTCATTTATTGAAAACTCTCAATATTAGCACATATTACGTATATGAGCAGTCAAAGAAGCACCCTTTGATAAAAACCCAAACAATATCCAAAAGAAAAGAGGACATTTTCTAGGATAGAGGAGAATTAAAGAGAAATAGCCTAGATCTAAAAGCCAGACACAGCAATTTTTTGGTTGTTCAGATAAATATGCAAAAGGCCACATTTTAAAATAGGGAACTATTGACAAGAAAATGTTAAAAGACTTGGACTGCCTACTTTAAACAAGGATGCAAAGCTTCCACTTCAACTATGTTTATTACAGAACCAACTCAGGTGAACTAGTGATAATTACAAACCGTAATACATGATATATAACAAACGACACCAGCATACTGTTCCCAGAAACATAAAGTTAATCTAAACACAAACTTGCAGCACATAGAGCTTTCCAATGACCCTAGGAAGCCACAGGCTCTTTATACACCTGCGTGTAAAGACTTTGGGCAAAATGAACAGAATGTAATTATGCAGATACAGGACATTCATGAATACCAAGGCATGCTGAATTTAAAAATATGGATATATTTTAGAGACACGTTCATATACACCTGATCAATGGTGAATCAGATTTTAGCATCAAAGTTGATAAAATGGGCATCATGGTGTTGGAGAATCTTTGCTTATAGAGCGGTCGTATAGTTGCGTGATATCTCTTATTCAAACACGATTCAGAGTCACTCATAATAATATGAAATGCATCTGCAGCAGATTTCATCAGCCGATGATGCATGTCTTCATCATTACAAACTTGACTTGGATGCTGCGGCTTTGGCAACGACCCAGTGTCAACATCCGAGATCATGCAATTTAACAAAGTCATTGTTATATCTTTCACCTTTTCATGACCCCTCATAAGTAATCCTTTTCCTATCCATGCTAATCCAATAGCAGCATGAATCTTGTCTGACTCTGTGCTCAAGGAGCATAGTCTTAAACTGCTCAAGTCAATCTCACTACTACCTCTTTCATCAGTGCTAGCATTATAGGAAGTCCATATGCAACTGTGAAATATCATATCCACTGCTTCGTCCATACATAAATTTTTGGACAAAGGTGTTCCAGTGATTTTCAGAGGCAGTTTGTTAACCAAAGAACCCAACGCCTGAGCTGAAGGAACATGTCCATTGAGGAGAGTTGTTATGAAGAACTGTAAAATCATTTTTCCATTTGGGATATATGTTTGAGGACGCAAGGCTATTACTATAGAAGCAAATAACGAAGTAATCCATTCATCTCTTATTGCAAAACTGTCCAACTTTTGAATTTGCTGCAACCCTTCCGCTTTTAATGGAGTATTACCAGATACTGATTCCATCCATTGCAAACAATTGCTCGATAAAAGTACCCCCATAGCTTTATTAATAATTTTCTCCTGGCTTTCTTCTGAACAGCTTCCTACAGCTTGCTTCATTGCCGTCATTGTTGCATCAAGAAGTTCCTGATTACATGACATGTCATAAGTACAAATAATGATGAAAATATCTCAAGAAATATAAAGCAATGAACCATCATTTGTTGCCAAAGTTGGTCAAATATGAGTAAGCCAGTTACACTTACTTTTTCCAGGGAATCCAGGTTGAAAGACCTGTTATTTTCAATCTTGTCCCAAATATTAAGTGCAAAGTTTAGTGGAATTTGCTCGAAATCTCCAGTTTCATGAAACCTGGGTCCGTGACAACAAATGCTTTTGAATAAGATGAAAATAAGATTAAACCGAGAATATTAGGGCAACTAAACAATCAAAATGAGCTAGCGTGATTGAAAACAAAAGGATGGATATATTTTAAGAGACAATATGATATACAACCCCTCAGGTTTAATATCACGTTAATCCCACATATTTCTAGTTTCGAGCATCTATATTCATATGCACCCCCTAACCACTTTTTAAATCATCATCTAAAATGAGATTGTTATACCTAAAATGCCCTTGTAAAGAGAAGATAAAATTTCACAATTAGTTTTTTTTTTTATAGATAATCCAAAAAAATTTATTACTAAAAGAAGAATACACAGGAAGTGTATAATCAACTCAAACAAGAAAGAAAAGACATGAAGTTAGGCAGCCCCTCTATAGGATTACTAGCCGCGACATTAAACCAACTATACAAAGTCAAGTAAAATAATTCTCTAATTTGCTCTGTAGTCCGAGTTTGATCTTCAAAATATCGGTTGTTTCTTTCTCTCCACACACACCATGTGATGCAGCCCGGGATAAGATTCCAAGCTAGCTTGCAATCTTTATCACGAAACTTTCTCCTCCATGCCCACAACACGTCCTCCATACGTCTAGGCAACACCCAATCTATATGTTGAGAAGCCAGAATATTATTCCACATCCAACGAACACCGTCACAGTGAATGAACAAGTGATCATGCGTCTCCCCATCCCTCCTACACATATGGCACCACTCGGTAATATAAAAGCCCTTTCGACGGAGGTTGTCTATTGTTAATGTCTGTCCCCTCACCACCGTCCACAGCAGAAATGCCACTCGTGGAGGCAGCTTACATTGCCACACCATCCTCCAGGGGAGTGAAGCCTCCACAGGTCCCAACAAAGATTGAAAATAAGAACGTACTGAGAAAGCACCATTCCGAGCCAAACTCCATCTGCTACAATCATCCTCTCCAACCCGAATATTCACCTCATACAAATAGGTTAAGAACAGTGCATACTCATCCAATTCTCAATCCTGCAAACCCCTCTGAAAGATAACATTCCAACTGTAACTCCCATTATGGATGTCTAAAACGTCCTTCACCATAGCAGAGGACCCCATAGAAATGCGATGTAGGGAAGGAAATCTTACCTTTAGCGGTATATCTCCACACCAACAGTCATCCCAAAATCTGATATAATTTCCATTCCCCACCTCAAAAGTCAATTTGTCCCGAAGGTCGCTCCACCCACGTCGAATGTACCTCCACAAACTTACCCCGTAGGACCCACGACCCTCACCTGAACACCATCCCCCCTCCAACACCCCATACTTCACCCCAATGAGTTCTCTCCAGAAGCTCTCCCTTTCAACTCCAAACCGCCACAGCCATTTGCCCAAAAGTGCCTTGTTAAACAAGGTAAGTCTCCTCAATCCGAGACCCCCCGTCCTCGTAGAAGAGCAAACAACTCCCCAATTCACCAAATGAAGTTTCATCTCCCCTCCCGTCCCTGCCCACTGAAAATCTCTTTGAATCTTCTCTAATCTATTTGCCACTGCAACAGGAATAGGAAACAGTGACAGAAAATATGTAGGAATATTTGAAAGAGTAGATTTAATGAGTGTGAGACGACCTCCCTTCGAAAGATACATACGCTTCCACCCTGCCAACCTCCTTTCAACCTTTTCCACAATAGTAGATTTAATGAGAGTGAGACGACCTCCCTTCGATAGAGTCAGATACCTACCGCGCCTGTTCGCACATCGTTGTGCCAAAAAAGCCCGTGATGGCTCATTAAACTTGGAGACAAAATCCTCCAACTTACTAGCCACTATCAACTTGTCCACCATATTCACCATCCATAGCGCACCGAATCTCCCCATGTAGATTGCAGTCGACATCCTTGAACCCCACTCTATGATCCTAACGGTACCTGATCCGTTAACCGACACCTCAAACTCCTTCATCTCAACTCTAAATCGCCGATTGAATACCATACCATGTGCATCCACCCGCTTATTCCTTTCAGTGTGTATAAATGGCAAATTTGATGACACATTAGGCATGCTGAGGACTGTAGGAGTGTTGTGCTCAATTTTCCGGAATTTCAGGTTTTCCGGTGGCGGCGCGTGGGGGCCACGCGCCGGCAGAGTCGTCGCCGGAGGGACGCGTGGTCGGAGCAGAAGCCCAGCCGGCGTCGGATTTCCCTGACTAGAACGCCAGTCGGGCGCGTTTGGCGATTGTGTGGCCAAATCTTGACGGATCTGGTTGTTTGCCCCAGATTGCACCGCCAAGGTGTTTCCTCCGGAACCAGCAGTTTCGGAGGTCCCCGCGTCAGCCCAGACCCCCTCGCCGTGGGCCAGTGGGCCGGATCGAGCGGCGGTGCTAGGGTTTTGACCTAGGGCCGCCGCCTGTGTGTGTTTGTATGTGGCGTGAGGCCGGTCAGGTCGGGTCTGCCGAACGGCGTCTTGTTGCCGTCGCCGGACTCGACCAGGTTAGGTGGTTGAGTGGTGGGTGGGTGGATAGGAGGAGGTGGTGTATTTTTGGATTTAGGGGAGAAGGGCTCCATCGCACGTCGCACGGCTATGCTGCCCTTGACTTTTTCAAAATGTGTGGATCTCAAGATCCATTATATAAAATTTCACAATTAGTTGCAATCTAATTTGTTCCCTTTAATAATAAGTTAGCACTTAAAAGACTTTAACCATACACAATTTCGAATATGCATACTTGGCAACTTAAACATTAAATTAATTGATGAATTTGGTAATAAATGATTTGAAGTTTTTTTATTTTTGATAACTGTAGATGTCTGGGTCAGCTTGCGTGCACCTCAACTAATCCCACGAGGCCATAAAGTTTATGGCTCAATGGCCCTGAGGGGACTCGAGATTTTAAGTTTTTTTATTAATTCTAAATCATTATACATAATTCAAAAATTAAATAATTGTAAACTTATCAATAGAATTTCACATCTTTCATAAACTAAAACAAGATGTTAGACATATATATTTACTTTTTATAATTCAATTAAAATTTAGCTAAAACGATAGTATACATTAGTTCATTAATATATTATACACCCTCAATATGTTAAATTAAATACTCTATATATATATATATATATATATATATATATATATATATATATATATATAAACATAGGTATTTAGAAAAGTAATACATCTCACAAACAAAGTAAGTAAATTTATATGATTAAATTTAGATTATGTCCAATGAGCTCAGTATATAACGTGTCAATTTGTGTTCAAATAGTTGACTTTGAGCAAATTAACTACAACCAATTGTTAAAATTTCAACTTTCACAAGAGCATTTTAGGTATATCAGCCTCATTTTATGGCTCAAAAAGAGGTTAGGTGGTGAATATATAAATCAAAACTAGAAATAAGAGATGTTATTTTAATGTTTTAAATGTGAAAATATCTCTGATATTGTGTCTATACTTTCTTGCTGCCCCAGGGTAGTATTTCAAATAATCAATTAAGATTAGTTTCAGAATTATGGGACTGGGGAAGTCCTATATTGCCTGAGGCGGGTGAACTAGAAAAATAAATATTCAAGTTTAGGGAAAAGAATGAGTCTCTTAAGCTTAGAGTTCCAATTCAGATCACAGCTTATATATTAGTCCTTTCGTGGTTTTCAGTTACTCTCCCCAGCAGTTGCAGCAACCTAGCAACAATCTTGGGCCACTTGTTGGTTGAGAATAGCAACAGACTCTTACAGAAAAGTTGACATGAGAATATCACGTTCAGAGATTTGGATGAGCCTAAATTCAGAATTATGAGGTTAGGCTAGTACTACATGCATTGAGGAGTGCAGTTTAGAAAATACATGAGTTTAGGTCAAAAACTGAATGACTTAAACTAAGTGTTCCTTTGGGGTCTTCAGTTAATCCCTCTTTGCAGCAAGCCAGTTTAGGATACTTATTGGCAGGTAGGCTCAGCTCATTTCCCCAGAGCACTCAAAATTATGAAAGTTGGTAAGTGGCTCAATTGGTAAGCAAGGGCATGCAAGTCTAAGAGTATCAAGTAGTATTATACTTGGTTATACCCACGACTATCCACATATGGATGATGTTTATTTCCTTTGTCTATGAAATTGGGGAGTTGGGGGCACCGGTAAGTATATCATATATTAATATACATCATACGAAATAGCGGATTCAACAAGAGAATTTTGTGCCTCTCTCTCCAGGTCATGTCTAGAGGAAAGCTAAGAGTAAAAATATCAAAACAAAACTTTATATTTTACCAGTGAAACAAAAAATAAATTAGCACTTTCCGATCAAGCTGCGACCTTAAAAATAATGAACATAGTTGAGCATAGTTACTCAATTTGGAAAAATGTAATAACTTAAGAAGATACAGGAGCCAATAAAGATAGCTTGAAGAGATACCCACGCGCTTTGGACTGGATTACTATAATATGGCTTCATACTAAATATTTCCTTCAGGCTAAGAAGCCTACAAGATTCCTTCTCGTGATGTTTTATGTGATCCACATATGGCGTAATGAAACCCATGCCCAACTTTTCCACAGTATATTGTCTAAGTGCAGGAGAATTGTGGAGAAGGTTGTTTTGGACTTTAGGGGAGAATATAGTAGCTCTGCATTCTGTGGTGCATTTTTTGGGATATCACTTGCTGTTTTGTAATGTGAGACTGGAGAGCAATTTCTTTAAAGAACATATGTTTTATTATTTGTGGAGAATGTGTTTCCCCTAGATTTCCCATCTCCTTAGTTTAGTAGAAAACCCTCTCTCTTTTATAAAAGAATGTTAACAAACAGAAAAAATGCTTAAAACAATTGTTGAAGTTCAGTATGCTCCATAAATATGAAGCTGTTAGATAACATAGAAATTCTCAACAGCAATTGCATACCATGGAAGCACCTTATTTGAATAATATTCAAGAAGCTTGATTGTCAGTTCCACAGACTTGAGATTCCCATGGGCCTGCACCAATAGATTAAGCTGAGACAACACCGGAAAGCAGAAAACAAACTAGGAGAGATGCAAGAAGAGAACCCATAAAATGCACTAATTCCTCATATTAAGCCCTTATTTGATCCCCATTATTTTCAAAATACATTTTTCTCTCTCTTCTTTTCAACCACACATTCTTCAATAAAATAAAATTATAAGCAAACCCAAAACTTTTCCTTATTTTTTAACCACATATTCTCCATCAATCTATTATTCCAAAATGCATTCTTACAATAAAATGGGGCTCAAATAGGCTCTAAGGCATTGATTTTTTAAAGTTAGTGCTGAAGAAATTTGCAGCGTGTAGAAAAATGAACGGAAATATTTTGGCACATATTTAAGCAGGGCAAAATAATGAATATGGTACAAAGCAATGAATTGTAGTTTCCTATATAAAGTTAGGGTTAAGATACTGAAACATTAAATGAAAGTTTCATGTTGAGTCATACATACATAAACTGCAGATAAATTGGCCGATATAGCCTCGTCCAACCCTTGGACAACTCTCAGCATAAAATTCTTCCCTGTTGCTCCAATTTCAAAAGCTGCTTGCAATTTGAGTGATAAAGGCATAGTTAAATCATCAGAAGATATCAGGGAAAAACTCTTCTCCACAACAATACTCTCATAGCTTGACAATCTCTCAGAATCTGGACATTTATCAAGAAAAGAACCAATCTCCACTAGAGCGTTCATTGCCAAAGTCCACAGAAATGTTTTATTTATATCAGAAGTAACGACTGACATCAACTTCAACAAAATACTGTCATATGTGGACTTGGATACTGCAAGAAGGTTTCCAGGAAACGTAGCCAGATTTTGCAGACCCCTCACTGCAGTTCACACAATGAACATAACAAGAGTCAGTTTATTTGAAATAAAAATTGAATCTAATACAAATCCAAACATACAATGAGTAGGCACTTCTTATAAATCTATAGCGATATAAGATACTGCAACAGGCCATCAGCAAAGTGGATCATGTAATGTACTTTCTTCCCTTTCCTAGTTGCTTCTCCTCCTCCGAAAAAAACCCAAATTGAGGAAATGAGAACTAAGAAAATTACATATATACATGTCTACATTGAATGAGAATTCTTAACTTGATCTGTGCATTTATCTCTGTTTTCTCCTTTAGGCACGTGTTCATGGAAATGCAATGCTCATAGAAACATGGTAAGTTGGCCTTGCCTTCGCCTCCACGAATGTATGTAGCGAGCACAGGTAAGCAAAAACTCCAGTAAATTGGGCATGCCAAGGCGACATTTTAATTTTCTGCTTTATCCAAGTCTAATGATACTGATTGAGTTGGTGTGAGGAGACAAAGGAGATGCACAACAGGGACATAATCCTCTTATCCAAGGACCAAGTTTCATTCCAAAACTTCATGAGTGACTTCCCAGACTTTTCTGGGAAATCGAAGTTAATTAAGATTTTTAAAATATCATTTGAAAATCAAACCTGCTGGCAAACAATGCTGAAAACAACTGATAACAGATAAAGGTAGCATGCATATATATATATATATATATATATATATATATATATATATATATATAGAGAGAGAGAGAGAGAGAGATGAAATAAATTGTGCCAACAAAACTATTCAGAATATGTTAGTGAGTGCTTGGTTGACTTTCCTTCCTTTTTGGGTTTCAAATGTCAGTCTTAGTCATGAACCTTTTTCTCATTTCAGAAGGAGAGAAAAAATCTAGTCGATAAAATCAGCAGAACAATCATCTCATAAGATTTAGGTAGTAGTCAGATCTGGCATGGAGACAGACCTTATATACATATGCTCGTCTAAATGCACATATTATCAACTTTTATTTAGAATCTTTTCAACTCTGAAAAACCAAGCAATTAAATTAGAAATAAACAAACACACACATAAGAAAGTAGAAATAAACAAAAAACACATATATAAGCCCACAAAGAAGAAATAACATATTGCTAATATAATGTGGAAAATAATGATTGCACTCAAAGAAAAATCACAAACCTCCATAGCATACATAAGCATTCTGAGAATTCTCAGCAACATTTGACCTTAAAAGAGAAATGAAGACCATGGCTAATGATTTAGAGACGTTGTGAAGCATGACGCACCATGTCTGATTAGCAAAATCAGGAATCTGGGTTAATTCATCAGAGCCCACCACATATCGGCATGCAGAAAGGACTTCGACACAGAGATACAGGGCTCCAAAATTAAGTCTGCCAGGAGGATTATAATCCTCAGCTGGATAGCTATTCTCACGTGGTTTTGCAACCGAAAGCCCCAAATAATTCATGAGGAGCGGAAAGAAACTCTCAAAGACCTTATTGCAAGAGGCAATAGAGGCATTAACACAAACAGATATAATACGTCCAACTGCATGTAATCTCCGTCTGATGTCAATAGGAATATTGTCAAAATCCTCATACTGGTTCAGGGAATTCATGAATATTTTTATATCCTCATCATCCAAAATCAAACTTATGAAAGAACCATTACTTTGTTGAACAAGCTCTTGCAAAAGTACAAAGGCCTGCTTCATAATATCACTGTCCTGAAAGCCCATTTCACTCATAAATCCAGCTTCTGTGGATAAATTAGACTGTGGTGAAACATATGTTGCATCTTTTACTGAAGACCAAAGAGTTTCAAAGTGTTCGGCCATTCTATCTACTCCATATTTTGATGTGCAATAGCTAAGATACTTAAATGACTCCTCCTGAAAAAGATATATAGTAATTCAAATAATTAAAGAAACACCTTTTTTCTGAATGCAAGTAAAAGGTGAAGCAGAAATGCAATGGATTGGCACCAACCTTTGTTGAAGGCAGGGAGGAAGACAGTTTTTCGAGAAGCAGTGGAATGGAAAATGGTGCAAATAGAGGTGTAGAAGCATATGTCAGCTGAAAGACGTTAAAAGGAGTAAGACTCTAATATTTTAATAATATTGTAGAGCGCAACAAGAACAATAACATTTGCAACATCTACAAAAGCCCAACTATTAGACGAAGTGCAGAATTAACTCTTCCTGTTGTTCCCCTAAATTTCTATCTGACGAAGCATCAATATTATAAGCCAAAACCAATTGGCACCGAATAGAAAGACTGCAGATCATTGCAGTTTCAAGAGGTCATTATATATTCAAGTGAAACGAGCTTCAAGACCATTCTATCTTCTTTTTCCATGGAAGGCGGGAAAGGATGGAGCCGCGTATGTTGCAGGACGTTATCAAACACAAAACTTTAAATTCTTTTCTTAATTCTTAAGTGATAATTAAACAAAATTTATATGCTTGCCTGCAAAGATCCAGAATGAGATGCAATCGCAAAAATTCAGTTTGTGCACAGCCTAACAGCAGGATTGAACTATCACTGATACTGATGTAGATGGTAAACTAACTGTTCCAGTAAGAACTCTTAAGCTAAGATCCTTTTTTCTGATATATTGTGCTCAATATAAACTCTAAAAGAGGCTATTTGCAAAATGATTAGTGATTACATCCAACATATATTGAACATCTACATAAAATACATTGCAGAACTATTCCTCCGATGTTTCCCTGAATTCACAACTGCTTGATTTGGTTTTTTGGGCCTGAATGCTTGATCTGCTAGTTTTACACTATACATTAGAATCTGAATAACGGGTAATTCAAAAATTGAAAATTTTATATACTTTCTATGCCATAATGAACTCATTGAGTACAACTTGAAGTTCAAACAATGAAACGGAAAACAAAAAACACCAGATGATTTCGAAAAATAAGGGGGCGTTCTCTTTGTGTTTCAGTTTTGTGTTTTTAGTTTTGAATTCATTTTGAGTTTTGTGTTTTGAGTGTCCATTTTGAGATTGTTGAAAATGCGTTCTCTTTGGCGTTTTGAAAAATAGTTTTGTAAAACCTAAAATTGAAAACGTGTTCTCTTTCAATCCCATTTTCTTGCCGTTTCTCTCTCTCGCGCGCGCTCTCTCTCTCTTCCTCTAGTCTTCCTCCCGTCTCTGTCTCTTCCAATTGGAACTACTTTTGGATCAATTGATGCAATTGACATGCTACTCATGGTCGTATAACGCTGCTGAAGACTCGTTTGGGGCAAATTTGGTGATTCAATGTAGTGGTGAAGATGAATTGAAGTTTGCACATTCGAACCCGGAAGCTGCGCGAAACTGAAATTTGATTCTGATCGATTGGGAGCTCCATTGGTTGAACTATGGCCATGGTTATGATTGTCTGGGGAAGGGCAAATGATTGGTGGTGGTGCGCGACCTTTGGTGTCGCCGGAGGTGGAGATTCAAACAGAAGCAGTAGCGCCAGATCTGTTTTTGGGGATTTTTTTTTTCGATTTTGTTATGTGTTTGGGTTGTTGTTTGTGTGGTAATTGAAGAGGGGATTGAGGACTTCACAATGGGTTGTAAATTCGGTGGTTTTGGAGGAGATTGGACGGAGATTGGAGGTTGGAAAGTGGCTGCAAGACTCGTTTGGGGCTGCAAGACTCGTTTTGGCAGAGGGAAGCAGGAGAAATGAGAACGTTGTTTCCCGTGTTTTCAGTTTTGGGGCTGAATCTGAAGAAAACGCCCAAAACGGCTTTTCAGCCGTTTTGTGTTTTCTTCACAAAAAATTTCCTTGTTTTCCAAAATTCGTTTTCGAAAACGAGTAAGAGAACGCATTTTCACCGTTTTGAAAAATTGAAAACAGAAAATGGGTTGAAAACAGCAAAGAGAACGCCCCCTAATCTTCCAGAAGTCAGTTCAAATCAAAATTAATTTTTTCCCACATCACCATGAAAATTTAGGAAATAGAGTAAATTTCCTAAAGCTATAGCTGAGTAACATCGCAGATCAAATATTAAGTTGATAAAATCAAGGCATGTGACAGTTACAAATGGATCAATTTTTTCTTCTTTCTTTTTTTTTTTTTCCTTTACTTTTTTTTTAATAAAATCTAATATGCCAAAACGATATCAGAATGGGACATTTGCAAAATTCTGCAAGGATACTGAGGACCATCAACCCCATGGAAAGTAGAATAGTGATTCAGAAGCAGCTTACAATATAAGGTAGTAAATTACATACCATTAGTGCCCTTGAGATTTCCTCTCTCTTCACATCAACATCCTCCTCCTTAGGCTGGAGAAGTGGAAGTAGAAAACAATCAACATCAATTGCAAACTTAAAAAATGATACGAGGAGATGAAATCAACCCTCTTTGCAAGGTGTAAAAGAACTCCACACTTCTAGTCATATACCCAACAACAGGTTATGAAAACCATTCATCTCACAATATCTACATCTGATCAGACAATTTACAAAAGATTTTGGTACAAACTGAATGCAGTACAGCAAGTTTCTTCAATCTCCAAAACAGAAGCAAAAAAGGTTATTTCAGTATTGTCAGCATAATTTAAAACAAAATCTGAACTCATCTATGGTTTAGCTTGAAGAAGTTTCTGCTGGAAATGCACAAGTGCATACACAATAATGACACATACAGAGTAGATAAGGGGATGAGTTAAGAGATCTCACATGTGTAAAATGTATGGGGAAGTAACAGCCCAAAATCCCGAACAGGTCCCCAGCAAAATCTGCTAGAGGACCAGAAGGGCCAGGAAACAATCCTGCCAGAATTTCTACTATACGAAATGAGAGCATTAAGCATTGAGGATCCCTCTCCCCATCAATAGCTTCACAGATTCCATATATAAGGTTATCACCCTGAAACACACAGTGCAAAGCAATCAATAATAGACTTGAGGACAGTCACATTAACCAAGTAGCATGTGTACATGTACGTGAATGCTCTATGTTCAACTACCATTACAATACCGGTTGAATGTAATTCAAGTCTCCAGAGCAGTTCTACTTACAAAGAAGTAGTGACTGGAATTCATAGTGCATAAATTTCACTCACGACCGCCCTAAGCAGTTGTTAACAAGCGGTTAAAGGGGATCATAAACATCTAAGTAAGATTATCAAATCACCAGAGTGAAAGCAATGTGTAAGCATTACATGTCCAATGTGAATACAAACACTACTGTCACCCCTTTACATTAACTTCTATCAACTGCAGCTAAACAATTCCCAGTGGAATGCCATTAGCTTTTCCTGCATTGGGTCTAAAAAGAAATTATTTTATCTCCTAGTTTGCTTCTCAGGCTAAAATGTCAAGATCAAATTTATTCTGGCCAACCATGATATTTTGGTAAGATACCAATTATAAGTATTTTGGCGATTCCAAAACATTATGCTATGTCAACAAAACACAACCATCAGAAACAAGAAGATAGAGAATAATAAGATTAGTAATTACCAAATCTCTAGCAGCAACAGGGTAGCGATCTAATAGGCATTCCATAAGTTGAAAGCAAAGCTGCAAGAAAATTAACCCATGATAGCAGAAATTATCAAGATTTGGTTAGCACTAGAAACAAAGTTTGCCTTCAGCATCAAGAGTGGGTTCATATTAGGATTTACCTTCCTATCATGCTGACCCAAGGACTGCACCTGCAGGTTTTGGAGATAAGATTGAGCAACAGCCTTCACTTTATCATCAGTTACCACACCAACGTGACTTTTCCTCCTCAATAAGGACAAGCAACCAACAACTGCACCACGTAATGCTTTCCAATCTGCCTGTATTAAAAATAAAAATAAAAAATCATCTATCTCTACAATGATACAACAAAATCTCAGGTGACAAAAATATAAAACGTCACCTTTCGTAAAACATGTCAAAGATAAGCTAAAATAGACTATACACACTTTCTGTAGTTTCGCAAGGCTCAATACATGGAGTAAATAGATTCTGTAAAACCAATTACTTAAGTAACCATAAGGATCTTTTGCAGAGCATGAAACAATCGTTATGGTAACCATTACAAGGCTTTCTAAAAGGGACAATCGGAAGAATGAGTAGACAACTATCACAGGAAAAAAGCAATTGATGAAACACACTGATTCTGTCACTTCACATTTTGCAATCCATGATTTCTGAAGAATTTTAAAAGCAAAATACATGCATATCCATATCTGTCGCCATTTTTCACTATCCCTTATCACATCAACATATGTGAAAGGCCTGCACTTAAGCCATTACTTGAGTAATGCACATGAGTTCAATCAATATTTGTACAGCTCCAACTAGATACATAAAGTATGAATTGAAAGATTTCGTGGCTACAAAAAACTGATTCCCAACTGAAGAATGGGAAATCCGTGAGCCATTTGAAGCAGCAAAATATCCATCAGCTTAAGAATGATACAGTTGGTGAATTACTACCATAATGAGTCCACATTGATAAATAATAACCTGTGTTTAGATAGGCTAAATCAAGTATCATGTATTGTGCCTAAACAAGATTTCCGCGTAAACCTCAAAGCACTATGAGGCGTAAGCCTCAACATCAAGAATAAAATAGTTCAAAAGATTGTAAAATAACAAAACTTATACTCATAATAAACAATAAATCATTTAAAAATCCACAATAAAACATTTCAACAAAATTAAAAATCTAATTTGCTACTGAAGACATAAAATAGGTTAGGGAACGCATGTGCTCTTCACTCCTGTTCTCTGATCTCCAATTCCTCTTCTTTGTAGATTTTAGGGTTGCATAGTGTTTGAAACAATTCAAAACACTTGAAACGCTCTGGGAGATGAAAAACGCCAAATCCAGCCTGGATTAAACCCATTTTTAAAAGCATTATCTCATTCATTCCTTCTCTTCTTTCCTTAGAACATGTCCATAAAACTTTTTATCAAGATTTATAGTAAGTACATGCCAAAGGCACTCTTGAGTTATGGAAAGCATAGAAGATGAATAACAAATTATGCAAGCAATAACTTCAAGTAAATGAAGTACAAGGTAAAATAATTCCCATTAAATATAAATTATATGAGATCACTGCATAATACATAGAAAAGATAAAGCACATAAGTGCATGTCGATCATTTATATCTTTACGTACTAGTCTTTCAGTGAAGAATCCTATCAGGCTCTCTATTGAAGCATCATTTAGACGCTTTGATGTTAGTTGAGTCAAAAGTTCTGCAAGGAGGAGAATTCCTGAACAAGGACATGAAAAGTGCAGAGAGTTCAGTCAAAGAAGCAATATGTATTATAACCAAGTATAAGAATTTATAAAAAACGAAGATCCCCTGAATTAATAAAAATGGGCAATCTTGAGCCAAATCTCGTGGCAGAATCTAATATCTGTCGTTGACGTTAATTAAATAATCAAAAACGACATAGTGCGCTATCATAAAGTGCAAATACGAGCTGTTGTTTATTACTTCCACAAAGAACTGAGAAAAAAAAAATCTAGAAAAGGATTATATACAATCCAAGCCTCCAATACAACCCAGGTGTTTGTGACTTAAGATCATGTTTGGATGGGGTAATCAGAGTTCATAAGAAGTGCGATGCATTACTCGATGTGATATCAAGTGTTTGGTTGTAATTGTGGACCCAAATAGGTAATACACAGCCCACCATTTGTCCACAAATGTTGCATTGTGATTACCATGACCATCGTGAAATAAGAAATGAAATGATGAGTGCTGCTACCAACTAAATTATTTTTGACAACTATGTCCTCACTTTTGTAACCTCAAACAACCTATATACTCCCTTCCCACTAAATAGAAGAAACACATTCTGAAGAAAGTCCTAGCTTGCCACAATTTCAACTTTTTATCCTGTGAACTAAAAAGAGTATAAGTTGTCTCAGCATCACCTTGTCCAATGCAATCCAAAAAATAGTATAAAAGAAAAAGTAATAAAGTTCGTCCATGATTTACTTGTCTTGAAATACCACATCTGGACATGACTTATACGTGCTAATTCTATACCCAAAACCAAAAATGCCCTCAAATTAGGAATCAGTCATCATATGCATATAATTATGGGATGACTCATCTTCTATGAGACGTGAAAAATAGGTCTCCGTCCAGCTGAATTTGTGAAAATGTCATTGATCATCATGGTGTTCTCAAAAGCACCCGAGGCTTAAACCTTGAGGTTCACTTCGCATATGAGGCATTCAATAGGAGCTTCGAAGCTTACGCTTCAAATACCCTTTGACAAGGATAGCACTTTTTAAGGGTGTTTTTCTAAAGCAAAGCATATTAAAAGGTTTTTGGGATATTTAACTCTAAAACTGAGAAGAAAATAAAATTGTGATTCAAAAGGACAACATGCAAAGAGTATGCACCCTAGTCCTTTACTCCTACAACTGAAGTGTGATGCCAAGTGAAGTTGCAAATTTTCATTGGCACGCTCAGAAATATATCCCTTGATATTTTTATGTAACTGCGGAATGCAAAAATAATAGTTAATAGTCATTCCATCAAAGATACAAAGATCAAAGTACCTCTTGAACGGATGATGCTATCTGTAGTAGTCAAGTACATATCCATTTCTCTAACCTGTGCACATCGAATAATAAAATTCATCGCAGAGAAAGGTACACACAGAAAGAACTAAAACTGGAAAAGGAAGAAATCTTACGAGTGCTTCTAGAGTTAACAGATCATTCTTTAGCAAATTCGCAATTGCGTCTACACTTGCTGCCTGTAAGAAACTCATGAGACAAATCACTAAAATTTTAACAAGAAAACCTGATGAACTATTGAGAAAACTGAAAACTGGGTTAATGGACACTCAAAGTCTTAAATTTTTTTCGTTTTAATTCTTAAAATCAGAAAAAGAGGGTTTTTTTTTAGCTTAATCTGTAATTAGTTGGAGAATTGTGGAGAGAGAACCTGTTGAGCAGCGGTGCTGGACGAGTTAACATACAACTCGACGTGCTTCACCCACTGAGTTGGATTGGCCATTGTGCGAGAGTTCGTGAGAGAAGGGAGAATGGGGGTTTTAAGGGTTTTTCCCTGGACCGGGAGGGAATATTTGAAGCCTCTACCAAAATTTCTAGATTTATGTATTTATTTATTTTGTTTTTTATTTTATTTTTTCTCGTGGCTATAGACTTGAGGGTATTACGGTCATTCTTAGCCCCCTTAAATTTTAATTCATTTTTCTCTCTCTTTCTATCAATTACAAATTATCTCAAAAAATTAATATTACATATAGAATCAAATATCCTCTCTACTTTTTAACCACACATTTTTTTTTCAAATTACTATTCCAAAATTATTTTTTTAAGAGTACCTTTGTCTTTTTAGAGCATCACAACCCTCCACGACTCCATAGTGATCGGACAAGTGAGTCCAGGGATGGAGCTAGGGGGGCGGGAGGGGGCGACCGCCCCCCAACATCGTCCGCGGTACACTATTTCTAGTTAATTTGTAATGTATTTTTCAGTTTCGCCCCCCCCCCCCGGCCAAAGATTTTGACTCGCCCCAAAATTTTGAAATTTTTTATTTTTTTTCCATTAATAAATATTGAGCAAATAACTTACATTTTAAAATTCAACCATATAAAAATCTTAGATCTAAACAAAAGATCCAATAGTTACTTAAATAAATAAATAGCCAAAATCCAATCCAAAACCTAAGTTCCCAAATCTCAAGTCCAACTAATTAAAACTCAATTCTCAAGCTGGTTTATGCATAATGCATGTTTACTTGTTTTGTCTAGTGTATAATTTTGATTTCTCATTGAAAGGAAAATATTGGAATTGTAATTTGTGACTGGTGCACTATTAAAGTTGATTTCGTCATTTGTTGTGTTCAATCCTAATAAGTCTTATTCACGAATATTTGAATTTAAGAATTAAGTAGAGTAGTTGCTGTTAGTTTGTGTAATTGTGTTAGTTATTGAATATTTGAATTTAAGAAATAAGTAGTAGAATAGTTAGTAGTGATTAAATTGAACATTGAATTTCAGTACTATTTTGGAACTTAAAATCGTCGTTTTCAATTCTCTTAGTTAAAAAAAAAAATTTGGCTACGTCCCTGCAAGTGACCTAGATATTGTTAAGTGACCTAGATATTGTTAACTTGATCATTTTCCTTTCGTGTTTTGCGCATTTGTTGAATATATTTCTTTAGTTATCCATCTCAAGTCAAATTGTGAGTACGGTTAAAAATTTAAAAATGGGATTTGCTACAGGGTTTACACCATAATTAGTTAAGAGTGATCGATAATTTCATAGAACAAAACTCAATTTGATAATTGGTTTTTTCACCTTCAAAGTCCTCCAATTATGTCCTTAAGATGGAGTCAATACAACATTATCCCTCGTAAAACTTCGAAGTACGTACCCCCAACTTGTACAAATAGAACCCAAAATCATTCTGATGTAGATAAAATCATTCATCAGAATAAGCCTCGTCCAATCTGTCTAGAAATCCTTTTTCAGCAGTCTTTTGGAGAACATCCATGTTGAAACGAATCCCATCTGTCGATGCTGCATCAAACTTCGTCCACAATTCTTTCTTTAATGTATTCTCTCCTGGATGCCTTCTCACTCGGATGCTGCTCTCCGGCTCCTTCACCACAGGAGTGCTTTCGGCTATTTCCAATCTACTGCCAACTTCTGTAGGCATACAATATAAAGAGTTCACTATTATCAGTGATCAAGTTCGATCCGAAATTTTTAAAGACAAAGAAAATGTACCTTTTTGGCATATTTTTTCGGCTGGGTAATGACAATCCTGATGATTGATTTCCTTCATAGAAGACAAGAGTGCTTGTCGACTATGCACTGAAGGAGTTTTTGGCGGCAGGCATTTACTGGATATATTTGTCAACAATTTGTCATCAGGAGGCTCCATAATAACACAGGTTTTAGGAGGTGACATAATCAAATTTGGCAATTCTTCTACTCCCTTTGTTCTGTTTCCGATGTTATGAGCTAGTTTTATTCCAATGAGTTCGGGGTACTTGAAAGCCAGATTATGTGACTTTGGACTGCTGGAGGATTCTGAATCCGCAGATGCACTAGAATTTTGACCTCCAATAGGAAAAGGTGTTGATATTTGAACCCTCTGATTATCCTTTTTGGAAAATTCAGATGCTGGCTCAAGCAATATGCAGGACTTGGGTGGTGATACTTTCAAGGATGGAGTCATGACAAGCACAGAGCAGTTCAGTCTAGAAATCTTTGCGGGAGAAGCACACTCGCACTCAAAATTGTACCCTGTTTTAGTCATTTCAGATTCCAAAACCTGGATTGAAGTTTGCTCTACACGTCCTACTTTATGAGAAAGAGATGATGGGTAGGCAATTGCATCAGATGTAAGATTTTCAAACGCAGATTTAGAGGATGCCCGACATTTGGCTGAGAATGCCCTTGGTTGAGGCAGAGGTGTGAGTAGAAACAATTGCCTACCACCCTCAGTATTGCAATCAGTCCGCCAGGACACGAGGGGTGAAGGAGAGATGAGTGACTCCCACTTAGTTGGTTCCGGGCTTTCAACTGCAGCACTAATATCTTCTTTCACCACAGAAACCTCATTTTTTGCCAATGGCTGTTCCAACTTATTCTCTGGCCCTGTTAATTGACTTGAAAGTACCTTTTGGAATCTTGGAACCCATGGCTGCAGATTTTCAGATTTCACTTAAAAACAAATAAAGAAATATAAAAGGTTTCTAAATCGGAAAAATCAAATACAGCACCAACCTTCAATGAAGTGTGCATTTCAGACAAGATATCTGCAAATGATTCCAATTCTTTGTTTCCTTTCTTGCTCTTCAATTGGAGAGCTTGGATGACTAGTTCATCAATCTGCAAATCAATGCATTAATACTCATGCGTTGAAGTGAATCCCTATAGTCTTAACCAATAAAAGACAACGATTAAAAGTTAAGATTTCAAGTGAGAAAAAGGTGGTTCTGTTAATTTGAAAGCACTGATAAATGATTTGTTAAAAGTAAGAAATTTCTTAAACTCGTACCACTATCTGGTTGGAGGAGGTCCTAATAAAAGCTATTGTTCGGTAAAATTATGTTTACCATCTAAAATTGATCTCTTTAGAAGAGTCAAGAAGAAACACCCTATACCCCTCCCTTCGTCCATGCACCAAGAAAAGGCGAAAAAAGAGAAACATTCATCATCTCCAAAAGTATTACTCATGTAAAATCAGGACAAGTTCAACTTCTAGTTATTTTTGGGGGTAGCAACAAATCTGTTCAGGCAGAAACAAATAAATTTGAAGAACAGAACTTTAAACAAAGGGAATTGGGATGTGGACATGATGTGGAATAAGGCGGATGACTCCATTCAAAATAGCAAGGGAAGTATTAGAAGAATCTAAGTACAATATCATGCGGAAGTATATAAGAAATTGGGGGAGAAAGCTATTTACAATATATCTCGACAAGGGAGAAGAGAAGTAGAAATCTAAACCAAGTAAAGTGTATCAAAAATAAAAACCACAGAGTTATGCTTGCAAGCGATAAGATAAGGGAAAGGTGGAGGAATTATTTTTATAAATTATCTAATGAAAGATGAAGCATGGGATTTATCGAACTTCGCTAAAGGACTGTTAACTATAGTTTTGGAAAAACATGAAGAGAAGAAAAACAACTGGTTCGAGTGGAATCTATAGAACTCTGCAAGTGTTAAGGCAAGGTGGATATGCACAGTTGACATAATTGTTTAATGAGATTAAAAGAGTTAAAAAATGTCAAGTGAACAGAGAATGAGAATTATGTTCTCTGTTTACAAAAATAAAAGAAATTTTCAGTATTGAGAGAATTACAAAACTATTAGGTTCATAAGCCATGTTATGGAAATATAGAAGAGGGAGATTAAACCTAGCAAAAACCAAATTATGCCTTCAAAGAAACAAATAAAACATGCAAGGGTCGAAGAGACAAAGGCACTTTAGGACTGAGATGTGACATCCAACCAATCAATTCAAACCATCATGTTAAGTTTTTTTGATGCTACAATTATCAGGTTGTGAACGGATATCGAAATGGCAG
This sequence comes from Fraxinus excelsior, assembly GCA_019097785.1. Taxonomy (NCBI): domain Eukaryota; kingdom Viridiplantae; phylum Streptophyta; class Magnoliopsida; order Lamiales; family Oleaceae; genus Fraxinus; species Fraxinus excelsior. The sequence continues at coordinate 30,516,365 of CM032628.1, read as the reverse complement.
CCAAGGCAATGCACTTTGTCCCCCTCAAACTATTATGCTTTTAAATCCAAGTCATGTGATGAAAACACAGAAGAGGATGATTGAACCTCTCAAAAACCAAATTATGCTTTCAAAGAAACAAATAAAACATGCAAGGGTTGCAGAGACAAACGCACTTTAGCATTGAGATGTGATGTGATGTCCAAACTATTAAGATTTGGGGTTCCATCTAAAAGGTCAACATTAGTAAGAGGATTGGGCTATATTTCAATAATATTAGCCAATATTTCGCAAGACTCTGCTGGAAAACGAATTGATTATTCAGGTAGTTCAGTCAGGGCATCCTCAGGATATGTTTTCAGATACCGCTATATAATTACAACCCATTTTGATCAATGATACAAAACACCTTAACACAGAAAACAATTCAAACCTCCATGTTGAGGTCATTTGATGCTACAATTATCAGATTGTGAAAGAATTCCAAACTGGCAGCCAAGGCAATGCGCTTTATCACCCTTGAACTATTGAATTCTATCTTTTACCAGTCAATCTATGAAATATCAGTAGCACATCTCCGAGGCAGTCCATTTACTTAATGATTAGCATCATCATACTCCAATACTACTTTTTTAGATTATACTTTAATCATGACCTCCATACAACATACTCAATGTATTATCCTTAATCTCGCGTTTTTATTTTAAATGGAAAGGAATGACATAGTATGAAATGCCAATTAGTTTTGGAAGAACAGTCACTTGAACTTTGCATTAGCCGCCTTCAACATTTCATTAGGAAAATAGAAGGCATGCCATAGTCTAAATCAGAAATTCTTACGCAACAACACAAACTCAATTGTAATTTGTAACAAAACAAAGGGAATATGACAATTTGTGGTAATTTGAATGAAGCTATTTTTCCTTTTTTTTCTTTTTTTCTGTGCCTTTATTTATGGCCTGTTTGGGCCGGATTAAAATCTAATTTTAATTCAAGTAAAAGTCAAGCAATCCATATTAACCACATCTTTTATGACTCCACAACTTTTCAACCACATATTTCAAAAACATTCATCACAATCTACTAAATATCTAATGTTAATTCTCATCAAACACCCTCTTATTCTTATATAGATGGCTTCAATCTAAAACAAGCCATAAAGTCTCATACATTCAAAATTTCAAAATACTTTAATTCCCGTGAGTGTTACAACAATTTTGATGTATTAATTAAATGGAAACATACTTCCCAAAACAATTAACACTTATCATCAAACTACCAGACTTAATTAAAGACATAAACACCAGGTTCTTGGTATAAAGTCTCACAATAAAAAATAAGTTCCAATTTAGTTGATTATAACTTTGAATTAATGATTACCTGATGCATGAGGGAGTATAGATCGGAGTGAACTAGAATTAGGCGATCGGGTGAATCGTCTCCCATTTGTTCTCCGTTTTCCTCTAGGGTTTTCTTGCAATTATTCGTAGACTTAATGGAGAGCAATTTATTCGTACTTTTAGCATTGGATACATCTCGGAGAGGCTTCCTCGAAGACTTCGATCTCATTTTCGATTTCTCTCTGTTGTTCGGCACCTTCTTCTATGCGCCACCAACGGTAACTAGGCAAACATCTTTTTTCTCTCACTATATTTGAATTTCTCCTGCCAGGCTGGCCATTCTGTTTTCGTTTTTCTTAGAGAAATTTGCATCCACGGTCCCTAAACGTCACCCTTAGTACCACTTGGGTCCTCATTCAATTTTTAGCATTCAGCTCCCTAAACTATCACATTTGGTGCATGCCTACTAATTGGATAATATACCCGGTGGCGGACCCAGCACCTGGCGAGGGAGCGCGGCCGCCCGTGCTGGATCCGCCGGAGTCTTCAATGTCGTCGACGCCGTGACATCACTGTTGCAGCCCTATTGCAAAGAGAACAGAGAAGACGGAAGAAGAAGCCACTATTTCAAGTCAAGTGGGCCGTTTTTTTATTTTTGTAGCTTTGGCCCATTAATTTTAGGCTGAGATAGTTGGGCAAATAAAATGAAATAACTCCAAACCCTTTCCTTTATAGTTCACTCCTTCGGTCATATTTACCTTCGCGGCTTCGCAGTTCTCCTTCTCCCTACTCCATTGTCGACGTTTTGCCAACGACACTGCTGTCGTTTGCTAACTTGATGTGCAGCCGCTTGCTACCGCCTACCGGTAAGCCTTCTTGGTTCTATTTTTTTTTTCTACCTCTTCTTTCAGTTGATAAAAGGATAAATGTACAGTTCAAGACTTCAAGGTCCGAATATTTTTATTTTTCACTTGTTTGTGATTATTTTTTAGTGATTTCGTTTGTTTGTAAATCTACCTTCTCTTTTCGACCTTTTTAGTAATTCGCGTCTTGACCAACTTGTGCAAAATTATCGTCTATTCTTTTGCAATTTTGTTTTAATTTTTGCACATCCTTTGTCAATGAATAATTGAAAGTTGTGTTAAAATTCAGTTTTGGGTTCCAGTTATTACTTTTAATCTTGTATTGTTTCTGTTCATTGAAATATACTTTGATTGAATATGATTTAAATTTGGGGATCATATATTTTTGAATGAGTGCAGCAAATCTGTTTTCTTTATAAGCTTTTTAGTGATCAGCATCTTGAACAGTTTCCATAAGTTTATGGTTCTGTGGTGTTCCACATTCGATTCTTATTCTTGCAAGAAATATTTTCTGTTTCAAGTCATTAGATAATATTCCCTATCTCACTCTCTTTTGCTTTAATTTCAAGGAGTGGAGTAATGTATTATGTTGTAATAATGCAAATTTTGTTTATGTAAGAATAGGTTTAAAGAGATTGAAGGGGTTGTTTGAGGATTTTGAGATAGATATTGTGATTTCTTGTAAGAATTTTGTTGAAAAAGATGAGGGTTTAGCAGAATGAGGGAAGTTGTGTGAAGTATTGAACGAAGAGCGTGGAGGGTTTCTTTTAGAAGGAAATGTGGTGATGGAGACAGGACAGTGTAGACGTCTTTGATTCAAAGACCATCCCTTTTTTGAGCTCCTTTAGAAAATCTTCCTTTTGGAGTGGGGATTTTGTAATTTGAATAATGGCATCTATTACTTGTTCTCGTAATATTTAATGTCAGTTTTGGTGTTAGCAATGTAATATTTATTTTAAAATTACTTTTTTTACTTAAATAAACTTATTTGTAAATATAAAATTTTAAGGTTAGTCTTATTTTCAATATTATTTAATTAAATATTAATGAACATCACTCTTATGATTGTTGATTGTCGACAGTCAATGGTCAACGTCTGCCCGAGCTGAACTTTTGTGCTGAGTCCGCCGTTGAATATACCAATCTGAAAATCCATTAAATTATCTACCCAAGTTTGTTAATGTCAAACTAACTAAAAAACGAAGGACGAAGAGAGAGAAGGAAGAAAAAAATAAAATCTTGATAAATTGTAAAAGTGTGTGTTGGTTATTGAGTTACAATTTCAAACAGTTATTAAATGTCATGATTAAGCTCAAAGAATAACGCGGTAATTGTAGTGCAGTTTGGGGTGTCGTATCCACAGGGAGATGAAAAATGTTCAAATGATCAGGAATAGTGAATTATTCTCTTCAATGTTTGAAATATAAAATTAAAATCAATAATTTGAAACAGTGAAGCGTCGAAATTCCCTCAGTCGAATTGAATCATTCACGTCAATTATTATATTTTTATAACACAATTAGAGGCTTTCATTCTAATACTTTAATCGGAAGATATATTATGAAAACCAATTCAATTTACAAATGTAATCCTAGAATCTAGATTTATGACATATTCGAACAATTTTATTGGAACAAGATCAAAGATCAACCATATACATGAAGAATAAGACAGTAATCAATCTGTTAATAAAGTAAAATTGAGATTAAAACTCAACAATTAATTCAATCGAATGATAGAAGAAACACGACTTGATCTATAAAGGATTTAGTAATTGTTAAACCAATCTCAACAACGAGTAATTGAAATTGAAATTCAATAAATAGTTTGATTAAATAATAGAAAAAATATGACTGAATCCATGAAAAATCTAATAATTATTAAACCGCTTTCAATGTAAATTCATAAAAAGAAAAGTCTAAATTCTAAAATTATTCAACAAGAAAAGATCAATTACATGAAATAACATATGTGAAATCACCATATCCAATTGAGTTCCTCCATTGCTTCACCAAGATTGTTAGTTTTTCATGAATTTATTGAGTCAAAATCAATGGTCTTAAGCCAAAATCAATGGAAGAATGATGAAAAATGAAGAATGCGACATTCTAGAGTCTCTTTTAATTAACTAAAAATGATCATGCGGTCGTATGGTATAAATCATTCCGGTCGCATGGTTAAAACGTTTTTTCGCCGGACAGTCTGATATCCGATTAAGATGATTCAAGATGCGTTGGAAAGCTAACTAAAAGGGCTATAACTTTTCTTCAAATACGATCTTCCAATTCGATCATTTTCTCTATCAAAAACTGGTTTCAATATGAAGCTGAAAATCGGTGCAACATTTTCAATTTGAAAGTTGATATGTGATCACGTTTTAGCTATATTTCTTCAATTTGACTCATTTCTTCATTTAATTGACATCTAATACTCTCGAATCTTCATTACAAGGTTAGACTATTTGCACTTTAGTCCCTGAACAATCACTTTCCTCCATTTTGATCCCATTTTCTTCTAATTCCCACCGTACTCGTCCATTTGCAACCTAAATCAAAATATAAGTATGCTTAGAACATTTATACGCCAATAAATAATGAAAATACAATTATTAATGGATTAAAGACGTGATAATTGCATTATTATTATGTCCCAGCCAAATTCTTCCATCACATGAACATGTAGGTCGAGATGAGTTGGCATAGTGTAGTTAGAAAAAGGTAATAAATGTTGAAATTAAAGTCTCCCTTTCAAAATATTAGTCTAAAACGGACGTATTCACGGAGAAACCGAGGAGCAAAGGCACTCCAAGAACTTGAAATCGAAGGGCGAGTAAGGTAACAATGGATAATACGAAAATATACAGCTAGTAGTCTAGTGCATATCCTTGCAAGAAACCATGTAATTAACCAGTCCAAAAGATAGCTTCAAGTGTAACAAAGACAGCTTATTCAAGTAACTGGACGTAAAATTCCGTACAACTTTTATTAGGTACTTCACATTTTTAAAGGGTAATTATATTACTACTGCAAATTTTATTAAGTACACCATATTTTTTTATTTACTTAAATATTATTAAATAAAATTATATAATTAGAATTTTAATATACTTTTTTATTAAATAAATTATTATTACATAATAAATATAAAACCTAATTTCTTTATTTATTTTTCCTCAACATCTCATTGATCCTGGCATTTTCCAGGGGCTTTTGCGAAATTCCACGGTGGTAAGATAAATTTTTTCCTCGTCGTAAATTAATTTATACTCTATTTGACCACGATTTACTGATTAATTTTTTCAATTTATTAGTCAGTTTTAGAATTTAAGAATTTGATTATGTGTTTGAGTTCCATTCTGAATCAACTGAGCAAAACTGTCATAATTAGGAAGATAACCTCTAGACACTTTCATTTCTGAGTTTAACGTCTTTTTGAAGCATTCCTTTAGAAATTACATATATTTGCTTTCAAAACAAAAAACAGACAAAATGAGGGGAAATGTTGAGAAAAATGATGATTAATATTGGGTGATAACCATGGACGGATCTAGGATTAGATCCAAGATCGGGATACAAAATTTCAAATCGGGTTAATACGTGAACAAAAAAAATTTTACACATGAAAAACTGTTGAAAAAAAAAAAACCTTACAAATTTTTTATTTTATTTTTTGGGCCTTTGGTGTGAGTGTGGTGGGGGGGCTACAGCCCAACCCAACCCCCCTATATCAGTCAATATTGTATTCTTTTTTTTTTCATTAAGCTGGGAGTGTAATCGTAAATTTGTTATGGTGTATTTATTAAAAATATTTTTTAAATATCACATCAAATTAGAATAATTTTTTGACGATTATAACTCTGCTACAATTCAATTATTTGTTTTTCAGTATGTATTTAGTTTATAAATTGTAATAAATACTATAAAATTCTTGTTCATGCATGTATTCTTTGTTATTAATTATTAATTAACATTCACGTTCATTTTATTAATATTATTATAATTCTATGCTTACATTTACGTCCATATTCCTATTATTAATTCTCAATTAGTTTACATTCATTTCATTGATATTAATTAAAATTCCACATTCAAAAATGCAATTTATTATTCAAGTTCATGTATGTTAAGTAGCATCTTGTTGCACTTAATTGAAAATTAAATTAAATTCTATTCATTTAATATAAATGATTTAAAATTCATTGTCATGTATATGTTCCTTCATATTAATTTTAAATTAACTAATATTAACATTGATTCACGTATCGTATTCGTCATTCATCTTTATTTTTGCATTTAGTTAGAATTCTAATACTCACCTTCAAGTGCATAGTTCACTATTTACGTGCATATATAATAATTAACATTTATTTATAGGAGCTTGCATTTCTCTCATATTTAAATCAAAAGGGTAAATGGAGAGTCAAATATTATTTTCAAAGCACTTATAAAGTATTTTAGAATAACGTGCAACACATATTCAAGTTTGTCTAATCCATATAAACACGTATATAGAAGCAATTTATTAAGCCCTTGTTTAGTTCCCAATATTTTGAAAATACATTTTTTTTCACTTATTTCCAACTACATATTTTTCAATAAAATAATATTACATGTAAATAAAAGAAAAATTTATTTTTTATTTTTTAACCGTACATTCTCCATCAAAATATTATTTCAAAATGCATATTGGGCAAAAATGGAGCTCAAACATGCTCTAAATGTATGGTGGCCATTTTATTTTTTTTTGGAAAATTATTGTTTTAAATAATGTTTTTTTAAGAGAATGCATGGTTAAAAAATAGAAAAGAGTTTTGAGTTGAAGTGTAAAATATTTTATTGTGCGAATGTATAATTGAAAATAAGGACGTCAATTCAGTTGGCCGACTGGAGTGGCACATGGATCGGCTTGCGACTAGTTGAAACCGAACTGAGGCTCGAATCGAGCATCATTAGCGAGTATTGATTCAAGCTCAAGCCGACCTGTGTCGCTCGCTAATCCACGCGGGCCAGCCCGTGTCGCCACACCAACACAAGCTATTTTGCCCCGTGTCTTGAAAATAAGTTAGCTACGACTGCCTTTTAAAGGTAGTTGTACAAACAGTTGTAAAGCTGCCATTAAAAAAATAGAATTTCATGAAAAAAAAAATGAGCTAGCTCGACTCGAAAAGGCTCTAGTCGAGCCCCATTTTTTCAACCGAGTTTTGGCTTGGGCAAAAAAAAGCTCAATCCATTTTTACCCGAGCTGCGAAATTTGACTCACGAGCCGACTCGGTTCGGTTCATTTACATTCCTAGTTAAAAATGAATATGTAGAAAAAGAAAAAGTTTTGAAATAAAGAGAAAGTCCAAACGAAAGAGGCAATAGAGATAATTTCACTTGAGTATAATTCAAGATGACTACAAAAAAACAAGTTCTTACAATTAATAATAATAATAAAAAGTTAATTACAGATCATGCAAAATTACGGTTTATTGACCCACAAACCGAAAAATAAAATTAAGAAATAATACAAGATGACTTCGTTGATACCGCTCAAGTCCTCTAAAATTCAGAACCCATGAAGATTGGAGAGTTTACCCATAAAAATAGAATGAATGGATATGTATGAGAACTTGAGGGTGGGAGTAAATTAGGTAAGTGAAATGTCTTTTAAATCAAATAATTAAATTATCCGCGACATATTTACATATAAAATAAAACACGCCTTCTTTGTGGGGGGTAATTAGCATGTTAATCTTAATATTATTTAGGTATTATTATGTACACGCCAATCGTAATTGTGGAATTGATATTTATATATTGACGGGAAAGACTTGGTAGTCTCAAATCGTGTTTCAAAGGTTGAGATAGATCTTACTATCATGATTCGTAACCACAAATGAGCTAGTTGAAGCCCATATTTAAAAACCTTAAAATTTGACTCATTTCACACCTTCATTTAAAAATGATGTTCCTCGCATCTCTTTCTTTTTCAAGTTGGCTAACTCAAACAACAGGGTAAGGCGAGGGAGATTCAATATCAAGCAATAATGCGAGTTTGACAATTAGTTTTGTCTTTCACTTAAGAATAGAATAGAATAGAAAAAGCAAAGTTAAAAGATTAAGGGTTGTTCTGTTTGTCGTTTTCTTCCCGCTTTTTATTTTCAATTTTCAAAAACAGTGAAAACACGTTTACTTATCTATTTTCAAAAATGAATTTCTGAAAACAAGTTTAAATTTTACAAAGAAAATCAAAACGTCAAAAATATCATTTTGACTGTTTTCAGTTAAAATCAAATCAAAATTTTCAAAACGAAAGATGTGAGGAACAACCAAAATTTTTTAAATAAATTTTTAACTTATTTTCAAAAACTTATTTTCGAAAATAGGAAAGAAAATGCATTTTCACAGTTTTGAAAAATAAAAAAAAACAGAAAACGACTTGAAAATGAAAAAGAGAAGATGCTCTTCTCTTTGTGTTTTGAGTTTTGAATTCATTTTGGGTTTTGTGTTTTGAGTGTCATTTTTTAGATTGTTGAAAATATGTTCTTTTTGGCATTTGGAAAAATTGTTTTAAAAAAAAAAGTCCAAAACGCGTTTTGAAAATTTTAATTTGATTATAACTGAAAACTTTGTAAATTTTTAACTTATTTTCAAAAACGCATTTTCGAAAATAATAAAGAAAATACATTTTCACTATTTTAAAAAATTAAAAATAAAAAAAGGGCTTAAAATCAGTAAAGAGAACGTGCTCTTACTTAATATGGGCAACACAGAACTAAGCCGGTGAATCAACATAAATGATCCATGCCCTAGAAATCTCGTCACATCTAAATGGAGGGCTGAGATTTGACTCATTAAAATCCAACGGCATACAGCAGTTAGCTATATCATATATAAAAATGCAAAAACCCTAGAACTCCAGTTACACCCTTTTATCGGCGCTCGATCAATCTATCTTTTCTGTTCAAAACTTTCTGCATCTGCTCGCTTCTCATCAATTCCAAGATGGTGGGTTTCTATGGAGATGTGATTACTTTAACAAAATTTGGTTTGATTCTATTTGTAATTAACTGTAAATTAATTTGTCGTTAAAAGGTTCTTCCAAACGATGTTGATTTGCTGAATCCACCGGCCGAGCTTGAGAAGAGAAAGCATAAGCTCAAGCGTCTCGTTCAGTCTCCCAACTCCTTCTTCATGGTGCGCTTATCTCTCTAATTATTTTTCAATTTTTATGCTATTATCTCTTTTTTACGGGCAGTTATTTTATTTATATGTTTTTGATTGTAGGATGTCAAGTGTCAAGGTTGCTTTAATATGTAAGTGTTTTTATGTTTTCTAAGTTTCCAGTTTTTATTATTTGAGAACGAGAGAATTTGTTTTTTAATATGTATTTGTGTGTCTATTTGCAGAACCACCGTGTTCAGCCACTCGCAAACGGTGGTGGTTTGTGGGAACTGCCAGACCGTGCTGTGTCAGCCGACTGGCGGTCGTGCCCGCCTCACGGAGGGCTGCTCATTCAGGAGAAAGGGCGACTGATCTGTTAGTATTTGTGATACACTCCCTGTTTGCATTCTTGGATTGGTCTAAAGATAGTATCAGATTTTGGTTTTTGAGTGAGAATGTTAGGCAGGGTTCTGTTTTAATTAAATATGTTTTCTTGTTAAGAAATATGGAGTGAATTTCGAAAGCAACATTCATGTTATTCGTCAATGTTGAGATGCAAATTACTCGATATCAAATTGTTTCTTATTTGGTTATCTTTATTTACCAAGATTGAGAGGTGGGATATTGTGATCGAATAATTCTTGCTTATTTTTATACATGTTTAAGCATTGGCAGTGTGGTTATTCAGATATTGTGTAGATATAATGTCATTTTTCATAGTCTTGTCTTTTTGCCACAAAATGAAGTTGCGAACTTGAGCTTCGATTCAATATGAAAGTTCGTTGGAGTTTAATTTTGCGGTGTGCTATATGTAAACATGTTTTGTAGTTGATTTTAATGTAGCAATAGAGGATGTTGATAATATGATGGTTGAGGTTAAAGATCTTGATGTTCTTGAAAGTAACTGAATTTGTGTTTAGAAAAAAGAAAAGTAAAATGACGTTGTTTGTTATGTTGAATGTATGCAGGCTCAGGGTTCTTTTATTGATGAGAATGGTCGATAACAAACTAGAAAGTCCATTCTTGGAAAACACGATTAAAATGAAAATCGATTTAACAGTTTTGTGGAGTTTCTGATCAACTAGAATATGATTTTTAGACAGTATATAATGGTAATACTTACAATTATGTAGATTTCATCTCCTATCTTCTCTTCTTTTGTTTCCTCTTGTCTTATTCGGGCTTCTGTATCTCTTAACCTGTCAAGTTGGTAAACATGTTTATGGGATATACGTGTGGATAAGAAGTTGCTCTTGATATGATAAAATACTTGATTTTATTGTGATAATTTTGATCTCTTAGCATTTAGATCCTCTGGTCTGGATGAGATCTGTGTCCAGGAAATTTACGAAGTTATGTACATATTAGTAGCATTTCCTCTGCGCTACATGCACAATCTAAAATGACAAAACATTTACATTGAACAAAACGAGTGTTGGCAGTATCTCAAGATTGCCAATTGAGATTGGCCACAAGGGGGAGTCTGTACACAGTTCTAAACATTGGTCTGTTATATTTTGGTGTGCCCAAAACATCTGTCTGTTAATTACAATACTAAATGCTTTCAGAAGAAAGAGAAATGTTGTCTGTTTGAACTAACCCGAATTGCACTCCGAAGTCGTAAAAATGGATGAATTTTCATGTTGATTTATTCTTTTCACAAGTTTGAATTGATTAGCCTCAATTTGGATTTCTGGACATAGATCTACTGGGCCAGCCTCTAACTGATCCTGTTACTGCCTCGTAATTATACACCATACCACAAAAAATGATAATTTGGAATGCAAGACAATGCATCACGTCTTTTGTAATCATGCTACACTTACATCTTGTATGATAGAAATAACACGACATAATTTCATTGAATGATTTAAAAAGCAGTCAGCAATGTCATCAATTATTTTTTAACAAACTATCTTTTGTTAATAAAGATGTCAAATTCATCCGGTAACAAAGCTTAATTTTTATTATTGAGCATCAACGCCAATGATGCTCTCATAGCATTATTGACATGTCCATTGAATGCATGCATCATAATTTGGGTCAAAATATAATTATCAATTATCGCTATAATATATAATAGTTATGTTACATGTATGGAAAAAAATTAACAAAATTTCTACAGAACTACACTTGGCAATTTTTCATTGATTTTGGACCCAATAATGGTAGAAAATGCATCATATAGGTACTGCATATGGTTTCGGTGAATTATTTAAGACGCTTATGATGAGATTTCTATTCATATTTTGGGTCAAAATGACATTATTATTTTGATTTTTTTAGATTTGAAAATGACGCCATATTATAAATGATTAAACGGTCTCACTATAGTGACATTAAGTTTGACAATTAATTTTTTACATTATGTGAGGTGACACACTTTTTTACCCTTTATTTCAACACTTAGAACTAATTGAATTATTCAAATGCTCAAGTGACATTTCATTATTGACTTGTAGAAAAATAGACATTATGTTGATGTACATATAACAAAACAAAAAATAATTAACAACACAAATTTTTACATCTCATGCACTGTCAATTTTAACGTGTACAAATAGCATTTTCCATTGCAGAAATCATAAAACTCAAATCTCCTCCTTCATTTCTCTCTTGCGGTGCATTTTTGTGAGCTTTCCCCGACGCTCTTCTCAAATCTTCTGTGACCATCTTCTGTACTGCTCTTTTAATATTGGTTCGTAAAAAATGTAAGCAACGATACGGTTCTCTGATTTTTTATAACTTTGTTTATACACTTCCAACATTATTTTTTACGACCTTTTAGATTCTTGTTAACTTTTTGGATGAAAATATTCTGGTATTTTTATTTTAGACCTAGGTTTTTTTTTTTTTTAATTAAGCTTGAATTAGTTAATTATTTGATGTTTCATGCGCAACGATCTTTGTTCTTTAACATTTTTTTTTTTTTTAGTTCGATTTCTGAGGACTGGTCTTCTCAATGTAATAGAACTAACGGGTGAGGAAAAGCTTGCGGGAAAAAAAAAGATTTGGCAGGTTTTTGATATCGTCAACCCGAAATGAACAAATTTTGGGGATTTCAGGGAGAATGCTTTGCTTTCGAGCTCATCCCAGTTGAGGAAAATGTCGCGAATGTCCATAATAATTCAAATTCAAGAAAGAGGCAATCAGTTCCAACGGAAAAGGCTAAAGAAATCTGATTTTAATTGAACATATAGGCTTATAAAGGATGGAATCGGATGTGACGGGATGGGATAAATTATTATTATTATTTATAAATTGAATTATTACATGATTTTTTGTTAAATAAACCTCGTAACTGATTTTTGAATGAAAAAACTTAAATACTTATTTATATGCAATCTCCTCTTATTAAATTGGATTGAACATATGGCTAACTAATTCTAGTCAAACCTCCTCTCCCGTCATTGGCATTTATTATTTCTCGTCCGACAATTAATTTGATCGTCGGAGTGTAAATGGTCGTCAAACATTTTTCTTAGTCGACGTCATTTGCCTCCTAAGGTGTGTTCTAGAGCATAGGTGACACCTATGTGAAGGAAATGTTGTCGAAGTTTTGTTGGCCACTATCCTGCAAAATTTGAGGTTAACAATATATATTATTGGTCTAATTATGGTCGGGGCGGACCCAGCACCCGGAGAAGGGGGGGCGGCCGCTCGTACTGGATCCGTCGGAGTCTTGACACCGTCGGGGCTGCCGGGTCACCCTGCTTTGGCATGAATGAGAGTGAAGTTGCATATTTAGGTTCTTAAAGGATTGTGCAGATTAGCGCAAAGTAGCAAGCTGCTTTGGCTCCATATTTGTTGGGATACCAATAATTGGTTTGTAGCTCTACGAAGTGTTGTTGCCTGTATTATATGGAGGCTTTGTGGTGGGAGAGAGCTGACCTGAAGAAGCAAGAAAAGATGGGAAGATCTAAAGAAGAAGACATCACGTGGGCTTTTTTTGTTTTGGCCCATTTGTTTTAGGTAAAGAGAGTTGAGCCTTTAAAAAAAAAAATAGGCCGAATAAAATGAAATAAGATTCATCAATAAAATTCCCTCTTTTTTATGTGTTAAAGTTATTGACCCAGTTCCAAAGTCCAAACCATTCCCTTCATAGTCTTCACTCCTTCGCTTCTCCTTCCCCTTGCAAAATGCTGCCGGCATTTTGCCAATGCCACTGCTTGCCGGTTGCTAACTTGCTATGAGGCCAGCACCGTTGCTGCTTGCTACTGCCTACCGGTAATCGGCTTCTTCTTGGGCTCAACTTTTTGTTTCTATTTCTGTTTCTGTTTCGATTCTTTTCTTATTTTTTTTTTTTTTGTGAATACATTTATGAATTTGAAGAAAACAACGAGAATTAAGAAGATTAACACTTCAATTCTCAATTTTCACCCATTAGCATTTTCGGTAATTCTTGTTGTTTTCTTGTAATGGTTGTAAGGGTTTGATATTGTGAAGTTGGGGGAGAGTAGGATTGCCCGTGGGCTGGTCTAGTGAAAGGGCGTGGGCTTCGACCATGCCCATACATTTAAGTGCGTTTACATATATATTGAATAATTTTAATATTATTTAATTAAATATAGTAAACGATATCGTTCTTACCATCGCTGATTGTCAACGGTCAATAGTCAACATCCGCTCGGGTTAAACTGTCGTTCTGGTTCCGCCACTTATCGTGTGTAATAATTAGTTAATACAGATATCAAATAAATAGCGATGGAATTTATTGAATACTTCGTGTTGGGAAAGTCCTTTCGCAGGGAGCCTTCCATTCGCAGGGAACTGAACTTGGACGTAGCAGGGAACTGAACTTGGACGCCTTTACGTCCAAGTAATAATAAATCAAGATACAAACAAGGTACACCCAAACATAAAGAAAACTCAAAATGATTGTAACATTTTGCTTTGTCAGATTATCCTACTAATCAAACGAAACAGTAGAAAAGAAGAAGAAGAAAAAAGTGTAACAAATCTTGATCAAATAAAAATGGCTCAAAATTTCTTCACGGAAATCAAAATTCCTCAGCAAAAAATCTTTAAAGGGCTTGTTTTTCCAAAAATATTATCTCCCAACCCAAGAAATTCAGTAGAGTTTCACAGTTTAACTGATGCTATTAAAGATCAGAAGCCATGGCTGGACTCTGTTCTGCATCAACACGGGGCTATTCTTTTCAGGGGTTTTTCTGTATCCACTGCTGCTGATTTCAACAACGTCGTTGAAGCGTTTGGGTACGAGGAACTGCCGTATGTGGGCGGTGCTGCTCCTAGGACTAACGTCGTTGGCCGGGTCTTCACCGCCAATGAGTCCCCGCCAGATCAGAAAATCCCTTTTCATCACGAGATGGCTCAGGTCTGTTTGAGTTTGTTTTGCGTAATTTTGCTCTTGTAATTGTGATTTACATCTTAGAAATTACAATCCCGCGTGTGATTTGATGCTTTTTCTTCGTTCTGTATATGTCTATGCTTGTGGGCGAATTTCATAATCTTATAATTCTTGAATTCTTAGGTAGGATGTAGTTGAATTTTCACGATTAGTGAGTAAAATTTGAGAATTTGGCTGCATTTAATCAATATCTGGAAACTTACCTGCACTATTCATGAGATATCACAATTTTTTCCCAATTAAAGGCTCCTCCCGCTGTTTGTTCATCAATTGGTAGTGATTATAAATGGGACCATAACAAATATCTCTAACGTTCTATTTGATTGAATTTATTTCCCTTTGTTATTTGCTCTGTGAGTTTCATGGTGGACTCCTACATGCTAGCTATGAGTTGTTACATTGAAGGAATAGAGATTCAGTCATAAGTTTTTTGATTTTAGACCTGGGTTATAGGGACATATAGACTAATATTAATATGTTCCAAAGATGTTTTATATATATTTCACGATATATGTTAGTTATAGAATTTGTTTGTTTGAAGCCATCTATTATCTATAGCCCGCCGAATTCATTGGGAAATTAGTTGGTAAAATTTATGTATTGGTAACGACTCTGCAACAGGTTCCCGAGTATCCTTCCAAACTGTTTTTCTTTTGTGAAGTGGAGCCTGTAAATGGGGGAGAAACCCCTATTGTCCTAAGTCATGTCATATATGAGAGGATGAAAGAGAAGTACCCAGACTTTGTTCAAAACTTGGAAGAGCATGGATTAATATATACACGAGTACTGGGAGAAGAGGACGACCCTTCATCTCCAATTGGCCGTGGGTGGAAGTCGACATTCTTGACTAATGAGAAGAATGTGGCTGAGGAACGGTTTGTACTCTTCACCTCTTTATCTTCTTCGAAATTGTTCCATTTTGGTGACTTGTACTTTTGCAGTGTTTAGCTTGGTTTTAGTAAAAGCATTTTCGATGGTAAAACATATTTGAATTTTCGTGTTACTTCAGCTAAAAGAAAACATGCACTGGACATTCTAATCTAGTTTTTTCCTTTTCTACATCACATTATCCTGTGCATAAAGAGTTTGTCTGTTCGCAAACTTTAGTTGCCAATTCGGACAACTATAGGTGACTAAGGGCCTGTTTGGCTGGCTTTTGCTTCTACCTTTTGTAGAAGAGCTTCGTGAGAAAGCTTTATTGTGGCAGCTACTTCTAAAAGCTCTTCTAACAAGGCAAAGCACTTTCACTAGCAGATTTTGGCTCTCCAAAAGCCTTGCCAAACAGGCATTAAATTCTCAACATGTTTTACTCGGAAACGGTCAAATAATTGAAGATTAACTTGACACTTATCAGGGCTGCTAAGTTAAACATGAAGCTGGAATGGACAGAGGATGGAGTGAAAACCATTATGGGCCCTATCCCAGCTATCAAATTCGACAAAACGAGACAGCACAAGATTTGGTTCAACAGCATGGTTGCTGCTTATACAGGCTGGAAAGATGCACGAAATGATCCGGTCAAGGCAGTCACTTTTGGGGATGGAAAACCATTACCATCTCATATCATCTATGACTGTCTAAGAACCCTAGAAGATGAAAGTGTTGCCATACCGTGGCAGAAAGGTGATGTGTTATTGATCGATAATTTGGCTGTTCTTCACTCTCGAAGGCCATTCGCTTCTCCTAGACGCGTCTTGGCTTCACTTTGCAAGTAAAAGAAGTTCTCTAGCTATACTTTGCTGTATCTTTGTATCTAAATACAGATTTTAAGTGGCATATAGTATGGTGCGATAGAGGCACATCCTATTTTAGTAGAAAACTTGTACTATGCAATAGTGATTTCAACTTACAAAGTCGCTGGTTTCGAGTTTGAACCATCTAGTTATTTTAATGGGTTCTAATTTCTCAATTCTAGATCTATAACCCAACGGGTTCCAATTTTTTCCCGTTGAATGGGCCAGTCTGGTCGACCCCAAGTTTGATAACACTAGTATAGACTCATGGAATGTAATTTCAAATGTGTTAGACAACAGGCAAAAATTATAAATCAAACTAGCAAGGAACACAAGGCTCAGAATTTTCGAGACTATATATATTTGATGTGCTTGTGAGAGGCATGTCGAGGACTTTCGATGTCCCCGCGAGAGGTATATTTGAAGACACGGTTTAAATAAATATGTATTTTACCACCCTAATCCCTTAAACTTGATGATGTAATTAAAGAAAATTGATCAAACGATTTTGAGGTAAAATAGGAGTAAATTTAATATTCATAAATTCACCCAAATATTGTTTTTTAAGTCAGTACTATCACAAGAAGTAATTATCTTATCTCGAGGGTTTTGTGACAAGTGCGAGATAAATTCGTGTTAAAGAAAAATAAAAATCGAACTCCTTTCAAATTGGTCAGGGCTCTCTGGTTTATGACTGTTTTCTATGGTAACTAATAATTCTATTATCATTTGTGAATTCAAATATGTTACATTTAAATTATGTTCAAATTGTTCACTTTCAAGTTTTCCTATCTTAGAATTGAACTCAAATGTTAATTGATCGCTAAACTCTAATATAATGTTGGGTTGATGTGAGATTACAACAAATAAAATAGTAAGTTCAAGTTTCTTCAACACCTATTAACGAAATTCTATATATTTGTCCGTCGAAAGTAATTTTGGCATGCTCATGATGGGCCCCAAGTTATTCATTCATGCTTGTTATGTCATATTCTAGAGTATTCCATTGTCGGTGAGTTGTTAGGGGTAGTTTGGGGAATAAAGGGAAAAATAGTAGTATAAATGTAATAGGAGAGGGAGCAAATAGGATATAAAAAATATTGTGTAATTGGCTGAGCCAAGTAGGAGAGATCTAAGCCTCTCGAAAGCTTAGAATTGTTCTGTTCATTTGATCTCTATTTCAATACAACAATCAATTGATACAACTGTTCTTTGTTTACAATAATTGCATCAAACTATCTATACTACATCAAATCCTAGTTCTACAGCAACACTATCTCTTCTGTACAGCTGGTTTGCAGATCTCTAGTAGCAACCATTCATCTACAGATCTCCCAGCAGCCATCAATTGAACAACAACATCAAGGGATCCTACCAAAGTGGTATCAGAGCATCGATCTGAGGGCAATGACAAGGGGTTATGGATTGGATTCGGTAGGTAGGTAGACTAGACATATCAATATTCTATGATGGAGATCCAGATTGGTGGCTAGGGAAAGCAGATAAAATTTTCTCAAAGAATCACTTGTCAGAGGGGAAAAAGTGGAAGCAGCTATGGCATGTTGGTGCGGTGAAGTTTGGGAGTGGTTTTTATGGATTGAAAGCCGTTAGCCGATTCGAACTTGGGATAAATTGAAGTGTTTGTTGTGGGATCAATTTTGTGTGAAGAAGGTCTCCATGGTGGAATAAATTCCAGTGCGTAAGTTGGAGACGATAATGGAGGGACATTGCTAGGCACAGGATGAACTGAAATCTGATATTAAGAAGGCGATGTTTGCAACAATGGAGAAGTTCGATTCCGTGATAGCAAAAATGTGACATGATGTGGAAGAAGTTGCTGAGAAATCGCGGGTGCAGGAGAAGAGCAATGAAGAGAAATCCTTGGGTGGACTGATTGAGGAGAAAAGGTGTCCAGAACCATCGCTAGAGGTGGAGAAGGGATTGGAGCATGCCGTAGATGGTGTCTCTGTGAATGTGCTGAATCACGAGATGAAAAAAGGGAAAGCAAACTATGTCAATGAGCTAGCAGACAGGGCTAAATTTTGTGAGAACAAACAAGTGGGCTTGGTTTTGGAGTTGGCCTAAAGAATGGAGGATAAACTTCCCATGACCCAGACTCAGTAAACTATACCGGGCCCATTAATAGGTAAACCTATATTAACACCAACCCAAGCCAATACTACTCTTCCCTTCCAAGCACCTGGCAACCCTTCTACATCCCCAAATTCCTTTCCCAAAATCATAGCACCCGCCGAAATCAAGCCTTCCATCAATGGAAAAGAACATAGGTCTCCATCGTTGTCGCCGTCGAAAGAGGAGGAGCAACGTCAATTTTCCAAACTTCCATTGTAGTAGAAGGTTGGAGTTAGAGATGACTCCGAACAAACGTGGGAGGGGGGGTTAACGCAACTGGAGGTTGTGGGAATGATCCAGTGTGGGATTGAACATAAAATTAATTCAAATAGCTGGACTCGCAACTCCGAAATTTTGTGCACATATGCAATCGGTTATGGAATTTTTATGAATAACATTTTGATGATAGGCGAACGATTGGCTACACTAACTAACAAATACAACGAGATCACTACAAACATGGTTCAGTTATATGGAATCTCGAATTTCGAAGTTGAACCAAACTCCCACCTTGAGGACAAGGTAGATTTCGAGGCGGCGGGTAATGATAGGCCCCAAGTTATTCATTCATGCTTGTTATGTCATATTCTAGAGTACTCCAATGTCAGTTAGTTGTTAGGGGTAGTTTGGGGAATAAAGGGAAAAATAGTAGTATAAATGTAATAGGGGAGAGAGCAAATATGATATGAAAAATATTGTGTAATTGGCTGAGTCAAGTAGGAGAGATCTAAGCATCTCGAAAGCTTAGAATTGTTCTGTTCATTTGATCTCCATTTCAATACAACAATCAATTGATATAATTGTTCTTTGTTTACAATAATTGCATCAAACTATCTATACTACATCAAATCCTAGTTCTACAACAACACTATCTCTTATGTACAGCTGGTTTGCAGATCTCCAGTAGCAGCCATTCTACAGATCTCCAAGCAGCCATCAATTGAACAACAACAGCAGGGGATCCTATCATCTCATGAGAGGCATATTAATGACATATTTTACATTAATGAACTTATTACCACACACACACACACACACACACACACACACACACACACACACCACACACACACACACACACACACACACACACATATATAATATATATATATATATATATATATATATATATATATATATATATATATATATTAGTTCAAGCGCAAAATTAAGATGCCAAGTTGATGGGTAGTGTTGCCAAACATACTCTGTGGCAATGGTGAGCCAACTTATGGCTTTAATGCTCAGCACAAGTTGTAATACAAGTGCAACTCAATGCTCGCAATTTCTATTAGGACTAGTGTAGGCACGTGTGATGCACGTGCTGTATTTTAATTGGGTATTTAATAGTGTTGAGTGATTTGGAGGTATTTTGTTTACTTTGTTTGTATAATTGTATGAATGAAGTAATATAATTGTGAGATTTTGTAGTAAAGTATCTTTATTTTTTTTCTTTTTCTTTCACATTTCTTTTCTTTTTCCTTCTTTAGTTTCTTTGGTTATTGTAGTGTATATATACACATATATACATGAGGATCAAATATAGAAGAATGGTTATAATTTGAATATTGCAATTGTAACCAGATGAAACATGTGGAAGAAGCAACTGGTAAGAAAACTCATAGAAAGCAAAAAAATAAAGCATAATTCACGGACTTGGAAACTAAATGTAATAATGAGAGGTGCAAATTGTTAAATAAAGATGGATTAAAACCAACATATACACTTAACTGCAGAAAGCAGTTTACATTGGGAAATTTTTTGATATCCAAGGGTATCGCCATGAAAATTCAAGAAGATTTTAAATTTCAATAGCTCAATTTTTTCTCTATAAATTTGTTAAATGAGTGAAATGTATTTGTCCATACATATTTCAAACAAGATTTAAGTAGATTTCTAATAGTCGCAAGAGAGAAAAAAGAACTAAAATTCACAAGCATCCCAAATAAGTTCATTTTTGTTGCTGATGGTTTACATAAGTCTTCCAGGTTATCATTAATCAAAACCCTTGCAACTGAATAATAAACTTATTGAAACGTCACTCAGAAGTATACTGAAGCAGAAAGACTAAAATAAACATCTTGTTCATTAAATAATTGATATTTGAAGTTGGTTCCGTGTATATTATTTTTGGAGGTTGACTTCGTTGGCATATCTATTCAGGGGGTCATCATCCTTAAGATCGTGGGAAAGTTGACAACATAATAGCATCTACAGCAGATATCATATTTGTATTCTAAATGTTGGCTTCCATTCATACTATCTCTCTCTTTGTTTTTGTTTAAAAACAAATAAATAGCTAATAACTTTTTTCGTTTAAATTTGTGCCTATGTCATTACTAATTGTAAGAGTGAAAGAAGGTTCCCCACTAATTTTATCACATGTTTCTCTTACTGGTGTCTTACTTTCTAAATGGGATTCATGAATATATATATATTCCAACAATGGTTTGGTATGGTAGAATTGAATAAGACTAAGGAAGAAAAGTCTACACAAGCAATTATCATTTTAGGTCAGTGAGACTCTAATGTGAATATGAATATGATAGAATAAAACCAAAATGTGAAATATTTTAGAGTTTAATGTAGCAGTAAACATAAACATTCCCTTTCTTTATGTAAACCCAACTAAACATAGACAAATAGAAAGAATTACACACATTCAACTTAACTGTTATATATAGAAATAGAAAGCAAAATGATAGAGAAGTGATTTACTTTCAGAATTTCTACAACCAGCTGTGCATTACAGTTCAACTCTTGCTTATTAGATGACGCATCATTATTTGTATTATCAATTAGTTGTTCACTCGACACAGTAGCTTGATGTGTTCCTTTATCAACCTTCTGGAAAAGAATAGTAATGTGAGCTTAATTACTAAATTGCAATGTGACCTGGAAAAGACAGTGAAGCTCAAAGAATCTTTGGTGATGGGTTTAAATTAACTAATGGGATGGGATGGGATAAATTATTATTATTATTTATAACTTGAGTTATTATATGATTTTTTGTCCCGTACCTGATTTTTGAATGAAAAAACTTAAATACTTATTTATATGCAATCTCCTCTTATTCAATTGGATTGAACATATGGCTAACTAATTCTAGTCAAACCTCCTCTCCCGTCATTTGCATTATTATTTCTCGTCCGACAATTAATTTGATCGTCGGAGTGTAAATGGTCGTCAAACATTTTTCTTCGTCAACGTCATTTGCCTCCTCAGGTGTGTTCTAGAGCATAGGTGACACCTATGTGAAGGAAATGTTGTCAGAGTTTTGTTGGCCACTATCCTGCAAAATTTGAGGTTAACAATATATATTATTGGTCTAATTATGGTCGGGGCGGACCCAGCACCCGGAGAAGGGAGGCGGCCGCCCGTACTGGATCCGTCGGAGTCTTGACACTGTCGGGCCTGCCGGGTCACCCTGCTTTGGCATGAATGAGAGTGAAGTTGCATATTTAGGTTCTTAAAGGATTGTGCAGATTAGCGCAAAGTAGCAAGCTGCTTTGGCTCCATATTAGTTGGGATACCAATAATTGGTTTGTAGCTCTACGAAGTGTTGTTGCCTGTATTATATGGAGGCTTTGTGGTGGGAGGGAGCTGACCTGAAGAAGCAAGAAAAGATGGGAAGATCTAAAGAAGAAGACATCATGTGGGCTTTTTTTTGTTTTGGCCCATTTGTTTTAGGTAGAGAGTTGGGCCTTTAAAAAAAAAAATAGGCCGAATAAAATGAAATAAGATTCATCAATAAAATTCCCTCTTTTTTATGTGTTAAAGTTATTGACCCAGTTCCAAAGTCCAAACCATTCCCTTCATAGTCTTCACTCCTTCGCTTCTCCTTCCCCTTGCAAAATGCTGCCGGCATTTTGCCAATGCCACTGCTTGCCGGTTGCTAACTTGCTATGAGGCCAGCATCGTCGCTGCATGCTACTGCCTACCGGTAATCGGCTTCTTCTTGGGCTCAACTTTTTGTTTCTATTTCTGTTTCTGTTTCGATTCTTTTCTTATTTTTTTTTTTCGTGAATACATTTATGAATTTGATGAAAATAACGAGAATTAAGAAGATTAGCACTTCAATTCTCAATTTTCACCCATTAGCATTTTCGGTAATTCTTGTTGTTTTCTTGTAATGGTTGTAAGGGTTTGATATTGTGAAGTTGGGGGAGAGTAGGATTGCCCGTGGGCTGGTCTAGTGAAAGGGCGTGGGCTTCGACCATGCCCATACATTTAAGTGCGTTTACATATATATTGAATAATTTTAATATTATTTAATTAAATATAGTAAACGATATCGTTCTTACCATCGCTGATTGTCAACGGTCAATAGTCAACATCCGCTCGGGTTAAACTGTCGTTCTGGTTCCGCCACTTATCGTGTGTAATAATTAGTTAATACAGATATCAAATAAATAGCGATGGAATTTATTGAATACTTCGTGTTGGGAAAGTCCTTTCGCAGGGAGCCTTCCATTCGCAGGGAACTGAACTTGGACGTAGCAGGGAACTGAACTTGGACGCCTTTACGTCCAAGTAATAATAAATCAAGATACAAACAAGGTACACCCAAACATAAAGAAAACTCAAAATGATTGTAACATTTTGCTTTGTCAGATTATCCTAATAATCAAACGAAACAGTAGAAAAGAAGAAGAAGAAGAAGAAAGTGTAACAAATCTTGATCAAATAAAAATGGCTCAAAATTTCTTCACGGAAATCAAAATTCCTCAGCAAAAAATCTTTAAAGGGCTTGTTTTTCCAAAAATATTATCTCCCAAGCCAAGAAATTCAGTAGAGTTTCCCAGTTTAACTGATGCTATTAAAGATCAGAAGCCATGGCTGGACTCTGTTCTGCATCAACACGGGGCTATTCTTTTCAGGGGTTTTTCTGTATCCATTGCTGCTGATTTCAACAACGTCGTTGAAGCGTTTGGGTACGAGGAACTGCCGTATGTGGGCGGTGTTGCTCCTAGGACTAACGTCGTTGGCCGGGTCTTCACCGCCAATGAGTCCCCGCCAGATCAGAAAATCCCTTTTCATCACGAGATGGCTCATGTCTGTTTGAGTTTGTTTTGCGTAATTTTGCTCTTGTAATTGTGATTTACATCTTAGAAATTACAATCCCGCGTGTGATTTGATGCTTTTTCTTCGTTCTGTATATGTCTATGCTTGTGGGCGAATTCCATAATCTTATAATTCTTGAATTCTTAGGTAGGATGTAGTTGATTCTTCACGATTAGTGAGTAAAATTTGAGAATTTGGCTGCATTTAATCAATATCTGGAAACTTACCTGCACTATTCATGAGATATCACAATTTTTTCCCAATTAAAGGCTCCTCCCGCTGTTTGTTCATCAATTGGTAGTGATTATAAATGGGACCATAACAAATATCTCTAACGTTCTATTTGATTGAATTTATTTCCCTTTGTTATTTGCTCTGTGAGTTTCATGGTGGACTCCTACATGCTAGCTATGAGTTGTTACATTGAAGGAATAGAGATTCAGTCATAAGTTTTTTGATTTTAGACCTGGGTTATAGGGACATATAGACTAATATTAATATGTTCCAAAGATGTTTACATATATTTCACGATATATGTTAGTTATATAATTCGTTTGTTTGAAGCCATCTATTATAGCCCCGCCGAATTCATTGGGAAATTAGTTGGTAAAATTTATGTATTGGTAACGACTCTGCAACAGGTTCCCGAGTATCCTTCCAAACTGTTTTTCTTTTGTGAAGTGGGGCCTGTAAATGGGGGAGAAACCCCTATTGTCCTAAGTCATGTCATATATGAGAGGATGAAAGAGAAGTACCCAGACTTTGTTCAAAACTTGGAAGAGCATGGATTAATATATACACGAGTACTGGGAGAAGAGGACGACCCTTCATCTCCAATTGGCCGTGGGTGGAAGTCGACATTCTTGACTAATGAGAAGAGTGTGGCTGAGGAACGGTTTGTACTCTTCACCTCTTTATCTTCTTCGAAATTGTTCCATTTTCGTGACTTGTACTTTTGCAGTGTTTAGCTTGGTTTTAGTAAAAGCATTTTCGATGGTAAAACATATTTGAATTTTCGTGTTACTTCAGCTAAAAGAAAACATGCACTAGACATTCTAATCTAGTTTTTTCCTTTTCTACATCACATTATCCTGTGCATAAAGAGTTTGTCTGTTCGCAAACTTTAGTTGCCAATTTGGAAAACTATAGGTGACTAAGGGCCTGTTTGGCTGGCTTTTGCTTCTACCTTTTGTAGAAGAGCTTCGTGAGAAAGCTTTATTGTGGCAGCTACTTCTAAAAGCTCTTCTAACAAGGCAAAGCACTTTCACTAGCAGATTTTGGCTCTCCAAAAGCCTTGCCAAACAGGCATTAAATTCTCAACATGTTTTACTCGGAAACGGTCAAATAATTGAAGATTAACTTGACACTTATCAGGGCTGCTAAGTTAAACATGAAGCTGGAATGGACAGAGGATGGAGTGAAAACCATTATGGGCCCTATCCCAGCTATCAAATTCGACAAAACGAGACAGCACAAGATTTGGTTCAACAGCATGGTTGCTGCTTATACAGGCTGGAAAGATGCACGAAATGATCCGGTCAAGGCAGTCACTTTTGGGGATGGAAAACCATTACCATCTCATATCATCTATGACTGTCTAAGAACCCTAGAAGATGAAAGTGTTGCCATACCGTGGCAGAAAGGTGATGTGTTATTGATCGATAATTTGGCTGTTCTTCACTCTCGAAGGCCATTCGCTTCTCCTAGACGCGTCTTGGCTTCACTTTGCAAGTAAAAGAAGTTCTCTAGCTATACTTTGCTGTATCTTTGTATCTAAATACAGATTTTAAGTGGCATATAGTATGGTGCGATATAGGCATATCCTATTTTAGTAGAAAACTTGTACTATGCAATAGTGATTTCAACTTACAAACTCGCTGGTTTCGAGTTTGAACCATCTAGTTATTTTAATGGGTTCTAATTTCTAAATTCTAGATCTATAACCCAACGGGTTCCAATTTTTTTTCCCGTTGAATGGGCCGGTCTGGTCGACCCCAAGTTTGATAACACTAGTATAGACTCAAGGAATGTAATTTCAAATGTGTTAGACAACAGGCAAAAATTATAAATCAAACTAGCAAGGAACACAAGACTCAGAATTTTCGGGACTGTATATATTTGATGTGCTTGTGAGAGGCATGTCGAGGACTTTCGATGTCCCCGCGAGAGGTATATGTGAAGACACGGTTTAAATAAATATGTATTTTACCACCCTAATCCCTTAAACTTTTAGATGATGTAATTAAAGAAAATTGATCAAACGATTTTGAGGTAAAATAGGAGTAAATTTAATATTCATAAATTCACCCAATTATTGTTTCGTTAATTGCTCGCTTATAATTTAAGTCGGTACTATCACAATAAAATAGGGTTTTGTGACATGTGCGAGATAAATTCGTGTTAAAGAAAAATAAAAGTCGAACTCCTTTCAAATTGGTCAGGGCCCTCTGGTTTATGACTGCTTTCTATGGTAACTAATAATTCTATTATCATTTGTGAATATAAATATGTTACATTTAAATTATGTTCAAATTGTTCACTTTCAAGTTTTCCTATCTTAGAATTGAACTCAAATGTTAATTGATCGCTAAACTCTAATATAATGTTGGGTTGACGTGAGATTACAACAAATAAAATAGTAAGTTCAAGTTTCTTCATCACCTATTATCGAAATTCTATATATTTGTCCGTCCAAAGTAATTTTGGCATGCTCATGATGGGCCCCAAGTTATTCATTCATGCTTGTTATGTCATATTCTAGAGTATTTCATTGTCTGTGAGTTGTTAGGGGTAGTTTGGGGAATAAAGGGAAAAATAGTAGTATAAATGTAATAGGAGAGGGAGCAAATAAGATATAAAAAATATTGTGTAATTGGCTGTGCCAAGTAGGAGAGATCTAAGCCTCTCGAAAGCTTAGAATTGTTCTGTTCATTTGATCTCTATTTCAATACAACAATCAATTGATACAACTGTTCTTTGTTTACAATAATTGCATCAAACTATCTATACTACATCAAATCCTAGTTCTACAACAACACTATCTCTTCTGTACAGTTGGTTTGCAGATCTCTAGTAGCAACCATTCATCTACAGATCTTCCAACAGCCATCAATTGAACAACATCAAGGGATCCTACCAAAGTGGTATCCGAGCATCGATATGAGGGCAATGGCAAGGGGTTATGGATTGGATTCGGTAGGTAGGTAGACTAGACATATCAATACTCTATGATGGTGATCCAGATTGGTGGCTAGGGAAAGAAAATAAAATTTTCTCAAGGAATCACTTGTCAGAGGGGAAAAAGTGGAAGCAACTACGGCATGTTGGTGCGATGAAGCTTGGGAGTGGTTTTTATGGATTGAAAGCCGTTGGCCGATTCGAACTTGGGATGAATTGAAGTGTTTGTTGCGGGATCAATTTTGTGTGAAGAAGGTCTCCATGGTGGAAGAAA
The DNA here is from genome assembly GCA_019097785.1 of Fraxinus excelsior. NCBI lineage: Eukaryota > Viridiplantae > Streptophyta > Magnoliopsida > Lamiales > Oleaceae > Fraxinus > Fraxinus excelsior. The sequence continues at coordinate 30,489,286 of CM032628.1, read as the reverse complement.
TTCCAGTGCGTAAGTTGGAGACGATAATGGAGGGACATCGCTAGAGGTACAGGACGAACTGAAATCTGATATTAAGAAGGCGATGTCTGAAACAATGGAGAAGTTCGATTCCGTGATAGCAAAAATGTGACATGATGTGGAAGAAGTTGCTGGGAAATTGCGGGTGCAGGAGAAGAGCAATGAAGAGAAATCCTTTGGGTGGACTGATTGAGGAGAAAAGGTGTCCAGAACCATCGCCAGAGGTGGAGAAGGGATTGAAGCATGCCGTAGATGGTGTCTTTGTGAATGTGCTGAATCACGAGATGAAAAAAGGGGAAGCAAACTATGTCAATGGGCTAGCAGACATGGCTAAATTTTGTGAGAACAAACAAGTGGGCTTGGTTTTGGAGTTGGCCCAAAGAATGGATGATAAACTTCCCATGACCCAGACTCAGTTAACTATATCGGGCCCATTAATAGGTAAACCTATATTAACACCAACCCAAGCCAATACTACTCTTCCCTTCCAATCACCAGGCAACCCTTTTACATCCCCAAATTCCTTTCCCAAAATCAGAGCACCTGCCGGAATCAAGCCTTCCATCAATGGAAAAGAACATGGGTCTCCATCATCGTCGGAGGAGGAGCAACGTCAATTTGCCGAACTTCTATTGCAGTAGAAGGTTGGAGTTAGAGATGACTCAAAACAAACGTGGGAGGGGGGTTAACGCAGCTGGAGGTTGTGGGAATGATCCAGTGTGGGATTGAACACAAAATTAATTCAAATAGCCCTGTCTCGCAACTCCGAAATTTTGTGCACATATGCAATCAGTTATGGAATTTTTATGAATAACATTTTGATGATAGGCGAACGATTGGCTACACTAACTAACAAATACAACGAGATCACTACAAACATGGTTCAGTTATATGGAATCTCGAATTTTGAAGTTGAACCAAACTCCCACCTTGAGGACAAGGTGGATTTCGAGGCGACGGGTAATGATAGGCCCCAAGTTATTCATTCATGCTTGTTATGTCATATTCTAGAGTATTCCAATGTCAGTTAGGGGTAGTTTGGGGAATAAAGGGAAAAATAGTAGTATAAATATAATAGGGGAGGGAGCAAATAGGATATAAAAAATATTGTGTAATTGGCTGAGCCAAATAGGAGAGATCTAAGCCTCTAGAAAGCTTAGAATTGTTCTGTTCATTTGATCTCCATTTCAATACAACAATCAATTGATATAATTGTTCTTTGTATACAATAATTGCATCAAACTATCTATAGTACATCAAATCCTAGTTCTACAGCAACACTATCTCTTTTGTACAGCTGGTTTGCAGATCTCCAGTAGCAGCCATTCTACAAATCTCCAAGCAGCCATCAATTGAACAACAACAGCAAGGGATCCTATCATCTCATGAGAGGCATATTAATGACATATTTTACATTAATGAACTTATTACCATATATTAGTTCAAGCGCAAAATTAAGATGCCAAGTTGATGGGTAGTGTTGCCAAACATACTCTGTGGCAATGGTGAGCCAACTTATGGCTTTAATGCTCAGCACAAGTTGTAATACAAGTGCAACTCAATGCTCGCAATTTCTATTAGGACTAGTGTAGGCACGTGCTGTATTTTAATTGGGTATTTAATAGTGTTGAGTGATTTGGAGGTATTTTGTTTACTTTGTTTGTATAATTGTATGAATGAAGTAATATAATTGTGAGATTTTGTAGTAAAGTATCTTTATTTTTTTTCTTTTTCTTTCACATTTCTTTTCTTTTTCCTTCTTTAGTTTCTTTGGTTATTGTAGTGTATATATACACATATATACATGAGGATCAAATATAGTAGAATGGTTATAATTTGAATATTACAATTGTAACCAGATGAAACATGTGGAAGAAGCAACTGGTAAGAAAACTCATAGAAAGCAAAAAAATAAAGCATAATTCACAGACTTGGAAACTAAATGTAATAATGAGAAGCGCAAATTGTTAAATAAAGATGGATTAAAACCAACATATACACTTAACTACAGAAAGCAGTTCACATTGGGAAAATTTTTGATATCCAAGGGTATCGCCATGAAAATTCAAGAAGATTTTAAATTTCAACAGCTCAATTTTCTCTCTATAAATTTGTTAAATGAGTGAATTGTATTTGTCCATACATATTTCAAACAAGATTAAGTAGATTTCCAATAGTCGCAAGAGAGAAAAAAGAACTAAAATTCACAAGCATCCCAAATAAGTTCATTTTTATTTCTGATGGTTTACATAAGTCTTCCAGGTTATCATTAATCAAAACCTTACAACTGAATAATAAATTTATTGAAACGTCACTCAGAAGTATACTGAAGCAGAAAGACTAAAATAAACATCTTGTTCATTAAATAATTGGTATTTGAAGTTGGTTCCGTGTCTATTATTTTTGGAGGTTGACTTCGTTGGCATATCTATTCAGGGGGTCATCATTCTTAAGATCGTGGGAAAGTTGACAACACAGTAGCATCTACACTAGATAGCATATTTGTATTCTAAATGTTGGCTTCCATTCTTACTATCTCTCTCTTTGTTTTTGTTTAAAAACAAATAAATAGCTAATAACTTTTTCGTTTAAATTTGTGCCTATGTCATTATTAATTATAAGAGTGAAAGAAGGTTCTCCACTAATTTTATCACATGTTTCTCTTACTGGTGTCTTACTTTCTAAATGGGATTCATGAATATATATATTCCAACAATGATTTGGTATGGTAGAATTGAATGAGACTAAGGAAGAAAAGTCTACACAAGCAATTATCATTTTAGGCCAGTAAGACTCTAATGTGAATATGAATGATAGAATAAAACCAAAACGTGAAATATTTTAGAGTTTAATGTAGCAGTAAACATAAACATTCCCTTTCTTTATGTAAACCCAACTAAACATAGACAAATAAAAAGAATCACACACGTTCAACTTAACTGTTATATATAGAAATAGAAAGCAAAAGGATAAAGAAGTGGTTTACTTTCAGAATTTCTACAACCAGCTGTGCATTACAGTTCAACTCTTGCTTATTAGATGACGTATCATTATTTGTATTATCAATTAGTTGTTCACTTGACACAGTAGCTTGATGTGTTCCTTTATCAACCTTCTCGAAAAGAATAGTAATGTGAGCTTAATTGCTAAATTGCAATGTGACCTGGAAAAGACAGTGAAGCTCAAAGAATAAGGTTACCGTTTCGGTGAGGAATGCGTGATCAGAAATAAGATCCTCACTTTCAGTCATCTTTGAAAGATCATTAGAGAGATACTGTGAGATGTCATAATTGGGATGAAAGAATGTAGGGTACTTAAGAGCGTCGAAAGTAGATGTATTGGCTGCACCAGGATTTGAGAGATGGTTAGTTTCAACGGATCCTCCATTGCTATATTGAACATTATCAGAAGCATCCAATAAAGGTTCATCACGTAAGCAATCCAAATCCTCTAAATTTGTACGCTCGCTCGACCATGTATTCATGCCTGATTTATTTTACAAGTGTATCATATGAAGCTCGCAAATCATAAAGATTTCAATCATCATCTTTTCAGGCTCATTTTCATGTTCACCCATATCAACCATACGGTGTTGGGCTCCACTACTGGACTCGGCTATTTTGTCTTCATAGCTAGAATTGTCTGCAAAGTAGGTTTCAATGCAAGGGGAGAAATGTTTGACGGAATGTCGGCTCCAATATTGACAGAATCAAGAATGACTAAAAATATGACAAGTATAGAAAATCATAATAAAAATAAATGATCGAGGTATATGACGTAAATTGAAGAGTGGTGCCCCTTGAGAGGGTTGGGGGCAACGCCCCCGACGGAGAATTTTAATTTTTATGTATGTATGTAATTGAATATTTTCTAATATATTTGAATTAAATTATTAATAAATGAAATTGTATTATAGTTGTGTAAAATGTAAATAAGTAGAATTTTTGACAAAATAAAAAAAGGTGCGGGTGCGGAGACACGAAATAAATTTTTGTTGCCCCCGACGGAGAATTTTAATTTTTATGTATGTATGTAATTGAATATTTTCTAATATATTTGAATTAAATTATTAATAAATGAAATTGTATTATAGTTGTGTAAAATGTAAATAAGTATAATTTTTGACAAAATAAAAAAAGGTGCGGGTGCGGAGACACGAAATAAATTTTGAGTTTATTATATGTATATATGGAATAAAGCAAATTTTTTTTTTTAAAAAAACCACTTGCTCCGCAATGTGCGGAGCTCATGCTGGTGTCCGGACCTAGTGTCTGCACACCAGGCGTTGGTGTCCGCAAACCACGCCTAGTGTGCGGACACCACACTCCACATATTGCGGAGCATGAGCTCCGCATTATGCAGAGTTTTTTTTATGCGGAGCTCATGCTGGTGTCCACATTGCGCCTGGTGTGCGGACACTACGCTCCGTACATTGCAGAGCAAGTTTTTTATTTTATTTTATTTTTTAAATTTTTTTAGTGTCTTCTTCTTCTTATGTGAATCACTTTGCCATTCAAACAAATAAATAACATGAAATATTAAAAAAAATATAAGTAATTAGCAATTTTCCTAATAATATTAAATTGATCTTTTTTGAATAAAATCGGATCCAGCAGATCAAAGCTGCATAAAAATCATTCGTTATCTATTACACGAATTAAAACAAATAAAAATTATATCGAAAACCAAATTAAACGTATGAAAACCAGTAGAACAAAGATTTCCAGGGAATTCCCATTAAAGGATTGGGTCAAAAAATTTATACTCGGCTTGTCCTTGTTCTCAGTGTAATTGCTCGGTTCTTTCAATTTATGTAGCCTCAAATCCTCAATCATACCTCCAAAAACGAAGAGAAAGTCGAATAATTGTTTTGTTGTTTGAAATCAAAATATATAATGAGAAAGAAGAAACTGTGTTATTGCAATTGTATTTACTGCATTTGCATGTATAGTAGTTAAGTCGGTTTGTAGATATATAATGAAGTCGGTTGTAATAGATGTGTTAGGATTGAAACGGCATCGTGTTGGTTGACGATGACATGGCAAACTGGCTCTTTTAGATATGTTAGGATTAAATGCCATTAAACTTTCACCAAGTTTCTACTTGCTCACCCAATTTTAAAAGGTTATTCAACACTCCCATATCTTTCAATTAATTACTCATCGAAAACTGTTCGAATTATTAACAAAAAATCTCAGATGACAAATCAGAATTCAATGTGATAATTTGACTGCTTGAAATCTATCTAAACCAGCGAAATCGTGCGAAAGCAAAACGTGATTTTTCCTTCATTTTACAACACGCATCTTTGTAAAATGAACCGAAATGTTGCATTTTCTTGGGTTCGGTTTTATTGACTTGGACTGATTTCCAACTGTCAATTTGCCATTCTGTTACATCCAAAACTATTATGCAGAGAAAGCTGTGAAAGAGTACAGAATGTAGAAATGAACAACAAAAAGGATGTATAAATTCCCATTGAATCACGATGGTTAACCATTCTTGATGCTAGCTATACACACCACTATAAATATAAAAAGTAAGCACAGAAAGAAATGGTAAAATCGAAAGCTCTCGATATGGTTCAACCAAGAAAATGGAAATCGGGAATCTATAAGCAACTCTAAACGAGACCTTAGTCACCTATCTTCCTTGAACTAGGCCACTGAAGACTTGGCTGTTCCCAGCAAGAGTTGCTTCCCACTCGATGGACGATAATAGGATCTGTGAAAGTGATATCACCACTTGCTTCATATCTGGTCGTAAAATGGGATCGTCATCTACACATTGCTTCGCCAACATAGCCATCTATATATGCAACAAAACAAATCAATCCGAAGAACATCAGACTGATCCAATAAAATCTAGAATGTGATGTGTGTTTTACCTTGTAAAGACAGTCGTGGGGATACAAATCCATCAAATTAGGATCAATGTGATCATTCAAGCTTGACATACTCATAGAGTCTGGCGAGTTCCTCAGAGCAGCCACCATCTGAAACTTAGCCAGCATTAGAAGAATGCTAACTCTTTTTCGGACAAGAAACGTGACAAGGATGCTGAAAAGTGAAAACTAATCTCTATTGCATAACTCGAAGCATTCTTGGTCTCTTCCTTCAAAGATCCTATTGTTTCTCTCTATCCAGTTCGTCCAAAATATAGCCAAAACTACCGTGAAAAAGTAAAAAATACTTGTTCGCGACATCGAATGATTAGCATATTACTTCTATTCTATTAGCTATATTTATCCATACACTGCTTCTACTTGAAGCCAAACACTAAACCCGCAGAGCTTCCATTGGATCAATCTGAATGGTAAAGTTACGTGGCTACTTTCTGAACGAGCATATTCATCAATTTAGTTTGTGTCACTCTATCAAATGGGATTATACTTTTTCAATGGGATGATAGTACTTACAATGGATGCCAATGAACGTCGTTCAGTACTTTTTATCATGGCCTCCTTTCCAGATATTATTTCGAAGAGCACAACACCAAATGCATACACATCACTCTTATTTGTAGCCAGGCCATCCCTCAAGTATCTAAAGAAACCAGAAAGTGAAAGCAATAAGAAAAAAGCCAAAACAAACTGGCTTGAACCAAATCATTAATATTTTTACTTACTCTGGAGCTAGATATCCATACGTTCCAACAACTCTTGTAACTGAAGCTTCTCCATCGTTGGATCTTGAGACTAGTTTTGTCAAACCAAAATCTGAAATCTACGGAAGTCAAATAATCAGATGCAGTAATTGAACAAGAATGCCACATTTTGTAGGAAGGATTGATATAACTATATAGTATTAACGAAGAGAATGGAGCCAAAATCTTATTCGTTATACTGTCCAGCTTGATATACCAAACATGCAAAAAGAGCGTAAATATGAAAAAAACCTTTGCTCTAAAACTGGCATCAAGTAAAATATTGCTTGATTTGATATCGCGATGCACGTAATGGGGTTTGGTGTGCTCGTGTATGTACTCCAGCCCTTTAGCAGCATCAAGTGCTATCTGAACCCTCATGATCCAAGAGAGTGATGTATGACCTATTTAAACACTTAAGAATTAGTACCACACAATCTGACCAAAACCTGAGTACCTAAACCTAGAACCTTTTATATTTACCTAAAAGAGATATAAATCAAGAATTGTCAACAGAATTGGGGAAAATATCTCAAAGAATTTGAGACAATAAAGATCAAGCAGTTAACTATCTTCTAGCGAGGCATATAAGTGGATCTCACCTTTGTTTTGAGGATCGTGCAAATGATTTCTAAGCGAATCCTTTTGAGCATACTCGTATATAAGAAAGAGTTCATCATCACTGGCAGCATATCCAATCAGTTCTACCTTTGACAAAATTAAACCATATAAAGTCAATATTCAATTTAAATGAAATTCGCCACCATAGTTAAAAACATAGGAATTAGAGTGAATGTGAACTGCTGATTAGTATTACCAAATTCGTGTGATGAACTTTGCACAGAACTTTCATCTCTGCAATAAATTCTTTAGTTTTTGTAGCCTTCATTCTTTTGATCACAACTTCCTGAAATTTTACACTGTTCAGAATAACATTTTAGGCTCACAACAAATCCGTAGAAACAAACTCAAGAGTTATAAACCTGGTCACGGAGCAGGCCATAATACACTGAACCATACGTTCCATTGCCCAAAAGATTTGAATCGGAAAACTCATCTGTTGAAGAAAGAACTTCCTCATATGTGAAAACCACAGGTTTCTCTACATCAAAGACATCAGTCCCTATAACTGCAGCAAACAAGAGAAACAAGTTAAAATCAACATACAAAAATCCCACGTCAGCAACTTAAAATGATGTTAATCTTCACTTGATACAGAATGTAAAATGAAAGGCTCGTAAAATTGAAGTTTGAACCTGAAGGAATGTTCATCTGACGGTTGCTAGATTCTCTATTTTGCTGCTTCAATTCCCCGGACTTGCAACAAATGTACCTTCCTGAAGCACAGCAGAAACTAGTGTTTCGTAGAATACGAAACTTGGGAAAATCTTTCTCATCAGATTCTTTTATTTGGCTTCCCTGGGGTCCACCAAAACAGCCCGATGATCTCAAAATAAAAACAAGTACAACTATGATGACCAGAGTCAGACCAATAACCAAACTTCCAATGATCCACCAATAATGTACCCGAGGCTTGTGATTTACTGAAAAGACAAGAAATATATATTACAACGCAACATTTTAAATCATTTCTTCCGTTGATTAAATAGAGATTAAAAAAAGAGTTAGCATGACATTATGGCGAATTTAGTCCTCTAAACAAATCGTATCCACTAGGCAAAGCAATTGCTATGAATCTAAAGGAATGTCCATGTATAAAAGTTACATACCAACAAAATTATCAATGGACGGAGTTGGAACAGGAGCTGGAGAGGTATCGTTCTTTAAGGGATAAGGCTCACCAGGAACTGAAACATAATAGATAAACAAAAATTAAAAATATATCAAAGCCTTGTTCAAATCTTAAGTCACATAGATAGATTACATTGCAGAGTGCGGAGTAAAATTGAAGGCTTTTACTATAATGATACCCAATTTTAAAATCTAGGCAATTACTGAATTTCCCAATTTGGCTATCAAAGTCCCTCTTCTTACAAGCTTAAACAGAAGTAAAAATTGCGTATAGAATCTCCCTTACTTTACAAAGAATTTTGATATCATGCACTCTCAAGTGGTCGGTTCCAAATAACATATCATCAATTACACCATTGCTCAGGACCATAGCATGTGCATTGCCAAACTACTGTATATAGACCTGTATTATATTTGTAGCAGAGGCGATTCTTTCTATTTTATTGGGAACCGATAGGACTCAATTCGAGCTACAAAATTCTATTTTACTTCTCACAAAATTGTATTGTTCGATTTCAAAAGAGAAAATGTCACACTTGCTCCAATTGATCATTTCCATCCTTGCCAACAATTAAACAACATAAACTACTTAGCCAAACTCTAAACCCGAAAGGCAATCCCACTATCAATATCTCAAACACAATCAACGAACAAAAGGCAAACTCAGTACCAAAAATCATCATAGAGAAAAATCCAATATCAAATGATAAAGCCCATAATCCTATAATAAGCAAAAGATCATCGAAACTAAAAATAAAAACAAAAATTGAACTCCCAAATCATACCTGAATTCAATGGTATATAGTAGAGTGCCCCAATAGTGACATTATCAGGATTAGCAATCCCATTAACAGTCACAATACTATCCATACTAACCCCAAATCTACTGGCTAAGGACTCTATACTATCCCCATCTCTCATCACATAACTCATCAAATAATTCCACAGTCCACTTGAACACCCACACATAAGCTTCAAAGACACCACAGCACCATTTCTTGCCTCCCGCGTGACATTCGACGAAAAATAGGCCAGCCCATCATAAGCCCTCATCACCATATCATACACAGAACCATTGTTTTCTCTTACAGTAAAAGTAGTACTGGTTAAGTACTTGTTCAAATCGGAAGAACAAGTACAATTCTTTTTAATGAAAATATAGTTCCTCCCATTGCCTTCAATTTTTATGTCCCGTGGCAATACATCAAACATGCTTTGGATCACTGCTAGAGTCTGCTCTGCCGTTGGCTTGAAAGCTATAAAAGAAGTGCATAGCCTTGTGGTGTCTGTACAGTTGAGTGGAGTAGTAGGATTTGCTGCTGATGAAGAGAAAATGAGTAAAAATACTGAGAAAATGATCAAGATTTGTTCTCCAATATGATCCATTGTTTCAAAACAAAATCTTGATTAAGAAAGATTGAATCTTGATGAAATATTTACATGAAAATTAGAGAGTTATTTTGATGAGAATGGGGGAGTGGACAGAGAACATAGAATTTCTTGAATTTGGGATTTGTTTTTTCTGCTAAGAAAAGGAAACAGAGTGAATACTGGCAACTGTCTGGTGGTAACTGCAAAAGACAGGACAGTCAAAAAAAGAGAGGAGAGACTCACTTCTTTTTGTTTTTTCAATTATTTGTTATCTACAAGTCACCTTGAGATTGTTCAACTTTAAACCAAACTCTTTTACTTTTATCAATTAAGAGTCTGTTTGATGGAGCTAAAAAGTCGATTAAAATTGAAAATATGATCGTTATAGGGTTTCACTCATCTAATAAAAATCAATAATAACGCTCATATTTTCAATTTTAATCGACTTTTTAGTTCCACCAAACAGACTCTAATTCATCCACTCCAATTATATAAACTTGTTTTGTTTTTCACAAAGAATAAGAAAATTTCTTTAATGTCATTGAAAAATTAATTTTCGCCAAAATATTTTCTAATTAACCATATTTAATTTTCAATATATAAAATTAAATTATTGTTGGAATTAATAAAAAAATTTGAAGAAGAAGAGGAAATGAGAGTTGTTTCATGTTTCCAAGAAGTGAGAAATGTGTATATTTAGATGATTTTAAGAAGTTGACACATTAAGCGGAGAAAATTTAATAAATGTATATTGGTAAATGAACACAATAAAATATTCTACATTAGAAAATATGTCTATATATTTGGGACAAGAGAAAAAGGAAACTCGACCTATATAATTGAGACGGAGGAAGTAACTGCCTTTCCACTTTTCTACTAATAAAAAAAATATTTGACTTAATACATCATCATTAATATTCTTCTAAATTTCTTCATTTTAAAGAATAAATTATTAGATGGGTTAAAAAATAAAATAAGATGATTAATTTTGTGGGTTGGCAATTTTGCAATGAATGCTGGCTGAATTGGGAAAAGGGAAGCGCAATTTGCAAGAAAAGGGAAGAGAACAGTTGGGACTGGGCCCTACACTGTTGGCGACTCTCTCTCTCTTAAAAAACTTGTCGATCAATCATGCTACGCAGTTCTTTCTTGACCGATAGGTTGACATAATGACACATAATATTATATCATTAGACTGTTTTAAACAAAATCATTATTTCCATCCAATCATTTTCATCCACCCACACGTCCATCCGTCGAGAGGTGTAAATCATATGAAAAAGTAGCAAAATTCTAAAATGGAAGTCCCGGCTCGGATTGACATTGTTTGTTAAAGCGTTGACTGAATTGTCAAACAAATGTAAGCAAACCAGAAGATGACACGCAAGTTGACCTAGGATACCCTGCCGTTCGGACCACGTTAAGAATATATAAAGACCTATAGTCATTGGACTTGGCTTTTGACTCCGACGATGCCCCTCGTTGGCCCTATTTAAAATTTTTGAAATAGTGATTGACGAGAGAATGTATAATAGAAAAGTAATGAAATCTTTTAGGTTTGTGTGTAATATTATTTTATTTGATAAATGCGTTGTTAAAATGAAGAGAGAAAAAATTAGGATCCGTTTGATAGGTAGGAAAAAAGGTGGAAAAGGAAAATGTTTTCTAACTTTTGTCAATTAAGGGTGTTTGATAGCGTTTCTTTTCCTTTTCCTGACAAAATGTTTTCCACATTTTTCTAGGTACAATCATTTGATGCACAAAAGCTTGATTTTGTTTTCCCACTTTTTTTTTTAATTTATAGCAATGACAATCAATTCTATCAACTATTGTAAAAAAAAATTTCATTTTTGTTGACAATTTCTATGTAAAACAAAATCAAACGAATATGATAATTTTTTCTAATTGTTTAAATTTTTTTTTTTTTACTTTTTGATAATTAGAACAAATTCTAGACGTATTGGTAGAAAAATTATCAATTTAATGGACAATGTTTATAAAAAACGAAACCAAACGAATACCAAATTTTCAACATTTTCCAGGTAGAAAATTATATCAATCAAATATAATTAATTACAATTCCTAGCAAAACAAATTCTAGGCAATTCAATTCCCAGTAAAACATTTTCTTTTTATCCATTTTTCACCTTTGCAATTAAACGGAATGTAAAGTAATGAAAAAAAATGGGAGTCAAACGGGGCGAAAGATGCATGCACTAGGATCGAGATGCAGAGAATAAAATCTCATTTTAACAGACAAAATTTCACTACTTATTTTTGGGTTTGATAGGTAGGTCCGCACGTGGACTGGAGACAGCTATCAAAATTGACTGTCCAGCCAGCAAGGCGACTACGTAAAGCTAAAGCAATTGTACAAATTTAGCTGTTTGTTGAAGGTTAAAGCCCCCGACAACTTTAAGCTAAGGCAATTGTACAATATCGATTAAAATTTTAATTTTAATTTAAAAGTATGTTTGAGTCACGTTATTTTAAAAAAAATGTATTTTAGAATAATAGATTGATAAAAAATATGTGGTTAAAAATAAGTAAAAGAATGAGTGAAAATTTTAATGTCTACCAAATAGAGGCTAAGTTAGAGTCAACAATTAATTTTAATCATATATTTTATAGGTTCCACAACTTTTCAATCATACTTTTTATCAACTTCTATTAAAATTTACTAAAAATCTGATTTTAATTCTCACCAAAAACGGGCTAAAATTTTAGTAAATTTTGATAAAAGTTGATAATTCAACCACATATTTTGATAAAAGTTAATAAAATATGTTGTTGAAAAGTTGTGGAATTCATGATATATGTGCTTAAAACTAATTATTGATTTTGATTTCAATTAAATCTGAATTTTAATCCATACCAAATGAGGGCTTACGTTATGCAATTTTTCCAACTCCGTTGCACGCTCAACTAGATAATCGCATGCACAAATTGTTTAAAGTACCACTTATTTTTATCTATGGGTGTATTTGAGCCACGTTATTTTAGAAGAATGTATTTTGAAATAGTAGATTGATGGAGAATGTGTGATTGAAAAAGAAGGAAAAATTATTGATGTGATGAAAAATATTATTTTATTGAAAAATGTATGGTTGAGAATGAGTAGAAGAATGAAAATGAAAATTTTAATATGTACCAAAAAGGGCTATAACTCATTTTATTTATAATTAAAAAATTACTATATGAATAATATTATCCATTTAGATTGTTGATGGTTAGCCGTCAGTCTAACTCGATCAAACAGAAGGTTTCGACTTGTGATGATCAACTAATCTAGGGTCAAGTTGTACTTGATCGAGCTATGTGTTGGTCATGAATTGAATTATAATCACAAATGAACAATGAGGTCGTCCTTGAAATAATATTGTCATATATTGTATTTTGTTGACCGTTACAAGAATGCTAGAACCATTCTTGTTTTACTATATTAACGACTCACTATCTCTATCTTGATAAATCTAATAAGTTGGAATTATTAAGAATCTTAGATAATAATAAATCACATCATTTTTTTTCACTACTTTGAATAGAGCTAAATTTAATTCTCATCAAAACTTAGGATTTCGTCTTAGAAGGTATTAAGATGTGAAAATGGTTGCGAATTTGCTTTCCGTGTCTACCTTGTCGGGCGCGGTGGTCCAACTACTCCGATCGGCGTTGCTACCTGCAAAAAGAGGTCGGGGCTTTCTACCCCGTTGTAACTCCGGCGTGAGAATTAGCCAACAGTTTAGAGAGATGTGAAAGTGGAATATGTAAGTTCGAAAGCTCAGGATTTCAAGAAGAAAAACGTATCTCACCTTAGATGTATTTATAGACACCTGTAGCTATGCGTGCGTTTGGCGGTTGCTGGTGCTACGTGTCCCACGTAAGCCTTCCCACTTCCCCCACGTTCTTGTAGAATGACCCCCACTTCTCAAGTGGGGGATTGTTTCCATGTTTACCGTTGGGCGGTTCCTGTATAGCACATTGTCATTTATATGATTGAGTGTGGCGTTGGACCCATAGATGTAGACGGCATGTGTGGACGTGGAGGGTTTCATGGGGGTCGATGGCCTCATGGTGGTAGTCGCCTTATGTTAGTAGGCGGGCTAGGTATAGGTAGAAGACTTCATGCAGGTCGATAGCCTTGTCGGGGTGAGGGTTTCGTGACGGTAGACGTGTAGCATATTTCTGAGGGTGCTGACGTCGTTTGTCCAAGTGGTCAATTATCAATGTCATATTATATCAAGATGGATAGTCCAACCACTTATATGTTGTTTATGGTTTCTTTCTCCGATGTGGAAGTTTAAGACTACCTTAACTAGATCACTAAATTTGAATTTAGTTTCAATTGAAAACATTGAACCTTAATTTAGTTTCAAAATTCTTCACTTTGTCGCATGTATCTCCGAAAATTGATGAAAAAGACACTCATTTTAACCTTTTGACCTAAAAGGTATTGTTACAACCCTAACTTTACCATTTTCTTCTATAGGGTGTCACACGGTGATAATGTAGAAAATCAAATACAATGTAGCTACCAACTAAGTAATTTCTTCCAGTTTGGAGGCTGATTAGTTACAGAATATGACGAAGGAGTGAAATTCGAAACTGATTTCAAGTTCAATGACCTAATTAGACTAAAACTAAAGTTAAATGACCAAATTGATAGTTCCCAAATGAAATTTATTCGTGATATTAATCTAACATACTCCACGAGACGGTGACTGATTTGAATTTACACAAATCTTGATATCTGAAGTATTTTATACGGCGATGGATGAAATTTATAGCATCAACTTGAACTGGTTGATAAAGATGGCATATAAGAAAATAAAAACGACAGCAAATAATTACAAAGACATCATGAACACTATTCAGGACAAGACATTTACATGTGGAATTAGGTTTGTATTATGTAAGATTAATTATTAACTAAATAAGGAATCCTATTCTCTTTGTTAATTATAATCCAGACTGGATTTATCGTACTGAATATACTAAAGGCAGAATAATGTTATTTGTGCTTGTCTGACGCCCCACTTGGCCTTTAATTAATAAGGATTACATGTCCATTAAATGCTAATTAATTTTGTGACATTAATGGAGATTTGGTGTTTGGTGGAGATTAAAATTAGATTTTTAGTAAATTATAATAGAAATTTTTGAAATGTGTGATTAAAAAGTTGTGGGACCCATGAAAGATGTGGTTAATATTGATTGTTTGACTTTGATTTAGATTAAAATCTGATTTTAATTCGAAACAAATAGGGATGGATGATGGATCCTTTCGAGTTGTATAATTCGTGAGGAAAAATGCTAGATGTACATCAAAAAGTGTACATCAAGGTCTACATCCCCTCACATGGAGTGGCCCACTCGAATATTTTATTTGAGTGGGCCCCCTACCCATGTGAGGAGGGTGTACACCGTGATATATACCCCGATGTACCGCTAGCATGACTCGTTCGTGAATTACACAAATTACACGTGCAAATAATCGAGGTTCATCAAATATTGCGCAAATAGTCGTTGAAATCTCTCGTATGTATAGTCCTCACAAAGTCAATTTTATGAAACTGTATTTTGTTTTTCGGTTTGGACTGATAACTAAAAATTTGAAATGAAATATTTTCACAAGTGTCAGGTGAAAGTTTGATGAAAAATTTGACAATTTATGTTATTGAAGGACAATCGTAGTAAAACACGGGTAAGAACTAAAAGGAGACTAAAATTAAATTTTAGATGCTTGAAACAAATCAAAGAAAAAAATGATTGGGTTATTATCAGTTGGTTTAACTAAACTTGTGTCAATCACAATTCACAAGCCATTAACACATAAAATAATAAATTACACAAGAGAGTGTTACAAAATTCACGAAATCTTCAGTTTAGTGCCATTTAAGTCAATTGCTTGGATTGGCAGTCTTCCAGGCTAATGTCTCTAGCCTTGTTTTACATATCTTTATCGTGGGCCAATTAAGAGGAAATTACACCAAACCAGCTATTTAGTTTTAACTTTTTAAAAATCAGATTTTTACTTTATTTAATCAAAAATCAGGTTTTAATTTCACAATTAATATTAATAATAATATTTTAAATTAAATTAATCTATATACCCACCCCACTATCTACCCCCACCAACTTTATTTTATATATAACATCCTATCAAACCCTAATCAAAACACTCCCATTCCCACTCTCACCCCCGCCGCCGCCACCGCCGGCCGCCGCAACCATTTCTCCCTCCTCTCCTCTCCTCCCTTCCCCCTCCCCCCTTTCTCGCTCCCCCCCGGATCTGCTGCGCGACGCAGCAGCGTGTCGCGCAGCGTGGCGACACGCTGCTGCGTCACAGCAGCGGCAACGCCGCTGTGTCGCACAGCAGTGATTCGCTGCCGCCTGTGCTGTGCGACACAGCACAGGCAGCAGCGCCCGCTGTGTGGCACAGCACAGGCAGCAGCGTCGACGCTGCTGCCTGTAATTTTTTTATTTTTTTTTAATTTTTGAGTGGTAGAATGGATGTGCTGTGGGTGGATGATATCTGTGTGTTTGGAGGCGGATTTGTGTGTGGGTGGTGGATCTGTGAATGTTGTGGCGGATCTGTGAACGGTGGTATGTTTTGGGCGGCGGTGGTGGATCTGTTGGTGGTGGTTTTTTTTTTTTTTGTCTGTGACCTAACTTTTTTTTGTGTCTGTGACTTAGATATTGATCGTGATAACTTTTTTTTTTTGGTCTGTGACCGAGCTATTAAAATGTGGTGGTTTTCTTTTTTTTTGTTTGTGACCATACTATTGAACACGTGGTGGGTTTTTTGGTGTCTGTGACCTAGTTATTGAATTGTTGTGGGTTTTTTGATGTATGTGACCTTGTTATTGAACTATGGCGGTCTGTGACCTAACTATTAAACCGTTGTGGGTTTCTTTTCGTGTCTGTGACCTAACTATTGAACTGTGACTTTAAAATTGATAATTTGTAATTGAAAAGGAATCTGTGACCTACATATTTGAAAATACTTGACTGATTAAAAAGCTGTGACCTATAAATTTTTTCATCTGTGACTTCAAAATAATCTGTGACCGAATAATTTGATAAGTTGTGACCGAAATTAAATTTTTAACTACTTAATAAGATATCTGTGACCTTGCAATCGGAGCAACGGTCACCGGAAAATAGTCGCCGGAAAATAATCGTCGGAATTAACCGTCGCCGGAGTAGTCGCCGGAGTAGTGGTGGAGGACGGTCGCCGGAGGGGTGGGGTGGGTTAATCATATTATATTAAAGTTAAATATTTAATTTAATAGATTAATTGTAAAATATAATTAATTAATTAATGAAAAAACCTGATTTTTGCAAATTTAAACATTGGGGTCTGATTTTTTATTTCGTGAAAGTAAATGCCTGACCCATGCATTTTTCCCGCCAATTAACCCACATCGGATATCAAAGCTTTGTTGGCCCGGGAAGGTAAGCCATAAGGGGCCGATTTATTCGAAGGAGATCTTGAATTATGGTCTCATATAAAACATTGTGAACATGTTTGACATCTTACTATCTTAGGTTAGATTGATTCATATTCTTAGAAAGTATCCTTCTCAATTAATTGGATACTTTATGTTTTGACGTCATTTGATCCCTCGATCGAGTCCTAACTAGAAATATCTTAAGAGAAGACAAGAAATCATTTGAATTTTTGAGGCAAAACATGTTTGACCTCACTCTTTGTAGGGGGTGACGCGACCAACAAATCTGAACTCCTCTAGTGTTCATGCAAACTTTAGTCTTCCACACTTAGATAAATCGTTAGAGCATACGGCCAAACTCCGACGATGGGGGAGGTGGCTGCAGGTACTCTGACGATCAAGTCGATATGAAGGAATACATAATTGGGTATGGGACATCCGATTTATCAAAGTAAAAGGGGTTCGGAACTGGGTATACTGTAGAGAACAAAATACGAGTGTAAAGTAGTAGTATAATGAGAGAATATGAACTTGCATTACCCTTGAATGGAGCTATGTGTGAACTTTTGTAGTAGGGGATGAAAAAGGTGAGCCGTTGGATGAAGAAACGTGTGGCTTCATCCACACGGTTGGACTTTCTTTGTCGTAAGTATCAATCAATCATTCCTAGACTAGGATGCAATGAGTGCGACGGTGGTGTAAGACTTGATTTGACCAATTGATTGAGTGAGTAGCCTTTTCAATGACACGTTAAATCATTCCATTTGCAATGTGATTTTTCATGAGGATCCTCTCTTGAGGTGCCTCTAGTGTGGTCCACCTTAGCTAAATGGCTCGGTTGCAACTAATGGATCCGACTTCGTCATATGAGTCCGGCTTCGTCATATCAGCTTAGCCAAAATTGTTGTCACAATAATTACGTGACGCATGTGCTCATATTTTTTGCAATAAATTTTGTCACGTGGCCCTAACTGAAGCCTCATTGACAAGACCGTTCTTCATCTTTACAGAGTTCTTTTGCTCTAATCTCAACCACTAGAGGCCCAACAATTGCCATTGAAAAATCAATTGTAGTACTTTATAGAACAGGGTGCCATGATTAAACGTCATTCTACTTGCCACTAAAGCCTTCACCCCAAGGGTAGGAAAATAAAAGTCAAAAAGAAAAAAAGAACCTATTTCCGTGTGGCATTGGAGGTAGTTTAGGGGAACACTGAGAACATCTTAACATGGATATGATTCTAGTGAAAACGTTTAGGTTGATCAATCTGAGACTTCACAGCTTTACAGTTTGTTCAGGGCTAGCTCTGAGAATTTTGAGACCCCAGACGACTAATATTTTTGAGGCCCTTAAACATAATTTTTTTGCAATCTTAACAATATTTAAATGAATAACATAATTATATTTAAACGAATACTTTTTACAATCTAACTGTTGTCTCGAAGCAATTTTGTGTAGATTTTAATCCATTTTTTTAACGTTGGACACACAGATGGGTCCCATGTGTGCAGTCATTATTGACTCAGCAATGATCCAAAGAAAGAAATGCTCATATTTGCAGAATAAGGAAATATTATTTTATTAAAGAATGTGTGGTTGAAAATGAGTAGAAGAATGATAATGAAAATTTTAATGGGTACCAAAACAGGGGCTAAACGTTAAATGGTACATTGATCATTTTACACAATTTAGTCAATAATCAATATTCCTTCACCGACACACTACTGCGTAATGGCAACAAATTTGATTAAAACCTTCTATCAAAATCTAGCCTACACAGGGGCCTAAAAAATATGGTTGTACATAATTTTTTTTTACTCGACCTTCTTACTTAGCTCTAGTTTTTTAGTTTAATGAAAGGATACATGACATGCCATCACTAGGAATTAATTAGATAAACAAATACTGAGAGCTCAAATGCAGCTGTTTTCTCTATTTGCCTAAGCCCATGTCTTTGCTCTTGTCTATTTTTCATCTGAGGCGATTTTCCATGAATACTTGATATGGTAATTGACAAGTTCTCCTTTAAACTTCTCTAATTGTTGGCACTTTTGAAACCTCATACCAAAGCTTCCCATTTCACTAAAAACTGATATTTACATTTAGTCAAGTCTTCTCCTCTTGGCATCCGAAGAATTTGGGTTTCTCTCATCACTTTTATAACTCAAGCTAGAAGCATCTAACCTCCCACTTTGAGGCACTGATGATGGAACAATATCAGTCGCCATATTTGAAGTAATGGAATAAGAAGTACTACTAATTGATGTCAAATCTTGAATAAGTTCGATGCACTTCAGCACTCTTCCCTTCTCTACTCTTATGAAACCAGACAGTGTCCTATCAATGTCCATTGTCTGTATTTCTTCCCTTGAAACATACATTGCTATTGTTGCAGCTAATTCAGATGGCCTCCAAGAATAAAGATTTTGATTTTTGAATCCAAATAATTCACCTTCAAGAAAAGATGAAACACACACACACACACACACACAGACGTTTTAGAGGTTTTTTTGGAGGCCCCCAAATTTTTGAGGCCTTAACCCTTTGCCTAGTAAGCCTTGGGTCAGGGCCACGAGCCCAACGAGTACAAGTTCGGGACGGGATTCGTTGATTATCGAATGTTGTCTAATGACAGTTCGAGGGCAAAGCGGGTGAAAGAGGCGATATGATTGTTTGCTCAAGCTATGTTGGATGAATTTTCAAAGTTAACTAGTCAAGGAACAAGTTTCATGTTGGGTTCGAAAGAAGAAACCAAATGGTTTAAACTCAAAATCGGGATTATTCTTTGAGCTTTCTTGGGATCATCAATCTCGTTGTGGATTGCGTAGTGTTCGTTGTTACGTGGTTCTCATCAGTCGATATCAGAGTAATGCTCCAAAATAATCAGGTTATATCTTTTGTTTCTTGTTTAAGTCTTGTTTTTTTTCCATTGTTCTTCACGTTCTTCGGATTCGTCTTATTTCTTGAGTTTTGATTCAGAAAATTACAAAAGAAGAGCCAAAGTTATTTTTCGGACTAATTACAAGTCTAAATCAAATTTCGTTTGTTTTAGTTGAATTTTCGAGATAAAAAAAATTCGAAAAAAATTATTGTTATTACCGAAATTTTTTCAACAGTTTAAATTTCAGCTTTGAGTTAAAAAAGATCATTCAAAATTTATTTCATTTTACGTTCTTGAATAGTTCATTGAATTCATTTTTCATTCTTTCACTTCTTTCGTGTTTTTTAGTCATTCTTCATAGTTTCTTTTCTTTCCCTTATCACAATTTGTGATAATACTCGATTGGATCCACGGGAATACAATATTGGTTGAGTTCACCTTGTTCTTTGAAGTACTTGGGTGAAATCACTGAGTGGTAAAAGTTAGAATAACGAGATTAATAGAGGGAAAAAGTCAATAATTGAGTGATACACAAGTGATCATTTGTAATGCAGAAATTCAATAGAATTAGGATGTCGACAAATAGGGTTCCAATTCAAAACAACATGGCGGATGATGTAATAAGACGGTTTGAGTGGGTGACAATAATCACTCACTTGGGATCATCACATGGAGTAACAGTGTGACATGACTTATTTTTTGGCAATAAATAAATAGTTTGCAATCACTGTATGAGGTTTAACAACTTATACTAGAAGGTTGTAGTGTTGGCTAATTTACTATTCATGATTAAAATCTATCCTTAACTCGAAAATAGTTTAACGTAACATTAGTACACTTATATTGAACGGATTACATATCAATTTTAATTATATAGCAAAACCATCGGGAGAATTATATGCCACTTGATCGCTAAGTGTTTCATCTAAATGCATGTACATGATTGTGTCTATCTTTTCGTGAGTTAATGGTTTTTTTATTTATCAACGAGTGAGATCAATTTGATTACCTAAGCCCGGTTTGTTACCAATTAAAATCTAGATTTTAATCTAAATCAAAGTTAACAATTATTTTTAATCACACATTTTATAAGCCCAACAACTTTTCAACAACTTCTATCAAAATTTACTAAAAATCCGATTTTAATCTATACTAAGTAGGGGCTAAACATCTTGATGAGTTAGGAACTTGAGAATTGTGAAATAGTGAACATGAATTCAATTGTCGCAATGAAAAATGAGTCAAGTTGCTGCTTAAGGCATTTATGTTGAATGAGCATAAACCTGAGTTAGCAACGACTAAACTTCAACATATATGATTCGTTCATGGGAAGGGTGAAGAAAATATGATTTAAGTTAGTGAAAATAATTAGAGTGAGAAAACAGTCATTTACACATGCACCTAATTATCGGATCTCGGAGAGTGACTAAATATGCGTCTGTTATGTTAGAGGGAAGCATCGGATATATTATTAGCTTTTGTGATTTTATATATTTCGGGTTTCCTTTAAACAAAAAACGAAAACAAATCATTAGATTGTGTAATATATAGTCGAATAGATATGATCTAATTATTGGAGTTTGGATATATATGTTTGAACAAGTCCTTATGGTAGCTTGAAATTTTTTTGGACTCAATTACAATTACTTGAAAATCTCATGACATGTTTTCCAATGCTAGAAATTTATGAAATTATTATCTTATTTTCTGGTCCGTCTTGTTTAGAATTTGTTTCTTAAATTAATTAGAAGATGTTCAAATGTCAGTCTGGTTTTGACTTTGGAGATTACAATAGATGATTTGAATGTTTGAAGCACTGATTTCTTGAAATATAAAATACAAGTTCGTGATTCAGATGCGGTAAAAGATTTGATCAATTTTGGTAAATTCTAAATCTGTTTTTCTTGATTATTACATGTAAGTGATCAATTCTTGAATTAATATATATTTTTTAATTTTTGGATAATTCTTATTCTGCATTCCAACAGAGAATCAAATGGTCCAGCTACACATGTATTGTTTATACTAATTTCTACCATAATCCCTCTTTTTATAATTACTCTACATTTTAAACTATGCTTTGGAAGAGAATAATTTGAGAACATAGGCCATTCCGTTTATGAAGGCTTTATTTTATGATAAAAGGCACAATGTTCCAATCATCATTACCCTAAAATCTTAGTTTTATACTTGTGCATAATATCTTTGGTCGAAAGTTTTATGCCTTATCGATATGGATAGAAAATCAAATGCAAGTCTTGCGCAATTACAAATTTTCTTTTCTTAAAATTGATATGTTTGCTCGTTAATTCGTTTTATACAGATCAGTTAAATCTTCTCCAAATCAATCTAATTCCAAGTATGTGATCGATCTTGCATACCCACACTATCTACTGTGGGCTCGAATCTTATGTATATTTGGTACTCTACATTTTCCATGTTGTAACTTTACAACAATACTCAAGGTTGCAAGAATTAGAGAAATGATTAACTCCACTTCTAATTATTCATAAAATATCAGTCCTGATAATAATAATAAAAAAAAAAAGACAAAGGTATGTAAGACTTTACAAGTCCTAATTATGGGTGAGGTCAATTAAATAACCCATTTATCATTGAAAGTTTACCATAAATAAAGGCTAAAATTGACTTTTTTTATAGAAACATTGCATCATATTTAACAAACAAACATTTTCTAATAAAATAATATTACACGTAAAAAAAAAAACTTCCTTCTTTTTTTAACCACACATTATTTAAAAAATTAACATTCCTTTTATTATAATGTGAAATAATGAGGGCCAAACGAGTTGCCACCCCAAGTTTTTATAATTTTTTTTTTATTAGTTTACAAAGGGTTCTACTTCTACCTTGGGCATTTGCACAACCATTTTTTTTTTATCCAACCTTATTTTTTTTGTTCACTCATATGTCAAAATATAGAAGCGTATCATATCCTAGTCTTGGAGCGAAGGTTGCCTCGCGTTGATGGGTGTCGGAATCGCGTCCTCGCCTTGTTCCTCCCCAGCTAGATCGACTGGGGAGACAACAAGGATGCAAACACAAACGTAATTGTTATGTAAGGAAGAAGAAGAGACTAATTAACGTTTAATCAATTTCATTTATCTTGGTCTCTCTTTAACCTTTGGAATAATTGATGCCTTTCTTTTCTTCTCTTTTTTATAAAATAATTTTACGAAAGTAAATGGTTGGTTTTGATTTTTAAGTTCATTTGGGATGAACCTACATGAATTGTGTCCATACATACTTGTATGTATTTTTTGTTGAGTAATGCTATGGAAACATGTAAAGTGTTGTACATAGACACCCTTATATAAAGTGTGATGTATAATTAGAATAATCATTTTTCTGTTTCTTCATTAGAATTAAAGAAATATACATGTAAACAATGGTGTTTCCTCAACGTCTTTCAAATAATCATATTACGACCATACAATTCTAAATTCAAAGACTAGAACTAGTTAAGCAAGAAAGCGCTACAAAATTCACGAAATCTTCAGATTAGTGCCATTTAAGTCAATTGCTTGAATTGGCAGTCTTCCAAGCTAATGTCTCTAGCCTTGTTTTACATAGGGCTGTAAGCAAAAACCACCAAATCGGAAAATCGAACCGAAATCGCATTTTAGAAACAGTTGGTTTGGTACCAAGTGGACCCGTCAACGAAATGGTTTTGAACCAAACTAAACCGGTCAAAAACGGTTTGGTTTAGGTTTGAGAATTTTAATTGCGGTTTAAAACCAAACCGGACCGGTGAAAATATATATAAAAATAAAAAAATAAAAAAAAATGATTTTTTTTTTTAAAATTCATCCAAATATGCAATATTCAATAGTTTTGTCATTTGTATGTATTTTTGTCAATTTATAATTTTCTATTACATATATATTATTATTACCAAATAATCCTAATTTATATCTAATAATCTCAAGACTAACACAATCTATCAAAAACCATTTTCCTCTTTAGAATTTAAATTTCTACAGTTGCTTCTGAATCTGCATTCTCAAATGGAGGTCAGATACTTGATTCTTTTAAAAGTTTATTAGCTGCAAGGATAGTTGAGGCTTGTATATGCGGAAAAAATTGGTTACAAATTAAGAATGAACCTATAGTGCTATGCCAATATTTAGATGAAGTGGAAGCATTTAATGATTCAATGAAAGTTGTGGCAGGTGGTTTATATTTTCTATTACTTAAAGATTCTCTTATCTATCTAGTATTCAATACTATGATGATATAACAAATGCATTTGTTTGACAATGGAGACTATGAATCATGTGTGACAACAATTGGTGTTTGAGTATATGTGAGAAACTGAATTCGTAACAAAATACAATGGTAAACTTGTGTAATTTTTATGTTTAGATATTATAAACAATTGATTTATTATTATGGTTGGTTATTCTCTCTGTCTAATCAGTAGTTTTGTTTTTCAGATATGATGATCACGAGATCTTGTTGAACACCATTATATATTTTGGGCTTTATATTTAGTTTAGTAAACTTGTATCGTAACGTTATCGTAACGTCTTAGCCTAAAATAGCAAACAAAAAACTATATTTTAGTTTATTGTGATTTCACTTTAATTTAGTTGGTATTTAAATTTGTAGTAGATATATTTAGTTTGTTTTATATTTATTGCTAGTAAGATATAAATATATATTGAATTCAATGAATTAATGTCATAAAAGTAGACGACAAAAAAATATACGGTGAAATCGACGGTTTAAAACCGGACCAAACCGTTAGGTTTAGGTTTGAGTTTTTTTCAAACCGTTCAAAATGGTTTGGTTTAGGTTTGAGTTTTTCTCAAATCGGTTTAGTTTGAAAATTTGTCAAAAACCGCAAAAATCGGACCGCTTACACCCCTAGTTTTACATATCTTTATTGTGGGCCAATTACCCCTCATCGGATATCAAAGCTTGGTTGGCCTGGGGAGGTAAGCCAAAAAACGGCCGATTTATTCGAAGTATATCCTGAATTGTGGTCTCATATAAAACATTGTGAACATGATTGACATCTTACTATCTTAGGTTAGATTGATTCATATTCTTAGAAATTGTCCTTCTCAATTAATTGGATACTTTATGTTTCAAAGTCATTTGATCCCTCGATCAAGTCCTAACTAGAAATATCTTAAAAGAAGACAAGAAATCGTTTGGATTCGAGGCAAAATATGTTTGACCCCACTTTTTGTAGGGGTAACGTGACCAACAACTGCGAACTCATCTAGTTTTCACGCAAACTTTAGTCTTCCACACTTGGACAAACCGTTAGAGCATACGACGATAGGGGAGGTGACTGCAGGCACTCCAACGATCAAGTCGATAGGAAGGAATATATAATTGGGCATGGGACAACTGATTTATCAAAGTAAAAGTGGTTCGGAACAGGGGATACTGTAGAGAACAGAATAAGAGAGTAAGTAGTAGTATAGTGAGAGAATATGAACTTGCATTACCTTTGAATGGAACTATGTGTGAACTTTTATAGTAGGAGATGATAAAGGTGAGCCGTTGGATGAAGATACGTGTGACTTCATCCACAAGGTTAGACTTTCTTTGTCGTAAGCATCAACCAATCATTCCTAGACTAAGCTGCAATGAGTGCGACAATGGTGTAAGACTTGATTTGACCAATTGATTGAGTGTGGTAGCCTTTTCAATGACATGTTAAACCATCAATTTGCAATATGACTTTTCATGAGGATCCTCTCTTGAGGTGCCTCTAGTGTGGTTCACCTTAGCTACAATGGCTCGGTTGCAACTAATGGATCCTACCCCATCATATGAGTCTGGCTTCGTAATATCGGCTCAACCAAAATTGTTATGTCACAACAATTATGTGATGCACGTGCTCATATTTTTTGCAATAGATTTTGCCACGTGGCCCTGACTGGAGCCTCATTGACAATACCCTTCTTCACCTTTACGGAGTTCTTTTGCTCTAATCTCAACCACTACAAGACTAGCAGTTGCCATTGAAAAATCAATTGTAGCGCTTTATGCAACGGGGTGCCATGATCGAACGTCATTCTACTTGCTGCTAAAGCCTTCACCAAGGGTAGGAAAAAAAAGTAAAAAAGAACCTATTTTCGCGTAGCATTGGAGGTAGTTTAGAGGAACATTGAGAACATCTTAACATGGATATGATTTTAGTGAAAACGTTTGGGTACGATTCTCCAGAAAACGTTTAAGTTGATCAATCTGAGACTTCATAGCCTTACACTTTGTTCTTCAGTTGTATATTGTTCCGTACTTGCATGCCCGATTGATTGTATTTTGTATGCTTAACCAGTTAATTACACCAATTAGTTGGGAAAAATAAACGTGAACAAATACTGGTTTAATAAATACCATATTTACAGAATAGATACTGTATATGCAAGACTAATACCGTATATGCAACAGATACTGTATATGCAAGAGTTATCGTATATGTAACAGTTACCGTATATGCAACAGTTACTGTATATGAAACAATTTAAACATCGAATTTTCACATACCGTTTTTACATATAACTTTGAATATAACAGATTCAATTATTTGTAACAGATTTAATAATGTAGCAATTGAAAAATGAAATAAATTTGAAAAACAAATTAAACAGTAAAACTTTTAACCCAAAGCCTATGTTACACACAGTTTCCTTAAAACGGATTCACTCCCTCACCGTTTGTGCTTGAGGTTTAAATCGAGCGTCCGTTTCCTAGGATACAACGATAAAACTAGTAGATTCTGAGCACTACATATACTATTTCGGTGAACCAATTTAGTGTCTGAACAATATTACGACCAAGTCTCAAACAGAAATTAAAATATATGCAGACAGAAAATAGATCTGTATGCAGATTAGTTTATTGTTTATTTTCAGATGAATTTGTGTGGGTAGAAAAATGGAAAAACAAGATAGATACATACTTGGTTCTTGAGAGTTTAACTTGCCCATTCACTTAATGACAATTACCATAGGGGTTTCAACAATTTTAGAAAATGAAAAGTCAGTTGAATAAAATAAAAATGTAGCAAAACGTGGACACTTCTAAGGGGTCAATTTTGCTCCTTTCGGTCTGACATTTGTGTACGCAGGTCGCACTAACACACAAGTTCTTGGTTCGAAGCCTATTTTGGTCCGTGATTTGCACCCCCTCTGCGCGCGCACATGGAGAGAGCCTCTATACTACACATGATCACACTATTTCAAAGTGCAACCATATTTAAAGTGAGTTTTGTTTTCATCCACTTCCTACGTGGGACAAACACATTTCTATTTTTCCCACCAACTAAAACTCTTTTTAATTGACATACTTTGATTTTAATTTCTCATTCACCCGAGCATCAATTTCGACAAGTAAATACATGATTTCGATGTACTCATGGAGGAGAATACAAATCAATATTTATCTTCCAAAATATCCAAACGGATCTCATTCAAAACTTATGTCAAAATCAGCTACATACTCATTTTTTCCAACATTATTCATGTCCAATTTAGCTAACAAAAGTTTAGATTATATCCTTGCCAGGAGTACAATAGTAGGTTGCTCCTATTTCGTGGTAGGTGATTCAAATTAATTAAGCAAATATGGTGTTATCAACTTTATAAACTAAACTTCAATGAATTGCTACTTGGAGAAGTTGGGTTGTGTGGTCGTGTGATATTGTTCTGGAGTGGTAAAATATAATTTCTTTTTTCCATTTTATTGTATCTTTTTAATATTGAACACGCGAATAAAAGTAACAATAATCACTTGGGATCATTACATGGAGTAATAGTGTGAGACAACTTATTTTTTGACAATAAATAAATAGTTTGCAACCACTGTATGAAGTTTAACAACATATACTAAAAGGTTGTAGTGTTTACCAATTTACTATTCAAGATTAAAATTTATCCTTAACTCGAAAATAGTTTAACGTAACATTAGTACACTTAGAATATATTGAACGGTCTACATATCACTTTTTATTATATAGCAAGACCGTTGGGAGAATTATATTCCACTTGATCGTTAAGTATTTCATATAAATGCATGTACATAATTGTGTCTATCTTTTCGTGAGTTAATAGTCTTTTTATTTATCAACGGGTGAGATCAATTTGATTAACTAAGCCATGTTTGGACAACTGATTTTAATCTAAATCAAAGTTAACAATTATTTTTAATCACATATTTTATGAATCCAACAACTTTTTAACAACACATTTCATCAACTTCTATCAAAATCTACTAAAAATATGATTTTAATCTCTACTAAATGTGGACTAAATATCTCGATGAGTTAGGAGCTTGAAAATTGTGAAATAGAAAACATGAATTCAATTGTCGCAATGATAAATGAGTCAAGTTGCTCAAGGCATTTCTCTTGAATGAGTATAAAGCTGAGTTAGCAACGGCTAAACTTCAACATCTATGATTCGTTCATGGGAAGGTTGAAGAAAATATGATTTAAGTTAGTGGGAATAATTAGAGTGGCAAAACAGTCATTTACACATGCACCTAATTATTGGATCTCAAAGAGTGACTAAATATATGTATGTTATGTCAGAGGAAAGCATCACATATATTATTAGCTTTTGTGATTTTATATATTTTAGGAGTGAAATATTTTGCCTTTAATCAAAAAACGAATACATATAGTCGGATAGATATGATCTAATTATTGGAGTTTGTATAATATATGTTTGAACAAGTGCTTATGGGGTAGCTAGAAATTTTGTTGGACTCAATTACAATTACTTGAAAATCTCATGACACATTTTCCAATGCTAGAAAATTATGAGTTTATCATCCTATTTTCTGGTCGGTCTTGTTTAGAATTTGTTTCTTGAATTCAATTAAAAGAAGATGTTCAAACGTAAGTGTAGTTTTGATTTTGGAGATTACAATAGAAAACTTGAAAGTTTGAAACATCGAGTTCTTGAATAAAAAATAGAAGTTCGCGATTCAGATGCGATCATGGGCAGACCCAGAGGGTCCCGGGGGGCAAGTGCCCCCCAACTTTTGAGAAAATCATGTTTGGTATCGATTGAAATCTAAATCAAAGTTAACAATTAATTTTAATAACATATTTCATGGAATCCATCAGTGCATAATTTTTATCAAACTTTACTAAAAATTTGATTTTAATCTCCACAAAACACGGACAAGATCAAAATAAATTTAAATTTCGATAATATATTAATTTTAAAAATTCTCCGACGATTGTACACTAATCAAATCTACAAATTGCTTATATCATTTTGAAACTTATTTCAAGAACTACATTATGGATATATCGAATAGTTTAAACATATATCGAAAATAATTAAAAATACGTTAAACGCGAGTATTTAAGAAGACGTCCAACGCGCATTTTTTTTTAAAAAATTCAATTATTTCATTAATATTTATTATTTTTGCGATACAAATTTCTCGATATAATTTTCATTATTCTATTAGGAAAATTTCAAAAATTTACATCCGAAAAAGTCATATCATATGTAAATTTTCGGATGTAAAGTTACATTGGATATGTTTTTTTTGGACGTAAATTTTCGATTGTAAAATTTCTCCTAACTTCTTTACAAATTCGATTATGCCCCGCAACTTTAAAGTTCTGCGTCCGCCCCTGGATGTGATAAAAGATTTGATTCACGTTTTGGTAAATTCTAAATCTGTTTTTCTTGATTATTACATATAAGCGAACATCTAAAAACGATCTTGAATTGATATATATTTTTTAATTTTTGGATAATTCTTATTCTGCATTCCAACAGAGAATCAAATGGTCCAACTACACATGTATTGTTTATACTAATTTCAACCATAATCCATCTTTTTATAATTACACTAAATTTTAAACTATGCTTTGGAAGAGAATAATTTGAGAACATAGGCCATTCCGTTTATTAAGGCTTTATTTTATGATAAAAGGCACAATGTTCCCATCATCATTACCCTAAAATCTTAGTTTTATACTTGTGCATAATATCTTTGGGTGAAAGTTTTATGCTTTATTGATATGGATAGAAAATCAAATGCAAGTCTTACCCAATTACAAATTTTCTTTTCTTAAAATTGATATGTTTGCTCGTTAATTCGTTTTATACAGATCAGTTAAATCTTCTCCAAATCAATCTAATTCCAAGTATGTGATCGATCTTGCATACCCATACTATCTACTTAGGGCTCGAAACTTATGTATATTTGTACTCTACATTTTCCATGTTCTAACTTTACAACAATACTCAAGGTTGCAAGAATTAGAGAAATGATTAACTCCACTTCTAATTATTCATAAAATATCAGTCCTGATAAAAAAAATAAAGGTATGAAAGACTTTACAAGTCCTAATTATGGGCGAGGTCAATTAAATAACCCATTATTGAAAGTTTACAATAAATAAAGGCTAAAATTGACTTTTTCTCGAGACAACCTTTTTTACTTTTTATAGAAACATTGCATCATATTTAACAAACACACATTTAAGGAATCGCATAATTAAAATAAGCTTAGTGCCCTGTTTGGAAAAAGATTAAAAAATTGTTAAAAAGTCGAGATTAAAATTAAAAATTAATTTTAACCAATCATTTTATAAATCTACGTCTTTTATTTACTTTTCGACCGTACATATTATCTACTTTTATCAAAATTTGTTTAAATTTTTACCAAAATCTTTATCTAACAAGCCCTTAATATATGGTGGTTCTTATCAACATGCGACCCTCAAAAAATATAAGTGCTTCTACTCAGCAGAATTGGAATTTGCATTTGCACTTCATAGACTCGTGATATGTAGCATGTGTCACTTTGCTTAAAAGCCGAAAAGATTGGTTTTCTTTTAAACTTTTCCCATGTACGAGAGGTCTCATTGTCGAAAATAGAAACACGACATGAGAAAAGAAAAATTATAGCTTCGGTTTACCAAATAGCTTTTGTTTTTGTATTTAGATCTCAAAGCTTTAGTTTTTAGCGATGAAGATATCTTGTTAGTTGAGAACCATCCAAGGTACGTGTTAAAGAAAACAATTTTGACAGAAGCCATCAAGAAAAACTCAATTTAGTAGGAAAAATCGAACTTGGGAACTAAATGCCAAAAAAATAGCTTAGTTCCAGCCTAATGCCAACGACTCCAAACGTTGAGGACCAAAATCGCAAATTTCCCCAAAAAATTACTTTTTAACAAAACATTGAGGATCAAAATTTTAATGTGTGCCAAACAGGGGTTAATTGAGATTACGTTTTCATTAACACGCGCATTTTTGTCTTCATTTAAATAATTGTGTCGATACTTATCATTTGGTAACAAGTGGAGTAACTAGAACAATGAACAAGACAATGCATATGCAATTATTCTTATCTTTATAGGATGGTGAATAGGTGATGGAGGCAATGAGTGAGAGTCCAAGAAAAAAACATGAAAAAGAGAAGCAAAGAAAAAGGCCTTTTGGTGATAATAATGCACAAAGTGAAAGATTAAACATTTGAGATAGCTCCACTCCACACAAGTGTTACATCAATGAAAAAGATCAATCTATTTATTTATAATATGGGGGCGCCTCCACCTCTCTTGTCTTGGGATTTATATAGGGGTGGGAATTGGGTGAGCCATTCGTCAACTCTGCTCACGAGTTAGCTTGTCGTGGCTAACAAGCATGTGAAAATGCAATTTTTTTGCAAAAATCGATCTAGGTCAGCTAGTCCCACCAAGGACCGAATCGACTCGTGTGGTAAGCTAAACAGATTTCACGTATCAATCAGAGCTGAATTTAAACCCCTAGATTATAAGGAAGAAAATTGTGTAACACAAAACGAAAAGCATCTTTTGTCACCAAGGTTCAATGCTTCCTTGGGTGTGTGTTTAGTGTGAAAAGGTCAGTTTTGATAATGAATAATAATATTGCTGAAGTAGGTTAGTTCGTTTTCGAGGGAAGAACCTATGGATTGACTTGCTTTTAGTGCAATATGCGTAGTTACCTACTTAATAACTATTTTTTGACGAAACCGACATGCACTCATTCATATTTGATTTGAGTTGTAATTATATAAGTTGTCTTTTTATTAACATGTCACGAAGGAGGGGAGTTGTAAATTGTAGAATTTTTGAATTCACTTCACACTACGTTCTTGTTTAACGCCTATTTAATTCATAAACATAATCATCTAACTTACATTTTATTTATACATTTCTAGGATGCATAAAAAACGATCACGAATCCACCACTTTTTTTTAAAAAAAACCAATTATAATTCATTCCCGAACAAGTTTATTTTATGTCCCTGTTTGACTGTCAATTTTTTGTGAACTCTTTTTTTCTATATATTTATTTTCAACCACACATTCACATAATAAAATATTATACACTTAAACTCAAAAGTTTTTCGTACCTTTTAACCACACATTCGTTTAAAAATTACTTTTCAAAACTTCATTTTCTAAAAAAATTGTTGTCAAACATGGCATATGTTTGACAGAGCGTAAATTATAATTTAAACTTAATTTTTTTTTTCCATTTACACATTTTGAAGAATCCTCAGCTTACAAATACTTAAAAGCTTCAAATTATTATAAAAAAATAATCGAATAATAAATTATGATAATCTATTTTAAGTTATTATTCTTCATCAAATTTACTATTTGAAAATGGGACTCAAGTAGCCAAAAGGCAATTACTGAAAAGACCGGCAACTTTAATTTACGCCTAGTGCGCTATGTCTAACTTCCCATAAGCTAAGTGAGACTAAAGGCATCATTACATTACCCGATCCGACCCGATTAAAATGACCTTTTGATTGATCTCTATATCACGAGTTGCTCCCCATCTGTTTCGAATCCCTCACCAATCAAATCACAACCGTTGATCTCTTTCCATCACATCGATGAGATCTTCTGCAGACGCGTACGATTGATAGGGATTTCCCACAGATATTTAACACATTTAAAAAATGAAAACCTTTAGCTTGACACGTGGCATTCAGTGCACTAGGGGCTGCTGAGCCTGAGCTATAGCGTGTGGTGCGGCCTCTCATAGACACTAAACAGGACAGGAAGACCAACAAAGTCCAAACTTCCCTCACATGTTCGAAATCTTCTTACGTCATGCATTCGTCCTCATAACTTTTGGTAATTGCAAATAAACCCCAAACAAAATTACCCAAATAATTTCCCCTCGTGATTAGTTTTGGGATAATCGAGGTTGGGCTCCCTAGTATTTTAATTAGTGTAGTTTTGGTCCTCCAACCTTCTAAAGTGAGGATTTGAATTCTCGACCAATTTACATATGTAAATATAGATTTTCACACGATGAAAAATGTCAATGTGGACACTATAATTGCACTCGGTTAAAAGTGGGTGGATTAAATCATGAAAGATTTAATGTGGAGACCAAAATTAATAGATTTAAGACGATTTTCACGTGAAGTTTTGACTTGATGTTGATTTTTTTGTCTCTCGATTTCACGTGTTTACGTGGGATGAGGATCCAAAATTGTACTCTTGAAGGTTGGAAGTCAAAACCATACTACCTAGAAGATAAGAAAGTCCAACCCTAGTTTTCTCTTTGATTTTCTAAAAATGTTTGAGCTTCTCATCGTTGTTCCACATAATTTATGACAATTCGCAAACGAAGAATGTGTTTACCATGGTAAGGGCTAGGACTACGTTATGTAGTTCGTGCATTTCGCTCTATTTTTCGTGTTGATTTGTCTTGTTTTAGAGTTCGATAACAATTAGGCTCGAACTTCTATTTGAAAATCTGAAATAACACTAGATACATTTTATTGGACAACAAATCATATGATTAAAGAAGATATGCACGCCCTTAAATTTACTCGTCGATCTATTTAATCTCATTCATTTAACATGCATAGTATATGCTCTTAATAGTAATATTTTGAAGAACGTGAGATCAAAAAATAGAAAGAAATTTGCATTTATGTGAAAAATATATTATTGTGAGAATTTGTGAGTGAAAAGGAATTTGAAAAAAAAATTATTTTTTATATAAGGAGGATC
The DNA here is from genome assembly GCA_019097785.1 of Fraxinus excelsior. Taxonomy (NCBI): domain Eukaryota; kingdom Viridiplantae; phylum Streptophyta; class Magnoliopsida; order Lamiales; family Oleaceae; genus Fraxinus; species Fraxinus excelsior. The sequence goes on along the minus strand of CM032628.1, from coordinate 30,455,144 downwards.
AACCAGATATTATTTCCCCTCAAACATTGACAAAAAAATCTAAAATAAAAAATACATAAAAATATACTTCTTAGTTCTCTCCCTCTCTCTATAAAGAGTAAAGATTTTCAAAGTCAAAGTACTTTATTTTCAATTGCAATTTTTAATCTGATCATCAAATTTGGAAAACAATTATTTATTCAATCCTTTGCCAATTTTAAGGTGCAAGTCCATTCAGGTTGTTGACTTTAATGAAACAGGAAACCTACTGATTGGACTAAATGTATATATCTGATTATAATTATGATTAGGCATTTAGGAATATAAATAAATTGAAGCATTTTTAAATAAAAAAAATTATTTACTACACTGTTGAAAAATAAAAATTAATTGGTCACTCAAGGAGGTAATAATTATCTTATGTGTATCGAAATTAAATTTAATAATGATCTGTTATAACGATTTAACTTTTATCTTGTCATTTAATATTATTTACCAAAAACTCGATGATTGTTCCCTTCACTTTCTTTACAATAATTCATACTTGGCTCCAATTATTGGTAGCATCACCTTTTTCTTCGTCTCTTTACTAGTTCAAATCAAGACGGTGAATGATAAGACGAAGAAGGTGGACAAATTATAATAATTTTAGTATTATATCGGAGACGAGGTAGTTTAAACAATATTAAGCCCTTATTTCATTTAATAAAAAAAATTAAAATATCAAATTAAAATCAATAATTAATTTTAATCACATGTATTATGGACACGTTACTTTTATTAATTTCAATCAAAATTTACTAAAATCTAATTTTTAACAAAATCATACAGGGACTAAATATATAAAAATCATGTTCTCGAGTTTTGTCATTACTCATTATAAGATCGTATACATACTTGTCTAAAAAATCACGAGTTCGAGTGTTACCATTATTCGTTACGAATGTATTAGAAATTTAACTTACCTTCAAGCATTAAACTTGATGTTCGAAGGCATAGAAGTTAATTCACTTGATTAAGATTCAAGAATGTTTTCTGTGGGTAATGCGCTAAATTCCGAGGCATATATAGACGGACCTTGCTATGCGTACATAAATTTTCACATAATAGTTTACATAATTACAAGTGGCACATATCCAACCTTTAATTCAAATCTCACACTTTCACATTAATTATCGGATGACTGACACATCACATTATGTAATCCTTTATGTACATAAATTATGTACAACAAGAATTATCCTATATAGACTTTGTATATAGATACGACTTAATATTTCTTCATGCATGATGCATGCTCTGCTTACTGAACCAAACAACATATTTCTGATGGATGAGGGGTTGCGTGCGTGCATTGTGTTCTAATTCTATTTCCCATTTTGGGGGTTCAAGCGAAAAGAATCTCTCTGATCCTATTCTCCTTTTCTCTTTTCTTGCATTATAATTATAATTCTCCCTCATCCTTCACAATTAGACCAAAGGCCTAAAACAAACACTAAACTAGTTGGGTTAGACAGTACAGTAATATATAGAGAGAGAATTTGACAAGGCTGACAGCACTCTCTCTCTCACTCTCAGCGTGCCAAAAAGCAAGATCACGATCCTGGAGCTATAATAGCTCCTGCCTGCTTTTTTTTTTTTCTTAGGTTTTATCTTTGTTTCTTGGTGGGGGGTTTCTTTGTTGGTTTTATATCTCTGTTTCGTTTGTGGGTGTTTTAGCTTTTATATTTCCCTTCATTAGCTTTGATTCCTATGTTCGTTTCTTGAGTTTCGTGGCTTTGGAGGAGAAAAACTCTTTTTTTAATGATTTTGAAGAGAAGATGAGGGCTTCCACGAATCTAAACTTTGGTTAAGCATTTCAAGGTAAATCTTTATCTCAGCTTAATCTTTGAGTTTTGTGCATTATGATGCGGTTATTCTTATGAAGTGATTTTTTTTGCAGCAAGAACTTTGTATTTGATTATAGATCATCCCTAAGCTACAACTTGAAAGAGAGACTGCTTTAATTCAACAAGAAAATGGAGGGTTATTCAAGAAAAGTTATGGGGTGTCCTCAGTTCCTGGATTTGATTTCAAAAGAGGAGTGGCAAGTGAAAAGTGCAGAAGAAACAAGTCATGGACTTTCAGAGGAGAAAAAGCTTGAGCTACGACTTGGTCCACCTGGTGGAGATTGGACCATCAAACAAATTAATGGTCCCAAAAATGAATCTCCTCTCTCTTTTGGCTATTTTACTAACACCACTCCATGGCAACACCAAACAAAGGGTTCAATTTATCCCCTTATGGTGAAGGAATCATGTAGAACAGTAGAGTTGCAGGGTGCAGAAAAGAAGGCAATTTCACCTGCAAATACAGCCGTGCCTAACAGCAGCGGTGCTCAGAAAAGGTTCCTCAGCTTTTTTGAACTTTTTTCTTGTTTTAAGCAGAAAATACAAATATTTGAACTATTGAATATGCACAAGTCCCAGAATTTGCCATCCCTGCTCCATGCTTGTAGATGTAAATTATGCTTGTAGATGTAAATTAATCAGAGGATAAATTTTAGATTTTTGTATGTTTGCCACTTTGCCTGCCTCTCTATCATGTATTTGTCCCTAGGCTGCTACAGTGCTACCCTGTGAATATTCAGTTAATATGGTAATAACTATTCATTTATTGGTGCCTCTACTTAACTTCAGTAAATGATTTATGCAGTGAAATTTCATATTTGACACTCCCCCTCTATATATAATTTGGCTGATCCTAATAGGATCTCTAAAAATTACCCTCATCACTTACTGAAAGCAAGATAATAATGGAAAGCAAAACGAAAATAATTCTTATTTTACGTGCATACTCTCTCGTTATACACTGTATTCGACGAATCTCCATTTGATCAATTTTTATGGACAAACTCATCATGTTATTGTGTCAATTTCACGTAACATCATCACCTGTATTGGTTCTTGATAATTTAGGGAGCCAGATTTTGATATACAGAGGGAGTGTAATTTTTAGTTGGCCCAAAGCAAACCTTTTGTATAATTAATTACTTTACACTAACTTGTTTTTCCTTTTTTATTTTTTCGGTAATAAACAATAGAACTGCTCCTGCTCCAGTGGTGGGATGGCCTCCTATTCGTTCATTTAGGAAGAATCTTGCAAATGGCAATTCTTCTAAAGTATCCCCAGAGTCACAGAGTGTGGTCCCGAACAAAGATTTCAGCAAAAAACCTATTGAAAGTTGCCCTAAAAGTAAGTTTGTGAAGATAAACATGGATGGTGTTCCCATTGGAAGGAAAGTGGATCTTAAATTGAACGATAGCTATGACAAGCTCTCCTCTGCCGTTGATGAACTCTTCAGAGGCCTTCTTGCAGGTTATTATAGGGCACATGATTTATAATTCTACTTTTATCGAGCAAGAGTTGTATTAATATCATATCTCATATCAATGCCATTCGTGTATGAAGTTAAAACATAAGCATATCTTGTCGAGTACATGATGAATTTATGTGTAGGGTATGTGTTTAGCTTTTCTGATTAACCATGTTTAACTAAGCTTAAAAAAGTGCACTTTAGTAAATATACTTGCGATAAAAAATTTGCCTTTATGGTAGGAGTCACTTTCGAAGAATCTATAACATAGAAGCAAGAAAAGAATAAGTTATCCACTCAAGTATCTTTTCTTTTTGTAGGATTAGTCAAACATGCTCTAAATCTAAAAATAGATGAATCTGTGTAAAAACATCTGACTGGTTCACTTTGTTTTCATTTATCTGTGTAGCTCAAAGTGATTCTTCGACCAATGGTATCAAAAATGAGGAAGAGGGAGAGAAAGTGATAAGTGGTTTATTGGATGGAAGTGGGGAATATACCCTTGTTTATGAAGATAATGAAGGGGACAGGATGCTTGTCGGGGATGTCCCTTGGGAGTAAGCATCTTACCTCCTCGAATCTGATGCAATTTATTTTTGTCTTGTTATTTTTAATATTCTGCAACTTGGTTATGAGGCTTTGAGAATAGAAAGGATGGCCCTGCCCAAATTTTTATTGACTGCAGTTTTATTGACATACTCTATAAATTTACTATTTTTGTTAATGAATCAATTCGAAGTCACCATCCTCAGAAATGCCAAAACGTATTGTTGGTCTTGCAAAAACAATCACTTGAGATTGTATCTAATGCATAAATATAGTGCTTGTTACAATCAAGTTCACTTGGAACTTCATGACTTGGTTTTCAATGGAATTAGACTGCTTACACACCATGTTTTTTTGTATATTTTGTTTGCAGCATGTTTGTATCAACAGCAGAGAGGCTGCGCGTACTGAAAAGCTCTGAAATCCCAATGCTATCCGGTGAGTTCTATTTGTCAGTCCCCTGGATGATTTTGTGGTCGAGTGTAATGAATAGAACACAATTGTGACTAATGGAACATTGGACGATTGTTTTTAGCAGGTGGAAGTAAACCAGCAAAGCTTTCTCTTAACAGTTCAATGAAATGAGGCAGAAACAACAACATTACAGAATCTAATACAGAGGTTGCAGTGCAATATTTTGTGTTTATTTAAACTTATGGATAACACTTATGTTGTTTAAAAAGCCAAAAAAGGGTCACTGAACATTTGCTCAATCTCCCGGTACTTGTTATTTTCTTGAATTTTGGCCTTTGGAATGCTGTAGAAAGTAAAGATGAAGCTGGCATATTTTCTTGTACATGTTTTCTACCATGAAAACTTCCAATTAATGTGGTATATTGTAAGGCTCTTATTTCTTATAATTGCAATGTCTATGAGTCTCGATTTTAAGTGCTTGTACTGGAATTAGGCATATGTATTAATCTTGTAGACTCCAAGATGCGTATAATCTCGACTGCCTATGTATAATCTCCCATCATGTCCAAGAATTGTAATAATCCTCTATTAGCTTCCTTCAGATCAGCCTTGTCTAGAATTGTGCCATGAGAATTGATATCCTGCTCCTTGAACTGAGTCGATAGAATCAATGTCAAGGACGTTGAGTGCCACCCAAAAATCTCCCTCTGGATTCCTCTTAACCTTATTGGGATTTCCAGTTCAATAGAATTTCAGCTGTGCCTGCCTTTTCACCTTTAAGCCAGTATATTTGAATTCTTCTAGCATTGAATTCGGAAACCCTGAATGTGAGCGATCTATTATATAAACAATGGAATTAATCAATGTAAAATGAAATCAAATACTCCCCTATCAATACTCAAATGATTTGGCACCAAAATGGAAGGATAAAGGCTCAGATCAAACGAAAATCACACTCACAAATTGGACCCAAGTAACCTACTCAAATGGACAACAACTATCCAAAACTGGCCAAGCGACACACAGAAGGCAGCAAGACCGGACCGAAATAGGGGCAGAAATGCGCATGAAGCAGCAACCTGAAGAACTCAATCCAACGGTCAGGTCACCAGTACATAACCGACAAAGGATGGAGCACGGACGACAGCTCACGGAAGGGTAGGAGAGAGGCCGAAAGATCACAAAGAGAAGCAGTTACAAGGAGGTCATAGGCACAACTAATGTAAAAAAAATAAAAAAGGAAGCCGTGCGTTATGTCTCAACACAAAGGAGAGACCCCATTTAAATATACCACGTAATAGGTTAAGTAATGGGTTGAGAGGTAATAGGTCGAGCCCGTAGAGTGATCTTGGTCCTTCTTTGTAACTTAGGCCACCACGTGTGATTTTCGACTCAACGCATAAAGTATTTCATTAATTGACTTCTGAAAAGTCTAATGAATAATTCAGACCCGAATACTCATCATCGCATCGAGGTCCATTTGGTATCAAAATACCCAACAAACCTCCTCAATACCAAATATACCCGCAAAGAAAAGATAAACAAATTAGTAATTGTACAATCCGATTTCAAAACAAATTGAACATCACGTACTTTTACCAATGTTTAAAAGTGTAAGACAACTTCTAAACTTTACCAAGGGGAGCACCTTAGTGTCCATCTCCACAGGGTTGTAGTCGAAATGCACTTTCTCAAGTTCTATCAAACCTTGAGATACCACATCTCTAATTAAATGTAACCTAATATCTATATGTTTAGTTCGTTCATGAAATATAGGATTCTTGCATAAACGAATAACATATTGACTATTAAAGTATACAATCACATTGTCACTTAAAGCACCCAGTTCATTAAATAGACCACTAAACCACAAAGCTTCTTTAATAACTTTAGTGACCACTATATACTCAGATTCAGTAGTAGATAAAGCAACAATATGTTGCAGTTGGGACTTTCAACTCACACAATAGCCACATAATATAAATACATAATAAGAAGTAGACTTCCTATTATCCTATCATCACTATAGTCAGCATCCGTGAAACCTTTTAAGTTTCACACCCACTATCAGACTTATAAATTAACCTTTTATCTAAAAGACTCTTCAAGTACCTAAGCAACCACTTTAAAACTTCCCAATGTTTGAGATCAGGATTAGATATGTACCTGTTTAACACACTCACAATTTAAGCCAAGTCAGATCTAATGCAGACCATGAGATACACAACTGATGCTATCACGTTAGAGTAATGCACATTACTCATAAAATTCTTTTCTTCTCCATTAGCAAGCGATTGATCTTTAGATAAGACAAAATGGTTACCAAGAGGTATAGAAGTAGGCTTACATTCACTCATGCCAAATTTTTAAAAAACCTTAAGCACGTAAAGAGTTTGATGCACATACAAATAATAATTGTTTCTATCCCAGTTAATCTCCATACCAAGGATCTGCCTAGCATGTCTTTGGTCTTTCATATCAAATTTTATGCTTAGTTCCATGTTAATCTTTTTTATCGCCTTCATGTTAGATCCAATTAATAACACGTCGTCCACATAAAGCAACAAATAGACACACTCTTTGTTGGTGCTGTGATGCACGTAATACAATCAATGGTCAAACTCACTTCTCTTGAAACCAATAGAAAGCACATAAGAATCAAATTGCTTATACCATCGACGTGACGATTGTTTTAGCTCATAAGGAGATTTCTTTAAAAATCACACATGGTCAAGTTTAAACTTACTTTCAAAACCTTTGGGTTAACTCATAAAAATATTTTCATCAAGATCACAATACAAAAAAAAAAAAAGTTTTTACATCAAATTCCCAGTCATAATAGGCACCAAAAACAAGCATGACCCTAATAGTAGTATACTTGACAATCAGAGAAAATATTTCATTATAGTCATCCCTTCATTCTGTGTCTTACCTCTTGGCTACAATCTAGCCTTATATCTCACAGGCTCACTCTCACTAGTTCCCTCCTTAATCTTATAAACCTATTTGTAACCTACTATAGATTCATCCTTAGGTCTTGAATCTAGGTCCTAAGTTTGATTCTTACTAGGAGAACTCATCTCTTCTCTTATGACACCTAACCATTCTTTACTTTTTTCACTTTTCACAGCTTTCTCATAGGTGTTCGGTTTCCTATCCACTAGTTCTTGGTTACTAGCATAAGATATGGTATAGTCAAACAATATTTGGTGTTCCCTATATGGTCTCCTCTTTTTATCTCTAGCCAATTGATAGTCAGCTAGAGGGTCATGGTCAACGGGATTGTCCTCTACAATCACCGTATCACTTTCTATATTCTACTGATTTTGTGTTTCTCTCCACACCACTTGGGGTATTTGGAATGTGGACACTCACTCACTCCACCTAAATCGGGGACTCTTTTCTAATAGTTTTTTTTGCTATTCTTCACTTTTCATGCAAGGCATCTCGGACTCATTAAAGGTGACACCACAACTTATGATAATTCTAACCCCATTTTGGCCTCTATCACATGACGTATATCATTTCACTCCCCTAGGATAACATAAGAAGACACAATTCTTAGCTATAGGCTCTAATTTTCCCCCATTTTGATGAGAGAAAGCATCATAGCCAAAAGTCCTAAGCATAGAATAATCACCACATTTACCGTACCATTTCTCGTACAAAGTATCACCATTTAAAATAGCGAAATGAGTCATATTAGTAAAATAGCATGCAATCATAACAACTTTACCTAAAAAAAGACTTAAGCACGCCAGAACTTAACATCATACATCTAACTTTATCAAGTAAAACACAATTTATTTTTTTGCAATCCCGTTTTATTGGGAGTGTAAAGCACAATCATATATCTAGTGACGCTAGATTAATTACACAAATGGTCAAATTTAGCATTACAAAATCCAAAACCATTATTAGTACGCAAGTTTTTCACCTGTTTGATTCTCCACTTTAGCTTTCCGATTTTTTGAAGTTCACAAAGGTTTTAGATTTATCTTCGAGCAAATATATCCACACATTGAGAGCAATCATCAATATTGAACAGAAAATACTTGTTACCACCAAAAGTGGGATTACTCCCCGGACCCCATAAGTCATAATGAATGTATTCTAACATTGTTTTATGTGAGCTAGATGCAAATGACATACTGCGATGTTTACCAAGCACACAATGATCGTAATGGCATGTCAACACTTGATCCTTAGCAAACGCACCGTTAATGAACTTAAGTCCCTTAACACTCACATGAACTAACATATAGTGTCATTTCTGTGTGTGATTAGTGTTAGTGGTAGTAGAATTTAAACCACTCATCAACTCAACATGCATGATGTATATGTCATTTCTATTAGTAGCCTTAAAGGCTCCAAGTGCTTTCTTAAGTATTTTCGTAACACCCTCAACAAGTGCACCAGTGAAACTTATGCGGTCTAACTCCCCAACAGAAATTAGGTTCCTACCCATATGTGGAATATACCTAACCCCTTTCAGTGTGTGTACAAAACCATTATTAAATCTGACAATCTCACTACGCATGTCACTAATCTTATATGTGACTCCACCCCATACAACAAAGAAACAATGATCAAACTCATGCAAATGATTAAACTACATTTTATTTGAAGTAACATGAAAAGAAGCATTGGAGCCAAGAATCCACTCTTGTATATAAGAGTCCACATACATGTTTGTTTCAGCTGGTTCGATGTTTAGGAGTATGTAAACCTCACCAGGTTCATCTATCGGACAACAATGTTTGCCTCATTGGGTTTCCCACCCCTCTGGTCTCTCAACTTACTTTTCTCTTTATGGCAATCATTAATGAAATGTCCTAGTTTTTCACAACTATAACATTTTCTCCCATTTGCCTTTCTTTGTAATTTGGACCTACCTCTACCTTTCTTTTTTCCACCACCGTTTTGCCTCTCTCCACTACTAAAATAAGATCCATCTTTCATTTGGTAAATCTCTCATGTATTTCTCTCGTTTCTTTCATTTTTCATCTTCATTTCCTTACTATTAAGAGAATTGATGAGCACATTAGGTGGAAGTGTCTCCCTCCCATATTTGATATCATTCTTGACTTCCTTATAGATATCAGGAATAGCATTCAAAAGAATATTAGCCTCATATTCATGAGACATTTTAACACCACAATTAGTAATATCTTGCACAAGTTTATTAAAATTGTCAAGATTATCATCCAATTCTGTGAAGTCCTGAAATTTTTATTCTTAAATTGGTTGGTATAGCATATTTAAGAAATGAGCTATGGAGGCTCAGCTCATTTAAGGTAATGAAAGCCCAAAGACTTGAAACACTAAGTTTAAATTAATTTGATTCATAGATTTAATGAATTACTAGGTTGCCACAACGGTCATTTGCATATTATTTCACATAGACAACCCAAATTTGAATCACCAAGTAGATGTAAAATAATCTATAAAAATGTTTTTGAAGTTAAAAATTCCTCATTTTGCACATTTAGAACAAGTATATCAAATTAATTGGACGGAATAATTGTTTTATTAGTGGACATTTATAGAGATATGTTATAAATCATATGAATAATTCATTTTCCTCTATTGTTTATCATGTAAATGCTTTATAAAATTTTCTATAAGAATTATTTTTATGGGCTTAAAACTCTTTAAATTCCTACTTAAAAACTCAATCTAACAAGGTTAATAATGATTTAACTCTCCCATTTAGTTTTTCACTAAAAATGGAGGTTACAAGGATAGGAAACTCACTTTTTTTCCACGCCTCTCCTCAAATCCAAATTTTCTTTTAAATTTTCTCTCAAAAATTTCGTTTTAGTTAAGTTAAGCTCAAAGGAATAGCAAGGATTTGAAGGAGAAATGCTTCTACACATTTTGTTCATTTATATTTCAAGAAAATCAAGGTAGGTGGTACTTAGTATTTACCCTTTTTGTTCATTATATGTGTGTATATATATGTTTGTGATGTGTGTTAGAATTTCTGAAGCTATGAAAAAAGTATGGCCATAATCGGTTTCTACGATCCCAATGAATTCTTCGAAATTATGAATTTGCTAGTATTCATCTATGTGAAATATTGAATTCTTTCCTATCACTTTGTATAAAAGTATATATGTTTATGACCAAAATGATGCACCAAGTGATATTAGTCCTACTAAGCTTAAAGCTCACACCTTCTATGTTGACAAAATTTTCAGATTAAAGGATGCTTGAGGAAGTGGAATTCACGTGGATTGTGGAGGGTCCGAAGGGACAAATGTGCTTCATTTATGTAAGTAGCCACATTTGAAAAGTTTCTAGTTCTTATGAGTCATGCAACTTATGTTTAATTTCTAAAAGATGTTAGTTTATCTTTCTTTTAGACTTCCTTGTTCATTTTCTTGATATGAACATTGAAATTTTTAAATGATATAAGTATGCATATAATTAAAGTTTCTAAAGAAGTAGATTAAACTTTAGACTTGTAAACAATAATTCTCAGCTTACTGTCTGAACTTTGTCATGTCATTTCGAATAGAATTCTTTGAATATTTGGACAAAACTAGTGGTATTTGAAAGCCCAAGAGTCCTCTGTCTGTTGGCTTTAGAATTAAGTCAATTGAAGTTCGGTAGGATAAGTTATGCCATTTTTCGTGTGATGTGTTCAGTGTACCCGTGAACAATTTATTTATTTTATATGTTTGAGTGTCCATTTGGGGGCTTAAAGGAAGTTAGAAAATTCTGAATTTTACTATGTTGTACTTGGATGAGTTTAGAAAATATTGTAAAAATTTCATAGAACTATGAATTCGATAAATGGTCCAAATAAACATGATTGTTAGGTAGTGCATTGTTGAACGTCATAGTAAACTACAAAATAGAAAGAAAATTAAGGGAAAAAAAATTGATTTAACCCGAATTTTTTAGATAGAAAAAAAATCATGTTGTTGTTTTTGTTAAAAAATTCAAATTCCAAGATTTGCGTCGTTACAAATTCTTTTGAAGGATCAATTTTGAAACAGAAGAAAATTTCTAATAAGAAAAGTTTGTTTAGAGTTGATTGAGTCGAGTAAAGTTGTTCTAATTTTTTTCAAAGTTTTTCAGCAAAATCATGTTTACCAACTTTTCACAAAATAAAATCAGATATATGCAAAATAATAGAAGTATATGCAAGTTTATCGAATTCATTTTTCTAATCCTCAGTTATATTATTAGAAAACGAATTGCCAATCGCTTTTGAAACCTTTTGTTTTACTAAAATTCGTTCTATCTTTTATTGTCAAATAGAAAAATCACATTTTCTATTGGTCACCCCACATGATGACCTGCTATTATAGTAATGTAAAGAACTTCGGTCAATTTACTAGAGTGGACATGTATGTGGTCCGTATCAATGAGAGATGCGAATTTTTATTTTAAGTATTCACGTCCTTATGTAAAATCAGCAGACCAATGCGTCAATTGCACCACGAACACGTTCAAATTTTCATAGATTAATCCCAACACGTAGATCAATAAAATTAGCCACTATTGAAACCGAAATGCCACTTTGATACTAGTTTGTAGAGTTTAATTCACCTAATAGATAATAACAAACACAAAGTGAGCAATCTATTATGTAAACAATGGAATTAATCAATGTAAAATGAAATCAAATACTCCCATATCTCTACTCCAATAATTTGGTACCAAAATGGATTAATCGATACTCAGATCAAGAGTCATAAATCGCAAAGCAGCACCATATAAATTGGGCCAAACTAACCTACTTGAATGGACCACCAAGAGAAGCTATACACAGAAGGCAACAAGATCCGACCGAAACAAGGACAAAAATGTGCACGAAGCAGTAGCCCAAAGAACTCAATCCGGCTGTTAGGTCGTCGGTACGAAATCTACAAAGAATGGAGTAGGGATGGAAACCCATAGAAGGGCGCGAGAGAGAGGCCAACAGGTTATGAAGAGAAGCAACCAAAAGAAGGTTAGAGGCGCAACTAATGTCAAAAGAAAAGGGAAGCCGTGTGTTATGTCTCAACATAAAGGTACACCACATAATTGGTTAAGTAATGGTTCGAAGGCTAATGGGTCGAGCTTGTAGAATGGTCTTGGTCCTCTTTGTAACCTGGGCTACTAGGTGTGGTTTTCAACTCAACACATAATTGTTTCATTAATGGAGTTACGAAAAGTCTAATGAATAATTCAGACCTAAATATTCATAATCGCCTTGAGGTTCATCTGGTATCAAAATACACAACACATGGGCTTCATCAATTTTGCTGTTAAATCCCTCTTTTTAATGAAGGTTGCTGCATCCCTGCATAATTGGTTTCATTAGTTTCAAGAAAATTCTTCTAATGAGCAATTTGGTTTTTAATAATTCACTATAGTTGTACGATTGGTCTTCAAAGATGAAAATTGTGTAAATCTTTTAAATTTTTGCATGATTTGTGCAAATATGTCTTACTTCAAATTTTAGAGCATCAGTTCAAGTTGGGAAACAAAATCCAACTCAAAAGTCGGGCATATAAGAGCAACGTGATAACTTGATGGAGATTGTTACACCTCGCATGACAATGCTCCAGTGAATCCTACAAAGTAGGTGAACTCTACCCACACTCTATGACAATTGTCCAAAAAGCATTTTTGGTTGAACCCCGTGGAGAGGCTGAACCCATATGAAATACCGAACCCATTTGATCAGGTTGACCCACGTGAAAGAATTGGACCCTCATATACGGGGAGATAAAGCAAGATGGACTAGTAGGAGATCATTTTCACAATCTTTGGTATGTGATTGATGTGACAACTCATTGTTACCGTCGCCCTATCCAACCATCCAAGTCAAGTCTAAACCCTACGCCAAGTTTATGCACATTCTTGCTTAGGATGGTAAAACATAAAATTTACATATATTTAATTAGAGATCATAGGATACACTTATATTATATCACATCATGTGTTAGAGAAAATAGAGCATCATCATCATCATCATTATTATTATTATTATTACACCATCAACTAAGCATATACAACTAATTTATCTATAATCAAGGAGTAATGTTATTTATTATCACCGATGATAGTTATCATGTTTAAACGATCAAAATTGTATTTGGTAAGAATTGTGAGAACTAGCATGAACTCGATAAGATTGATTTCAAAATATTTATTACCAATTTACCATGATAACATGATATTAGTGTTCCCATTTTTTGCATCTTGATTAGGTTTGATAGTGATTTGATGCTAGTTAATTCTTGTCACAAGTTACGTACAATGACAAAAATAAGAACTTGTCAAATTTAATTTAAGTTGTGTTTTTTATATCTGGAAAAAAAATATTTCAAGATTCACCACCTTCAAAATTTATATGTTATTTAATACTATATTAACATTAAACTATTAAAATTTATTGAATAATCAGATTTATTGAATAAAATGTTATAAAAAATTATTTTCAAAATTTCAAAGTATACGTGTTTTCCATTTTTATGTTTTGAGAAACTGTTTTTCAAAATGACAAAAAGAACGCATTTTCAACAATTTCAAAACAGACACTCAAAATACAAAACTCAAAATTGAAATATAAAGAGAACATCCCCTAAATATGCAGAGTAATCAAGTCCAAAACTTTTGCCAAGTCATGATTGTTGACTAGAACTTATTGATTTTTTTTCATTTTTTGTCAAATAATTTTCAAGAGCATTTGTTGTCAAAATTTACATGGAATTCTTTCATGGGATGCAACATTATCCTTTCTCTTCTGTACATACTGAAGAAACCATGTCAATTTTCCATAAACTATGAATTGATATATAATTTACTCAATTAAGAAAAATACCATAAAAATCAAATCGAACTGATTTATTCGACATAAAAATATAGATGGCAAAATCCAGAAACTTAACAACGGATATGAAACCCAAGGAATTGGCCACTTCACCCAGTTTTACAATTTTATATTTTTTCAGAAAATAGCAAACTTTATTCATTTATTTATTTAATTCCTTGACCACTAATTTGACCCGATTGAGCATTACTTTCTCATCAGATCTGTTGGGTTTTGTTACCCAATGAATTCTGAGCTATGATATAATAGATTGAATTTCATAGGCATTGGCTGATGAGTGAAATTGTTATCAACAATCTAGTTCAAAAGCTCGACTTGAAAACAATATAGACTGTTGGAAATAGTTTAAAAATTAATATTACCCACAGTCCATAAATAATCGCATATTGGATGATTTTGAATCTTGAGTTATTTAACCTTATTACTGGTCCAACTAAAGCATAATCCACTCCTATAAATTGGTTGTCTTTACTCTAGTTGTTAGTGTTTGATTTGTGTTTAAAAAAAAAAAAAAAGAGAACAACGTGTGCCATTAGAGAAGAAAAAACTGGTTGCCTATGTGTTCCAAAATCGGTGATTAACTTTGTGGGTGAGATTCAGAAGCTACTGAGGTAAATATTGGTTGTGGATTGAACCGTTTGGATTTGTTGTTTGATAGAAAAATGTAACTTCAAATGCCCCAAAAACACTTTTTTTGAAAATCCTTGAAATGAACTCCGGCGACAGGATCATTACTTGGGTCAGTTTTTAAAACATTACATAAGACAAAACTACATAAACAAATTCTCTTTGATTTGAATTACCCAACTGGTAAGTTTGATATATAGAATTAAGCGTGTAATTTGGTGCTTAACTTCATAATTATGTAGATAATCTTTTCCGACACTAAAAACCAATGAGGTGATGGGTCAAGTCCCCCATTTTCGTTTTTGACACAAGAAGTCCAAGCCTTTTGTCCCCAGCCATCATAGTCCACTAGAAAATGTTTTCTGTTGCGGTGGGGTTGGGGGTTGGAGGTTGGGTTAAGCCAAGTCTAACTTCAGCAGTAGGCTTAGTGAAATTGACCTCGGTAGAAGCGATCGCGCTACGTGTACATAATCCTTTATCGAATTGATAAGTGGCGGCTCCCTATTGGGGGGGCGCCCGGCTCCCTATTGGGGGGGCGCCCGGGGGGCCCGGGTGCCCCCCAATAGGGGGCCGCCACTTGTCAATTCGGTAAAAAATTCGATAAATGATTATGTACGAATAAAATTATTCCGGTAGAAGATACCATTTAAAAGGATTTTGCTGAAGTGCCCAAAAGTTTGACAAAGGGGTTGACGCCACCTTCACATTTGCACGTGGGTCTAGACCAGAATAAAAAAATGTCAACCTCCATGTGTGTGTGTTTGATCATCCTTTATGTTATCCATTATGTTTTTGTAGCAAGACCCCTATTAAAAAGATATTTTCCTTTTCATTTAGTAGCCTAGCGGTGATGGTTCTGCGATCTAAGTTGCTTATTTTTTTTATTCAAACATTTCTTATTATTTATTATATATTAATTTTTTCTTCTTTGGGGTTACGGTGATGCCGTCGTCATTGTAATTGCATTTGTATGTGTGATGTTTGACTGCTGTTGGGGGTGAATTCAGATGGGTGGGTGGATGAGTTTGATTGAGGAGGAATGATTTTTACTAAAAAAAAATTTATGTTTTAATATTTATTTAATTATTTTAAGTGGGATTTATGTGGAATTTTGAAAAATTATGGGATTTCATTGCAATTCTTATTTATTTATTTATTGTTTTACAAGAGTGACAAATCTGTCATTTAATGGCTAAAATAAAGGGAATGATGAGTTTTGATTGAAATGTTACGGATGAATTATGATAAAAAAAAAATAATGATAAATTTGTTACATTTCACAAAGGTTGAAGACGAAAACTACAAATTTTCCTATTTAAAATTGTCCTAATTTGGAATTTATCGATTGTACAAACCTATCAATTTACTATTTCATCTTTTCACACTTCATAGTTGAAGGTTGAACAATTTATATCAATTTGTTCATGCTATAAGTAGTGCTGCTAAAATGGTGAAAAATAACAAGAATATCAGAAAATTCTTAGGTGACAATTGATAACAAAATGATAGTTGGTCAAAGATTCTTTTAGTATCAGCATTTGTTAGTCATGTACTACTATTGAGCTGGAGAGCCACTTTTGAGCACTCTACAGGGACGAAAGATGGTGTCAGGTGCTTAGAGAAAGACAGAAAAGCTCTTCTCAAGTTCAAAGACGAGCTTATTGATGAAAATGGTCGACTATCTTCTTGGGGAAATAAAAAATTTAAGAAGGATTGTAGCAAGGCAAAATCTATGTGTACTTCCTTGTTTACTACAAGGATTACTTAAACGCCATATGACCGCCCCCTATTGGAGGGTCGGCTGGCCACCAGGCGACCCTCCAATAGGGGGCGGCCATGTGGCGTTTAAGTAATCCTCCAGCCGACCCTCCAATAGGGGGCGACCATGTGGCGTTTAAGTAATCCTTGTAGTAAAAAAGGAAGTACTTGTAGCATAACCCTTGTAGCAAATGGATTGGTGGCTATTGTGATAAACAAACTAATCATGTTATTCATTTGGATCTTAATGGTATGTCTCTAAAAGGTAACATTAGTGTTTCACTGCTAACATTTGAAATATCTAGACCTCAGTTTCAATGAATTCAACTATAGCAGAATTCCACAATTCATTGACTCCTTAGGCAAATTACAATATCTCTGTCTTTCTTTTTCTTATTTTAGTGGAGAAATTCCCCATCATCTTGCCTTGGTAACCTTTCTGGATTACAGTATCTTGAACTTAGCTCCTGTTTTGGTTCACTAACTAGCACAAACCTTGATTGGCTTTCTCGACTGCATTCAGTAAGTTACCTTCACATGAGATGTGTTAACCTCACAATGGCAACTAATTGGTTTAAAAAAGTGTGTCAACTAATTCAGCTGAAAGAGTTCATCTTGTTTCATGTAACATGCCAATGGTTCTTTCTCCCTTACCTTCCAGGCTTCCACGTTCAATGGTTCTAATTCTCTTGTCGGCCTTGATCTCTCGGGAAATGAGCTGTCTTCTTCTTGGATATTCCCTTTGATGTTTTACTTCGAGGAAATAGTGGGAAATGGCCTATTGACTAGAGCATATTTCCACATTGACCTTTGACTCATTAATACAATTTTTTTTTTTTACAAAAGTTAAAACATAATATTTATAAACAAAAAACCAAAAATACCCTTGACCAAAACCGAACCAAAGTCTATCACAGTCAATCTCGCGCGATTTTTGACGATTGATCGGCTGATTGTTTAACAATCGGGTTACAAGCCAGCCTGTGACTTTTAATGGACCGACTCGAGGCAGTCTTTTTTTTAAAACTATTTTTAATAATTTAATTTTCCAATAATAAATAATACTTTTTTTCCTTATTTAATTTTGTTTTATAGTTAATTTTTTGGTTAATATAATTAAATAATATTTATATTCTTTATTTAATTTTAATAATTTCCTTTTGTTTGAGTTTTTTTTATATAATTAAATAAAGAATTTGAAATTGATAATTACTAAACGAAATATTCTTTTTTTTTTTAACGAATTAGCAAATTCTCTCTCTCTTTTTTTTTTTTCCTTTTTTCAAATTTAATTAAATAATATTTATATTTTTTATTTAATTATATTAAATTCCTTTTATTTGAAATTTTTTATACATCTAATCAAATAAAGAACTTGAAATTGGTAATTACTAAAATGAAATATTTTTTTAATGAATTATGAAATTATTTAATTAAATATTTATTGTAAAAAAATCTTTGATTTTTTTTCAAATTTAAATATTTAAATTCGAAATGGATAATTACTAAAATGAAATATATATTTTTTAATGAATTAGCAAATTCTTTTTTTTTCTTTTAATTTTTTTAATTTAAAATTCTTTAATTTAATATTCATTGTAAACAAATCTTTATTTTTTTTCAAATTTAATTAAATAATATTTATATTCTGTATTTTATTTTAATAATTTCCTTTTGTTTGAATTTTATATATTATATAATTAAATAAAGAATTTGGAATTTATAATTATTTAAATAAAATATTCTTTTTTAACGAATTACCAATTTTTTTCCTTTTAATTAAAAATTTCTTAATTAAATATTCATTAAACATATCTTTAATTTTTTCAAATTTAATTAAATAATATTTATATTATTTATTTAATTTTAATAATTTCCTTTTTTTTTGAATTTTTATATACATAATTAAATAAAGAATCTGAAATTGACAATGTGAAAAGTCAAAGTGGCAATGTGAAAATACAGTATAGTTGAAAAGTCAAAGTGATAAATGGACTTGTTGACTAGGCCAATCTTAAAAGTACCCTTTAACTTCAGTTGTAGCCTTAGTTACCTTGACCTCGATTCCAACAAATTACAAGGTGAGATTCCAATATCCTTGGGGAATCTGAGCAGTTCATCTTCCTCGTTGAGTTACTTAGATCTTTCTTACAATATGTTCAATAATACTATGACCCGAAGCATAGGAAGCCTTTCTAAACTCGAATCTTCGTAGCTTGGTTTAAACAACTTTGAAGATATAATCACTGAATCACATTTCTTTAATCTTTCCCAATTAGTAGAATTGGACTTTGAAGATATAATTTCACTGAATCACATGTCTTCCAAACCAGCTATCTCGTTCAATTTCAGTTTAGGATGGAATCCTCCTTTTCAACTAACAAATGTATATTTAGATGGTTGCAAAGTGGGTCCACATTTGCCCACATGGCTTAGAACACAAACGAGATTAAATTATCTTGATATCTCTGATGCTGAAATTTCAGACACCTTACTTGATTGGTTATAGGAGCTAAGTTTAAAATCATCATATATAAATGCATCGCATAATAATTTTCATGGTGTCCTTCCTGATTTGTCGTCAAAGTTCTCTACGTCTGATTTCATTTCCATATATTTGAACTTTAATCATTTTAATGGTTCGGTTCCAATTTTGCCTGCTAATGGTGTTATGTTGGATTTGTCGAGTAATGAAAATAGTTTCACTGGAGAAATTCCAACATCTTTGAGGAATTGTACAACCTTGACTTTCATCGATCTTTCAAGAAATAAGTTGACCGGCAAAATACCTTCATGGGTGGGAGATACTTGAACTAATTTGGTCTTTCTGAGTCTCAGGTCCAATGAGTTCTTTGGTGGTATTCCTTCAAATTTGTGTCATCTCACTGCTATGATTCAAGTGGATAATGAGTCTGATTGGTCATTTCATCTTAGAAGAGGTGTAGGTTTTCAGAGAGCAAGTGTGATATGGAAAGGAAAGGAGACCGAGTACATAAATACTCTTAATGTGGTGAAACTAATTGATCTTTCAAGCAACAATTTAGTAGGTGGTGTTCCTGTTGAAATTAACAGTCTTGTAATGCTAGTTGGCTTGAACCTTTCAAGAAATAACCTATCTGGTTTTCTTCCTCCAAAGATTGAACGATTAAGATCTTTGGATTTTCTTGATTTTTCAAGAAACCACTTCTCTGGTGATATTCCTATTGCTATTTCTCAATTGGATCAACTTGGAGTGTTAGATTTGTCATACAATAACTCGTCGGGCAAAATTCCACAAAGCATTCATTTACAAACTTTCAATGCTTCTACATTCAAAATAGAATTAATTATTCTGGAAAAAAACACTGTTAGGTACCCAATTTTGGACCATGTTTAACTTAATTTGGTCACTATTTTATAAAACTCATTTTTCTTCAAAACTATTTTCAATCATACGTTATCTCAATAAAATAATTTTGCACATTAACTCATAATTTTTTCTTACCCTTTAACCAAAAAAAAAAAAAACACTTTTCACAAAGTTTATTCTGAAAAAACCAAGCATAGTCTTAATCCTTCCCAATATACACGGTTCACTTAATTTTAACAAGGTTTGATTATGGTCTGAATGGTTAACATAAAGTAAGGCTGGACAAGCACCCGAATCAAACCAATCAAACCGACCCGAATCAAACTAACCAAATCGAGCGGTTCTTCTTAAAATAAATACCCGAACGAATATTTGAATTGAGAACCAACGGGTTCGGTTCGGTTCGGTTCGATTCTCAGTTCTAGACCAAGAACCAAAAAACCAAATATCCCTAATTTTTTATCTTAAATAAATCAAATTATTGTGTTTTTTTCTAAATAAATTTGCTAACTAATTTATTTAGCTCAAACCCAAAATATGATTTTCTCATTTCTTGACCTAAATTTTACCCGAATATTTTATTTTGAATTAGTCTTTATGTACATAATGTTCTACCAAATGGTTTACATAATATTTTGGGGGCGCCCACTTGGCCATTATGTAAACTATTTGGTAGAATATTAAGTACTTCTAGCATGATCATTTTATTTTACCGTAATGTTGTTTCTGCCATTATGGAGAAATCGAATTTGAAACCTCTCTTTATCATTGTGAGCGCGTTATCTTCCTTTTCATGTAATTTTAATGCCTAATCTATGAAGAACTCAACAAAGAGAGCTAAAATATATCACGAAATTAGACTACATTATTTTATAAGAGCTAAAATTGAACATATCATTAATTGAATTAATGTAATATTGTTGTAAATGTTAAAAAAATTGTACAGAACTCGAGAATCGAACCGAGTAGAACGGAACTGAACCCGAACGATTCTATAATTAAATTTGGATTGAAAATTTGGATTCGATTCAGTTCTCCTTCGTGTGTGTATATATATAGAATTAAGCGTGTAATTTGGCGCTTAACTTCATAATTATGCGGATAATTTTTCCAACACTTAAATCCAATGAGGTGATGGATCAAGTCATCCATTTCCCTTTTCGATCCTAGAAGTCTAAACCCTTTTTCCAAGCCATCATCGATTCATGGTCCACTGGAAAATCTTTTTCTGGAAATAAAAACTAATTGGGGTGATTTCAGAATTAGCCTTGGTGACGTTGACCTCGGTCTCAACAAATTACAAGGTACCATACCTGATGCTATTACAAAGCTACTGTCCCTTTTCATATCTTTTTGTGCGAATCAATTTGGGTTTATAAACTTGGGTTTCTGCATCTTGGTTCAAAGAACTTTGAAGATCTCCGAGTCAAAATTTATGGACTCGTCTTCCAACCAACTCACCCAAAGAATGGAATCGTCCGTTTTAACATATATATGTTTAGTTTTTTGATATTTTTAAGAATCAACATGTATTAGAAGGTGATCATGTTGAGATATTCGATTTGAATCAACAAGATTTTGATCGCTTGTTTGTTCATTGATTTGTCGACTCGCCCTTATTGATTTTCTTATCTTTTGGCTAATAATTTTCGAGACCACTCATTACAGAAAGCTGCAAAATTTTTACGTGGAACTCTTTCAAATTAAAGCTAACTAGAGAGAGAACAAAAAATAAAGAGATTTCATGGTACACAACATTGCTAAAAGCCGCGGTGGACGACGACATTTGGAGTTGGTGGGGGCACAAACTCATAAAAAAGTTATGAAAAAATTAATGTGTTTCGATATCTTATTACAGTTGTTCACTACGCATTTTTATACTTTGATAGCGTTCTATAATTACAATTCACAAATCAATTATCTATCACAAACACAATTCACAAATCAATTATCCATCACATATTTACAAATTACATATAAAAAAAAAAAAAATCAAATTGACAAAAATCAGAAATTGATCGGAGACACCAGACGGGAAGTATAATCAGAATTGTTACTATACTGACTTTTAACACTCTGGTGGACGACGGTGGAGGATGGAAGCAATAAGCAAGTGCAGGAGCATGCAACACAACAATAGTGCCGCGACTTAATCATATGTTGTTTTGTCATTTGCGGTTGCTGAATCGCCGACGAAGGGAATCAGGGTCAGGAACGGTCGGCATGGACGGACCGAAATGCTCTGTTTTGCTTTAAAGTTTGGAATTGGGAGCCATCAAGCCAGAAGGTTTCTCCCGCGATGGGATTGAATTGGGAGTGGGAGCCAAAAACTTGTCTAGGAAAGGAAATTGCTCAAGTCCCTAAGATCAGTGATAATGCTGATGGGACGAAAAATCTAGAGGAAGGGGAAAAGCTTATCGATGATGGATTTTACATTAGTATGGCAGTTGGCTCCATTTTTAGAGTTTGGGGAGTATGTGGAACTTTAGTGCTAAATAACTCGAAGATGATTATTTTTCAAGTTGTGGAATATTGTAATGGATTGGTTATACGTAGAGATAGCCTTCAGCAAAATCCGTCTTAGAGAAGCATATCACAAATTTGTAAAATTTTAGCATGTGCGATATTGTCTACTATCTAACTTTTGCAACACCTAAAAATTAAATTTTCCTTTTTCACAATGGTATCTAGTTGTATTCTATTGAAAGTTGTACTAGATCTAATACATATATACGTGGTAATAAAATATTTGTGTGTAAGCTTGTAAAATATCGATTAGCTTGAATTCGTTGGTTATTTCCACTACGAGAACCCTACCCAAACTTTCCCATTTCGACAACCAGCTGCTAGCGTTCCCCAATTATCGACTCTTGGTTCATGAAAGTGAGGTTAAAATAAAGGGAATGATTGAAAATAGTGAATCTAGCATTTAGGGATGGCAAAAAACTTGTTCAATCCGATACCTTCGGGCATTGCCCCGAATGAGGCGGGAATTACCAAGCTAATTGGGTAACCGGGCTGGGGTTATTGCCCCGAAGTGGGTATGAAAAATATAATCCTTGCCATGGTTTAAAGTTAATTTCAAATTTAAATTTCTTATCCAACAAAAATAAAAGATTTATCATCATTTTAAAGAAGGCATAAGTTGTTCTTAACAAATTGAAAATAATAATAATAATATTTACTAACTAAAGATAAAATAAATAAACGGAACGATAAATGGGACAATGGACCTACCTCGCCCCGCTCCACTCCTCTTTGATCTCTCCCCGAACCCATCCCATCCCCCTTATAACCAAGTATGGGAACAAGGACAAGGTGACAAAAATGCTCGTCGAGACAGGGGTGAGAGCTGCAGATCTGTCTCATACCCGCCGCATTGCCATCAATGCTAGTGTCGGGTATATATAGCTTTCTTTTCTTTTTCCTTTTTATTTTCTGGAACTAAATAATGAAAGAGATAACAGGCAAAAAAGTTTTTGACTTTATGAGTTTTGATAGTAATATATGTACAACGTGTACTTAGTCGACTTTGTTGAGTACAAGGAAAAACGAAAATATATGTAAATTGTATAAATGTGTTGTAGAAAATAAAAAATAATAAAACTCAATCGTTTACTTTTGTTCGAGGACAACTCAGACTTCGTGATTTCTTCAAAAACTGGTCATTTTTTATATTCAATAAAGAAATTCAGATTAGATATGAGTTGGCAACTGGTTTTTTTTATTCAATGATTAATTATTAGCAAAAGAATAATAAAATATTTATTTAGCCCCTATCTGTTATGGATAAAAAGTAAATTTTAATAAGAGTTGATGAAATGTATAATTAAAAGTTGATAAAGATTGTGTGTCCTATAAAATCTAAAATTAAAAAATGAGGGCTGAGCAAGGACCTACTCAAAACCTGTCAAGTTACATATTATAGGTTGAGAACTAAGGTGTCTAACTTGGAATAGTCACATTGTTTTGTTTTATTGATAAACAATAAAAAAATTGTATTAATAAAAAAAAAATCGATAATACTATATCATCGCAAAATTATGATATTTAAATACTGTTTATTTTTTTAAATATCAAAAATAAGAAAAATACAAGTAAAATTCAAAAGCATCTCCTGAACTTCATCAAAATCCATATGTTATCAACAAAGAGCCATCAATGCCACTAGACTCTTCGTGTAATTTCATATGAGCAAATCTTGAAATTAGAAATATCAAATATCACGTGTAAACTTTGAAATACAACAAATCATATAAAAGTATTTCTTCTCACTTTTTTAGAAGCAAACTCACTAATTAAACTTTCGTAATCAATATGTTCTAACAAATCTTGTTCACTAGATATCAAAGATAGGTCATTCAATCGTTCTTGTAACATAGTTGATTGTAAATAAAATTTTAGTAACTTCACTTTTGAAAACTTCTTTCGACAGATGCAATAATAACATTAATTGTCAATACTACTCTATAAGCAATAAATGTATTCGTAAAGTGATATAGTCTTTTTAAATAAGTCAATATATCAAAAGACAAAAGTTGTCTTTATTTATTTTGGTAAAAGATTTTGTAAAGTTTTTAACTTTTGAAACAAATATGTGCTATCAAGATTACAAAAATTTACATGTCTTAGAACAATGTCAAGACGATCACAACATACTTTCAAATTAGTATCATCCGATGCGTTTAACTTATTCGAACAAAATAGAAATCCATTTTTTTTCATATGAATTGAATTAATCGAACCTTCGTTCAAGTGATTCAATTGATTGATCTACTATATAAAGGAAATAATTAGTTATGAAAGAATCTTCAGTACCATTTTTATCAAAAGTGGTTATGAAAGAATTTTTAAGTGATTGTGCGTCATCTATAGTAGCATTTTTATCAAAATGTTCTTCCTATGAATTATATTTCTTTCTCTTTTTCTTTTTTCCCTCACGTTATTTGAAGCATGATACTATTTTAAAAAATTATATGCAAAAAATGATAACTAGTCAATTAGATTATTCTTAACTTTAGTATCTTATGCAATTGCCTACAATTAATAAAGTAATAATCCATATGAAAATAGTTAAGTACAACACACTGAAATTAGCTATGAATGAGCCCAAATCATCTGAATTATTTCCCTTAAAAAAATGTCTTGATATGATATGTATTTAGGAATAAGAAATACAACAATATTAAATAAAACTCATCATTTGTCTATCTTTTAACTATTTTTTTTATAAACATTATGCTCTTTAACTTATAAATAAGGTGTATACTTTACATCAATTCAAAAATCAGGTTTATAGTTTTAAAATTAAAAAATCAGATTTTTTTTTTAATTTATGAAATAATAAATTATTAAATCAATTTATTATTAAATATGTAATTCTAATATAATATAATTAACACATCCCACATGCACCACCCATACCGCTCCGAGGACTATTCCGACAACCATTCCGACCACCACTCTACTCCGGCGACTGCTCCGATTCCGACAATTATTCCGGCGACTATTCCGGTTATCATTCTGGTCACAAATTTACAATTTACGGTCACAATTCAAAAATTTTATAGGTCACAATTAATTTCTTTGGTCACAGATTTCAAAATTAGTTGGTCACAGATCAAAATTTATTGGTCACACAGTCACAAATTTGTAAATTAATTGGTAACAGATTTTTTACGGTCACAGATTATATAATTTTTAGGTCACAGATAAAAAATGGTAAATTTCATTAGTCACATATTTTCAAATTTCTTGGTCACAGATTATTTTTCAGTCATATATTGTCAAATTTTTAGGTCACAGTTAAATATTTGGTCACATATAACCAAATACTTGGTCACATACCACAGACACTACTTCAGCCACCACCACCACACAAAACACCGCCACCACTCACCTAAAACCCCCTAACAACACAAAATCACCACCACAATAACACCACAACCGCACCCAACCACCACAACACCACCACGAACACTGCACACAACACTACCCCAACCAACAATAACACCAAAATCACCACCACCAAGAAAACCACACACACAAATCTGTGACAGACTCAACCACAATAACACTACAACCGCACCCAACCACCACGAACATTGCACACAACACCACTCCCAACCAACAATAACACCAAAATCACCACCACCGAGAAAACCACACACACAGATCTGCTGCACCTTCGATAGTACAGATCGCAGTCGCTGCACCTCTACAGGGCGTGGCGCCACCATCTTCTGCACGACCACTACCTTCGCGACCGCCATCATCTGCAAACCAGCAACCCAAGGTCAACTCAACCATCGCCTACATACGGCGTTGTTGAACGGCAGCAGCGTCGATGCGACGCTGCTGCGATTCGCAGCAGAGGGAAGGGGAGAGGGGGAGGGAGGAGGAGGCGATCGACGGGCCGATTATCATCGACGCTGCTGCGATTCGCAGCAGAGGGAAGGGGAGAGGGGGAGGGAGGAGGAGGCGATCGACGGGCCGATTATGAAGAGAGAGGAGAAGGTGAGAGACAGTAGTGAGAGAAAATATGGATTGAAAATGAATTACGGTTTGAAATATTAGTATTATAATATTATTTAAATATAATTCATACCTGATTTTTTATTAGATAAAACTTGTACCTGAATTTTGAATTAGGAAGTTTAAATCACTGATTTTTTGTAATTTCCTCTCTCTCTCTCTATATATATATATATATATATAAACCATTTTTTCTTTTGCCCCTACAATGATGAGACCATATGTGGTCGTTCAATTTGTGCATTCTCTGGACCGTCTCTGCCAAAGTCTATCAAGGGACCTTTTGTTTAGGACTTAAAAACGTTATTTGTTCTTTAACAAAAATTAAGAAGATATAATAGTATGCAACATTGCTACAAGTTCATCCGCAATTAATACAACAAAAACCATGTAAATTTCATGAATAGTGAATGGATAATTTATGAATTTTAGTTACTCAATTAATAAAGACAAACATTCATTTAAAAATTAACTGAGAATAAAGACAAATTTTATTGATCTCCACTGGGTAACACAGAACTTTTGTCGTAAGTTGAGTGATTGTATGTTTTTTACCCTAAATGTAAGTGTGTAATTGGATTCTTAAGCTTCTGTTCTGGAAAAATTAAAACATAATAAAAAACTATTAATGGGTGGAAACGGAGTTATTGCGGCATTT
This sequence comes from Fraxinus excelsior, assembly GCA_019097785.1. Lineage (NCBI taxonomy): Eukaryota > Viridiplantae > Streptophyta > Magnoliopsida > Lamiales > Oleaceae > Fraxinus > Fraxinus excelsior. Next base: position 30,428,089 of record CM032628.1, on the reverse strand, counting down.
GGATAGTCTTTCCATTAGCTTTTTACCCAAGTTCATTATTGAGTTAAAAGCATCTACAAACAACTTTTTAAATATAAGATGATTTCTATTTTAAAGAGTCAATTTCTAAAATTATGTTTAGAAATTCTAAATTAGAGAGTATGTATGGCTCTCTATACTTAGAAAGCCATAAATGCAATCAAAGTATTTTAATCTTCATTGAAAAAATAATATAATAATTTGGGAGGAAGTTAGGGAAAATAAAATATATGAAAAAATAATAAATAGTTTTTAGAGTAGTAAAATTAAATATTAAATATAAAGAGCGTGTTGGAGTACATAAATTTTTTTACTTTTAAATTTTTTTTTTTTTTTTTTTTTTTTTTTTTTTTTTGGCCACCAATCAATCAAAAATGGCAAAGTGTCCTCCCCCGTACGAAATTGGTCAAACTCCCTTATACACATAGCATAACTCTTCATTCTTACATATGATGCTATAAGTAATCCGCTTGGTGAAAAATCACAAAAGAAAATCAGAAAATTCTCAGTTACAATTGTTCACAAAATGATGGTCAAAAGTTCTTTCACTATCTCCAATTGTTAGTCATTGTCCAGCTACTGAGCTGGAGAGCCATTTTCAAGCACACTTCATGGACAAAAGATGGTATGAAGTGCTTAGAGAAGGAGAGAGAAGCTCTTCTCAAGTTTAAAGATGAGCTTATTGATGAATATGGCCGACACTCTTCATGGGGAAACAAAACATATAAGGATTGTTGCAAATGGAGTGGTGTCATTTGTGATAATCAAACTAATCATATTGTTGAGTAGGATCTTGTGGGATTATCTCTAAGCGGTAACATTAGCGTCTGCTTGCTTGAAATACAACATTTTAAACATTTAAACCTCAATTTAAATGATTTCAATTATAGCAGAATCCTAAAATTCATTGGCTCCCTGGGTAGATTACAATATCTTGATCTCACATTCTAAATTTAGTAGACAAATTCCCCATCATCTTGGCAACCTTTCTGAATTGAAATTCTTATTGATCACGCATTTTCTTACAGTTCAGTAATTAGCACATATCTTTATTGGCTAACTAGCACAAATCTTGATTGGCTTTCTCAACTTCATTCACTAAGTTACCTGTCCATGAGCTTTGTTAACCTCACAATGGCAACCAATTGGTTTCAAACAATAACTTAGCTTCCTCAACTTGAAGAGTTATACTTGAATTCATGTCACCTGCCAATAATTCTTTCTCAATGCTTCTAATTCTCTTTCTTCCGTTGGTCTCTCGGAAAATGAGCTCTCTTCTTCTTGGATATTACCTTTTTTGTTCAACTTTAATAGTAGCCTTAGTTACCTTGACCTCAGTTTCAACAAATTACAAGGCGAGATTCCAATATCCTTGGGCAATCTGAGTGGTTTATCTTTTTTAGTTTTGTCTTCTAACCAACTCACAGGGGAAATGCCTCATCCTTTATTATCTTCTTCGTTGAGTTACTTCGATCTTTCTTACAATATGTTCAATGGTACCGTGCCTCGAAGCACAGGAAGCCTTTCTAAACTTGGATCTTTATTTCTTCATTCAAACAACTTTGAAGACTGTTATAGTTTGGGTGTGATCCGAATTCTTTTGTTGAGGTATTTGAAGTATTGAAGAATTCTAATTGAAGTGCACATCATGAAGAATTCAAGTTTGAAATGCTATTGGAATCATATGAAGATCAAATTTCAATGATAATTAGGAGTTTGACTTAAAAGAGGACTTTTGGATGACAAAAGACACTTTTTGGAACATTAACTCGAGGGACGGGCGCCAAGGCACCATAATGTATTTTTGGGCCGAACCCCGGGAGCCGCGGCCCGGGCCGGGTCGGGCCCGCATCAAGTTTTTCTGCCCGAAGTGTGTTTTTCGCGTTTTTCTTCTCCTACTTCGTTTTGGACTCAGTTTTTGGGCATCCTACTTCATCAACAACTCTACCAAAAGGTCTTGGACGTTCCCTACATGTTTTCCTATAAATACTAGGCTTTTCTATATAATTTTATAGTGTGAGATTTATGATTACTAGCTTTTAAGATCATTGTAATATTTTTTTCTTTTTTCCATTATTCTTAAAGCAATAAAATCTCCTAATTCATCTGTCATATTCTTGTCTTCTTTTATTATTTTGTTCTTGATCACATACTTTATTATTTTACCATATAACTTCAACATCTCAATCCATTGATTGGTGTCAAAACAAGTGATATCAATCCTAACAAGTGGTATCAGAGCAATTCTGATATTTGCTTGTTTTGTAACAAAGACATAATCACTGAATCCCATTTATTTGATCTTTCCCAGTTATAATATTTGGACTTGTCTTCCAACCTAGGTATCTAGTTCAATATCAGTTTAGGATGGAATCCTCCTTTTCAACTGACATCTGTATTGTTAGATGGTTGCAAAGTGGGTCCATATTTCCCTCCATGGCTTAGGACACAAACGATGTTACATAATCTCGATATCTCTAATGCACAAATTTCAGACACTGTCCCTGATTGGTTTTGGGTGCTAAGTCTGTAATTTTCATATTTAAATGTATCACATAATAATTTCATGGCGTACTTCCTGATTTGTCTTCAAAGTTCAGTTCTACTTCCCAATCCACAGATTTGAGCTTTAATCATTTTAATAGTTCATTGCCATTTTTGCCACCTTTATGTATCTTTATTGGATTTGTCGAGAAATGAATTTTCTGGGTCAATCACCAATTTATGCAATGAAACTAATTCCTATTGGCAATCTTGAGTTCTTGACCTCTCAAATGACTTACTGTCAGAACAACTTCTGGATTGTTTTGCAAACTTACCAAATTTGAAATTTCTTAAGCTGACATAATATAATTTCTGCATAAAGATTCCTTCACTAAATATCAATTCATCATTGCATTTACAAAACAATAGTTTCACTAGAGAAATTCCTGCATCTTTGAGGTATTGTACATCTTTGATTTCCATCGATCTTTCATGAAATAAGTTGATCGGCAAAATGTCTACATGGATTGGAGATACTTGGACTAAATTGATCTTTCTGAGTTTCATGTCCAACGAGTTCTTTGTTAGTATCGCTTCAAACTTGTGTCATCTTGCACACTTAAAAAGTGTTGGATTTTTCTTTAAACAAAGAAACAAGATTTCTGGTGGTGTACCAAAATGCATAAACAATCTCACTGCTACGAGTCAAGTGGACTATGAGTTTGATGTGTCATTTTATATTGAGAGTACATTTTTAACATGGAAAGGAAAGCAGACAAAGTGCATTACTTCTCTTAATGTGGTGAAACTCATTGATCTTTAAGTAACAATTTAGTAGGTGATGTTCCTATTGAAATTACCAGTCTTGTAACGCTAGTTGGATTGAACCTTTCCAAAAACAACCTATCTGGGTCTTTTTCTCCAAATATTGAAGTAATAATGTATTTGGATTTTCTTGATTTATCTAGAAACCACTTCTCTGGTGGTATTCCTAATGACATTTCTCAATTGGATTAACTTGGAGCCTTAGATTTGTTTTACAATAACTTGTCAGACAAAATTCCACAAAGTATTCATTTATGAACTTTCAATATTCTACATTCGAGGAAAACCCTGGACTTTGTGGCCTTCCACTTACAAAAGCTTGCCCAGGATATGAAATTACTCAAGTCCTGAAGATCAGTGATAATGCCGATGAGATGAAACCCAGAGGTAGAAGGCAAGCTTATCAATGATGGTGGACAAGCAAGTAGCAACAGAACGACAGGAGATAGCGCAGGAGCCCTCGCAGAATGAATATAATGTACAAGGGTATTTATGTCAATTACTAGCATTCGGTTAAAACAGTTAGGAGTTTGTTGAGTTGTTAGTTTTTACTTATTGTGAATACGAATGTATATATAAAAAGTTGATTACTTCAAAGATAAATGAGAATTCATTTTCTTTGCTCACATATCTCTCTTGAGTTTGTAGTCTCTCTCTTCCTATCTTTTTTCTTCTTTTTTCTGCATTTAGCAGATTCTTCATGGTATCATAGCATTAAGAGCTTCCGCTCATGGCTAATAATTCAGAGATTGAAGGTAAAAACTCTATTGATTGTCCTTCACCAAATACTCGTCAAGGTGAAGATTCGGTCGCTGTTGCTCATCAAGTGATGTCAGATCCTTCGAATTGATACTACATGCACTACGGAGACAACATAGGAATGCAGGTGTATCTATCATTCTGTCTGAAGAAAATTATTCAACATTGAGCCGTGCTGTAGAGATGGCATTAAGTGTGAAAAATAAAGAAGGCTTTATCAATGGATCTATACATGAACCTCCTGCAAATTCACCTCTTCATGCTGCTTGGCTTAGGTGCAATCACAAAGTTTCATCCTGGATCATAAATTCAATTCCTAAGGAGTTACATCATAGTGTTATGCATAGGGAATCATCACGTCAGGTCTAGTTGGAATTGAAGGATAGATATAGTCAAGGTAATGGACCAATGATCTACCAACTAAAGAAGATGATTGTTTCAATTTCACAATAAAATGGCTTGGTGAGTGCTTATTTCAATAAATTGAAAGGTTTGTGGGAAGAATTGTCGAATTATAGACCTCAAGGCCACAATTCATATTATGAAGATGAGCAGATCTTACAGTTTCTGATGGGGTTAGACAACTGTTATTCTAATGTGTGTAGCCAGATTTTGATGATGGATCTGTCACCTTCACTTAACAAGGTTTTCGCACTAGTTCAACAGGATGAGAAATAGAAAGATATAGTACCCAAAAACTAGAATAATGCTGAGGCAGCTACTTTTGTGAGCAAACTGATGGTTGGGTCAATGAACTCTGGTAGTGGTCAGAGGCACACCTATTAGAACCAGAGCCTTAAGAGAGACAGACCTAAGTGTAGCTATTATGGAATGCTTGGACACTTGCAAGGGGAGTGTTATAAACTACATAGATATCCTCCAGGGCACGGGCTAGCTAAGAACAAAGGCAGGGAATTCGCCCCAAGTGCAAATCAAGTGACTGAATCACCAGACATATCCAATGCAATCTCAAGTCTGACTATCACACCGGAACAATGTTAGCAGGTCTTAAACATATTAAAGCCACAGCTTCAGACTCAGTTTTGGAATATGATTCTTGATTTACCGCAAGTGCCAAATATGCCAAATGCTTCAAGTGTTTCAGACATGGAGGAGAAATGGATAATTGATACCGGAGCTACGGATCACGTGGTGTGCTCCATTAATCATTTATCTTCTATCACTGCTGTGGCAAATACAAGGGTCAAGCTACCTAATAGGGATGGTGCTCTTGTGACTCACATAGGAACTGTGAAATAACACTCTATTCTTATCCATTGTTTTATGTATTCTCTCCTTTAAGTGTAACTTGATCCCTGCCAGTAAACTCATCCATTCTCATCATCGTTGTCTAATTTTTCTCTCCAATTACTACTTCATTCAGGACCTCTTTACATGGACAATAATTGGAGTGGGGAAGCTTGAGGGTGGCTTATACCACTTCCAGCATAATGATCCTCCAGAAAACAATCTTTCACACACCTCTTGTTCTGTATCTTTTTCGTCTCATTTGAGTCATTTGGTATGTAATGATTGTAATAAACTTGTGAAGAATACACATGTACCAGGATTTAGTGCTGTCACCAAACTTCCATTTGATTTGTGGCACTTTAGACTTGAGCATGTTCCTCACTCTAGAATCTTGTTCTTGCATAAATCTGTGCCTGAAATTGTCTCAGATTCTGAATTTCATTATAACATTTGTCCAATGGCAAAACAACATTGTTTGTCCTTTCCTAACAAAACTCATGTTTCTAAGTCTACTTTTGAACTCATTCACTGCGATATTTGGGGCACATATCAAACCCCCTCACTTGATGGCTCTAAATTATTTTTAACTGTAGTTGATGACTATAGCAGGTGCACTTGGACGTTCTTGATGCAAAATAAATCACAAACCAGACATTCTTCAAACATTCTTTCACATGGTCGAAATCAATTCAATACCAAAATTAAAATTTTGAGGTCTGATAATGGAGCTGAGTTTGCCATGACAGACTTCTATGCTTTAAAAGGAGTGGTGCATCAACTGAGTTGTGTTGAAAGACCACAACAAAACTGCATTGTCGAACGAAAACATCAACATCTATTGATTGTTACAAGAGCACTCAAATTCCAAGCTAAACTTCCTAACCAGTTCTAGGGGGAATGCATCCTTACAGTGACCTATCTCATTAATCGAATTCCAAGTTCATCTTTATCATAGAAGTCACCTTATGAAATTCTATTTTCGACAAAACCTTCATATTCACATCTAAGAGTATTTGGCTCGTTGTGTTATGCCTATACTCTTCACAGACATATATCCAAGTTCAACCTCGTGCGGTACCCTGCATTTTCATTGGCTATCCCATTACTCAAAAGGCTTATAAATTATATAATCTACTTACCAATACTACATTTGTGTCTAGAGATGTTGTTTTTCATCAAAATATATTTCCTTTTCATGATAATATATATCTAACCTCTTTTGGTTCCTCTGGTAACGATGGATTTCTTCACTCCCATGTTTCTCTTTTTCCATCACATGCTTATCCTATATCAGAACATTTGCCTCATACTTCTGATCCTACTCACATGGCTTCATCTCCATCACTGCCACTCTCACAATATACTTCCATAATTTTACCTCCATCCCTACCACTACCTCATAATCCACTCCACTGGTCTACTAGACCTAGGAAGCCTCCCAGCTACTTGTAACAATTCCACTGCAAGTTGATTTCTCAGACAAATTCCATACCTCCCATTGTCCTTTCTGGCAATCCTCATGCTTTATCCACTACCTTAGGATATGACTCACTTTCTCCTGAACGTATGTGTTGTCGCTATCTACCATTATTGAGCCTCGAACCTTCAAGGAAGCATCTCAGTTCCTTACTTGGTGTGAAGCCATGGATAGTGAATATCAGGCTCTGATTGTAAATAATACTTGGATTGTCACTTCTCTTCCTGCCAATAAAAAACTAATAGATTGCAGGTGGGTTTATAAAGTTAAACTCAGACAAGATGGTACTGAAGAAAGGAAGAAAGCCCATCTTGTGGCCAAAGGATTCACTCAACAAGCTGGGGTACCAAGAAACATTTTCCCCAGTGCCTAAGTTGGCTTCAGTTAAAGCTCTTTTAGTAGTTGCAGCAAGCAAGAACTGGTGCCTACATTAGCTTGACATCAACAACGCATTTCTTCATAGGGATATTGAGGGAAAGTGTACATGAGGATGCCACCTGAGTATGAACAGCAAGGGGAGCATGGTAAAACCTTAGCGTGCAAACTCAACAAGTCCATAAATGGACTTAAACAAGCATCACGACAATGGAACACTAAGATGTCTTCCTTCATCAATTCCGAAAGATTTGTCCAATCAAAATTAGATTACTCACTTTTTAGCAAGAAAACGAGCTGCTCATACATTGTATTACACATCTATGTAGCTGACATTATCATAGGAGGAAATGATTTAACATACATTGAGCAATTCAAGAAGGGTCTTGATAATCAGTTCAAGCTAAAAGATTTGGGAGTTTTGAAATATTTTTTGGGAGTTGAGGTTGCAAGGTCTTCAAAGGGCATTGTCGCATGTCAACAGAAATATGCCTTAGAAGTTCTCGAAGATGCTTGTTACTTGGGGTGCAAACATGTAAAATGTCCTTTGTTGCAGAACTTGAAATTGACTAAGAATGAAGGTGAGCTACTTGAGGATCCTAGTATGTATAGGAGACTAATTGGAAGGTTACTATATCTAACAATCACTAGGCTAGATTTATCATTCTCTATACAAGTCTTGAGTCAATATTTGGAGTCCCCTAGAAAGCCACATTTGGAAGCAGCACATCATGTGCTCAGATATGTTAAAGGAACGTCAGGTTGGGGGCTTTTCTTTGCTGCAGATTCAAGTCTAGAGCTTAAGGGATTCTGTTATGCAAACTGGGCATCATGTATGGACACCAGGAGGTCTGTTACCGAGTTTTGCATATTCCGTGGGAGTTCTTTGATATCTTGGCGGTAAAAAAAGCAGCACACCATCTCAAGATCTTCGACCTAAGCTGAATATAGGGTCATGGCTGCAGCAATTTGTGAAATTATTTGGCTCAAAAAGGTGTTGACAGATTTAGGGGTAAATCACACTAAGTTTGCCCTCCTGTTTTATGATAATCAAGCAGCAATTCACGTAGCTAACAATCCAGTCTTCTACGAAAGGACAAAGCATATAGAGTTGGACTGTCATCTGGTGAGGAAAAGAGTGCAGTCTGGTGATATAAGGATGATGCATTTGTCTACACAAAATCAGTTGGTAGATTTATTGACAAAGGTCTTAGGATGAGTCAAGTTTCAAACGCTGTTAATCAAGATGGGTGTATTGGACATCAACAAACCATCTTAATGGGGAGTCTTGTAGAATGAATATAATGTACAAGGGTATTTTTATGTCAATTAGCAGCATTCGGTTAAAACAGTTAGGATTTCGTTTGAGTTGTTAGTTTTTAGTTGTTGTGAATATGAATGTATATATAAACAATTGATTACTTCAAAGATAAATGAGAATTCATTTTCTTTGCTCACACATCTTTCGTGAGTTTGTAGTCTCTCTCTTCCTATCATTTTTCTTCTTTTTTCTGCATTTAGCAGATGGCAGCACCGCAACAGAGCTCGTGACTCACGACTGAATCATTTGTTATTTCATCGTTTGCGGTCGCTGAATCGTCAGCGAAGGGATTCAGGGTCAGTAACGACTGGCAAGGATGGACCGAGTTGCTGGGTTTTGCTTAAGAGTTTAGAATTGGGAACCATCGAGCCAGAAGGTTTCTCTCGTAATGTAATTGAATTAGGAGAGTGACGATTTCTTGCTTTGGATTTCAGTTTAGTAATGGCCAACGGGAGGTTCTTTGAATCGGAATTTGATGGGTTTGGTTTTTTGAATTGGAATTTGAAAGGATTCTTTGAATACAAGCACATTCATTATTTTCGAATTTTTTTTTTTTTTTAAAATATCGTTTTCAGTTGGTGGGTCACGTGACCCGTGGGCATCCAATGTGGGTCCGCCAATGGCCCTGTTTAAGCCACATTAAAATTTTCATTCTCATTTTTTTATTCATTTTCAACCACGCATTTTTCAATTAAATAATATTTTTCATCGCATTAATAATTTTTCCTTCTTTTTCAACTACACATTTTCCATCAATCTACTATTCCAAAATACATTCTTCCAAAATAACGTAGCTCAAACAAATTCTAAATATTTACAAAAGAAACATTTCCAATTTGCGTAAATTATGTATGGATAATCTTTGCGTTATAATTTCAAATAAGATCCTATTAAAAGAAGAAAAAAGCTGTTTGTCCAGGACCCCACTGATTAACCTAATTAGAGGGGGCTGTAAATTTTACAGCCCCCTAATGGCTGTAACCCTAGCCTCTCTCTTAAAAGAATCAGACCTAAACGACAGATTTAACAAAGAAAATCAGAAATTATGGCAAACTCGGTAAACAAAATAAAAAAAGGAAGGGGGGGGGGGGGGGGGGGGGGGGGGTAAAAAAAAATTTTTTTTAATTTTTTGGACTTATACCCAGCTTCAAACGTTGTTTAGATACTAATTTGTGGGAAAATTATAAAGAAATTCTTGGGTGACGAATTTTATTCAAATTCTCTTGCTAGCAAGTAGTAACTATAATGAATCATGCTACATGTACATCAACTTTGACATTGTACCACGTGTCGAAACATGATTAAAAAGTTTTTAAACATCACACACTTTCCCGCCCATTTGCATTTAAATTCAGGTGGGGTGTCTAACTCCATGTGAACAATGGAATGTACACAAAGCAAAATTCAACTATAACGTTTAGAATTATTCTGTAATCGTGTCATTTGATCCTCAATGCAAATTATGTGGAGAATCTTTTCCAAAAATAAAAACCAATAAAGTTTAAAGTCAAGTCTTACATTTTTTATTTTTGTTTACAAGAAACCCTACACGTCTTTCGTAGCCGTGAGTATCGATCATAACTCATTGATTTAACAAGTATGCAATAATAATTTTCTCTTTCGTTTGTAGTTCATTCTTGCTAATTTTTCAATGTAGTTAATTATTATGTCTAAATTACAAGACACAAATTTCTGCAAAGGAAATGCAATAAAATTATGACCCAATTCCTAACTACAATATTTGATGAGGTTAAATAAAGTTTCAAATTACAGAGAAGTTTCTTGGTAACCATCGAAAACTTTTTTTTGTTTTAATTTGGTCATTCAATTTTCTTTTTTTAGTATCTTGTTTAAATTCTATTTGTTTTTCTAACAAGATAACAAGTGAACACCAATAAGACATGGCGTGGACATGGAGGTCTTCTTTGTCGTATATTCCATTTAGCAATACGTAATAAATTGTAAGACAAAACAAAAGGCAGATTTCAGTAATTGGTAGTCAACTGGAACATATTAATTTTCTCATCTTTACCTAATAAATTGTTGACTTTAATGTCACACATTCCTTTGAAAAATGTAAACAAAATAATTTTTAGTGATCACTTTGAAATAAAACAAAGTTCACTGGGTGATATGGAACTTCGCCGTAAGTTGAGGGATTGTCTATTTTTTTTTATCCCCAAATATAAGCGTGTAATTGGATTCTTAAGCTTAAGTTTGTTTAACATTAAAAGTTAATAAAAAAAAATAATGTTCAATTAAATATTGATTGCAATCATATATTCACAGCTAGTCAACTATTACTCATTTATTATTTACATATTTCATAGGCCTAATACGAACTCATAAAGCCATAAAATAATTTTATCTGGAAGTACACGAATTTTTGAACTATCTTTTCTGGAAATAAAGACCAATTGGCACCAGAGGGTGGGGTTTAAGTCAAGTCTTTCTTTTTTTTGTTTGTTTAATCAAGAAGTCATTACCATTATCCAAGGATTATTAATACAATCATGCTACGGTGTCATAATTCTTAATATAATGTCACGTGACATTCCATCATTATACTGTTTTAAATACAATCAGCTTTTTCATCAAATCATCTGTTGTCACATCGGATTATGTCAATGTATTTGTTATATATCTTTTGACAAAGTGGTAAGATCCTTATTAGTAGCTGGAACTTTGATTTGAGAAGTCAATACATTTTTCTAAGGAGTTATTGCTGATATTGATAATCTTTTTAATAGCTTTCTACATAAATTCATTCTTACAGCTAATGCTATAAGTAGTCCGCTTAAATGGTGAGAAATCACAAAAGAATATCGGAAAGTCCTTAGTTACAATTGTTTACAAAATGATAGTTGATCAAAAGTTCTTTAATCATCTCCAATCGTTAGTCATTGTATTACTACTGAGTTGGAAAGCCCTTTTGATCGCTCTACTGGAATGAATGATGGTATCAGGTGCATAGAAAGTGAGAGAGAAGCTCATCTCAAGTACAAAGATGAGCTTATTGATGAATATGGCCAACTCTCTTCTTGAGAAAATGAAAAATATAAGAAGGATTGCTGCAAATGGAGTGGTGTCATTTGTGATAATCATACTAATCATATTGTTGAGTTGGATTTCTTGGTATATCTCTAAGTGGTAACATTAGCATCTCGTTGCTTGAAATACAACATGTGACATATCTAAACATCAGTTTCAATGATTTCAATCATAGCAAAATCTCACAATTCATTAGTTCCCTAGGTAGATTACAGTATCTTTATCTCTACGATTCTAATTATAGTGGAGAAAATCATCATCATCATCTTCGTAACCTTTCTGAATTGAATTCTCTTTCTCTTGGCCCATCTGATGGTAGTTCACTAGCACAAATCTTGATTGGCTTTCTCGACTTCATTCATTAAGTTACCTGTCCATGATCTCGGTTAATCTCACAATGGCAACCAATTGGTGACAACAAATAACTAAGCTTACTCAGCTTAAATTTTTATTCTTATTTTCATGTCACCTGCCAAGGGTACTTCCTCCCTCACCTTTTCAATGCCAAGGGTACTGCCAAGAATATGACTAGTTTAACTCATTTAGATTTATCTGGTAACCAATTCACTAGGGAAGTGCCTCATCTTGCATTATCTTCCTAGTTGAGTTACTTAGATCTTTCTCACAATATGTTTAATGGTACCATGACCCAAAGCATAGGAAGTCTTTCCAAACTCGAACATTTGTATCTTGGTTCCAACCACTTTGAAGACATAATCACTGAATCACATTTCTTTAATCTTCCCGAATTAGTAGTATTGGACTTGTCTTCCAACCTAGGTATTTTGTTCAATACCAATTTAGGGTGGAATCCTCCTTATCAACTGACGGATGTACATTTAGTAGGTTGCATAGTGGGTCCACATTTCCCCACGTGGCTTAGAAACGAGATTAGAGTATCTTGATATCTCTAATGCTGAAATCTCAGACACCTTCTTCCCTGATTGGTTTTGGGAGCCAAGTCCAAAATTATGAAGTTTAAATGTATCACATAACAATTTTCATGGCGTTCTTCCTGATTTGTCGTCAAAGTTTTGTACTTTCGATAACATAGATCTGAATATAATCATTATGGTTCATTACCAATTTTGCCTCATAATGGATCTGTATTGGATTTGTCATGAATTTTCTGGGTCAGTTAACAATTTATGCAATGAAACTAGTTGCTATTGGGATTTTCTTGACCTCCCAAATAACTTACTGTCTGGACAGCTTCCAGATTGTTTTGCAAACCTATTCTTAAGCTGTCACATAATAATTTCACTAAGTATACATTCATCATTGTATTTACAAAACAACAGTTTTATTCCGACCTCGTTGAGGAATTGTACTTCCTTGACCTTCATTGATCTTACACGAAATAAGTTGACTGGTAAAATACCTATATGGGTGGGAGATACTTTGACTAAAGTGGTCTTTCTAAGTATCAGGTCCAATGAGTTCTTTGGTAGTATTCCTTCAAATTTGTGTCATCTTGCACACTTTCAAATTTGGACTTTTGATTTCTGGTGGTATACCAAAATACCTAAACAATCTCACTGCTATGAGTCAAGTAGATTATGATTTTAATACGTCATTTCGTCTTGGATGCATCGTAGGCTTCCATAGTGCAATTATAACATGAAAAAGAAAGGAGTCAGAGTACATAAATACTCTCAAATTGGTGAAACTTATCTTTCAAGCAACAATTTAGCAGATGGTGTTCATGCTGAAAATACAAGTCTTGTAATGCAAGTTGAGTTTAACCTTTCAAGAAAAAACCTATCAGGATTCCTTCCTCCAAATATTGAACGACTAAGGACTTTGGATTTTCTTGATTTTTCAAGAAACCACTTCTCTGGTGGTATTCCTACTAGTGTTTCTCAATAGGATCGACTTAGAATGTTAGATTTATCATACAATAACTTGTCCAGCAAAATTTTACAAAGCAGTCATTCACAAACTTTCCATTATTCTGCATTCTAGGGAAACCCTGGACCATGTGGCCTTCCACTTTCAAAAGCTTTTGCAAGAGATGAAATTGCTAAAGTCCCAATGATCAGTGATAATTTAGATGGGATGAAAAACCAAGAGGAGGAAAAGCTTATCGATGATGGATTTTACTTTAGTATGGCAGTTGGGTTCGTTTTTGGATTTTGGGTGGTATGTGAAACTTAGTGCTCAATAGCTTGTGGAGGATTGCATTTTTCAAGTTGTGGAGTAGCGTAATGGATTGGTTGTACGTAAAGATAGCCATAAGCAAAATCCGTCTTAGAGATGCACATCACAAATTTGTAAAATTTTAGCATGTGCGATATTGTCTACTATCTAACTTTTGCAATGCCTAAAAGTTAGATGCTCCCATTTTACAATTGTATCTATTTGTATTCTACCGAAAGTTGTACTGAATCAAATACATATATATGTGTTAATAAAATATTTTTGTATAAGCTTTCGTATATATGCCCGTAAAATCTCAATTAGATTGAATTCATTAGTTATTTCCACGGCTAGCATCCCACACACACTCTCCCATTTCGACAACCACCTGCTAGGGTCCCCCAATTATAGACTGTTGGTTAACAAAAGTGAGGTTGAAATAAAGGGAATGTGACTAAACATAGTGGATCTAGCGTCGGGTGTGGGATTTAGTAGAATAATTTAGGGACTTCATCCAAGTGTGGGATTTATGTGCCAATTTGTAAAAGATTAGGGATTTAGTAGAATAATTTTTTTTTTATTCATTGATTAATTATTAGCAAAAGATAAATAAGAAATTTATTTAGACCTTGTTTGATTTGGATAAATAATAGATTTTGATAAGAATTGATAAAGGTGTGATTAAAGTTGATAAAAATTGTATGTCCCCCATAAAATCTATAATTGAAAATAAGTTCAAAAAATGATAACTGAGCAAGAACATACTCAAAACCTGGCAAGTTACCTACTATAGGTTGAGAAGTAAGGTTGCCTATGATCTTGAGGTGGAATTTGTATGGAAAAAAATAAATTATAATTAATTGAATTGTTTAAAATTTATTTATATGAAAATTATTAATTAAATGTTTGATTGATTTAATTTTCAACTTTAAAAATATTATATTTGTTGATTTTTTATTAGTAGGTAAATGAAGGAGTGTGGATAGATGAGAGATGGTGAATTACTTGAAAAATAAAAATCACCGCCTCCTTAAAAAAAACCATTTTCCTTATTTTTTAGGAATATATGGCCACATGACCAAAAGTTAGAAAATATCTTCCACAAAAAAAGTCACTCAAACACTCCAAAAATAAGAATTTGAATGAAAATAAGGGTCTGTTTGATTACAAAGATAGAATTTGGGTGGAAAAAAAATGAATTCCACATAATTGAATTGTCTAGAATTTGTTTTACTGAAAATTGTAATTAATTGTGTTTGATTGGTATAATTTTCCACCTGGAAATGCTGAAAAATTGGTATCCGTTTGACTTTGTTTTTCATAAAAATTGTTCATTAAGCTGTTTTTTTTTTTTTTTTTTTTTTGTTATCATTGGGTTTAGAATTTGTTTCAATTGCCAAAAAAAATGTTTAATTACAAATTTTTTTATTATACCGAATATAATTTGTTTGACTTTATTTTACATAAAAATTGTCAATAAAAGTGATAAATATTTTTATCATTGTATCTAGATTTTTTTTCAATTACAAGAAAGAAAAAAAACAAAACTGGAAAACATTTTCCCACCACTTTGGTGAGAAAATGATTTCAAGAAAATGTGAGTGTGTGAGGAAAAGTAAGAAAATCATTTGCCTAAAAAAAAACTTATCAAACACAAGATAAGTGGGGAACTGGAAAACAAATTTCATTTTCCATGAAATTCCCTCCCTATCAAACACATCCTAAAGTCTATGTGCATTTGATTGGCTTGAAAAGTATCTCCTATAAAAGAAAATGTTTTTTATTTTGAGGAAAACAAAAATCTATTCTTCTAAAAGAAAATATTTTCCTTAAAAATAAGAAAAACAAAGCATATTTTCAAAAATTGTAAAATATTTTCAATAGAAAAAATAACAATCAAACACTTCAAAGTAAGAATTTTGATTGAAACCTGACATTTTTTTATGAAAAATAAATGTCGTCAAACACGTCCTAATAGTCATTAAAATAGAATAAACACACGGGGAAAAAAATACAACTTCGGATTTTTCAATAGAATTTTTGGACCGTCGCATCTTGAGCTCGGCTCGTGTCCAAAAGATTGGATCGATTTGGATGATTTTTTGTAATTTTTAATTTTTTTTAGTTTCAAAAAAAATTAGAAGAAATTAATAAAGTGAGTAAAAAAGGATTCGATCAAAGATCTCAAACGAGTTGGCCCACCAGCCGGCTCATGAAAAAAATGAGAAGTGGAAATTACATATTTCCAGGCATTTGAAGAACCCAATGCAAAAGTCAGGTACAGAAATTTTTTAATCAAAAATCAGGTGACAATTTAATATTTTAATATTAATAATTATATCACAAATTCAACCTCATCAAAACACTCACCATCACTTAATTTCAAACCCTAAATCATTCCTCTCTCATTTCTCTCTCATTATCTCCACCGACGCCGCCTCCTCCACCGCCTTCTACTCCCCTCCACCTCCACCTCCACCTCCCTTCTCCCTCACCCTCACCCCTCTCCCCAACAGTGCCTCGGCGCTGCAGCTGTGAATCGCAGCAGCACCTTGCAGCGCTGTTGCAATTCACAGCAGCAGCGCCGAATTTGATGGTGTCGGCTGTGGTGGGTAATACTGTGCTGATGGTGTGTTGGCTGAGGCGCTGATGGTGTCGGCGATTGGTGAGTTGGGCAGCGGCGATTGGTGAGTTGGTGTCTGCTGTGATTGGTTTTTGCTCCATCTTCTCTGCTGTTGATGTCTGCTGTGATTGGTGTCTGCTGCAATTGGTGTCTCACATTTCTCCCTCTTCTTTGATGTGATAATGAAGATGGCAGTCTGCAGGAGGAGGTGGTGGTGGTGGAGTGTGATGCTGGAGATGGTGTAGGGTGCTGGAGGTGGTGTAGGTTGCTGGCATTTTGGATCTGATTTGTTGGTAGGTGTGTGGTGGATATGTGTGTGTATGGGGTGGTGGTGGTTGTGATGTGCGGTGGCGAGGCAGTGGTGACGTTGGCCGTGCTGGTGAGATTGGTGGTTGTGGTGCGATGGTAGTGGTGGTGCGGCGGTGGTTATCTGTGACCTATCATTTGGTTAACTGTGACCAAGCATTTAAATGTGACTAACAAATTTTCAAATCTGTGATTCGGTAGTTTGTCATGTGAACTAAAAATATAATCTGTGACCTTATTCGATAATCTGTGACCAACTATTTTTTCATCTGTGACCTAAAAATTATATAATCTGTGACCATGAAAAATTCTGTGACCAATTAATTTGGGAATCTGTGATTGTGTGACCATATATTTTGATCTGTGACCAACTGTGACCGTAAATTGTAAATATGTGACCAAAATAGTCACCGGAAATAGTCACCGAAATAATTACCGGAATCGGAGCATTCGCCGGAACCATTGTCGGAAAAGAATGGTGATCGGAATGGTCGCCGGAATTGTCCCCGAAGTGGTATGGGTGGTGCATGTGAGATGGGTTAATTATATTATATTAGAATTAAATATTTAATAATAAATTGATTTTATAATTTATTATTTCATAAATTAAAAAAAAAAAACCTGATTTTTGAATTTTCAAACAATAAACCTGATTTTTGATTTGGTATAAAGTAAACACCTTATTTATGAATTTTTCCCAAATGAGAACTCAATTCGATCCATAGCTCATCTGAATGTCGGACTCAAGGGTTCAGCCCATTTTCCACCCCTTTGTATAAATAGAGAAAAATACGATTATATTTGAGTCAAGTGAAAACTTAAAAAGCTCATCATCCTTCAAACATTTTAGAGGAAATTACACCTAAGATTGTTTTTAAAGTATACATTATATAAATCATAGTTTAAGTTTCATATTTCAAAACTCAAATTGTAATTAGTTATTTAATATTATAAAATAAATATGTTAATAAAATCTCACCCGACACCTAAAATTTCACAAGTATTACTAAGAGGAAATTACACCTAAGACTGTTTTTAAAGTATACATTTCATAAATCATATTTTAGGTTTCATATTTCAAAACTCCAATTGTAATTAGTTATTTAATATTATAAAATAAATATATTAATAAAATGGGTAATTGATGCAAAACGTCCCTACCTTTGAGGGTTTTTGTGGAAAACGTTCATACCTTTCGTTTTTTTGATGCAGAACGTCCTTGCCATTCACATTCTTTGCGCTGAACATCATTTTTACCAATTTTTAATATAAATGACCATTATACTCTCATTTATAAATAAAAATAAAGTTTAAAAAAGTTTAGGAGCAGATTACAATTTATTCTTTATTTTTCTTTTATTTATATAGGAGGGTATATTGGTCATTTTATGATAAAAATGGTGCCGCCAATTACCCTAATAAAATCTCACCCCACACCTATCTCACTCAACACCTGCCCCCATTGTAACTCATTCTCTCCTTAATAAGTGTATTCAATTGTGACTTTTAATGATTTTTTGAGATTAAAAAAATCTAGAGATATTCAATGTAGACTTTTGAAAATTTTCTAAAAGTATTGGTGTATTGATAATAGCATATTTGTTACGTTTTTCACCCATTAATATTTGCGTTTATATGATTATTTGACGCCTAAATGCACTAAATACTTCTATATTTTGGTTTAGGTCGTAAATGGGTGAAAACGATGGAAAATGGAAGAAACAGGTGAAAAATGATCAAAATGGAAGAAGTGAAAGTTCAGGGACTAAAGTACAAATATTTTAAACTTGTTTCTAACCTTGTGATGAAGATTCAAGAGTGTTAGAGGTCAATTGGATGAAGAAAGGAGTGAAAAGGATGAAATATGGCTAAAACATTATCACATATCAACTTTCAAGTTGAAAATGTTGCACCGATTTTCAACCTCATATTGAGACCCATTTTTGGCATGGAAAACGATCGAATTTGAAATGGTCTCTAAATAAAAGTTGTAGCCCATTGGGTTATCTTTTCAACTCATCTTGAAGCATCTCAATCGGACATCGATATTGAAAGTTATGATCAAAACACTGAAAGCTGTACAGTTGTGTAATGGGCGCTCGCCCGACCTTGAATTTCAATATAGAAAGCAAATATTTTTTCCTGGGCGGCCGCCCCATTTTATACTGGCGCCCGCCCAGGCCAAATCGGGAAAAAAATCTCAAGTTTCCTTCTACGACTCAAACACTTATGGTAACTTATCGTGACACGATTTCTCAACCCTAAAATACCCAAAAAAACGTTCCAGAACGAGACATTCTTGATTATTCATCATTCTTCCATTGATTTTGGCTCAAAAAACTCGTGAAGAACTAACAATCTTGGTGAAGCAAAGAAGGAACTCAATTGGATATAGTGATTTCACATCTATTATTTCATGTAATTGGTCTTTTCTTGCTGAATAATCTTAGGATTTAGAATTTTCTTTTCATTAATTTACATTGAAATCGGTTTAATAATTACTAGATTTTTTATAGGTTCAGTCATGTTTTTTCCATTATTTAATCAAACAATTTATTAAGTTTCAATTTCAATTACTTATTGTTGAGATTAGTTTAACTTTTATCAAATCCTTCATAGATCCAGTCATGCTTATTCCATCGTTAGATTGAACTAATTGTTGAATTTTAATCTTAGTATTACTTTATTGGCGGATTAATTACTGCTATATGTTTGATGTATATGGTCGATCTTCGATCTTGTTCCAATAAAATTGTGCGAATATGTCATAAGTCTAGATTTTAGTATTACATTTGTAAATTAAACTGGTTTTCATGATATATCTTCTGATTAGAGTGTCGGGATGAAAGTCTCTAATTGTGTTATAATATTGGAATAATTGATGTGATTGATCCGATCCGATTGAGGGAATTCTGACGTTTCACTACCTCAAATAATTGATTTTAACTTTGCTACTTCAACATTTAATTTACTACAAATTTAAGACGATAATTCATCCCTTTTTGGGAACACTTTTAGCATTTTTTTCATCTCCCTGTGGATACAACACCCAAAGCTGCACTACAACAACCGCGTTATTCTTTGGGCGTAATCAAATTTTGGCGTCGTTGCTGGGGAGACGGTACAAAATACACAAGGATCGACTAAAAAGGATGGCATCGTTCCTTTACTTTCGTTTTTAGTTAGTTTAATTTATGTTATTGTATTTTTTTTTATTTTCACCTTTTTTGTACTTGTGTTTCATGAGCAGGTATCGAGGAGAGCGAGGAAGATCTGCTGACAGACCTGATTTAGAGTTTGAACATCTTTTTAACCCTGCTTTTGATTATGTATCTGTTAAAACTAACACTTCATCTCATAATACCATGTCTGATAGTGAGTATGATGTACCTTTTAGGACTTTACATGATTATCGGCACCCCACGCGCACATCTACACCTTCATATATTATGTTTCCACCTAATATGCCATGTATGGACCTTAAATCGAGAATGATTCAACTTCTTCCCACTTTTCATGGACTTGAAAATGAAAATCCATACGTGCATATTAGGGAATTTGAGGAGGTGGTTGCAACCTTCCACAATCAACATGGTACAGCAGATGCATTTAAGCTTAAATGTTTCCCTTTTTCGCTTAAAGATAGAGCAAAAAGCTGGTTGTACTCGCTGAGACCACGTTCGATTGGAACATGGGGTGAAATGACTCAAGTTTTTTTAGCAAATATTTTCCCCATCATAAAACTAGTGCCTTGAAAAAACAAATTTCTTCATTCACCCAAAAAGACAGTGAAACCTTATACCAAGCATGGGAGCGATACAAAGAATTACAAGTCCTTTGTCCCCATCATGGTTATGTGAGATGGCGAATAATAAGTTATTTCTATGAAGGATTAACACCTAGGGAGCGTCAATTTATTGAGATGATGTGTAATGGTGAGTTCTTACAAAAGGATCCTGATGAGGCCATAGAGTACTTAGATGACCTAGATGAGAAAGCTCACACTTGGACTGGCCCCAGTGCCACTAATAGCACCAATAGGTCACGAGTCGTAGGAAATTCTTCTAGTGCGGGCATCTATCATCTTAGGGAAGAAGACAGTCTTAGAGCTAAAGTAGAAGCCTTAACTAGAGAAATTGAAACCCTACGTACTAAGAGCTCAAAGCCTTCCCCTACCGTTGCCCATGTTGAATCTTCTGGACCATGTTGTGTGTGTGGTGGAATTGATCATCCAGCGCACGAGTGTTTTGCTCTAGCTGAGATGAGGGGGTTTATAAGGAACATTGTAATGCCTTAGGCACGTATAACAAGCCTTATGCTCCATTTTCTGATACATATAATCAGGGATGGCGGAATCATCCCAACTTTAGCTGGAAATCTGAAAACTAGCCACCTAGATTTTTAATATACCTTCATACCAACCCATGTCATCTAGGAATTCCTTAGAAGATACCCTACATGCATTCATGGAGGCACATGAAAAAATAAACCAAAAATTTGAGACTATGATTACACAAATTATTGAGGAAAACAAGGAAATCAAAAATCATATCTCCAAACTAACTAGTACCTTCGCAGTAGTGGAACATGAAAAAATTTCGGCTCAAACTCAACCAAATCCTAAAGGGCAGCACATGGCACAAACATCAGGATCTAATGAAAACAATTTTAGGAAAGTAAATGCCATAACCACTAGATCAGGAAAAGTCATGGAACCAATTCCCAAACTTAGGGAAACTGAAAAGAGTCTAGTGAGCATGCAGAGAGTAACCCTAATGAGGAGGTAGTGAAAAATTCAGTGAGAATACCTTTTCCACAAGCTCTTAAGTTTACCTCAAAATCTGCTAGTCAACATAATGAGATTTTAGAACACTTAAAGTAAGTAAAAATCAATTTGTCTCTCTTACATGTAATTTCACAGGTTCCTACTTATGTTAAAGTCCTCAAGGACTTGTACACTATTAAGAGGAAACACAATGTCAAGAAAATCGCTTTCTTGACCGAGCAAGCGAGCGTTATGATTGAGCAAAGGATTTCGCCAAAGTATAAGGACCCTGGTTGTCCTACCGTGTCTTGTGTCATTGAGAATCATAAGTTTTCACAAGCTCTTCTTGATTTAGGGGCCAGTGTCAATATCATGCCTTATGATATTTACTTGTCGTTAGGTTTGGGAGAGATGAAGCATACATCTGTAACTTTGCAATTAGCTGATAGGTCCACTATTAGACCTAGGGGAGTAGTTGATGATGTATTAGTACAAATTGATAAATTTTACTACCCCGTTGATTTCTTGGTTTTGGATGTAAAAGTTGATGTGAATGTTGATTCTAAAATTCCTATTATTCTTGGTAGACATTTTCTTGCTACTGTTAATGCTCTGATTAATTGTAGAAATTGTCTTATGAAACTATCATTTTGGAATATGACTCTAGAAGTCAATATTTTCCACATCACAAAGCAGCCAGTGGAAAATGACGAGTGTCATCAAACCTACATGATAGATGCACTCACTCAGGAGGTAGCTGATAATATATTTCTTAAACCCGCACAGGAAATTCTAGAACTGGATGGATTGGACTTTTCCATCAATAAACATCTCGAGAGGGAGGATCAAGAGTCGGGTAATAGTTTTTATTTTACATTACCAGTTTCTGACGAGAGGACTTTATCTTTTGTATTGCAGGTCCCTATTCCTAATTTTAAGCTTCCATCTAGTCACCTCACACATGTGTTTGATGGAGGTGGAGGAACATCACTAGTTAGTATGTCCAAAGAGCTTAGTGCACTGCCAAGAAAATTGAAACCACGCTTACTGGATGCGGGCTAAAGGAGGAAACATTAGGTCGAGCCAACGACAATAAATAAAGGCGCTACTTGGGAGGCAACCCAATGAGAGTTCGTTCATTTCTTTTGCTGTTTACTTTTACATTTATATTCTAGTTAATTTTTATTATTTTCTTTGCATTACCAGTCAATTGAGTACTTTCAAGCTTCCTATCATTCAAGTTTATGCTGATTCAATGCATCATTTGGCTTTCATGTTTATGCATTGAGGACAATACAAGATTTTAATTGGGGAGAGCATCTGTTGGATTTTATTGTGAATCGCATGTGAATTTTCAAAATTTTTATGGTTTGAGTCTCTAATTTGCTACATGTTTATGCTTTTAAATGACAACATGTGCCACTAGGAGTTAATTCTGTTATGAAAATCTAGATGTCATGACACTTGCTAAATTTTTTGTGCACACAAGCATTGTGGTAAGATGGTAGTTTAACACATGTAGTTAGATGAGTATCTTGCTGAAGTTTTTCTCGTGAGGTACTTGGTGAGTATTGAGAGCCACAATATACTAAAATATGACATTAAGCATTTATTGATCTTGTGAATTGAAAACTCATTCGAGAATAACACTACATGGTTTGTGATAAGATGGTGGATTACTTGAGAAATGATAAAGGTCAATTTAGGACTGCCATTTGAGCCTTCAACCTTTCTTTTAAATACCACTAGTAGACACTTTGAGCCATACACATATATATCATTTTCTTCATGCACCTATGTTATCCATACTTTTCCACATTGGAGTACAATTTTTGCGCTTATTTTTTCATCTTTTTAATTCCAGGTGTGTAGTAGGTATGGATGTTTATTTGTGAAGAATTGAAGCAAAGAAATCGACAAAAGTTGATATGTGCTCAAGTAAGGCGGCAAATAAAAAAAATTGAGAGAAAAAAAACATACGTTTATTTTATTTTGGAGGCTTGAAATATTGAGAAATGTGTTAATTGAAAGATGTGATGTATGGAGATATTTGATAAGATACATAAATATGTGCTTGGAAGTATTTAAATTTTTATATCCGTTCTTTTCATACGATCCAACATGAACTTCATTACAACCCTTTGTATTGACTGTTTTGATCCCAAGTAGGCTGTGGTAAGAAGTTGATAAATTCTCATTTGGTAATATGCCTATCACATAATCAATATTTGATTGTTGCTTGTGCACTATTGTTTAAGCCTCCAAATTTGAGCGTTCATCTTTCTCAGCTCTATAGAGAGAAACCCACCACTAAACACTTTGATACCCGTAAGTTATGGAGCTGAACCTTCAGCTTGAGATATAATTGATGTTGCATGTGTTAGGGTTGGCGGTAAGATGGCTATGACTTGACACACACTCACACATTTGGCATGAGTCTTTGACGTCTTGATAATCGTGATATTGTTAATTTCGTGTAGTATTGAGTTTGAAGAGGGCATGTCATGTGGTCAAATTAGAACTTGACAATTTCACTTGTGATATAGACCAGTCATTCATTCATATTGCTATGCATTCAATTGCTAGGGACTAGCAATAAGCAAGTTGGGGGTGTGATAATAGCACATGTGTTACTTTCTCACCCATTACTTTTTGCGTTTATATGATTATTTGACGCCTAAATACACTAAGTACTTCTATATCATGGTTTAGGTCGCAAATGAGTGAAAACGGTGGAAAATGGAATAAACAAGTGAAAAATGATCGAAATGGAAGAAGTGAAAGTTCAGGGACTAAAGTGCAAATATTTTAAACTTGTTTCTAACCTTGTGATGAAAATTCAAGAGTGTTAGAGGTCAATTGGATGAAAAAATGAGTCAAATAGATGAAATATGGCCAAAACATTATCACATATCAACTTTCAAGTTGAAAAGGTTGCACCGATTTTTAGCCTTATATTGAGACCCATTTTTGGCATGTAAAACGATCGAAATTGAAGATAGTTTTTGAATAAAAGTTGTAGCCCTTTGAGTTATCTTTTCAACGCATCTTGAATCATCTCAATCGGATATCGGTATTGGAGGTTATGACCAAAATACTGAAAATTGTCCAACTATGTGCTGGGCGCCCGCCCAGGCGCTCGCTCGACCCTGAATTTCAATGCAGAAAGCAAATATTTTGCCTGGACGCCCGCCCCATTTTATACTGAGTGCCCGCCCAGGCCAAATCGGGAAAAAATCTCAAGTTTTCTTTTAACTCAAACACTTATAGTAACTTATTGTGGCACTATTTCTCAACCCTAAAAGACCACAAAAACGTTCCAGAACGAGACATTCTTGATTATTCATTATTCTTCCATTGATTTTGGTTTAAGAAACTCATGAAGAACTAACAATCTAGGTGAAGCAAGGGAGGAATTCAATTAGATATGGTGATTTCACATCTATTATTTCATGTAATTGATCTTTTCTTGCTGAATAATCTTAGGATTTAGAATTGTCTTTTCATTAATTTACATTGAAATCGGTTTAATAATTACTAGATTTTTCATGGATTCAGTCATGCTTTTTCCATTGTTTAATCAAACTATTTATTGGGTTTCAGTTTCAATTACTTATTGTTGAGATTAGTTTAACTTTTATCCTTCATAGATCCAGTCATGCTTTTATATCGTTAGATTGAACTAATTGTTGAATTTTAATTTTAATATTACTTTATTAGCGGATTAATTACTGTTATATGCTTGATGTATATGGTCGATATTTGATCTTGTTCCAATAAAATTGTGCGAATATGTCATAAGTCCAGATTCTAGGATTACATTTGTAAATTAAATTGGTTTTCACTATATATCTTCCGATTAGAGTGTCGGATGAAAGTCTCTAATTGTGTTATAAAATTGGAATAATTGATGTGATTGATCTGATCCGATTGAGAGAATTCTGACGCTTCACTGCCTCAAATCATTGATTTTAACTTTGTTATTTCAACATTGAATTTACTACAAATTTAAGACGATAATTCATCCTTTTTTGGGAACACTTTGAGCATTTTTTCATATCCCTGTGGAACGATACCCCTGCACTACAACAACCGCGTTATTCTTTGGACATAATCATATATTCAATTAAGACTTTTATAAACTTTTAAAAGATCTCTAAAAGTTATTATATATGCAATTAAAACTTTTTAGAAGTCTTTATAAGTTTTAGTGTATTCAAATTTTTATGACTTTTAGAGACTTTTATAAGTCTCCATAGCACTAACTTTTAAACAGAAAGTACGAAAATAAAATCTCAAGATTTGTCTCTCATTAATAACAAGATTTTAGGAGACTTTCACATAAAATAAAAAAAGAAATTAATATGTATTTTTTTTTCAATATTTTTTTTTCTCTTCTACGAATATTAGAGTTATGATTAAAATTTATTTTTTCTATTAATTATATTAGTTTCTATTTTTCTTTTTCTCTCTCTTATTGTTTATGAAAGAATTAAATTGTATTTTTATAACTTTTTTCTTCTTTTTTCACTCCCTTTTTTCTGAAAAAATATTTATTTTTAATAAAATTATAAAAATTTTATAGACTGATTTATAATTAAATTTAAATATATGTGTTTTATTTATTTGTTAAAGGTATATTATATTAATAATGCTGAATATTAAATTTATTTTATATATATATAATTATTATTTATTTATTTAATTAATGTCTTAAATTTTTATTCTTTTTAAAATACTTTTTTATTATATGGGGGGAATGGGAGAAGGTGGGGAAATGGTGAGCATCATCACTTTTTGTATGATAATTTCATAATATTTATCTTAAACGAAAGTTTTCAAAAGTCTTCTAAATTCTACAAAAAGTCTCCAAGGGTTTTTAGATGAAAGTTTATAAAAGTCTACAAATGACTTCTATTAATTCCATACAAATCTTTAAAAAATTCATGAAATCTACACAAGTCATCACTTAAAAACAGTTCATCAAATTTTTCAAAAATCTCAATCGAACACTCTCCTTAATTCATCTCTCTCTATTTCTTGCATCTCTATTTTCGTTGAAAATCGTTGCATTCTCGTTGCAGTGTATCGGCCCACCGCGCACAGTGGACACCACGCATATCGTCGCAGGTCCACCGCGCACAACGTCGTACGACCACTGTACGAAGAAGTCGCAAGGTGAGTTTAGGATGATTTTTGGGACTTTGGGGATGATTTATGGGCCACAATAGCCATTGTGTACGATCGTCACGTGCAAACCATCGTTCTAATTCGATTTGGGAATCGAGATCTTGTTCCTGTTCCAATTTTGGGTTTAGATTGGCTGGGGAAAATGTTGAAGCTTCTAGGCGACGAAGGCGGAGTTTTGCAGGGAATCACGTGAGGGGCCATATTGTGCACGGTGGTGGCCGCCGGGGATTAGATGTTAAAAACGATCAGTAGGAAGAATATTAACAAACTTGTTAAGCTACAGTTGTCATTACGTTTTGGTTGTGTTTTTGTGATAGTTTTCCTCTTCCAATCTATAGCTTAGCAGCCTTTATACTCTCATCGAATAGCAGAAGGAAAATAATTGGAAGATCACTTGACTGTATTTAAAGAGATTGTCGCTGATTTGGAAACTTTGGAATTAGAGTATGATGAAGAAGATTTGACATTGATCCTATTGTGTTTGTTTCCCGCTTGGTTTTCTTTATTTAAAGACAAGAGCTTATATAGTCGTGATACTCTCACCATAGAGGAGGTGTATAATGTTTTGTATTCAAAAGAGAAGATGACATCTGGTTTCTGAGACCAAAGATGGGGAAAGCCTGGTTGCTCATGATGGTTCTAGAAGGGGTAGATCGAAATCTAAGTTTAGTAATTAGATTTGTAACTACTGCAAGAAGAATGTGCACATAAAGAGGATTGCTACAAATTGTAGAATAAAGAAAGGTTGACTGTAAATCGATATGGGAAGCAATCAGAGACTTCAGGTGAAGCAGACCTCACAGAGAACATTGTAAATGAAGGAGATCTCTTGGATATTTCTGACGACGAGTCTAAACCAGATGATTGGATTCTGGATTTAGCTTGTGTTTTCATATGTGTCTTAATAACGACTTGTTTAATATATATGAAACCGTTTTCAAAAGTGTCGTGGTTATGAGAAACATCGCACCTTGTCAGGTTGCTAAAATTGGTACAGTCAAATTGAAGCTATTGGATGGGATAATTAGAACACTTGGTCAGGATGGCATGTTTCGAATTTGAAGAAGAATCTCATCACGTTGTCTATCCTTAATTCAAAGGATTATGAGTTATTTGGTGGAGGTGGAGTTTTGAAAGTTTGTAAGGGTGCCCAAGTTATATTGGAAAAACAGAAAATGTCTAAGTTATACACCTTATAAGGTTGTGCAGAATCTAGAAGAGTCAATCAGCACATGTTCAGTACCGTAGTGGACATTTAGTTTGGTACAATACCTTAGAAGCTCGTAAAGGGTCAGATTTGAAGAATACTGCTCACTGAAATTCAGGAGATATGGATAATGTCACTTTCCCACCATCACCTGGGTGCCATTGTATTCAATTGTTAGAGACAAACCAAATGGAAAATGGTATGTGGATGCTGATTTTGTTGAGCATGCTTTAAGTGGAGTAGAATGTGTTCAATCTAGCAATGGACTTTCAGTAAAAAGCATTTGATATTGATTCTGTCTTGGGGTGTGTTACAACCCATTTTTGTAAATTATAAAATCATTATGATCTTTGGGAATCTAATATAATTCTACAAGAGTAGTGTTTGAATTTATTGGAAGAAGTAGAGTATTGTGCTTTATTGGAGAAATTAATTTTTTGATTATTGTTGAAGAAATCAGTTCATTTCTTGGTGGAATTCAGTCAAGGTGTAGATTGTTAGAATTCGAGCGTTCCTTGTTGAAGTAATTAAAGAATTATAATTGAAGTGCACGTTAAGAAGAATTCAATTTGGAATGCTATTGAAATCTTATGTCAAGTTGAAGTTTTGTTTTGAAAGTTAATTGGGAGTTGAACATTGGTATTGAACTTGAAAAATAGTTCGAAATGAAGAAAAACACTGTTGAAATTTTTTTGGCTCAGACAATGTCATGGCGCCACCTATATGTTTAGGAATTTTTCCTTTTTTTCTCCTTTTTCGTTTTGGACTCGATTTTTTAGTATCATATTTCATCAACAATTCTACTATGAGGGTTTGGACATCTCCTACATATTTCCTATAAATATTAGACTTTTCTATACAATTTTGTGATGTGAAAAAATAAATTACTATCATTATATGATCCATTATAATTTTCTCTCTTTTCCACTATTCTTGAATTAATAAAATCTCTTAATTCCTCTATCATATTTCTTGTTTTTATTATTATTTTTATTTGATCTAATAATTCGTTATTTTTCATATAACTTCAATAATTCATTTCAATGGTTGGTTTCATCAAAGTGGTATTCGAACAATATATAATTTTTGTTTTTTAACATTGCTAACAGCGATCCGGACATATATTAATATTTTTTCTAACGCGATATTTTGGTTGTTTCATAACACGGACAAAAGAGTCAATTAAATTTCATGGATGTAATTTTAGATTAAGAAGAGGTTTGTGTTTCTCTCATCCTTTCAAGCTAACATTTTCGACCCTTCGATATAAAGAAACATAAGTGATAGCAGAACATGTTTTTAAAGAACTCATTCAAGCCAATAGTTAAATATATAAATTATTTTAATGAACAGATTATGAAAAAAATTAAATATTAAGCCCCAGTTTGGTATATATTAAAATTTTCATTTTCATTCTTCTACTCATTTTCAACCACACATAGGGTGTCCAAAAGTCCCGAACCGAACCGAATCGAGCGGTTCTTCATAAGTTAAATTCCCGAACGGGTACTCGAATCAAGAACCGATGGGTATGGGTCGGGTCTCGGGTTTAGACCAAGAACCGAACAATCGAATAAGAATTGAAACTAAATAATTTTTTAATTTTTTTATTGAATTAATT
Source organism: Fraxinus excelsior (assembly GCA_019097785.1). Lineage (NCBI taxonomy): Eukaryota > Viridiplantae > Streptophyta > Magnoliopsida > Lamiales > Oleaceae > Fraxinus > Fraxinus excelsior. The sequence continues at coordinate 30,398,677 of CM032628.1, read as the reverse complement.
AAATTATTTTATTTTTTCTAAATAAATTAACAAATTAATTAATTAAATCAGATCATTTCATAATTTTAAGCATTGTGCCTCAATTTTTTAATATGAATAACTGACATTCTAATATTAATATCTAATTTTTGGTATTTGTATGCATTGAATTAATGTTATTCAATAGCTAGTTATTTATATATTTTTGAATTGAGCTACGTTAATTGGAAAAGTTACGAATGAAATATCATTAGCTATATTTATGTAGTGTTGCTGTAAATGTTGAAAAAAAATTAATTATGGCATGGAATCGAAAGGAACCGAACCCCGAACGGTTCCATAATTATATTTGGACCCGACGGGTCCATTTATTAAATACTCAAGAATTTTGGAATCGAGCATAACCAAACCGAACCGACCCACGAACAGCCCTAACCACACATTCTTCAACAAAATAATGTTTTACATCACATCAATAATTTTTCCTTCATTTTTAGCCAAACATTTTCCATCAATATACTATTCCAGGATATATTCTTCCAAAATAATGTGGCTCAAATACACCCTAAATAATTATAACTTAAGAACTTGTATAATTTGACACTTCATTAGCATGTTTCTGTTAATTTAAGAACTTAACAAAAATAATGAAATTGGACCGGAGCCAAACGGTTCAGTTCCATACTTGAAGATGAATCAATGGTTCCATTTTCTAAATGCCATTGATACTCGGTTCGATTCTTTTTATAACCAAACAGCACCCATTCCCAGCTTTGACTTCGAGTTCGGCCCATATCCCTATAGTCTCTTTACATTTGTGTCCATGATTGATCGGGTCCTAATGCCTTATCTAAATATGGTGGGTTTTTTTATACCCAATAAATCTCGAGCGATGATGTTAAATCGATGTTAGATAACCTTATATCGACACCTTAGTGACGGCTCGATCCGAAACAAACTTGGGGCCACTAGAAGCAACTTAATTGAATTAATATTGCTCGCGATCCAACACTCGTGGATAACTCAAGTTGTGATTATTAGTTGGATGGTGATATATAGCGGCCCATTTAGTGAAGTTTGGCTCAATTGAAGTGACCTACCTAGTGGGGTGTGTTGGTTTGTGAGAGAGAAAAATGTAATGTTTGTCCGATTTTGATATTTCTTCCTTGAGGTTCCAATTGCTTCTCTATTTTCTCTTCCTTTGTAGCTTGCAAAACAAATCAAGTGTATCCTTGGTAGGTGGGGTAAACTTGTGGCAACCAAGTTTATAAAGTTGTAGGTCGAACCTCTTGGTGTGTTTTGGTTGATTAAACTGAACTCAAATCAAGATTTATCAAAGATTTCAGCGACATAATCAATGTGGTTTTCTATTTTTGTTATTGATAAAACTCCACCCCAATTGGTATCCTAAGGGAAAAAAATATAGATAGTCATCTAGCAATGCTCCCACCATATGCAGGTCCAAGTATTTCATAATTTGGCTCACAGATGAAATGATCACTCAATATATAATTGTTATTTGATACTAATTACGGTTAGGGTCTGAGACTGGAGAAAAAATAAAAAAAATAAAAGAAAAAGGAAGGATGAAATGGATAATCTCTATTCAAGAATTTCATAAATCGAGGATTCAAACTCTAAAATTTTGCAAATTCGTTATTACGAGTTGTACCTACAAATAATCGAAATATACAATACTTAAATTCTTTACATATTGATAGGTTTTATTTATTTATTTTTTGTTTGTTGTATATCCCACCAAGTAATGGTAAAAAAATATTTATATTTCTATATTCTCAACCAAAAAAAAAAACCCTAAAAAAAAACCTCAAAAAAACACCTAAAAAAAAAAAAACTAAAAATCCTTATGTACAATCTCACTCTTTAGGTAGAAAAGTAAAGGCGAATGGGGATCCCATCCCAGGCATGTACGTCTAGCAGAATACTTGGCCTCGTGCTCGAACCCGATGATGTTTGATATTATCTTGAAGAGGAGTCAGTGGGGGCTTGCTGTGATAATCTCTCTCTTTTTACTTGCAAAAGACGATGAAAAAGTAGCCTTCGGAGATTTCTTTGATATAATGGGCTTCGGAAGAGTATAAGGTTTAAAGCTATTTAAACCAGCTGCATAGCTTCTTGAAGCCTTCATTTTCCTTTTATAAGGTGTTCCTTTCTTCACCAAATCCTCCAGGCTTGTCACCATCGATAGTGATGTAAAAGACTCTGATTTCCCTTTATAAAACTTGGACAGCCCTCTCCTGCAGAATATCAAGTTTTCACAAGGTAAGAATCATACTCGACTCGAGTCGATCATAAATTAAGATAAAAGGGAAGTCCAGACATGTTTTATGTCGATCTCTTTCATAAACAACATTATTTTATAGATCTAGTCGAATTCAGTATACCAAACATGTTATTAGGGTTCCACACAAAATGAAAAATATATAACTTACTTGATGGGCAATTCTTCCATTAGATCTGTTAAATCATATAGACCTCCACTTGAATCTGCAGAAAGAGAAGAAGATGCTGATGAAGATGCTTCATTTGCTGTATCGAGCGAAGAAGAAGATGACGACTCGTTCAAGAACTCTGAATCTTCAACGGAAGATTCAGAAGATGATATGCAGTTTTCATTCTGATCATAAATTTTCGTTGTATTCCCAAATTGAAACCATAATTCTTCAAACACTTGAGATTTCCCTTCTGCCATTGCCCAAATGAAAGATCGAGTCGAGAAAATAAAAGGGAGAAAAAGATGAGAAATTCTATAACTTTTTTTGTCTGAAATAATACATAATACATGAACTTCGGTACTATTATATGGAAACATATATATATATATATATATACAGATATGCATGTGTGGACTAGGATTGTTTCCTTCTGGAACAATAAAATTCAAGATAAGGGCATGGTTTTCCATGCTATCAAGACAAGATAATGACACGTGTAAAGTATTAGAGTTTGACCTAGTATAAAAAAGAATTTATTGGAAAAAAGCAATTGAGGATTAATTAGGATTATGGGTTTTTTTTTAGATTAAAATTGATTGAGATTAACAGGTGTCAAAAGATGATTATGGGTTCAAGAAAGCTAGTTGATTGTGAGATTAGGGTTTCCCCTCAATTTGATAAATTCAACCCTACATTTTTTTTTATTTGATTTGTCTTATCTTTAGATTCGGCATTATCTCCTTTTGTGGTTTGAAATGAATTCTAAGACTTTAGAATTGTACTAATTGGAACAAGATAAGCTCTAGATTGGTACCATCCAAATCCTAGTCACCCCCACATCCCACTACACAAAAATTATTATATACATACATCTATCTCTATAGTGAAACATTAGAGTTGGGCTCCCTAACTATTTAATTGATGTAGTTTTGGATCCTCGTCGTTCCAAACTAGAGTTTCGAGTCGCCAACATATTTGAATTTGTTAATATGAGCCATCACGAAATGAAAATCATAAACTTTTGAGGTTAAAATCGCAAGCAAATTTCACACGATTTAAGAGAGGGAAAATTTGTCGAATAATTAGCCCCCCTTATTTGGTCTCATTTCTTAAAATTCGTTTTTAATCACTATTTCACGGGTCAATGATTTTTATCAGTTTGCAACCATATATTTCATCAAATTATATCAAAATTCACTGAAAAACTGATTTTTATTCAAACGAAACAGGGGCTTAATGTCCAACTTTGGGTCATTCTTGAAAAGTATCTCACATAGAGATCCAAATATACATATTTAAATAGATTTGGAACTCAAAACTTTATTTTTCAAGGTTTAAAATTCAAAACAACATTATTTGAAACGTTGAGGGCCCCAACCATAATTTCTCTCTCTCTCTCTCTCTCTCTCTCTCTCTCTCTCTCTCTCTATACATGAAATGTGAAATTTGTTGAAAGTGAGTCATGAATAAATGGCACTCGGATAAAGGATGGCATTGACCAAGTTGTCTCACCTAACCTATCTTAGCCGGAGTAATATGAAACATTTCTAATACTGTCACCAACAATGACATGACATGGAACATAATAACATATTTGCAGTAGATTTAATTTCAAAATATAGTCCTTGTAGTTTGTACCGTGTGTTACTTTCGGTCCCTCGACTTTGGATGAAAGAATTGATACAAATGCGAAGCACATCACAAAGTAACATGAAATATTACCTTCAACTTAAAATTTTAACGCACCATAAAAATTTCATTCTTATTATATTTCGTGTCATGTCATACTGTAAGGGCAAAGACTACTGTGTTTATAACGTAAAGTGTATTTGGGTATGCTATCCTTGATTCGGCAAGATAAAAAAATTTAAGACGAGCGAAGAAGATTTAGGGCAAATTTGAAACAATTGAAAATATAGTGTTTAACGCAATAAAGGGCAAAAAGGAATTATAGATTGTGGTTGTGACTTATGAGACATATTGCTAAATTTAATTGTCCGACCAATTTCATACTTATCCTATGCAATAATGTCATTGTTGAAGATAAAGATTATCGTCCACTATTTATGATTTTCAACATTATTAAAGCTCCCTTAGTCGAAACCGTTTTCGTCCACATATTTAAACACGTAAGGCTCCTTCTTTCAATAATCATTTAGAATCCAATGTTTTGAAAATTGAATTAGGTTTACTTACTTCCTTGCCAATTATTAAAAATAGTAATCTTTTTTTTTTTTTTTTTAAATGTGATTAAAAAAAACTTTATTGACAAAATAATTTATTAAAATTAGAGAATTTTAAAATAATGGTTATCAAAGAATAGCTTGGTGTGGTCAAATTTGATTAAAAATTTAATAAACAATTTGGTCGTGCGCACAAAACTTTTTTAAAAAAAGCGAAAATAATATATAAAGAGTAGCTGTTTTCATATATCTTTTTTATATAACTATTCCACTTTAAAACCATTCATATTAGGATTAATCTTATTGTACCAAATATTTTACCAACTTGACACGTGGCCGCCCCCTACTGGACCAGCCGCCCTTCCAATAGGGGGGGGGGGCGGCCACGTGTCAAGTTGGTAAAAAATTTGATAAAAAATTTGATAAGTGTAGCATAGTCCTTCATATTAATATTAAAACTTATATTCATCTATGTTACATTTCAAAATTATCCTTATTAATTTGTTCATTTATATAACATATATTCACCCTACTTTTATATATCTGTCACATTCTAATTTTATATTTCTATGACAATTTCAATTTTTTGAAAAATACAATATTCATCCTGCATTACATTCCAATGTTAATCCAATTTGTCCATTTTCATCCCACCAAAGTGATTGATGTCTTTGACATTTGCAAAGTTTACTTCATTTTGTTGACAATCTAAGAATAAGACTATTTGGTCCGAATTAAAATTTGATTTTAATCAAATAATCATTGTTAATCAAATTTTTCAAGAATCCTATATAGCTCCGTTTGGCCCCCATTTCGAGGCATTGAAAATTTTTAAAATAGTAATTGCTGGGAAACTGGTAAAAAAATAATGAAAATTTTTAAATTTGTATATAATATTATTTTATTTGATAAATGTGTTATTAAAATAAAGAAAAAAAAATTAATATAATACAATAAAAAAAATGGGGGCCAAACGAGAACATATTAAAAACCGCGAATTTCAAAAACTTACATCTCAATTCATTAAAAATCTAATTTTAATCTACACCAAACACACTCTTAAAACCAACATTCAACTAATAACTTTTTCAATTTAATTATTATCTCCTCTAAACAAATTTTTTTTGAAAAATCTCTTTACCGATCATAACTTGTTTAACAATACTTCTATGTTTGCAAAGGGAAAAATCTTTAGGTACATAATTTTTTATCCAAATTTGATTATCAGGTAAAACTTTTAGTAAATGATTTGGTACATATAACACCACCCCAAACTTTGCAAATGAGCCACACATATGATGCATTATCTATGACAAAGGCATTGATTTTTTTAATATTTTGATGGACAGTTAGTCATTTTTGCTCAATGGAAGGGACACACCCAATTGAAATCTGTAATTTCTTGCTTAATTATCGTAATTAACTGTTAATTTAAACTTAAATCTGAATCCACTTTTACAGATGAAAATTTGACTTGATCGAACATTACAATCAATCAGGATCTTTCATCAAAAGATCCGAACCGGACTAGAACGGAAGATCTGGATTAATAAATTCAAGATGATAAAAAAAATTAAAGAATGAAGGATCATAATTTAGAATGTGGGGAAGATGATTGTTGAAGGATTCAATGGAAAAATTGAAACACAACTGCCCACCTTCCCCAATTAAAATCAATATTGCAGAGAACTCTTTCGAACAAAGTGCATCGATTTCATATTGCACAAAGTCGATACACACAATCTCTGCTTATCATTCGTCCATTTTTAATACAAAACGGAGATTAAAACTACAAAAATCATAAACATGAAAACAAATACAAACCGAAAACTGAAGAGTGGCTGTTCTGCAAAAGTTCGGCGAGAGATACTGGTAAGTGAATGTGTGCTTATATAGGGGAAATTGAAAAAGATTAGGGTTTCAGTGGAACAATTGTATTATTCATTACCCAAAACACCCCTCTATTATGGCTTTTATTTTTCCTTTTGGGCTACCTTAAGCCCAAATTTAAAAAAAATTAGGGTCCGTTAGATAGAAATGTGGAAATAAAATATTTTACAAGAATTTTCCTAGAAATTATTTTGCTGGAAATCGTAATTAATTGTGTTTTATTGGTATAATTTTTCATGGAAAATATTGAAAGTTTGATATCCGTTTGATTTCATTTTTTATGGAAATTGTCCATTAAAATGATAATGTTTTTTACCATTGGGTCTAGAATTTGTTCCAATTGCCAAAAAAAATTTGAAAAAAAAAAATCATATCGAATACCATTCGTTTGGCTTTGTTTTACATGAAAATTGTCAATACAAATGAATTTTTGTTTTTACCATTGTGTCTAGAATTTTTTCCAATTGCAAAAATAAAAAAAAAATTGAAAAGTTGAAAAATATTTTCTCGCCAAAACATCAAGAATTTATTTTCCTCAAAAAGATGGAAAATTTGAAAAGTTGGAAAATAGAGCGTATCAAACGGACCCTTAGGGTAAATTTCATTGAACTTTAAGAAATATTTTAATTAGGTTAATTAATCACAATTGAGTGAGTTTTAATTTAGTTTCGAGTTTTTTTCATTATTTTATATTTCATCACCAATCGACTACCAAACATCATAGTTGATCTTCAATATAATCACAACGTCACACCTTAATTTGAAAATATATTGAAGTTTAGTTATTAAAAAAAAAACTTTATATTTAAATTGAAGTTTAATAACATAATTGAGACAAATTAATGTTAAGTGACCCAATTAATCATGATATCACCTTATCATTATTTTAATGAAGACAAGATTTTGAAAATGTTCTCCATTTACAAAAAACGAAGTTAAAAACTTCACATGAAATTTAATAGAGATGGTGAATATGTGTCATCAATTTTTTATTTTATTTTTTTGTAGCATGAATTATTTTAAGAATTTGAATTGATATTAAGAAAAAGAAAATACATTTTCAATAAAAACCACCAAAAAAAAAAAAAAAAAAAGGCAATTCGGTGGCAATCGTTCATTTGGAGCAAAATGCAAAACAGCGTCATCAATGATAAAAAAAAAAAAAAAAAAAAAAAAAAAAAAGGATAATTGCAACTGAGACCCCAGCTTTTTTCAAAAAATGGCAGACTTCCCCCTAATTTTCAATCGTTGCAGGTGTCACCTCAAACCTTTCAAACCGTAACAGTCGAGACCCCAATGGTTAATGTATTTGTCTCAAAGATTGCCCCATTTCAAACTTTTTGTCTCAAAGATTAATCTATTTGTACACGGGGGTTCATGTGGGGGCCATGATTAATAAAATAATCGTTCCCCTCCCCCCCCCCCCAATTGTGAAGGAGGTAGGTGGGGTCAGGTACACTGGGGGTAAGTCTAGCAAAACCCTTTGCAAAAAGCTTCTATGCCATATTGATTTATTTTTTTTTAAATATATTCTATAACTAATGATGTTGTAACTTAGACAAGATTAGAATTTAGACCTAAAGCCTTGGTCGATGAGGTAGTTGTTATATATTTATACAATAAATATAATATGTGAAAGAAATAATTAATTAAGATAAAGTGCCCAACTGGTAAAAATGTGGAATTTGTGTGGGAGGTCAGGGGTTCGAGCCACGCCTCACGCATTATTACATAATTATTAATGGGTCAACTAGCCAGTAAAATATGACTGTTTTTACTGCCCAGTTTTAATATCCATTACCATAGGCCATTACATCTGCAACTTAATGTTAGATCATGGTGGAAGAAGTTACATCTCTTTATGCCTATATAAACACACTTTTGGGTATTGGAAAACTACAACAAAAACGAAATTGTTTCTTCATATATACAGTAAAATATTATACTCAAATTATCTTTTCATATTTTCTGGAGTACACTTGAGAGTTCTGAAAACCTTTTGTGATTGCTGCACAATTGGTTTATTTGATCGTTGTATCCTGGAGGTGATTGTCCACGGAGGTCGCAGCAGTTATCGACGGGCAATTTCGCTTTAGGACATCGTGCTGTCACGAGACTCGATCTATTGATAAGTTTTTTTCTGCACTTTACTATTATTTTTTCCAACAGTAGTCTCCCATATTCTCCACCATCATGTTACACTGTTTGGAGTCATTGGTTTCCCGTATATACCAAAAATAAGAGCTTGTCCAGTTTTCTTTACAGTAACACCACCAAACCCCTGCAATAATAAGAGAGAGAAGCAACATATTTATCAACAATGAAACACGATGTGCTATGGAAATGTGCCATATTTCAACATTTATAAATTGTCTTTCTCTAAGCTTTAGCTGTATGGTTTAACTTGGTATAAAAGCGTACAAAAGTTTGGAGTTTAATCTCGCGGCTACCCATTTCAAAACTTTTGAATGTGTCATTAATTAAAAATAAATGTTTTCTATCTCTTCTAACAATTTAAACTTTTGGATGAGATAGTTTAACAAACATAACGAGAATAGGGTGTGCAAGAACTATATTTAAATATATAAATGGTCTCTTTTACTGATAATTTAAACTTTTAGATAAGGTAGTTCAACAGACGTAATGAGAATTTTCTTGAATGCATTGTAGTTTGTAAAAACCACATAAAATGATTAACATTATGTCAAGGAGAAGCAAGTAAACACATCTCAAAATCCACCTGTTTTTGTTAGAATTCATGGTCGAATCAACTCAATGTACTACAGAATCAGCCAATCAACACAAACAATTTCATCACTAGGTCGAGAAAAAAACAATTTTCGCAATTTTTTATCATTTCCCAATCGTAATACATAATACAACTGTCAAAAATCATACATGCAATCCAAGAGACGAGACCAGTTGCTTCATCAAGAAACATTCAAACAAGATTCTAAAATCCTGTAGCATAATGGACTACTCGAAATTTACTAAGGCATGCAACCTGGCTGCCAAACTAAATCATTTTGCATATGAATCACAAATTTTTGAGAGAAGAATAAGGCATGCAACCGTGTTCTCCCTGAATTACCATTTACTTAGTGCTTGCAAGCAGGGACGTAGCCAGGTTCTTAATCTTGGGGGACGAAAATATAGGGGGTGAAGGGGGCGGAGCCCCCAAATTTTTTTTTTTTAACTAAGAGAATTGAAAATGACGATTTTGAGTACCAAAATAGTACTGAAATTCATTGTTCGATTCAATCACTACTGACTATTCTACTACTTAATTCTTAAATTCAAATATTCAATAACTAACACAATTACACAAACTAACAGCAACTACTCTACTTAGTTCTTAAATTCAAATATTCGAGAACAAGTAAACATGCATTATGCATAAATAAGGTTGAGAATTGAGTTTTAATTAGTTGAGTTTGGGAATTGGGAACTTAGGTTTTGGATTGGATTTGGGCTATTGATTTATTTAAATAACTATTGGATCTTTTGTTTAGATCTAAGATTTTTGTATAGTTGAATTTTAAAATGTAAGTTATTTACTCAATGTTTATTAACGGAAAAAAAATTAAAAATTTCAAAATTTTGGGGCGAGTCAAAATCTTGGGGGGGCGAAACTGAAAAATAGAGTTGTGATGCATTTTAAAGTATCAATGACCCAGTACATCAGTACTAATAATTATAACAACTAAAGATTAATAGCATTGCTCTTAAAAAGCAATAGTACGACACCATTTGTTCATAGATGATAAATTTTGGAGGAATAAAATTATTTAAAAGTTCTAGCTATAGGAAATGTTTAGTTGGAAGTAGCTCTTTCGGGTGGTGTCAATTGAGCCAGGCCAGTTGTAAGAATGGCCTGGATCTGACCCATCTTGATCTGTAGGCAGTAGGCACGTTTCAAGATTAGACAGGCAGCGGACGAGGCAGCCCACCACCCATCTTGAACCCAATTCGACACCGCTACATCTTCGACAGGAATAATGCACGATCTTACAATGCTCTTCAATACTAAATTCAGTGGTTAGAAACACAAATGAAACATATTTAAATTTAAGTCGATTTAACGAAAGACAAGCTAGCACTTTTGGATTAATTTTATAGGCTTGTATTGTTCTTAATTTTTAGAGTCCCTGTTGGTACATATTCTTCAATTTATTTATTTTTTTAAATTCATTCTTCACCCAATAAAATTAAAATAATTTTGCACATTAACTTATAGTTTTTTCCTACTTTAGACCACACTCTAAAAATATCATTTTTCACAAAATCTATTCTTAAAAAAAATACATTAAACTCACACTGAATTAATCGACAAAATAGAGAAATATATATATATAAACTCGTTAAATGATTTTTTTTTATTTTTTTTTACCTCAGCGACCTTTTTCTCGTATTGAAATTCATACAAACGTGTGTATCAATTAACCATCGTAGTAACATACTAAAAAAAAAAGAATGTACGACTAGAAAAAAATCATTTTGAATAACCATCACAAGCATGTGAACATATTTGATACACAGAACCAAGCAATATTGAAACATTTCACCTTTCTCGATTCAATTTACCGACGAAATTGGGCTGCCGACTAATCAAAATATATAGGAAGAAAATATTCGTAACATTGGTAAAATTTTAAAGTAGATGCCAAACAACAAATTTAATGATCCAGATAGATAGCCTACCAGCACTGGAACTGCTATCCTGAAGCCAATGAACCAAAAAAAGAAAAAAAAAACACCATGTAGGTGACAACATTATGGACATGCTGATTTCTCAACATCACTAATTACACGTACATTTTGAGCCTAAAACATGATCAGATTAGCTCAATGTAGAATTGATAGTTGCAGAATTAATCAACAGGCGAAATTTTAGATACTTCACTCAAATTTACATAAAAGCACAGATATATACTGATATACACAATATAATTCACATTGGCAGTCCAGAGTCAGTGAGTTGTGAGACAATTGATGATTTAATAGCCAAATTCTGTCATACGTACCAAGATTACTCTTCACGTAACTGATGTCCTCGGCCTAAAGTCCTGTGTGCTCTGTAAAATTCAGCAAAAAGAGAAAAACTTGTGAAATGAAAGTTTTATGTATATCAGACTGACAAAAAATATTTTCCTTCACAAAAATTTAATATAATTATGAAGAAACTAATTTCAGCATAAGTCACAAAAATTTTAACACGAAGATACAAGAAATGAATATAATTTCAATGAGCAATACAAATTAGCACTCCAATTTGGCAAAATATCATTCACTGGAAACTAAACTCGACTGTCTAAGCAGATGATCAGGAATCTTTGCTATAATCATAGAAGTAAACACAAGAATCGTCTTGATTTTTTCATATCTACATCATAGATAACCTTTGTTGTTGAAAGTTTTCATGATAGCTTAAAACTGTCATTTAAAACTTGCAAAGACTGTATATAACTTTCACGATACATTTATAATCACTATAAAGAACAATAATTTTCAATTAAGATCAAAATCCATTACTGAAAAGTAGCAATATGAGCTAATAACAGTCACTAAACAGGGTACAATAATCAATACAACATGTGGTTATTAAAGAGGGTTACTAACCGTCCAGGTATATATTACAAATGATGAATACAACAATTGGGGAAAATCGAGTAAAAGAAGAAAAAAAATGCCAACTTGCTCTAATCTTCCAAATGGCTCTTCATCCTTTACTTTGGTTCAGAAGAAGCATCTCGCTTTCTATTTCCTAACTCGAGAGAAAAATACATGCTTTGGCCATTGATGATGAAGAAAATATATCGTCCTGCAGGCATTAAATAGTAAATAATGCATTCATGTTGCACATCCTCTGTATTATATATGTGTATTCTTATGCCATGCAGTATAATTGCACACCTGACTATGCCACAGGCACAGCCCTCAATAACCACTTGAATAACTTCAGAAGTTAACACAAAACAATAAACCAGATATCAGAATCAAGGGTCAATAAGAGTGCTGTGTCCCAGAGACACGAGGCACGATGAACTTGAAACAGGGTTCAGCGTAACATTACTTGTCCATCGTATATGCTGCTGAAAAGACCATTCATTCTTCCTTATGATTATGCCCAGACAACTAATTCTCTTGAGGGGCATAACTGGCTGCTACTTCACATAAACTTTGTGAGAGAGATTTCTCTTTGTCACCCTAATGGGCTGACAACCCAACCAGTTATTGGATGCTGCCTCCGAATTCGAACTTTCTGATGGGAACCACTTTGTAACCGTTCAAGAATGGCATAGGTTATAGAATCTGGTGTCAAGCCTTGTTGTTTTAGTTTTGTATAAAGATCTACTGCTTCTGCAGTTCTCCCACTCTTCTCAAGACAGTCTAGTAAGATATTATAGGTAACTATATTGGGAGAGCAACCTTCGGCAAGCATCTCATCAAACAAACAATAAGCCATCTCAACTTTCTCAGTCTTACCAAAGCACTCTATGAGAGTACTATAAGTGACAACATCAGGATTTAATCCTCTTTCTTGCATTTCTTTGAATTTCACATGCGCCTCATCAAGATCACCATTCTTCCCTAGACAGTTAATCAACGAATTGTAAGAGACAATATCTGGCGTACAATGGCTAGTCTCAAGTTCTTCGAAAATCCTAACAGCATCATCAACTCTTCCAGCTCTGCCAAAGCTAGAAATCAGAATATTGTAAGTGAATATATCTGGCGAAGGGCCAATTTGTTTCATCTTTTCATAGAGATCATGAAGGTGAGAAATCTGTTTCGTTTTTCCAAGAGCAGAGAAGACTGCATTATACATAAAAGTATCAGTAGTTATTTCCTTTTCATGCATCTTATTCAACAAGTCTATTGCCTCTGATATTTTCCCGGCATTGCATAAGCTCTCCAACATAGAAAGGTAAGCATCCCTATCTCCGTTATCATGGAAACTCCACATATTACAAAACAACCTGTGAGCTTCACTTGCATGGCCGAATTTGCCAAGTGTTCTAACAAGGTAAGCATAAATCGACTTATTCATGTACGCATTTGATATTTCTACAACCTCATCCAGTCTACTAAGCTGTCCCTCTGCAGCCAAAACATTGAGAATGAGACTATAAGAGAATTCATTGGGTCGGCAATTATTTTCCACCATTTTGGAGAAGAGTAACAAAGCCTTGTCCACCATTCGACTCTTTGCAAGTGCCTCAAGCATAGTATTATAAGCCATTTGTTTTGGCTTACAACCCTTTGATAGCATTTCCTCAAATAAAGCAACTGCCTCATTAGCCTTCCCCGACCTTCCCAACATTCTAATCAGAATTGTATATGTATATTCATCAGGTTCACAATGCTTCCTTTTCATGTCTTCGAACACGTTGTTAGCCTGATCAACCTGGAAAGACGCTGCGGCATATCAGATTATTAGATTCCACAAAATGACATTTTTTACATCTCTGGTATGCATTACCTATATGTAGAGTCATATATGAAATACTTATTTCATTAATCCTCAAAACAATAAAGAAGACAACTGCAATATGAAATCCTCGAATATACTCGGATTCAATCGTGGGTAATTGGTGATGCCCAAAAAGCTTCTAACATGTATGCTGTCAAATGGATATAAAAAGACGACTAAATTAAACAATTATATTCTATAATATCAATTTTCACCATTTATTCTCTGAATTCTAAATCTTCAATAAGCAATCACATAAAATCTAAAATTACATAATGAAATCTACTCTAATTTGCAGATAACTGAAACCCAAACTTTTTATACGATAGAAAAGGTTAAAGAAAATAATTGAAAATTGAGTCCAAATTCCAAACCTTTTCGTCTTTCGCAAGAGCATCAAGAAGCATATTGTATGCAAAGATATCCAAGTTATATCCTCGCTTCCGCATTTCTTTATAAACATTAATCGCTTTACTTGAACTTTTTGCTCTCAAATACGCCTGCAGAAGACACTTATAAGTGTAAGAGTTCATTTTCAGATCCCATTTCTTCACCAACTCCAAACATTTCTCCAATTCATCTACACCGTCGAAAGTCCCAATTAGAATATTAACGGTGGATATATTGCCACGATTCCGCAATTTCTCCATTTGATTAATGATCTCTTTCACACGATCAATTCGATCTGGAAGGGAGGATTTGAAGAGGATTAGTAAAATCCGATTATAAGTAAAAGCGTCGTGACGGAAATTCTGGATTTGTGAAGGGCAAAACTGGAAGAAATTTAGGGCTAGGTTTGTGGACTTGAGGGACTTGAGAATTTCAGAGGCTTCGGAGGTGGTTAGGGTTGGGTTTAGTGTTTGGAGGTATTCGGAGAGGTCAAGGAAGGGTTCGGCGGAGGACGTTGAGGATTTGGATTGGAGGATTTGAGTGGCCTTGCAGATGAGATCGCGGCGGGGAAGCGGGTAGCCGCGGACGTCGGAATGGAGGATGGGAGTTTTAACCTCGACGGCGAAGGAGCGTCCATTGTCGGTTTCCACCACCACTCTACCGCTGTACTTGGTGGCGTAGCTACGGCGGAGGAAGGAGGTATGGAGGCGGCGAAGGTGGAGCAGCCTCATGTCTGTCAACTTTACACCCTCTTGTTGACTGGTTGCTCGTAGGTATGTTGTAAATGCTACAATAGAAGGAGGGTGAGTCTACCGGTACATTTGGGCATACACAAACACCCTTGTGTAAGCCCAAATATATATCTAGAGTCTGTTTGGTACGGTTTAAAATTCAATTAAAATTGAAAATATGGTCGTTATTGGGTCCCACCCGTCTAATAAAAGTCAACAATAACGGCTATATTTTCAATTTTAATCTCTACCACACACCCTCCTAGCATTTTTCATGATAGAAAGCGTTAATTTCAGCTATGGTTTTCAACTTTGAACTTTTCTAGTATTCTAGTCCTAATTTAAATCGATTTGACAACCATTTTGGTAAGAAAAAGGTTTTAATAGTGTTTTTTAAGAGAAAGTGTGATTAAAAATAAGAAAAAACTTTTGATATACGTATAGAATATTTTATTAAAAGAATATGTAGTTGAAAATGATTTTATAACAAGCTATAAAATAAATTAGAGTGCCAAACATGCACTAAAAATTGTTGGTGTATGAATTCAAGTTTCACGGATCGCAGGTTTGGCTCTCGAAGTTCAACGCCTCAAAGCCGTCATCCCCTCATTCTTTGGCTTGCAAGCTCGAACAATTGACATACACGCATACTATGAATAGGATATAAGGGAGAATACCTGCATATGATCATATATCATTAGTGCACTATTGGTAAGATAGGCATCGTGCCTAGCTGTTAGCGTGATTGTCGTGCCGAATGGAGAGCTAAGCATTCTCACTGACATTCTCCCCCATTCGAATTCGCTTACGTCCTCGTAGCGAGAAGAGAGTTTCACATCAACACGCATCCGTCTCGTTGCAAAGATAACAACGGCACCATTCCATACGGACAGACTTCCAAACCTACAGTAACTCGTACTTGTCTCCTCCGACACCAACCTTTACCCTCCGCCCCTCTAAGCATTGGTTCCTCGGGTGGACGGGTCTCCGAACCGCAGCGCCTCAACGCATGTCGAATTGTGCCATGCATGGTATGCTCTTCGAAACCTCCTTTGAAAGACATCCAGTCAATTATGCAACGCTGCCCCCTCTTCATCCTTCTTCCCCACAGCTTCCTTCGTCGTGTCCCGCCAGCTTGCCGACACGATCTGTGGCCCAAAATCTTTTATCCGCAAGAACACACGACATTGTCCAATAACAACACTGCATACTTGAGCGGTCCCGCTCTGATACCAACTTTCACGAATCGAAGGTTTGGCTCCCGAGGTTCAACGCCTCAAGGTCGCCCTCCCCTCATTCTTTGGCCGACAAACCCGAACAAATGCTATGAGTAGGATATAAGAGAGAATACCTGCATATAATCATATATCATTAGTGCATTATTGCTAAGATAGGCCTCGCGCCTAGCTATTAGCGTGCTTGTCGTACCGAGTGGGGAGCTAAGCATTCTCACTGTGTGACACCAAGTGCTACTTTGGACCCACATTAAAATGTAATAAAAAGGGGTTAAGGAAACCTCCTAAGCCTCAGAATGAGATCAGACCATGGATCCATCCAAATGTGCTTGGCTATGAGAGTGCCATCATCTGTACACTTCACTATTGTCCACTGAAAGGAAATATTTCATACATGTCCCATATCCACTTCAAGGACAACCCCAATTCTGCTCCCGCCTCATTTACCCGATTAAACAGATAATCATAGTCCCATTTGAGAAGGACCCCATAGATATCAAGTCGAATGAATTCTTTTGTCATCCTTATTTTTAGTGTTGACAATGCATTCTCAACGACTACTTCAAAGAGGTCAAGTGTAACCTCCAGTGTTACTGTATCTCCCACCAATCAAGAGAGACCAATGATTACATAGGCAGCACACAATCGTGAAATAGGCTACATGCTACTTCCTAAATAAAATGATGAATTTGACTAGACATACTCAACATCCAATCAAATCTTTTCAAACAGAAGAGTAACACAAATCAAGGTCAGTCATTGTTGCTTGATTCGGCTGAGAACTACAAATTCCTATTATAAGGCTTATATAAAACAACCATGCTTGATGTACATCATATTCGACAGCTTCTTTGATAGAATGATTGGACGGTTTTAAAAAAAAAACGTTATTTTGTCATCCAATAAAACATTGCCAACACACTTTTCTATCAACAAGGTGATAGAAAGTGATGTACAAGTAACAAAATCATTATATAAAAGGGTAATGGTTTCCTATAAACTATAAAGACTGAGCTAAGCCATATACTCTATAAAAATACTTCTATTTGAAAATCTTCTCTCCTTACAATATTTTAACAATTAAACACAATTACCTAACTAAATTCATTTTAAGTTGATCGTTGTCACGTCAGTTTTAAATTTTTAATCAACAACAAAAATTATTAATCCACATGAATAACTTGGTGCAACTTGTGGGTAGTACAGTTCAAGAAAATAAAAACCTTTCATGGTTAATAGTGCATTCCTTGCAAGTTATAACCCATGTTTTTGCCTTGCATTCTTTATAAATACACGTATCAGCTGTGACAATCAAGAATCTCAGTGTTTTCAAGGCAGAGCAGGGGCGGAGGGGGGGGTCCTGGGGGGACCCGGACCCCCCTCAATTTTGAGAAAAAAAAAATTTAATTAATTTTTTTTTTTTTTTTTATTTACCAATGTTTTAAAATTCATATGGAACAGCCCAGCCCAATCCCCCAAAGTCTGTCACTATACCCACCGGCCCAGCCCAATCCCCAAATGAAAACCCCCCATCCCGTTTCAGACTTTCAGACCATCACTTCGCCCGTCTAAGCCTCCTCTTCAGTCTTCCCCAAATTCAATTTCTCGCCCCTGCTCGCCGTCATCCTCTCCGCCGCCTGCTCCTCTCCGCCGCGGCGCCGCCTGATTCCTCCAACCGAGTGTAAGTCGTTCCTTCACGGCTTCACCAACTCACTCTAATTACTTTGTAAATTCTAAGCAATTACTTTGTAAGCCGGTTTAAGCATTACTAAGCAATTAATTTGTAAATTCTAATACAGGAAATCTTGTTAGGCACTTAGGCTCCTAGCTGGTTGACAGTTTCAGTGGTTCGAAAATCCCCTTGCATTTGCCCGGCCCCTGCTTGACTGCCTCTGGTGAGTCTCTCTGTCTGACTGTCTCTACTTGTTCTGTTGTTCAGTTGTTTGGTTTTGCAAATTAGTGTGGTGAATTTGCTAGTGTGGTGAATTAGTGTGGTGAATTTGCTAGTGTGGTGAATTTGCAAATTGATTTGGCTTTGCTAATTAGAAGTGACTAAAGTGTAATCCCTGGCGGTGGCAATTGATTTGGCTTTGTTTCAGTGTTTGTAATTTGGCTTTGTTTCAGTGTTTTGTTTCAGTGTTTTAATTTTGTATAGTTGTATTGTTTGTCAGTGATGGAGAAGTTTTTCAAAAGAGTGTGTAAATGTCATCCGTCTTCGGTTGAGGAAAACATTGATAAAAGGAACGTTATTGATATTGTGGATGAAGGGGATGAAAGTGATGATACTGATGTTGGGATTGGGAATGAAAGTGATGAAAATCAAATTGAAGATATTGATGAAATTGGTATTGGGGATGATGGGGAAGAAAGTGATGAGATTAATGTGGAACATTTGCCTTCAGACCCTGGACTACGAATTCCAATTAATCATTATAATGTTAATGTTCGGGATGTTGTTCGAAGGGAATATGTGCAAAGAGGTCCTTGTCAGCCTCGTAATCATGAATTTGTGGTGTCAAAAAAGAGAAATAAAGATAGACGATTTGGTACTAATTGGTATGATGAATGTCCTACTTGGCTAGAATATAGTATAGCAAAAAATGCAGTATTTTGCTTATATTGCTATCTGTTTAGTTCAAGTCGCGTTTCTTTTGTTGTCGGGGGATTCTCAAATTGGAAAAAGAAAAGTAGTCTAAAAAAACATGTTGGAAATGCTAGTAGCACACACAACCTAGCTCGGGTTAAGTTTGAATCATTCAATCAACAAGAACAAAGTATTGGGGCTTGTCTCTTCAAGCAATCAGAACAAACAAGAAGTGCATATCGAGCTCGTCTGGGTGCATCAGTAGATTGTGTTCGATATCTTCTACGACAAGGGCTTGCTTTTCGTGGAAGTGATGAGTCTGAAGATTCAAGCAATCAAGGAAATTTTCTGGAACTACTCAAATGGTTGTGTAATCATGATCCTCGGGTTAATGCTGTTTGTTTGGAGAATGCTCCTGGTAATTTCAAATTAACCTCACCAGATATTCAAAAGGATATTGTTAGTGCTTTCGCCTTTGAAATGAACAAGGTCATTATCAGTGAGATTGGTGATGGGTTTTTTGCTATTCTAGTTGATGAATCCCGTGATATTTCAACTAAGGAGCAAATGTCTGTTGTTTTGCGATTTGTGAAGAATGGGCATGTAATTGAACGTTTTATTGGCATCCAACATGTTTCAAGTACTACGGCTATCTCACTTAAGCTTGCTATTAACGACATGTTCTCTAGATATGGCTTAAGCATGTCTAATTTGAGAGGTCAAGGTTATGATGGAGCTAGTAATATGAGGGGTGAGTATAATGGTCTCAAAACACTTATCTTGAAGGAAAACCCAAGTGCATACTACATTCACTGCTTTGCGCATCAACTTCAACTAGCTCTTTTAGCAGTTGCAAAAAAACATGGTGATATCCAATTTGAGAATTCATTTGCAGCTTGTGTCCAGATAATTCATTTGCAGCTTTTGACAAGAGCAAATTAATTCACATGTGTACATTTTATCCGAAAGATTTTCAAGGATCAGACGTGATGGAACTTGATGATCAAATTGACACGTACATCATTGATATGCGCACTAATGAAGAATTTGGAGGATTACAAGGCCTTGGTGAACTTGCACAAAAGTTGGTTGCGACAAAAAAACATGAAGTATACCCGTTATTATACAAGCTTTTGACATTGGCATTAATTCTTCCAGTTGCTACTGCTACGGTAGAGAGGGTATTTTCTGTAATGAATTATGTTAAGAATCGATTGCGCAATCGAATGAATGATAAATGGTTAAATGATAGCTTGCTTGTGTATATTGAGAATGATGTATTCGACATGATTGATGATGATGTAGTTATACAACGTTATCAGAGTATGAGAACTCGAAAGGAACGCTTGTAATAAGGTATGCTTTTGTTAAATTAAATATTAGTACTTTCTTTTACACGTTTGTTGATTTTTTTTGTTAAGTCTTTGTACATTAGTTTATGTTCATTTGTTTAATTTCTCCATCACAAAGTTATCAACTTCTCTCATTTTAACAAATAAGGTGTCAAAAAAAATTTTCGGCACCCCCGTGAGCCCCCAAACCCTTCAACTCTGGGACCCCCCTACATTGGAGGGCTGGCTCCGCCCCTGAGGCAGAGCATGAAAAATTACTGGCTCGGGGAAAAATAGGAAGGACTCGTATTTACAGCAATAATATACAATGTCATACATGATTTAAAAAGGTTCAAAAGTAAAATGTGTCAGCCTCTTCTGAATACAGTGTGAATCATCTCCTTCAAATTGTTACAGCCCAAAATCTCCATTCCCTCAGAATGCATTTCTGACAAATTTTTCTCTGCTGACTTGGGAACTATGCACTTTTTATATCCAAGCTTTGCCAGTGTGTTAATCCTTTTCTCCAATTGTGCCACCTTCAGTTATTGAAAGAAAATGAATGAGAGGATATGATAGTAATTCTTTAATGCTTCCTAGTACCATATATTGAACTAAAATTAATCTCAATATACCAATTTTTTAGAAAACAAAACGCGTGTAAATTAGAATGTAATTCCCCATGCTGTTCGGAAATTTTGTGAGATCAAAACCAGCCAATTGACCATAAAAGTTTCTTGTGAACATAAGATGAGTTGGTTGGATTTACAAGTAACAAATCATGTGACCTTTGAATTTTAATCACTATGTCTGCAAGTACATCCAATACAATTAGCTAGATAGCAGCATTGTAAATTTTGTAGCCTTCCTAATTTAAAAACACATTAGAAACATGCTTTTGACATTAGGTAAGTTAAAAAGGATATAGAAAGCAATAATATACCGTGCGAAGTTCACCACCGAGACCAACTTCCGCAATGAATGCTATGCCACTCGGTATAGGGAACTCCAAGAAGCTGGACATAACAATTACAGTATATAAGAATTAAAAAAGAGGTATAAAGAGACAAGTTGAGGAAGTCAGCCTCCAATTCAAAAGATTAAATGGCAGGTAACAGCTGAAGGTTTACTAAGGGCCAATCAGTTTAAAGATTATTATAGCATAATGATGAATGCCAGGCATCATAACAAGCATGACATCATAACACGCTAGTTTGACACTATGCAAGACGCACTTTGGTCACGAAAGTGGTTGGTATTTTATGTTCCCTGTAGTCCTTCAAGCAAATCCCAAACGAGAGAGAAGGTATATTCCAATTTGCAGAACAAGATAATCAAGGGAAATTGAAATCTTACCCTGCTAATATTGAACCCATAGATTCCACTCCATTATATGACACCATTTTAGTTTGCATCATTCTATATTTTCCTTCTCGTTCATTTATTCTGATAACTATTCAACATTTTTTTCAGTGTTAAATCATTGCGTATTTTTTGCAATAACAAGACATGAAAGATTAATGAAAATACACTCCATCTCAGAATAGTCCATAACTGACTGAAATTCAGGCTTTGAAAGGATTGGGTTTGGCTTGGGCAAACAATTCTGGTATCGTCATTGATAATTCAAAATAGGAACAACTAACTCAACCAAGCAAATTTTGTAAGGAAAAGCCCTACAACTTTTATCAAAGACGGAAATACAAAAAGTAGTGAAATATTAAGTACTGAAAAGAGAGGTAATTCAATTACTATTGAAGACATGCCTGCTGCAAATTGCGGCTGCTATCGCTAGGTCTCCAGCTGTCTCCGTTAGGTGTACCCCACTGACCACATTAAGGAAAATGCCCTACAAAAAAAGACTGGAAAATTAGTGAGACATAAATGATGTCATATCTGCAGTTGTCAAATCAGGACTTGAGGTGATGATGGAAATCAGGAAATGCTAATAATTGAAACATGAAAATGAAAATAAATGATGGATAGCAAGATTTGGTACAAAAAGAAACAAAATTTCAGAAGCAGGTATAACAAATTCAGATCAACAATGCAGCTATATTATCATCAAAACCAATATTATGAACATCTTCCCAAGTACAGTTTCATTATTTTCATGACTAGGCATATAGGTCCATACACTACCAAGATCCATCTTGCCAAAGTACGGAATTTTTTTAGTGTTAAAAAAGTTAAATTTTGTGTAATTTTTTTTTTATATATACATATTAGCCCGGCTTGTAGTCCGCTCCTGAATCCATCCCTACTTGAGTATTGCATGACCTTTTTTTGCAAACACGTACATTGCAACAAAAAGTATGGTACAGAGCAAGCCTGATCTATTGTACCTAACCATTAAATGGTCAGATCAACAAGATGAATGGATAGAAATATTTTGATCCAATAAGACATGGTGAAGTATAAATTCAGAAGCAACCAGTTGATGCATATGGACAATTATCTATTCCCAAATTGTAAACTTTAAGAAGATTACAGGCTCCCAAGCAAACAATTTGAGCTACAAGATTAAATTTCCAATTGCATGAATGAAGTTGAGTAAGATTAAGAAAGTTCATGGAATCACTTCTTAATAATTGGACAAGGAATTTCATGAAATTGTCTGGCTATATGTAGCTTAAAAAGCTTGTTAAAATCATGTAAATTGTCTGGCTATCACTTCTTAAAAAGCTTCAATGTCCACACACGAGACGTAATATATAAAAAGAAGAAATGGTAAAATCATTAAAGAATATTTACGTTCTCTTGTAGCTTTAGACCAGCTTGCTTCACAATAACCTGAAATAAAAAATAGAGGTGAGATCATTTAAAAAATAGAGGTGAGATCATTCGCATACAGCTCAGAAGGAATTGCCACAGGACCTTAGTAATTCAGTCGGAAGAAAATATAATTAAAGGACAATTATAAACATATATAACCATGTTCTATCACCAAGACAAGGGAAACCAGAAAGATGAAAGTTAAGACAGTCAGAGAAAAATCACAATTCCCAACTTAATGTTATAATGAACAAGCATTAAATGGGTAAACTGTGAATAATCACTCACTGAGATGATCATGTCAGCTCTGCTCCCTGGAACACCATTTACATGCCTAAGAACTGATGATCCCGCTACGCATAATGCCTACACAGATAGAATGCAGTGATTTGAGCTATAGGAGATCAAAAGGAAGTACAATGAAAGCCCTAAGCATGATGACAACCTTGTAAAGGATAAACATACTGAGATATTATTTATCCCCTGTTTGGCCCCTTTTATCCTTAAGCTCATTTTCAACACACATTTCATGAGACTCACAACTTTTATGTACTTTTCAACCACACAGTTCATCAACTTTTATCAAAATTTATTAAAATTCTAATTTTTAGCTAAACCAAACATGGGTTATATAACAAATGCGAAATTTGGACTTTTGAGCATCTTGCAATAAAATGCACCGAGTAGGATATCGTCATAATTATCCTTGTACAAATGAGCAAGATGGACTTCATAATTCAAATTCAAGCAAGAAGAAAATTAATCAGATTTAATATCACAAGAAATAGGCCTAAATTGACGTAAGCATAAAACATGAGAAAAAAAAAATAACCACGACGACGACAACAATAATAATAATAAACGGTACCTGAATTTCAATAACAAAAGCTCGGGATCCATCCATCATCACAGCAATAGCTAATCCAGCTAGATAGTCGGAATCAGAGTGATGTTCACTTAAAAACATGTCACTGGGATTTGAAACACCTTCTAGCCCTGACTGAGACATCTGGAAAACTCCAAGCTGACAGCAAAATACCATTATCTTGACAGGCTAAAAGACAGTAAAGTAAATGAACAATTTACATGCGAAAATTATACCAAAAAGCTAAGGACAAAAATGTTTCTCATAAGATTATGGCCCCCCAACAAACCATCGTTTCTTATTTGTTGTGTGTTTGCCCCTGCTTTCTGCATTATACTTCTCTATGTTCATGTTGCATGCTTAGAGCCCCAAGGCCATAAAACAATATTACAGGTTCTAAATTATTATCACCAATTATGGTTACGTTGTATATTTTCCATTAGACTTGGTTCCACCGGTCATATATTAGCTACTGCACGCACAGGGAGATGCACATCTAAACAGATCCATGGAAGCAACAAGAAAATTGCCTCCATCCTTGTTGAATAGGGTGTATGAGACTATGAGGAAATAGAACACAGAATAAATTAAGGGTGATAGAGATATTAAGTCATTAACTAATCCGTTAAGAGAAATATTAAGCCATTTACCATCTGGCATTATTACATTTAAGTCATTAACTAATCCGTTCAGAGAAACATTTCACGAGTCATGATAGAATGGAAGAAAGAAAAATGATAAACCAGATCTTAGCAAAAGTTTTACCAAAAATTAATGCCAGCAATGTTATCGATGTATGGATATTTGAAGGAAATTATAAAATAGTGGAGCACAACGTGATATAAGAGGAAAATCTTTCCTACACAAGATATTCATACAGCTGACACAAAAAGGCAGCTTTGGTTGGGTGTATAGAAACTCACCATCAGCAAGAGTTTTACAGTAAGTATCAAGGGCGGCCAAATTTAAGGAACCAAATCCTGGAACAGAATTAGAATTTCTAACAATGAGGATGATCTGGAAACACTTAGCCTACCAATTTAAGATTCTTGAGCAGGCACACAATATCCTTAAAAAGGAAGAACGGAGATTCTGTGAAACACGGGGTATTGTTGAAATGACAACAGAATTCATATGAAGAGAGAGAGAGAGAGAGAGAAGGTCCGCTGTGATAGTGTCAAGTATATAGATGCAAAGAGCAGAAAAATTTTGTGGTCGGGGGTTCTAGAAAATTGCCATCAATGATAAGCATGTCGCTAAGCGAAATTTGATGTCAGTGACTAAGTTCCAAACAAACAATCGGTAAGATTGTGGCTCTTTACACTAAATATGATTAAATAGTATTTGCATCTGACAGATCTACAGTTACAGCATCAAGAAGAATGGAGAATCAAAAAACTAAGAATTTTGGCTAAATTCATCTAATACCTCATCTGTGGATCCAAAACGATTCTTCACTGACCGAAGCAATCGATGTGATGAGTACTTCTCCCCCTGAAATTATCCGTCAGTGAACTCCATCAGAAAGAAATTCAGTATAACACAGACTAGTTACTTATTGTGCAATCAACCCCCTCCCTTCAAAATAGTTGTTGTAATAATAATTTCAAAATAGTTATAGTAATAATAGAAACATCTATACATCATCCTATTCCCTAGGCAGATCATATGGGGAAAAATACACATCTACGAACCACAGATACGTATGACAAGACACAACATGGACGTGTTCCATCAATTAAAATATGTGACCTATCAGCAAATATATTGCAAAATCAATGGACCAAGGAAACATCACTTTCCGTCATCACCTTCATCACACCAGCTTTTTACTTGGTGTAAGAGCAGAGTGTTGTGTTCAACCAAAAGTTGTGATACATTGATATTGAGACAACAAACATTTTTTCAGTTTCTTTTTTTATGCAAAACTAGAATTACATGATACTTCATTAACTCAAGTACATATAAAAGGACACAACATCTCCAACAGTTTACAAAGATATCAACATCTGAAATATAATCATTTCACATAATAAGATTAAACAAACTACAATCTACCAGAAAGGAGAAACAATAATTGCTCAAGAAAGAAAATTCAGTAAGGCACCAACCTCCATATATAGAACAACATCAACAATGTGCTCCAAGACACGAGGTCCCGCAATTTCTCCATCTTTAGTCACATGGCCAGTCTACAATAAGCAAGTAGTGTGACCAAATTATTATTCATGTTAAGTCTCGAGTAACAATGAAAATAAATTCACCCAATGAAATGGCACACGTTGGCCATTCTTCAGAACTTATACTAACCAAAAGTATCGGTATGTTTGTCTTCTTTGCAAATCGCAGTAAGGCCGAAGTGCATTCTTTCACCTGTCATGAGTGAACTTACAATTAGCACATATTGATGCTCCAAAGTAAATTATTGACAGGTGTGTATCTGAATAAAAGGCCCAAGATGGCATATTAACTAAAAGGAAAGAAAACAAACACAATATGAACCAGACCATTGTTCGTGAAAAGAGAGTTCACTTATAATCCAATGAAGACAAAATTAAAACTGTATAGAGGAATGATAACATCAAAGAGTGAATTAATATGGAACCATTGTTAAAATTGTGAAAAAAGTAGTCAGATTTTAGAACCTGGACATGACTCCCAGCATTTCCAGTCGCTTCTCTCAGATAGACCGTCTGAATGGAATCAATGACTAAGGCCCGTGGGGAAAGAACCTGAGCCTGTTTTAGAATGTCCTGATAAAAAAGGCAGCAAGATGAAAAAAGGATATGCATTACTAGATTTCACAAGCCAATGTAGCATAAATCCAAAAACATGATTTGACTTGCAATAAGTATGTTGTTCGAAATTCCCCAGATTATTTACCTTTTTAGTTCCACCAATGTGTCGTCCTTATTAAGGGTAGTTGCTACTCTACATTATATCTTTATATAGAATTTGTTGAACAGAGAAGGCAAGTTACAAAAACAAACATTTTGGAAAGGCAAGTGTCATATGCTTAATCACATAAATATTATCTCGCACTGGCCCTCCCTATATGAATGTTGTTTGTGAACTGTAGATACTTCTTTCTTTTGATGAACCCATTTGTCTCTCTTGCTCTATTAGTCCTCATACGTGGTTCGAGTGACATAGGATTTATATGTCCTAGCATCAAGCTCCCCAACTTTTAATCATTCTTCTCATTGTTGTTCTACTTTATATTCATCAATCAAGTTATTTAAACCAGTTATTTGAGCACTGAAAGTCTAACAATGACAGATTCTTTTGTGTTCAGTATCAGCATTCTCGTATCAAGCTAAGCTTGGTGTTATGTTAAATAAGCTAAAAAAAGGAGCTGACATAGGACAATCCTATTTATAAATAGGATAGACATTGGTTATCATCATAGTAGGATAACTTATAATAGTAAGATTTTTGTTTCCTTTAGAAGAGGATTTTAGTTCTCTTTCCTTTTTGTACATTTTTTAATTTTCTTACACCATTAGGATTAGGGAACTATTTTTGCACTTTGTACACTTTTCAAAATAATCAATTCATTACAATAAAATTATTCTTTATAAATTTTCGAGTTGGTTCAACTTTATTCTTATTTCAACAATTTCAATTCCTCTTCTTCCGTACCAAACTTAGTATGCGAGCAAACTTTCGCACTTAGTTAATGGCCACCTATGGTGGTAGTGGCATGCATCTTCACAACAACAATCACAGGATTGCAAAATTACAAATATTGGTCTAGAAGCTGGAATGAAGGATGGATAGGTGTGAAGAAGATGCTGAAAAAAATATGCAGATTTTGACTTCTATGATTGTTTGTTGCTTCAACGAGTTCAGAAATCAGTAACAGGTAGCTAGAGATTTTCCTCGAATACTAGCTAAGTTCAAATTCTCACAACGTTATGCACAAATTTTGAAAATATTTCCTCGTCGATTAATTTTCTCTTCTTCAACCAAACTCGAGGTCGAGTTAGGATTTTTGTATCATTTTTTAGGATTTTGATTTTCTTTCTTTTTCATAACATTGTTTAATTTTCTTTATATTATTAGGATTAGGTGATTATTTTGCCTATATAAATAAGTCTTTGTATGCTTTTCAAATAACTAATTCACTACAATGAAATTATTCTCTACAAATTTTCGAGTTGGTTAGACTTTATTCTTAGTTCAAGAGCTCCAAATCCACTTCTGCAACAAGAGCACTAATCATGAATAATGACAAGCAAGCCAAAAAGAAAACTGATTCAAGCATTCCTTCAGAGTAGACGACAATACAAGCATATTATTTAGATCACAACCATAGAGACATGACAAATTAATGTGGCACTTAGAGATTATTATAGGAGGCAGATGAACATGATAAGAAGATGCACCTCAATGTCTGTACTCGAATATAAAAAAAGGTCTTCTGTTACAATTCTCAGACGATCAGCTCTATTTCCAATTTGCTCAACGCTCTGCCATGAAAAGAGGTCAGAATAAAGTCAAATTAGGTAAAAGTCAAAAACTAGAAGTGGTCCTCAGCTGCAGCCTGAACAAGTTGATGATACAATAACATTGTAGCACGACAAAACAAATACAATATTGGACAAAAAATAATCTGAGAAAGAATTGGGTTTCACCCAAACATAAAAAATGTGATTATGTTAAAGAAAAGGGTTGACCTGCTTTTTAGAAGCATTTGAAATAAGACTCACGTGAAGTGAATTGTCATTGTGAAAATTTCAAGGCATTCAATACCAGTAAAGGAAAAAAATATCACCGTTGAAGGTGGTTCACATAACATAGAAACAGAATGCATTTTTGCATTTTCGAATATCTCCATTAAAAGAGAAATGTTGGGCAGCCTTTGAAGCTGTTCAACATTCATCTTGCAAAGACCGTTACAAAGAAAAGGTTTCCATTTGCCAAGAAAAGTACAGTGCACACTTTGAACCGACACAGGAGCACTGACCTCTTCACCTGATACATATATAACTCGAGCTGAATCTCCCGTATCATTTCCTTCCGATATTAATGCTGCAATCTTCAGTTCAGAAAGTAAACGGAAAATTCATACTATCTTATATGTGCTCAGAGCATAAATCACTAAAAAACAATTTTAATACCTGCAACAATAATGTGCTTTTGCCAACACCTGGATCACCACCAACCAATACTAGAGAACCTATATTGGAAAAATGCACCAAAGCATGGAAAACTGAGAGTTGAATAAACCCGAGGAAAGAAAGCAGAAAAGATACGATAAACTATCTCATTGTAGCATGTGAGAGATCACTGTGAACGAGCATTGCCGATCCAAGTGCTATACAGGATACAGTCAATATGCAAACGGCTGTGCTAGCCCTTAGAGTATTCCTGCCTACCTGTGTGGAAGTTTTTCAGCAGTTTTTCCCCGGTCTTGCAAAGTTCTCAAATTAGTTTGTGTGTATTCTTCTCATTGATGGTTTGTATGTTGATGTGGACTACTATATCAGTCAATTATGTGTAAATGAGGCAGCTTGATCTGAGTTTATAATACTCGAATTTGTACATATAGTAACTTGGGCCTCAATATATGAAAGCTTGGCTCCTTTATTGTCAAGCGGAAATAAAATGAGCCACTAATGAGCCAAGCCTAGGCTAAACTCTAGTACTTGGCTCAATTTGTACAGTATTCCTACTTTTAGCATAATGAACTGATCTCAAACATTTTAGATGCTTAAATTGCATATAAGCCTGATTATTTCTGCATCAAGCTGGGACTGATGAATTTTAAATATGATAAGTCAAAGACAATCATAAAGTTCCTTGATCCATTTAAAGTCGTGCAGGAAATGCTGCCACATAGAAAAAATATGCTTGACTTATTAATATGTAATTCAGTAACAAGTTGATTCCATAAACTACACGGCTCAAAAAAGTCATACATCACACATAGAATAGAAAAAGAAATACCTGGCACAAGACCACCACCAAGAACCCTCTCTACTTCAGCTCCAAACTGTCCAGGCCTAAACATCAACGATATAACAAAATATAAGTAAATTTCTCCGATGCAAGAAAATAATAAAGATAACTACTGCATAAATTTTGAACGAAATATTGTGAAAATTGCTCAGTATCAGTAAAAGGAAAGCATATAATTAGATGCACACCACAAACACAAGAACAAGCAGATTCTTATTGCCAATGCAACTACATGACAACAGGACAGAGCAACATACACAAATTAACATAGTAGTACAAATTATCTGTATAATCAACTCTCCATTAGTATTAAGAATCAATATCCCGACTTACAAAGATATGCGCCAACTCAATTCATTTATCTGACTATTCACATCAGACAACTTGATAGGCGCAGAGGCAGAGACGTGCTGTGGCAGCCAAGACCTCAAAGCATTTTCCGATGCCTCAAATCCGCTCACTTTCCTCTGTGCGCCCTCACTGAATCGCTTCATAGTGCCAACTTTCTCGCACTGCTTACACGTCCCCCACCACTGCCCATCAGAATATCCACAATCCTCGCACACATAGAAACTCCTACTCTTCCCTTTCTTCCTAATACTACGGCCAACACTACTAGAACCTATAATATCCCCATATATTCTGCTCCCCTGGTCTATACTCGAGGTGCTTTTACTCTTTTCGACGCCGTGGTCGGGTTCTTCCTTCTTATTGCTGGGTTCCCGTTTGGTAACAAGACGGCCGCTGGTAGGGTCGTAAGTTGCTTGGACTGTTGAGGTCCAGCTGGTGGCAGCAGTTTCATCGGTGGTGGTGGTGTTGAGAGTTGAACAGAATTTGCCGGGAAATGGAGGGTTATTTGGGGATTTGCAGGTGATAACAGGATTAGGGTTTAGAGAGGAGAGGTTTTTCCGGACGTAAATTCCTCGAAATGCTCGCATATCTGGAGCTTGCAATTGCATGAGGCACAGTGAGAGTGAGAGTGAGAGTGAGAGTGAGAGGCAGGGGGGGGAGAATTGGTGCCAAGGGTTTCAAGAGGGGATTTATGTCAGTGGAGAAATACCGGGAAATTCGAACACACGAATTCTTTCAAGCCTTGAGTGGTCACTAAGCTTTCACAAGTCATGGAACTTTAAAATATTTTTGGATGGTAATGAACTTTATAATATGTTGCAATTCATCGCTCATTTATCACGTTTCATTAGTCATCGAAATTATACTTTTGTCGCGTTTTACTAACTGGATTTTAAAATACTTTTGAGTGATCATTAAACTTTATACTATTTTTGAATAAAGTTTATTTTCTATGAGATTCTACCTAGATCAAGGAAATAAGATAAAGTAAATGTTGACTAGATAATGATACTCTCAATTTAAGACGAGAATATTGATATTGGTCAAAACTACATAATTTTTTCAATAGTCAAAAGATATCCTAAATGAGAAAGAAGAATACTAGTTTTAAATTGACATAGTTTTAGCTTATTTCGATGAACATCGTAGACCCAAATCAAGAAAATAAAAAATTACATCTCAAACGGGCAGTGAAATTTTCGATTTATAGTCAATAATATTAATCAAGACTAATAAAATATAATTTTTAGAATTATTATAATGTAATTCAAGAGGAAGGGAGTGCAATGTCTTCGTGTATGATATTTTATATTTCAAAATTTTCAAGTTTTGAATAGTTGAATTCAGTTAGTAAAGTTCTATGATTAATCTAAAGTATTTTAAAGTTCGATGAGAAAAGAGTGACGAATGTATAAATTCGGTGATTATAGTGGGTAAGTGATAGAGTGCAACGTATTAAAGTTCGGTAACCATTCGCAAGCATTTTAAAGTTTAGTAATAATAATTAAAGCGGGAAGTATAAAAGCGATTTCATGTGATTGCACCATGTGGACAGATACTTAGGGGTGGGCAAAAATCCGCCCAACCCGATCAACCCGCCCGACCCAACCCAATCCGACCGGGTTGGGTCGATTTTTTCCATTTTTTCTTGGGTTGGGTTGGTTTGCAAGGTTAAGTTGGTTGGGTTGGGTCGGGTTGTGGGTTAACCTATCAAACCCGACAAAAACCACCCAACCCGACCCGCTAATTAAAAAACTAAAAAACTTTGTCAAACTAAAATAGAATAAAAGTGAGAGATCCGGTCAAAAAAAAAGTGAGACAAAAAAAAAATCCTAACATATCTTCCATCATCTCTCTCACGCGACGAGCGTCGTCCACCAAATTATCAACATTGGCTGTGATTTTGGATGAGATCTATCTTTCAATACATCTCTCTTTAACCCAATATATTAATGTTGCTTTAAATTTAGTACTTTGGTGACTTTAATATTTGTTGATAGGTCGTCTCAACTCCCAACCTAACCCGACCAACCCAACCCAACCCGACCGACATTTGGTTGGGTTGGGTTGGGTTGGGTTTCAATCTTTACATGGGTTGGGTTGGGTTGAATTTATACCAAATCGATCATGTTGGGTTGGGGGAAAAATCGACCCAACCCACGCCCACCCCTACAGATACTAGCCTTCAAATTTGAGATTCCCGATCCTTCCTTTAAGAAGCATCCTTTGCTCCGTGGCATTGAAATGTATCACACGTCTTCATGGTTATTAGGCTCGACTTGAACAAATTAATGAGTTATTTGTTCAATCAATATGTTCATTGTTGATCCCAAAATAGATTTTTTATTTTTTACATCTTAATCAATCTACAGTTGTATTTACATTATTGCAAAATACAATCAAGCTACATTTACATTAAGCATGTTTGATATTCGTTATTTTCAAAATACATTTTCTCTCTCTTATTTTCAACTATACATTTTTCAATAAAATATTATTACACGCAAATCCAAAAATTTTCTTATATTTTAACTACACATTCTTCATCAAGATACTACTCCCTCCGTCCCAATTTTATAGGCTTGTTTTGTTTTTCATACGGATTAAGAAAGCTTCTTTAATATCATTGAAAAATTAATTTTTGCCAAAATCTTTCCTAGTTTACCACTATTTAATATTCAGTATGTAAAACTAAATTATTGTTGGAATTAATAAAGAATTTGAATGATGTAATTTGATGATAATCATTGGGAACCATAACTTGAGTTTTTTGAAACAATTAAAAAAAAAACCTGCACCTAGCACCAGAACTTAAATAAATATTCACCAACTAGCTACGAAAACCAGCACTTAAACTTTTTGATCAAAACAAATTTCCATTCCTCCAATTTCATACTGAAAACACCATTTTTTATTTCAAATTTTTTGATTGCACGTTATAAATAGAGATACAAAGATAGATTTATGCACAAGTAAAAACATGAATAGTACATCAAAAACTTTATCTATAATTTGTTGCCTAAAAACATGCCTACACCAAATGATAACTATTCCCATGTTCCATAGATTTTTCAGCTTGATTTGAATCAATTTCCAGAAGATGTTGACTCTCTATGCACTACTGACACAATGGCTAACAATATGCATCATCCAAACAAGAAAAAAAATTATCCAGTGATACAAGAAGAGCAGTTTTTTAGATGCTAATCCATGAACGACAAGACGGAAAGTTAGTAAAATGTGTCATTTCGAAAGTTGCCAACTCGTTTTCTATATATACTAGATCAGTTTCTAGAATTTGGCATGATGTAAAACATTTTAGTGCTATAAATAGTGATGTACTAGATTTCTCTTGTAGGCTATTGAATAGGAGATGTCGAAAGAGAGTCGAAATACATTTCAAACAAATGAAGGATATCCCTTTCTGTCGTCGAACAAATATAAGATCTTTATCGAATGCTTTGGATATGTCGAAATCAACCGTACATAGGAGAGTCAAAGAAGGGCATATTCGGCCACATTCAAATCCAGTGAAACCATATTATTAGACGAGAACAAGAAAACACGATTGGAATTTTGCCTATCAATGGTAGATTAAAGTACCCTTGCATCTACACCTACTTTTGTTAACATGCATAATCAAATCCATATTAATGAAAATTGGTTTTATATGTCCAAGACATCGCAAAAGTATTATCTCTATCCAGATGAAACGGAGCCTTCCACACGTGTAAAAGTAAAAGGTTTATTACAAAGATAATGTTTTTGGCTGCCTTTGTTCGTCCACGAGTTGATGCTACTACAAATGAAGAATTCAATGGCAAAATTAGAATATGGCCATTCGTGTTTAAGGAACCTGCCAAGAGGAATAGTAAGAATTGTGTAGCCGGGACTTTGGAGTGGAAGCCTATTGTGTCGATAACTAATGATGCGATCCGTTCATGTGTGATTGAAAATTTGCTGCCTGCAATCAAACAAAAATGTCCATGTTCCAGTTCTAGGACCGTCTTCATTTAACAAGACAATGCAAAGCCACATTTGGATATTAACGATATCAATTTCGTAGAAGCAACGAGAAAGGATGGATTCGATATTTGTTTATGTTGTCAACCTCCAAACAGTCCCGATATGAATGTCTTAGACCTTGGTTTTTTAGAGTCATTGATTCAATTCAACATCAAGAGGCTCCAACTACAACTAATGGCTTTATTTTAGCAGTGGAGAATGCTTTTCAGACATTTCCTATTGAAGAGTTGAACAATGTGTTTCTAACATTGTAATCATGCATGATTGAGGTGATGAAAAATTCGGGGAGGGGAGGGGGGATAACAATTATAGGACTCCACATATGAACAAACAAAAATTGATGAGAAATGGGCCACTACCGAATTGCATTCAGTTTGAGCCTGAAGTTGTACTAATGGCAGATACAACTCTCACTTCAACCTAGTAACTTCAATCGGGTAACTTTGTAGAATTGGCATACGAGCTTTGATTTGGGCCCATAATACCTTTCCGAATAGGGAACGAGGAGATAGATCAAACCAATTGCTGTAGTTGCCTATGATGGATTTTAGATATCCGAGGTCGTTAAGGACTCAGAAACATCACTTTTATGTAACATGTATTTTTTTTCTTTTGCTTTAGTTGTGTCATTTTAGTGTTTTGCCCACATCCTAGAGACATATTGAAACATGTTCAGAACTCATTTCGAGGCTTGGCTTTTGATTTTTGAACGATATCATTTGGTTGTGTTATTTGTTTTCCATGGATCAGATTGCAATGAAGGGGAGCATTATTTTTCTTACTCTAGACCATGTCAACCACACCATCCATGTGTGAAAAACGTAGATATAAATTGAACTTACTCAACACCAGAAGGAAATGTACTTTAAAAAAAATATGCCTAGTAAACATCTGTCATGCATAAGCCTTGTAGAATTTAGATATAATATTTCTTGATATCAGCATCAACTTTATCGGCAAGAGCATCAATCTGGTTCTCGTTGATTTTTGGTAGATGAATTTTGATCATCCGAGAAACAACACATTGATACTCCTGAGAAGAGGAAACGTAACCATCTTCAGTCGGTGGAGCATTCAAATCAAGTAATAGCCTCACCGCTTTCTTCGAGTTCAGATTACTTCGATGTACATGTATCTTCGATGGGATGTGGATGATTTTTGGAGTTCATACTCATGATTTGGACAAATACTTACATATGCAGAGAGCTCAAGCAGCAATGTGTATGACCGTGTTTTAATGGATTGTTTATCAGATGCTAGTGTGAAGGTAGAACTGATTTTTATTTATGACAGAAGACGGAGAATTGAGAAGACACAGAAGAAGTTCAATAATCACGACTAGAAGAAGAAGAAATGAGAGTTGTTCCATGTTTTCAAGAAGTGGAAAATGTGTGTATTTAGATGATTTCAAGAAGTTGACATATTAAGTGGGGGAAATTTAATAAGTGCATATTGGTAATGAACACAATAAAATATTCTACATTAAGAAATATACATATATATTTGGGACAAGAGAAAAAGAAAACTCAGTCTATATAATTGGGATGGAGGGAGTCGAGAGAGAGATAGAAAAGCGAAAAAGTTCAAATTTATTGTGATTTTACCTCTATTTGGTGTAGATTAAAATTATATTTTTAGTAGATTTTGGTAAAAATTGTGGATAACATGAAATATATTATTAAAATCAAATGTTAACTTTGGTTTAAATTAAAATTTAGATATCAATCGATACCTAATAAGACTTTATAATAATAATTAAAAAATCCAAAAGTTGGGGATCACGTGCCCCCTGGACCCTCAGTGTCATCTGGTGACCACCGCACTGCACCCCACACTACCACACCGAGAAGTTCGAGAGTGCCCAATAAATGGCCAAACCAAGACAAAGTTAAGAAGGCAACAAAGCGGGCATTTTTTTTTATCTCGAATCCCCCATGGTTGGCTGCAATTTTTTGGCAACCACCCTCGCCTTCGAAAGTAGCCACGGAGGTAGTGGTGGTGTGTTTGGGTGTGACCAAAAGAACGTGATTAAATTTTATTTTTTTGTTTATTATTTTTAGTGATTTTTATTCATTTTTAATATTTTTATTAATGGAATGATTATTGAATCATGCTATAGTGTCTTGACATAATGTCACGTTACATTTTATCATTTGATTGTTTTAAATACGATCAATTTTTACATTAAATTATCTACTGCTACCTTGGATTAATGCTATTTAGTCATAACCCCAATTTATGTGGTGTTATATGATAGGTTAAATGAAATGTAAAATTAAATGACTTATTTAATTATACTTATTTAATGTCATATTAATACCATATAATTATAACCACAATGAGACTAAATAATATTACTCAATTTCTTAAAGTGGCAAAATTCATGATGATTTATCGATGTCAAATGGTTGACTATTATAAATGGGGTGAAATTCATTCAAATGAATGTATGACACCTGTTTTTCAAACATCGGTAATATGTTGTCTAGAAATAGATTGACTGTTTGATTTTTTGAAAAATAATTTTGAAAGAGAAGAACAACAAATACCGAAAGTCACCCACCCCCTCTTTGATGCAGAAGAATAATTCTTGAAATTTGACAAGTTGATTTTGCAAATAACTTGTGTTTTTCACGTTACAAATGGAGGAAGAAGAAGAAGACGACGACGAGGGATGTATATAATATAATTGAAGGATTGAATTTAGGTTATTGCTGTGTGCAAATTACGCTTAGAGAGAAAAGGGATTAGGGAGGTAAACAGAGCGAGTATGGGACGGGGTTGGTCATTCTCACTTTCATTCCATCCAATATTTTTGTCACCGTACTCCGTCCCCATACCCCGATTAAAGCAAGATGGTGAGGGTTCAGGGTGAGACGGGACATGGCATATCATTTATCACCCTATTTATTTTTTATTTTTATTTTTTATGTTTTTAGTTAGTAAATATTACTTCTTTTTTTCAATTTGTTAAGAATAATTTATGTTCTTTTAAAAATGATGATAAAAATTTTATTTTTATTTAATAAAAAACTTAAATTTTAAATTAACTTTATGGCGGGTGCGGGGCCTATGTTTTCCATAATCCTCTCGTATCCACTTCGGAGTAATGACCATCACCCCATTCCCTCACCATTTACCTGGTTACGCGGTAATTCCCGCCCCATTCGGAATGGGTCCCATGTGTTGGGTTGAACAATTTTTTTTTGCCATACTAAAAGGGATTTAAGGCTAGTGCTTAGAGTTGCCTTTGCTCTCTCTCTTGGTGGGACTCTTTATACCTTTTTCACAACCAAAAAAATTAAACCCAATAAATATCAACCTTCTCAAGGTTAGCTTCTATTTTATTAATATCATTTCTTATTTTTTTAAGAATTGGCAATTGTTTTTTGTTTATTTGTGTTCTATGCATGTTAATTTGAGTACAGATTTGGGAAGGGAAAGTTGTGAGCTAGGGGATGATGATGATCAAGCTCTGCAAAAAAAAAGAAAACAGAAAATTCCAGCAGAATTGCTGGAATTTCACTTGAAAAATGTGTAAGATGATTGAATTCTTTTTTCATAACTAATATTTAGGTTGTGGTTTTTGTTTCGCAGTTTAATTTCCAGTGTTTGATCAAGATGCTTTGGATGTTTGACACAAAGTAATTCATGTAGCTAAAAATAATGTTTAGTTTCTTGTCGTTGTTTCTTTTCTTGGGATTTGATTTATATGATATTTACGGAAATTATTGATAGAAATTGGGAAAAGAAAATAATCCGATTAATTTGGTTGATCTTATAAACTATTCTAATTTTGACAAGGACAGAATTATTGTGCTTGATTTTTGGATGTTATAAATAAGCTTAATCACATTTTTTCTTTCTTGCAGGAGTCATCTCTCCCAAAAGTTACTTCCGAAAATTCTACCAAGGATCTCTCTCCATGTGCTAGATACCTTGGAGATAGTGTTGAAATGTGGGAAGCAATCGATACAATCAACAAAGCAAAGAAGACCTGGACACCTTAGAAAGCTGGAAGAATGGAAGTTTCCTGAAAAAGATAAGCTGGATGAATTCTGTAGAGATCATACCTGACTTTCTGTTAGGGAATTTTTTTGTTACAAATTTGTTGCAAGATTCATTTTCACTTGCATATGTATTTGTTTAGCACCGTTTAGCATGTACATTTTATTCTTCATTCAAAAATAAAAATCAATATACATCTTCTCTCAATTTCTGGTATCTTGAATTTTGCACTATGTGTTCTACACTGTTCTTCATTTCATTAGCCTTTCTTATATCGTATCAGAGTGAGCATGGCTCAAAATGAGTCATCCAATATTGATGATAATCAAAACCAACCTCTAAACACGAGAACATACCCCATTGATCCATCTTAGCCAAATAGTCCATTCTTCACTGGAACTAATGATAATTCTGGTGCATTGCTTGTCACTCAAATGTTAGACTCTAACAACTATCATTCTTAGGCAAGGTCAATGAAGAGGGCCCTTAGATTCAAAAATAAGCCGGGGTTCATTGATGTAAGCATCTGCGAGCCACAAGATGCAAATAGCCCATTAATGGATCATTGGCTCCGTTGCAATGCTATTGTCAATACTTGGTTGCAGAATACTATGTCTATTGACATCAAGGCCAGTACTCTATATGTTGAAACAACACATCAACTATGGCTAGAGCTTGAACAACGTTTGGTACAGTAGAATGTTCCCAGGATTTATAAAGTGAAGCGGGGAATTGCAGCCGTAATGCAACATCAGGATACTATCAGTATGTATTTCTCAAAATCAAAAACTCTTCTTAATGAACTAATGAACTATGAATCCATTCACAATTGTACATGTGGAGGATTGAAAGTTTTAGTGTGTAATCAAGAAAGAGATTGGGTAATGAAGTTTCTTATGGGTCTAAATGATTCATTCAAAGATATCTAGGCACAAATACTTTTAATCAAACCTTTCCCAAAATTGAATGAAGTGTATTCAATCATTCAATAAGAAGAAAAGAGAAGACATATTTCTATTAATATTCCTACCATTGAGACCATGGCTCTAATGGTAAGGTTAGCTCCAAAAGAAGCAGGAAGGCAAACTGTGGGACCTCAAAAGAAATATTTCCACACCTTCTGTAAAATACGTAGCCATTCTCTTGAGAGGTGTTTTAAAGCTAATCCTAAGAAACTAGTGTGCTCACATTGCTAAATACCTGATCACTCAACAAACAAATGTTTCAAAATCCATGGATATCCGGTGGGTTATAAATTGTGTGTAAGGCAACAAACTACTGGGTCCTATGCAAACCAAGTTGCAACACTTATAACTGCTAGATAGGAGCAAGGAAGTAACAATAGCCAAGTCTCTTTAACTCAGGAGCAATATAATCAGCTTATGGCATTACTCAAGTCACATAACACTCAACCTTACACTCCTTTTGTCAATCAAGTGTAAACTCTCATGCCATCCCCCTCAGTTGAGGCAGATATGCCAAAGATCTCTGGTATTTCTTTCTATTTATGTACTTCTAGCACCAGGCCAAAAACTATTTCTAATATCTCGTGGATCGTGGATCATGGATATTGGAGTTACGGATCACATGATATGTTCTGCCTCATTTTTCACAGCCATTAAGGTATGTCTTTCTAGGTTATCCTTTTGGAATCAAAGGTTATAAACTTCTAGACCTTGAATCAAACAAAATCTTCATTTCTAGAAATGTTGTCTTCTATGAAAACGCTTTTCCTTACAAAGGTCAAAACATAAAACCTGAAGACACTCTTCCAAGTCCTAATGTTTTAGCTTATTCTCATCCAGCAAATATTGATTTATACTATCATATTAGTCAAACCACTAATTTTTCAACAGAATTGGCAGAAAATATGAACCTAATCAATGAGTTTTCAAATCCTAATGTCTCAACTAAACCACTGGACTCCACCCAAAACACCTCCATATCTTCTCATCTTCCTCGCATATCCACCAAAACTAGGAGAGCTCCTTCATACTTGCAGGATTTGTATGTCAACAGGCTTCATCACTATTCAATTCACAAAAGTTGGACAAGAAGAAAGATTATGCTACACGAGGTGCTCATTTCCCCTTATGTGCTACCTTATCATATCACAGATTATCTTACTTACTTAAAGCCTTTGTTACTTCTATCTCCACATACACCAAACCTAATTCATATCAAGAGGCTGTCAAAATGCCATGATGGAGAGATGCCATGAATACTGACGTAAATGCTATGGAATTAAATAATACTTGGGTTGTGACAGACTTGCCTCTTGGAAAAGTAGCTATCGGTTGTAAGTGGATTTACAAAATTAAATGTAACGCAGATGGAACAATTGAGAGTTACAAAGCTAGACTAGTAGCGAAAGGATATACGCAGCTAGAGGGTCTAGATTACCATGAAACTTTCTCACTGGTGGCAAAAATGGTGACTGTGAGAACTTTACTTGTTGTGGCAGCAATCAAAGTCTGGTTTTTACATCAACTTGATGTAAACAATGCCTTTTTACACGGAGATTTAGACGAGGAAGTTTATATGGAGTTGCCACCAGGCTATTCTACAAGTTATCATCCAAAAGTTTGCAAACTTAACAAAAGTTTCTATGAACTAAAGCAAGCCTCCCGACAATGGTACTCAAAGTTGTCTTCTTTCATTATTCAACAAGGATTTCAACAATCCAAGCCACACTATTGTCTATTCACAAGAAGTACAAAAGATTCTTTTACAGCTATATTAGTGTACATTGATGATATTATAGTGGCTAGTAGTAACATGGACAATATTCAATTTCACAAAACATCACTTGATGATAGGTTCAAAAGCAAAGACTTAGGTATTCTAAAATATTTTCTTGGCATAGAGATAGCAAGATCTGAGAAAGGAATTCACCTTTGTCAAAGAAAATATGCATTTGATATCTTGGCTGACTCAGGGAAAATTGGGTCAGTACCAAGTAAGGTACCATTAGGTCAAAATGTCAAAATTTATGAGGATCAAGGAGAACCTTAATCGGATCCTTCTATCTAAAGAAAACTTATTGGGAGATTACTGTATTTGACTGCCACATGACATGATTTGGCCTACTCGGTGCAATTACTTAGTCGATACATGTAAAGTCCTAGAATACCCCATTTAAATGATGATCATAAAGTACTGAGATATAAAGAGGGCGCTGGGTTAAGGGCTGCTATTTACTTCAACATCAGACCTGCAGCTTAGACTTAGAGCTTATAGTGACTCAGATTGGGGGTCATGTTTGGATACACAAAGATCAGTAACAGGATACTATTTTCATTTGTACTTCCTTGGTGTCATGGAAATCAAAGAAACAAAGTACTATCTCTAGATCATTAGCAGAAGCTGAATATAGAGCTATGACCAGCGTTTGTTGTGAAATGTCATGGCTTAGATACTTGCTACACAATCTACAAGTACCTCACCCCCAAACAACTCTATTATCTAGCGACAATCAGGCGGCTCTACACATAGCAGCCAACCCTATTTTCCATGAGAGAACCAAGCATATAGAACTTGACTATCATCTGGTTCATGATAAAATTCAAGAAGGCAGTATAGTTACAGACTGTGAGAAGTGGTTCACAAGTTGCAGACATAATAACTATGCTATCGTGTTTAATCAATTTCTATTCCCACTTCTCCAAGATGGGAGTAGAAAACATCTACTATCCATCTCGTGGGGGCTGTTGAAATGTGGGAAACAACCGATACAACCAGCAAAGCAAACAAGACCTGGATACCTCAGAAAGCTGGAAGAACGGAAGTTTCATGAAGAAGATGATCTGGATGAATTCTGTAGAGATCACACCTAACTTTCTGTTAGGGAATTTTTCTGTTACAAATTTGTTGCAAGATTCCTTTTCACTTGTATATATATGTATTTTTTTAGCATGTACATTTTATTCTTCATTCATAAATAAAAACCATTATACATCTTCTCTCAATTTTTGCTATCTTGAATTTTGCACTCTGTGTTCTACATTGTTCTTCATTTTATTAGTCTTTCTTATAGATAGAGACGGTTATCTCTTGCCAGAATTTGGTGAACTTGTGAAGGGATGTGATTTAACTATCAAAATGGCTGGTATATCTCCATGTAAAAATATGGAAACTCAAGTTCCCCACGCAGAATCACCACATGGATACAAATACGCTAAAACTGATGGAGAGATTAATAGCCAAAGGAGCAAGGTTAAAACACTCCAAGAGAGGGAGAGGAACCTGGAAATTCAACTTATCGAGTATTATGGCCTTAAAGAGCAAGAAACTGTGGTTATAGAGTTGTAGAACCAGCTAAAATTAAACATTGTGGAGGCTAAACTTTATAATCTTAAGATCGAGTCCTTATAGGCCAATAATAGAATACTAGAGGCAGAAGTGGCTTATTATGCTATAGCCTATAAGTTGTGACCGAACTGGAACTGGAATATGCAAAGGCCAAGATAAAGCTGCTAAGGAAGAAACTTAGGTTTGAAGTTGAACAGAATAGAGAACAGATTTTAACCCTTCAAGAAAGGGTGATAAGGCTGAAGGACCAGGAAACGAAGGCTGTCAAAAACGATCCCGTTATGAAATATAAGCTTCAAAATATGAACAAACTCGAGGTTGAGATTGAAGATATGAAGAAGTCAAATCACGGCTTGAAGCAGGAAAATTCTAAACTGTCACAGAAATTGGAGTCTTTATAGATGATTGCTACTTCCACGCTAGATAATAAAGATGTAATGGTTCCAATTATTACCTTTTATCTTCATTTTCCCCTAATACACGAGTTCATTCTTGATTCTTGATTTTTTCTTTAGCAGAGTCAAGCACTTAAGAAAGAGAGTCACCATTTAAGATAGAAAAATGAAGATTTTGTAGAAGTTTATGAATCAAAGAGTGGAACTTACTGGATTTATACTTGGCTTACCGGATATGCAAAGCACTTACCGGATTTTCCAAAGGAAAATTTGTTTTAATGTAAAACATAGTGCTTACCGATTTTACACTGAAGTTACCGTATTTGCACTCTTCTCAACGTATATGCTTAAACACTCACAGGGATTGCTACTGTCATGTTCTGTTTTTCTGCCCAAGTAAATACTCTGTTTTTTTAGAAAGAAAATTGAAGCTATATTTTATTCCAATATATATTGAGTATTTATAGATTACAAAGATTCTTTTTCCACCTCTTAATCTAACAAACCGTCTATGAAAAAGATCTAACTAAGATAACTTTTACAAAGATTAAGTTATCAAATTGAATACTTAAACTTAAGACTTAAGATACAAAATATCTAGCCTACTAAAACAAGAAATGTGAAAGTAAGAATGTCAACTATATTCAACATTCCTCCTTTACATTTTTACTGGACACACCAAGATTAAATCTGAATTTTCAAACTTAGCCTTGCCTAAAGATTTTGTCAAAATGTCAGCTAGTTGATCATCCGTTTTGCAATGTACCATCTTTATCTCTTTTTGTTCTTGAGCTTCTCTGATTGAATGGTATTTGATTTTGATATGTTTGTTGACTGGATTTTTTTACCATTGCGACTGTAGATTGATTATCACAATAGATAATTGTGGCATCTTCTTGTTTATACTTTAGATCTTCTAAAACTCTTCTCAGCCAAATTGCTTGATTTTTAGCTTCTGAAGTAGCTATGTATTCAGCTTCAGCTATTGATTGTGCCACGATTTGTTGCTTCATTGAATTCCAGCATATGATACTAGAACCAACATAAAATATGTAGCCAGAAGTACGTTTCATATCTTCAAAACTTCCTGCCCAATCATTATCAGTGTATCCAGTTAGTTTGCACAATTCTGACTTTCTAAACCAAATCCCCATTTCATCAGTTCTTTTGATATATCTCAAGACTCTTTTTGCAGCTTGAAAATGCAATTCACTAGGCTCTTGTCTAAACCTTGACAGTAGATTTACAGCATAAGTAATATTAGGTCGGGTGACTGTTAATTATAATAAACAACCAGTCAAACTTCTGTAAATCTTTGCATCGACCTGCTTTGCACCATCTTCTGTTAACAACTTTTCATTTTGAACTAATGGAGCGCTAACAGGTTTGCAATTTTCCATGTTGAATCGCCTTAGTACATCTTTAGCAAACTTTTTTTACTGATAAAAATCTTCTGCTTATCTTGACAAATCTCCATTCGAAGGAAGTAATGCATCTCACCTAGATCTGTCATTTCGAAAACTTTCTTCAATTTATCAATCATTTCTCTAATTGATCTTTTGCTATTGCCAGTGATCAAGAGATCATCAACATAAAGTGATATGATAACCGTTTCCGTTTTCACTTGTTTTACATATAGAATTTGTTCATTTAAACTCTTTATAAAACTAAGATAACCAAGGTGATCATCTATTCGACTATACCAGGCTCTTGGAGCCTGTTTCAATCCATATAAGGCATTCTTCAAAAGATAGACTTTATCCTCTCTATTTTCT
Source organism: Fraxinus excelsior (assembly GCA_019097785.1). Classification (NCBI taxonomy): domain Eukaryota; kingdom Viridiplantae; phylum Streptophyta; class Magnoliopsida; order Lamiales; family Oleaceae; genus Fraxinus; species Fraxinus excelsior. The sequence continues at coordinate 30,353,954 of CM032628.1, read as the reverse complement.
AATTGAAAACCTTCAGGTTGCTCTATGAAAATCTCCTCATTTAGATAGCCATTTAAGAAAGCTAATTTGACATCTAACTGATAGATTTTCCAGCCATTTTGAACTGTAATTGCCATAAGCAATCTGATTGGTTCATACCTTGCAACTAGAGCAAAGGTATCTATGTAATCCACTCCAAATTGTTGAACATATCATTTGACAACTAGTCTTGCTTTCAGTTTGTTAACTGAACCATTTGGATTTAATTTAGTCCTATACATCCATTTTACTCCAATGACTTTCTTTTCTGGTGGTCTTTCAACTAGCTCCCAAGTTGCATTTTTTTCAATCATATTGATCTTTTCCTCCATTGCTTTCATCAAGATTTTACAGCTTCATTAAAGCTTACATGTTCAACTATAATAGCATTATACCTTACATAAATGTCTGCTAGAGGTCTCATTCTTACCTTGTCTTCTTCTGTTTCTGAATCAATATCATTGACATCAGGTTCCAATTCTTCCTCTTCACTTTCTTCATTTCTGATTTGAGGAATTATATCATTGGCTTTTTCTTTAACTACTAAACTTTCATCTCAGTTCCAAGTAGCATCTTCATCCACCTTAATGTCTCTGCGGAAGGTTACATTTCTGGTTTGAGGATTGAACACTCTATATCCTTTAGTATTATTGCAATAGCCAAGCAATATTCCAACTTCAGCTTTTTCACTTAGTGTATCCCTTTTTTGCATCAGGAATATAAGTGTACCAAACACTTTCAAGTGTGAGATATCTGGTTTGACATCATACCAAGCTTCATATGAGGTTTTCTTCTCCAAATCTTTTGATGGCAAACGATTAAGAAGGTAAATAGCAGTGTTAACTGCCTCAGCCCAGAATTCTTTTGGTACCTTTTTTTAATCAACAAGCACCTAGCCATTTCCATAATTGTCCTATTTTTCCTCTCACTGACTCCATTCTATTGAGGAGAATAGGGAATAGTTAACTGATGCTTGACACCTTCAGTTCTACAGAAATCATCAAACTACCTGTAGCTGTACTAAGTGCCATTGTCAGTTCTGATGATCTTCATCTTGCAGCCACTTTCATTTTCCACCATTTTCTTGAACGTTTGAAACACATATGCAGCTTCAGACTTTGCTTTCAATAAGTAGACCCAACACATTCTTGTTAAGTAATCATTGAAGAGGATAAAATATCTGATGCCATTCAATGTAGTCACTTTCATTAGACCACATACAACTGAATGTACTAGCTCAAGTTTATCAACAACCCTTTTTGACTGATTCTTTGGAAAGGGCAATTTTGTTTGCTTTCCAAGTTGACAGACATCACAAACACAACATTCATCAATGATTTTATGCATGCTTTCAACAAGATTAAAATCATACATTTGCTTAAGTGAAGTATGACTAGCATGACCAAATCGTCTATGCCATAAAGAAGTTTTATTTTCTTCAGCTAAACATGCTTGTGTAGTATCATTTTTCTAATTTATAGGAAAGTTCATATTTCTCATTTGAACTGTCATCAACTCATTTCCATCTTTATCTAATATAATGCAGGCCTTTTCTTAAACATTAAAGAATGATTTTTCTCTAACAATTGTCCTACACTTATTAGATTTTGATCTATCTTAGGCACATATAAAACATCATGAATGTGCTTAATACATGTTGAAGTCTGAACAGCAATCACTCCACTGTCTTTTACTTCTACAAAGTCACAATTTCCCACTTTAACTATTGATTTATAGGCTTTGTTCATTTCCACAAAGATGCTGGAGTCTGCAGTCATGTGATGAGTACAACCACTATCCAATAACCAAATTTCAACCTTACTACAAGCCTTGATATCACAGAACAGATGCTCCTTTAGCCCTTCTTCCTATTTTTCTGCTATTTTTGCTTGCTGATATGGTTGATTCCTTCTTTTGTTTTTGCATACCATCTCAATATGACCAAATTGTTTGCAGCCTTTACATTAAACTCCAAGCCTATACGAACAAAATTTTGAAGAATGGCCCTTTATTTTACAATGAGGACAAGGTGCAAATTTGTCCTCTTTGTTTTCATTCATGCTGCCTTCAGGTTCTCTTTTCTGAACCTGATGTTTTTTCACACCAAAGCTCTTTTGAGCTTTGTTTTTTTCTTTAGCAAACAATGCACCTTTTGATTGTTCCTCCTGCCTCATTAGCCTTCTTTGTTCAGTTGCCTGCAAAGCATTCACCAATTCAGTTAAAGTCATAGTTAACAGGTCTCTAGAATCCTCTAATGAAGATATCTTGGATTTAGACTTTTCAGGTAGGCTAATTAAAACATTTTCCACCACTCTTTTATTTGACAAATCATCTCCTAGAAGTTTGGTTTGATTTACTATCTTCATCATCCTATCTGAAAAATCTTTGACAACTTCAGTTTCCATCATCTTCGAAATCTCAAACTCTCTTCTTAAATTGAGAACTTGCATTTGTCTCGTTTTTTCATTACCTTGATATTCTTCTTTCGGAACATCTCAGGCTTCTTTTGCTGTTTCACAAGTCATGATTCTTGTAAAAATAACATTTGAAATGGCTGACTAAATGCAAGAGAGAGCTTTGAACTTTTTGCTACATCTTCACTATGCTACTTTATTTGAGCCACTGTTGGATTAGCCCTCAAAGGTTCTGGTTCAACTCCAGTATCAATTGTCTCCCATAGATCATAAGATTTAAGATAAGCTTTCATTTTAGCAGCCCAGAAGTTGTAGTTTTCTCCATTGAAGGTTGATGGTAGTGGTGCTGAAAAACCAATTGAAGCTATTTTCTTTCCTGTCAATTTTTGCTGATTGTTTCTTCGTGAGCTTCTTCTTTTTTTCTTCTTAGAGTCCCTTTCTAAGATCAATTCAGCTCTGATATCATGTTGAAGTTTATGAATCAAAGAGTGGAACTTATCGAATTTATACTTGGCTTACTGGATATGCAAAGCACTTACCGGATTTTCCAAATGAAATTATGTTTTAATGTAAAACAGAGTGCTTATCGGTTTTACACTGAAGTTACCGTATTTGCACTCTTCTCACTGTATATGCTTAAACACTCATCGGGATTGCTACTGTCATGTTCTGTTTTTCTGCCCAAGTAAATATTCTATTTTTCCTCTATTTTTTTTAGAAAGAAGATTGAAGTTATATTTCATTCCAATACATATTGAGTATTTATAGATTACAAAAATTATTTTTCCACCTCTTAATCTAACAAATCGTTTATGAAAAAGATCTAACTAAGATAACTTTTACAAAGATTAAGTTATCAAATTGAACACTTAAACTTAGGACTTAAGATACAAAATATCTAGCCTACTAAAATAAGAAATGTGAAAGAAAGAATGTCAACTATATTCAACAGATTTAAAGAAGGAAATTGAACGGCTCCAAATTCATCGGTGCAGTGATGTTAAGGAGCTAGTTTATCTTTGATGGATAAATGCTTGTTTACGCTATGAGCTGAGAAATTGTCAACCTGGCTCTGGTAAAACAATCATGAGGGACAGTATTATAACGTTAAGCCCCAAATCAAAGGAGAAAGACAAAAAAATTATGCAAATAAAGACGACTCTATTGAAAAGGGGATCAACATTACAGATTTTGACTTTGATTGGTGGTCATCTTCCCAGGGCTCTTTTCTTAGAGACTCCGGCGACCTTGATGATTATTCTGTCGATACCTCGTTGGCTAACAAAATTAGCAATTATAGCTAAACAAGTCTTCAGCAAACTGATGAGACTTTTACGAGGAAAAGATAGTCATCGTCATAGTCGAGGCGCACCCCTTGATCGAACTACATCTGTGGAAGATAATGTTGGGAGAGGTTCTAGTGATTCTCAAGGGTACAATCCTGGTGGTCCACTAGGGATGGATGTTGGAACAGATGGCCTCACCCAAAGATCGAGAACATCATCTGAGGGGTTGTATAGACATTCTTTGTATCTATAGAGATCTTACTCCCCTGAGTGGAAGACCCTTAAAGGGATAGGTAGCAGCTACACAAGAAGAAACAGTGACGATAGTTCCTGGAGTATTTATAGAAGAATTGACTCGATCATGGAAGATGTTAACGATTCTTCGCCCCATAGTCAACTTAATCAAGATACACAAAATGTAGAGAAAATTGAACTGGTAAAGTACGCCGAAGTTTTGAAGAGTTCTCGTTTAAGATCATCATCTCGTCGGAGGTTAGCCTCTTTTAGTTCTTTTTGACACTTCCTTTCAGTTTACATCGAAAAATGGGTGGGTCCCTGGGTTCAATTAAGCTTCATACTTCATAGTTAGTTCGATGTACAATGTACGAAATTTTGTGGGCATGATAGATCTTTTGAAATCTATTAAAAGAAATTGGTTCTGTAAGGGCAATATTGTTGAGAAATGTTATGTATTCTGAATTGTGTTAGTTTAATTTGTGATTTGATGCAGGTTTTGCTGATCCAATAGTAAACTCATTGGGTCCGTCCATGATTTCTTTTCCACCATCGATTTAATGCTACATTTATAAAAAACTTGACAAGATTTCGACTGTTTTTGAAAAGTTAAAAAGAGTTTTAGAGATCTAGAAGCTATTTTTGGATCCGTTTGGATGAAAGTATATTTTTGTAGTTTGTAGTGAAAGTTAGTCCAATATGACTTTTTTTAAAAATTAGTTTTCAAACAAAAATTAAAGTAACTTTCTTCGAAATTTCCTCTACACGAAGTAAAAATAAAAGCAAAAGTCATGTCAAACGAGCCGATAGTGACACTATGTTGCTATGAAAGTTGTTTTCCGAAAAGAAACATGTAGAGATGTGCTTTTTTTAGTTTCATTATAAAAATTATGGGAAAAAAGAAGGCTCACGTACCAAAGTTATATGCCTTAAAACCAGAATCGTGTCTCTAGGAGGCGCATTCTCGCTAAAGAAACCTGCTCATTTGAATTCCAGGATAGAACTTGCCGCCATCCGCAACGCTGCCGTTTAGCTCTTGCGAAGGTATTCACGCTGATGACATCTCAACTTCCTAACAGACTTGTACGTCCAGGTTTCTCTCTGAACAGGCGAGTACTGATTTTAACGGTATTACACGCGCGTTAACTTCCGTACTGAAGGTCGTACCAATTGACAATTATAACTAACTCTCTCTCTCTCTCTCTCTCTCTCCCTATACATTACAGAGCTCCTTCTCTTTCTCTCATTTCACAATCAAAATTCCAATTTCTTGCGACGTTCTGATTTCCATTTTTGAAGAAAGAATATGGCTGCAACCATGGCTGCTCAACAACTGCCACCACCTGCAGCGCCATCGGTGGCTAATATGGCCTCGTTGGCGCTGCCATTACCATTAGCGCCACCATTGCCTGATCCTTCGCAGAGGATATCGCTGTACGTGGGTGATCTACACCCGGACGTGACTGAGGAGGATCTATTGTCGGTGTTCAGCCGGGTGGGCCCAGTATCATCCGTTCACCTATGCCGCGACAGGCTCTCCCACAAGTCCCTTTGCTACGCTTATGTCAACTTCAAATCGCACTCCAATGGTAAACAAAATACAAATATATATGTATATTCATACGTACATTCGTACGTTTAGATATGCCATTTTTGATTTCAGAAATTTGCTTTTTTGTGATGTGGGTTTTCTGGAGTAACCAAGAAAAAGGTTTCTCTCAGTTTACTGCTGATTTTCCAGTTCTTTATGCCGAATAAATTTGCTTTGTGAGTATACTGATAACTGTGCACGTTTTTTTCTAAAATATTTATGGTTTTCTATGATTTTTTGGGGGGGAAAGTGGTTGAGTTGAAGAGATCTTGATTTTGAGGGATTTCTTAAAGGTCTAATGTATAAATATATTTAGTTTGTGTTTTGATCCTATGGATTTTGATTTTTTATCTTGGGTTTGGTAATGTGATTTTTTTAAGTATCAAGAAACAAGGATTTTTCAATTTTGGGTCTCTTCATTATTCCTGAATGCAAGAAATTGTGATCTTTATTACATTGACTAAATTCTTTAACTGTATATGTATCATTTACTTTTTTTTCTTTTTTTCTTTATTACATACTCTCTTCAAGGGATCATTACCATAGGTTCTGTCATTTTTTGTATGTATTTTAGGGGGTTTTCGTGCATGTATGTTTACTTCTTAAAATAGTTAAATGGAAATCTCTACTAGGCAATTAGACATCTCTGCATACTCACACACTTCAATATATGTACAATGCAAGATGTGTTGCAGGAATTCTGATACTGAAGTATATTATTTAAAGTTCTGTTCTTTCTATCGGCTATGATTTCTTTAGGAATTAATTTGTGGGCTCTGATATTTTGGCGTTGATATTTAAATTAAAAAAGATTGGGTTTCTGTGAATGTCTTTTTTTTTTTTTTTTCAGTTTTCCTTTTCAGCCCAATGTTTTATTTGTGAACAGTGTTCACTAGCCTTTCTTTGTGTGGTAATCCTCTTTATTTGTGAATGATTTTCTTTCTTCGTATGCATGATTAACATGCGTCTATCACAACTTTTGCGAGCTTATTCTGTTTTCATGAGAAAATTTGGCCTCTTCTTCTTCCTTGTTGCAACTTTTTTTTTTCTCCGCCTTAACAGTTTCTTAACTATATTCATTTTCTTTCTCTCTTAATCTCTCTTTTTGGGTAAAATTTCTGCTCTTTTGCTTTCCTTGGGACACCATAAATACACGCCCTTTCTCTTAGTTTACGATATTCTATTCAATTCATTATTATAATAATGCATCTCTGAATAGTAGCCTTCTGTTTGATCAGCTGAAACTGCTCTAACTAGTCTAAGATACACTGAATTGAGGGGTAAATCTATGAGGATTATGTGGCGCGAGAGAGACCCTATCCAGAGGAAGACGGGCACTGGGAACCTCTTTGTCAAGAATCTCGACCCTTCAATTACTAGCGCTTGGTTGCAAGAAATCTTTATCAAGTATGGAGAAATACTTTCATGCAAAGTTGCTGAGGAAAATGGGAAGAGTAAGGGTTTTGGTTTCGTTCAATTTGATTCCGAGATATCAGCTATGGCAGCTCTGAATGCTGTCAATGGCACCATGCTGGAAGGCAAAAAGCTGTAAGTCCCTGCTATCTTCTTCAGTTCTTGTTTATCCCACCATGAGGGCCCATTTTGATAATTGTTTCCTGCTCTATTATCCTTCAAAGTTGTGGACATTTTCGAGGTTATATTTTTATTTTCTTGCTCTATCAAATCGATCTTCACTATTTTGTACTTCGCTCATTCATCCAACTCGAGCAAAACATTTTGAGTTCAAACCATAAGTTCCTCGTTATGGCATCTACTTAGTTCTCCACAAGACCACAACCTATTGGAGATGTTCATTTGAAAGTTCTCTAACAAATGCTTTAATTTTTTATTGTGGCTTGTTGATAATTCAAATTAAGACAAATGTCAAATCGGATAATGTGGAGTTAAAATGGTTTGGGATCTGATGTATGGGTAAAAATTCCTTATGTCTGATATTCCATTTACTGATTGCTTATTAACAAAATCATAAAACATGACAAGCTGGTAAATCAGGCAAATTGTGAATGTCTCTGCTCAGTTTAATCTTGTTATATCTTACAGAGCTTGTTGATGATGATCTCACTCGGCTCTACGTTAGACCATTATTAGATTTTTGCATGCCACATTGAAGTAGTGTACAATGTTTAAATATCTTGTTTGTTTACTTCAGATATGTGTCGAAGTTCATTAAAAAAAGTGAGAGGAAGGACACAGAACTTGGTTTCACAAACTTGTACGTGAAAAATCTAGATGGTCATTTGACAGAGGATCACCTCAAAGATAAGTTCTCAGAATATGGGAAGGTCTGCAGTGCTGTCATAATGAAGGATGAGAAGGGGAAATCAAAAGGTTTTGGATTTGTGAATTTTGATACACATGAAGAGGCTATGAAAGCCATGGTGGCTCTAAATGGAGCACTGATTGGTAAGTGCCCTTCTTGCTCAGCTGAATATATGTAGTATGTTTCCATTTTCTCAATATTTACGGACTTGATCTGTGCAACATAAGATTGATTTTGAATGAATTCTTTTTTTCCTATGAATCAGGATCAAAGAATCTCTTTGTGGGAAGAGCTCAAAAGAAAGCTGACAGGGTGAAGCTTCTAAGACTAACACATGGACATAATTATCCAGAGTCGAAGGCTTCAGAACTATTTGTGTATTATCCGGAGTCAAAGGCTTCAGAACTATTTGTTGATAATCTTGAAGTATCTGTAGATGACCGTAAATTGGAAGAAATTTTCAGTGGTCTCGGAAAAGTAGCTTCAGCAAAAGTGATCCGTGGTAGAGATGGAGTTAGCAAAGGATGCGGGCTTGTGAGGTTTACAAGTTCAGATGATGCAGTGAAGGCTATGCATTTGCTAAATGGTAAGCTGTCTTCTTTTCTCCTTGTTTCCATTTGTCTTTGGTCACTCTTTCTCCAAATCTTACTTGAGTTTGGTTCTTCCTAGGAACTAATTTCCAGGGGAAGACTCTGTATGTAGCCTTGGTATTGTATGATGCGGATAGAGTGCAAGATTTTCATTCAAAGTACCCACCTCAGCCATTTTACACTCAAAACTTGGATGTCATTACCTCTGAATTGCAGCCACTGCATTACAACTTCCTCAATTCTCCCCCATGGGATCATACGGCATATCAAAATGTTATTATCCCACAACTGAATTCTTGGGATCCAATTTTGGGAGACGACCATTCATTCACTGCGTATCAAAATTTCGGGAGACCTTTTAGTTCGTTTTATGGAGCTCAGAATCGCAAAGGAAACCTTTCCACCCCTGTAAGGATATTTCCTTGGCTTGTAACACTATGCTATCTAATCTTTATTAATATTTTCCCCTTCACATGACTTGGGATTATACTACTGCAGATTCCTCCGCAACAAAATATTCACGGGAACACCAAGAACTATATGCAAAAACACCTAGCATGTTTCTTTGGTTCTATAATTCTAGTACTTTTAATATGAAAAAGAAGGATTGTGCCACATTTATAAATGTTTGTGTTACTTTTTACAGCCCAGGAAGTTTTCTATTTCTGGTGTATTTACTCAAAACCTCGTGGGGTCTATGAAGGATAAAAAGCTGTCTAGGAAATTGCAAAAGAAGAGTATTAATGGAGTTGCAAAGGAGTTCTCTCAAGGATCAGCAACTACGAAACCTGTTTCTGCAACATTCTCACCTGGGAGACCAAATCCTGGGGATATGATTCGTGCTTCTGTTGAGAATCTTCAGGTCTGAGATATGTTAATGATCTATAATTTTCTGATTAGTTTTATTTGCAATCTGAAGTGTGACATATTTGTAATTGTTTTTTTCTCTGGGTAGCCTAAGCAGGATGATAAAGTTAAAGGACTGCTGTCGCCTGTCGGAATGAAGACGTCTGACACACAGAAGCTGCTAAAATCGCAATAGAGAAAGCAGTTCAACTGCCGAGGAGGAAGATAGGATTGTATTAGTTGCCAGCCTTGTCTATCTGCCAATCTGTGGCATCATACGTTCCTAACGTCACTTCTACTTAAATTCATAGGTTCAGCTGTCTATCAGCGAATTTTGTAAAATCATTGTTATAGCTCTTGTTTTTTTTCTTGGAACCTTACATTGTGCTATTGATAATACAAACGTATTGGAGGAACTCCAGCTGATGCAAATGGCAATGCTTTTTTGTGGAGCATTTTGTATTGTATATCTTGATTTGTTCTTTCCTTTCCCAGCAAGTTCGAGGAGTATTACAGAGTTAAAATTAAATTAGTGGATATGATGTATTACTTAATTTGATTCTGGAAAAAAGCATGTTTAAACATCAATTATCACCCTTGAAATTCAGATTTCAACGAAAAGAAAATTCTCCTCAAATTTTGTCCTTCTCTAAAGAGATATTTCCTTTATTAGGCACAACAAATTAACAGTGCAAATCAAGCCTTTCGATCTTCTTTTCAGGGAAAAAGAAACATACAGAAGGAAAAGGAAGTAACACACTCAACACTTTTTATGGCCCCTTTAATAGCATGGACAGTACAGGATTGAAAAGTTTTGAAGAGGTAAGTAGCTTAAATCTTGTTCATCATACTGTCCAATCATGTCTAAAACTACGAATCAAACACACACTTATAGGTTACTGCAATACTATTCTTGGATCAGCCTATGAGGCTGATGCCTTGGAAGACCAAGGAATCAGCAATAACTTGATTAGCGGACTGAGAAGGATGCACACTGTCCCAAAATACATACTCAGTTGCGTTGCTGCAAGTTCCTATCGACTTGGGATTGCACAAGAATGATGTCGTCTCTACTGTTCCTGTTCCACAGCAACCTCTTGTTGCTTCTGTAAATCCTGTAGAAGCAAAAATAAAGGAGAAATTGGATTAAGAAACTGATTGTTGTAAGGTTAGTCAATTCATCAGATATAATCTTTTCAAAGTGATTTATCTGTTTCACACCATTTTTCGAAGGATTTTGAACAAGGTCATAGAGGGGCTTGAAGATGTCGAAAATAGCAATCTTAAGGCCAGGAAGTTGTTTCTGTAGTTGCGTTGCAGCTGAGTTGATTTTCTTATTGAATGCTTGGGCGTCTGTATTGATACGAGACACACAGCCACTCTCGTGGAATCCGAATAGAGTTCTTGCTGCAGGAAGGCAGCCTAATGGTGGAAGTGAAGTCACCCCAATTCTCCTAGCTCCCAGGCCGTATAAATCCTGTTTCCAAGTAAGCCATGAGTTTATTTAGAAGTCGACTAGATTGTTAATTAAATGAAAGTAAAATAACACTGTAATGGCCGTAATATACCGTAATGAAGCTTGAAAATATGGCCACGAGGCTTGATGAATACTGATCAGGAGTATAAATTTTGTTGATGAAAGGATTCACGTAGTAATTCTGTAAAAAGTCACTGCTACCGGCACCCACTATGTATACTGCATCCTTGAGAATTGATGCTGCCTTATTACTGCCTGCTACATTTGCTAGTTTTGATTGGTACTCTTTGTAATATTGCAACTGCTGCGACAGTGGAATTGCATGCTGCAACAGAGAAAATTCAGGTCAATTTTATTAAGAGGAGTAGATCTCGGTCAAATGAGCTTATGGATTCATCTTCAAAAGGTTGACCATTTTAAGATAAAATCCCGAGACTTGATAAACTTTAATTATGTGAATAAATTCTTATAGTTTCTGTTTGGGAAACATGCTTAAAGGATTGAAGTAAAAGTAGGACACAAAGATGAATATACAGTCCTCATAGAAAGAATATGAAGAGAAATGAGAATGTGAGGTGACACCAATTTGAGGATACATTAAGGGACTGACTTTTGAACCACTTGATCTGGACAAATTATATTTAATAGACTTGAACCTAAGATCTTTGCTGCTCTCGTACCATATTCAACCAGTTGATTCAAAAGCTTAACCTATATTTTTTAAATATATCTTCAACAAAGATAACTTAAGTTGTTAGAAGAGGGAAATTCACGTAGCGGATCCTCAATCTACCCAACATACATCTTAGTCTATAACTGTACACCAAATTCTTACACTTAGAATGGCTGTTTGATCATCATATCCAGAAGCAGCAGACGCAAAATTGGCTCCTATGAGGAGGTTCTTCCCTGATGCCTGAGGGCTAAGATAAGCCGGGGGATATGTTGTAAATCCAAGAGTCTCAGCTGCACAGAAACACGAAAACTAATTAACGAATGCGAAACTTCAATTTTGAAGTGAAAAAAATGGAATCCCTGGCCAAAAACAAATTACCAGTAATATCAGTAGCTAGTTTCCCATTGCAGAACCTCCCAGTAGGTTCCTTATTCTTGAAATCCCGGCCGTAAGGAGGATAATTCGCTTTGAAAAGGGTGTGAATGTAGTCATTGTTGCCCACATCGACCGCAGAGTCGCCGAACGTAATGACTGCAGGCACAAGTGTGGCTTCTTGAGAATTCACAGCCCTTAAGCCAATGGCCAATGCATATGTTAAAACTAACAAAAATTCCATTTGGCAAAAATTGAATTGGTAAGGCCTTTCAAGATGAAAATATATACTTAGTTACTGAATTTATCTTGGGTTGGATATGAAACATGAGCGTTGGGATGGTCATTAATTGCTGCCCCAAAAGTGGTTCTACTGCATTAAAAGCTTGCATGCATGGAAGGCACAATAATACATACATGTACCTGTTTCTTGATTTTTTTGAGCTGCAACTTATAATTGATTATGATAATTGATTTAACAACTAAGAAGGATCTAGCAAAGTAGTTGGGAGATACAAAGAGTTATGTGCAGTGGGCAGACGCCATGAGAGGTTAACAGTGCTAGCATGTGAGGGAATTAATTGTTGAAGAATATAAACGTGTCCCCATCGTCTAACTTCTAATCTTTGAGATAGTTTGATTCAAAATAGTGTTGGATTAGGAAATGGCAGTGGAATCAAGTCTCGTGACTAACTATTTATATAAATTATGTATGTATTGAACCTTTTATTAAAAAATGAAACTGGCATACACATGAGGAGCATGTTCATGCGCGACATGTGGCCGAAAAATGGAAATCCTATCAACTTGTTCAGACCTAGGACAATAAGCTCATGAGCTTGTTCTTACTTCAATATCGAAAAATGAAAAAGAAGACTTTCATCTCCAAATTTAACTTAGACACAACTCCCTTCTTTTTGCAAGGATGTGAAACAGTATCAAACCAAAATATCCACCAAGCATTAGCTCTCCTTGAAAAGGAGGTGGTTCAACCGCACATTCCAATACACATACGATTTACCTTATTACGACTTGACTCCAGCTACTAGCCCTGCCTTCGACCCGTGGATTAAAGAAAGGAGGAGGAGTTCAATTTCTAAAACTTTAGACTTATAAAATAAGAGTATCTCCAAAATGTTCTTTAAACATAAGATACTTTTTATTTTAAATAATTAATCTTTAAAATTATGTTGCAGTAGATTATTTAAATTAACATTTTAAAATAGAGTCAAAATCACTCTCTATAATTAAATACACTCAAAGTATTTCAATTTTCAATGGAGAAAATAATATAATAATTTGGAGGGAAGCTAGTGAAAAGAAAATATAGGAAAAAATGATAATTATTTTCTTCAGAGTAGTAAAAGTAAGTGTTAAATATAACGAGTTTATTGGATTACATAAAAATTCTCTCTAAATTTATAGATACTCTTCAAATTGTAAAATATGCTATTAAAAATAGAGTCTTTTAGAGATACTTTAATATATATATTTATTTCGAAAAATATGGTCTAACGTGTAATTTCTGCCTAGAACTATATTAACGCATACCCTTTTATTCTTATCATAAAAATTATGTTCATGTTAAGCTTTTGATGAAAATATGAATTGGGTAAAATGAGAGTAAGCTTTTTGGATGTTGTAATTCAACATTGATTTGTTGGGTGGTCATTATTTTCATTTTAAAGAGTTTTGAACAGTATTTTTTAGAAGAATATGTGGTTAAAAAATATAAAAAAAATTTGAGTTTACGTACAGAATATTTTATTGTGTGAATATGATCACGTAAAAAAAATAGTTTTATAACAATGGGAATCAAATGGGGACTTAATTGAATGCATTGGAGTAACGTTTGCCCAACTGCGAATTTGCTCTGCCAAATAAAGAGACGTGCGTGAAGTTGACTTAGTCTAAAGCAGTTGCTTTCGAAATTTATGATTTCAATTTTCAAAAACACAATGGAAGACAGCAAATAAATTGCATATGGAAATTCCGAAAACACAATGTACTATATTGTAGTAATATACATTATCTTGGGATTCATATTTTTAGCTCATTTTTTTTGACATTTTTTTTAATTTTAAAATTTTATTTTTAGTATTTACCATTTTGCCCTCAAATGAATAAAAAACTTAAAACCCTACCAATCCAAATCCAAGCATTTCCGTCCCGACTCCCGTTTCCTCTTTTGAATTATTCAAGAATCGATTGTGCAATCGAATGAATGATAAATAGTTAAATGATAGCTTGCTTGTGTATATAGAGAATGATGTATTCGATATGATTGATGAAGATGTAGTTATACAACGTTATCAAAGTATGAGAACTCGAAATGAACGCTTGTAATAATGTATGATTTTGCTAAATTAAAGATTAGTACTTTCTTTATACGTTTTTTGATTTTTTTTTTTTTGTTAATAATGTACATTAATTTATGTTCTTTTGTTTTCTTTCTCCATCACAAAGTACCAACTTCCCTTATTTTGACAAATAATGTTTTTAAAAAAATTTCGGGGGCGCTGCCCCTGAATCCCCACCCCTTAAACTTAGGATCCCCTCCTACTTTAACGGGCTGGCTCCGCCCCTGATTATTTAACATACGACAAACAAGTGAAGAATCCTCTTTTAAGCTAAAAATTGACACGTGCTCGAATCAATTTTATGTGCTTGAATGTTAGGATTGGAAAAGGAGTATATGTTTGATAAGTTGGTGCCAATTAGACTCAATCAATTCGTGTAAAAGTTTAAACAGTTAGAAAGTCATATGTATTTCACTAAAATCTCACCCTCAACAGTATAGACTACTTTCGCATTCAGAGTGCATTACATAGATATTAGTGTGAGTTAATCAAGTCCAACTATTTTCATTGTTCTTTGAAACTCATCCCATTTACTTAAGGTAACTTGCACTATTGCGACTATCATGGTTGAAAGTGTTAGATAAGTGTTTCTATACTGAATATCGTATATGCAACACTGATACCATATATGCAATTGATACTGTATTTGCAACAGTTATCGTATTTGGAAGAGTTACCGTATATATAGTGCTTATTGTATATGCACAAATAATCATATATGCAGAATGAACCGATTTTACACACTTGATACCGAATTTACAGTTTAAACAGATTAAATTATATATTTATAACAAATCCAATGATTTGTTAATTACAATAAGGAATAACAAGAAAAATAGTAATTAAACAGTAATAAACTTTTAAATCGAGGCTTGTGTTACACACAATTTCCTTAAAACATATTCGCCCCCCTCATCGTACGTACTTGAGGTATAAATTGAGAGTCTACTTCCGAGGATACAATTGAAGAACAATAGAATCTGAACACCACAGATTTTACTCCGACGAACTGAGTTAGTGCTCGAACAATATCACCAAAAAGACTAGAATAGAGACCGAAAATGAAGACAAACTCGAACTGTATGTGGATGAATTTTCAGATGAAATTCGTGTCTTGAAAACTGAAAAAACGAGATGTATATATAATGACCCTTGAGATTGTAACTTGCCCATTCAAATAATGGCAATTATTATAGGAGTTTCAACTGTTTCAAAAAATGAAAAGTCAGTTGAATAAAATAAAAATGTAGCAAAACGTGGACACTCTTAAGGAGCCAATTTTGCTCCTTTCGGTCTGACATTCGTGTATACAAGTCG
Organism: Fraxinus excelsior; assembly: GCA_019097785.1. Classification (NCBI taxonomy): domain Eukaryota; kingdom Viridiplantae; phylum Streptophyta; class Magnoliopsida; order Lamiales; family Oleaceae; genus Fraxinus; species Fraxinus excelsior. The sequence continues at coordinate 30,338,492 of CM032628.1, read as the reverse complement.
CGCTCGCACACAAGTTCAAGGTCCGAAACTCATTTCGGTCCTTGATTTGCACCCTTACGCACGCACGTGGAAAGAGTCTCGATACTACACATGTAAGGAACTATTCTAAAGTATAATTCTTTATAAAGTGGTTTTAGTTTTCATCCACTTCCTATGTGGGACAAACTCTTTTTTCTAGTTTTCTCATCAACATAAACTCCTTTTAAGTGGTACACTTTGAATTTCAATTTCTTATTTATCCGAGTATCAATTTTGACAAGTAAATATATGATTTCGATGTACTCACGGAGGAGAACACAAATCAATCTTTAACTTTCAAAATAGTCAAATGAGTCCCACTCAAAAATCAAGTCAAAGTCAGCTATATACACTTATTTTTTCCAACATAAAGTACCGTGGATTAGTCAAAATTCTGAATTAAAAAAAAAAAAAAAAATTCAATTTGTTGATTATCTTTCTAACCCTTGAACTTTGAGAGCTATCTCAGAAAAATGACTACAAGACAAGGGCAACTGTAATTCGATTTGATTGAAGATATTTTTTATTTGTTAGACATTAAGTTGAATTAAATTGACAGATAAAAAAGAAAAAAATATACATAAACGTGGTCTGTTTTCGGAAGGTGGGAATTTATTGCTCCATCAAATGTTAGCTTCCATCCGTACAAGTTTGGATTTAAATGTTATCAAAATTAAGACCATGTTCGATTTGCATAAAAAAAGTTGATAAAAATCAAAATCAAAATCAACAATTAATTTTAATCCCACATTTCGTGGAATCCACAACTTTTATCGATTTATTGACCACACATTTTATCAAGAGTAATCCTATTTGCAATCGTTCACTATCATAGACGCACTACGTGGCATACATGTGATGGGTAATGATTTGATGCATTAATATAATAGATTGTTATTATCTCATGCATCAAATATTAACCATTTAACCTCTACATGTATGTCACGTAGTGCGACTACCGTAGTGAGTGAATGCAAATAGAATTATGTTTTCACAAAATATTTATCAAAATCTGTTAAAAATATAATTTTCAACAAAACTAATCATTATATAAATTAACCGAGTCAAACTACCATACAAGAAGCTAGGTTTCATAGTTCATACTAATAAGAATGCAACACCCCCAAATCTAGATTTAGAAGTATTATCACTTCATTTCCTTTTAAAATCATAAATGTGGAAAGAAGATTTGATTTTTCTTTAATATGATAAATATTAATTACTTTATTTATGACAATAATGTGTACTTAATAAAATTTATTTTCAAAACAAATTCAATATATAAACGTGATTGTTAGAGTTCACCGTACCACAAATTGTCATTTCGTATCATCTTACCTCCTGAAAATGGGAAGGAATAATGTGGAATGAGCTAACACCAATAAGCAAACTTCATACATATAATGCATGCTAATGATATTCATATGACTTACTTTAAAATAAAAAGTATTTCTCAATATGTATTCCCTTTCCTTCATTTCTTTAGAAATTTAACATTGACGTCGCGAGCTCACTTGATGTATCGTCTAACCAATTAGAATGCGGTAGACAATTATTATTTGGAATCTAGTTGAGTCCCACCAAAAGTACCGCAAAACGATTAATATTAACATTATCATTATTATTGAACATTTGTGAGGTGCGCCTATCTCCCACGTCTCATTTCCTATTCACACATTTCATGGCATGTCTATACACCTCATAATAAAACATTCGGGATAAATATCTTTAAAAATATTACTTGACTCAGTGACATCTGGAAATTTTTAATTTCTTGAAACTTCTTGCATACTTATGAATGCATTGGCATGTATGAATATATCTTGAGAAGCATTTATGATATAAAAAGTAGTGATCAAATATTATATTTACGTAAGGAAAATTTAACTAACACGTTTATACATTTAACCACACGACGTATACATGAAAATAAAGGGATGTTTACTTACCTTGAGTCCTAACAATTTACTTCTTAAAAAGCAAATGAAGATGTTCCTAGCCACAATAAAATCAACGTACCAAAATCCTAATTCATTACCATTTATTTAGAAATCTCGACAAAACTCACTCTTTAAATATGAACTCATAACCTTACTCTATTAAATTAAGTAATTTATTATTATTGTTGGAAACCCCTATTTGTAACTAAACGTGTTAAGAAGAAAAAAATATAATAATAAAACGTGAAATCCTATTAAATCATCCAATTAACATATATATACAATACCTATCTTTATTACCCCCCCCCCCCCCCCCACACACACACACAAACTTTTTCCACCAAAAATCAATATAGAAATAAACATATAGGTTAACCATAAGATTATACCATGAATAAATTATTAACCATACCTTATTACAAGAGCATAATCGTGTCCCAAATGAAGAAATTGAAATTAAAAGTTGGGTAGGGAGAAGAGTTTCTACTTAATCTGGAAAAAAGTGGGAAATAAGGCAAATATATAGATTCCTAAACCTAATGGCATTTATTTAGTTTAATTTGTACTAATCAAACCAATTAAGCCTCCTTATTTATCTATATTAACTTATTTAAACCTTGAACTGATCCCATTAGCTTACTCAATTTTCATTATGTTAATTAATTATTTTTTAACTAATGTATTCAAATTCTTTTTTATTGATATTAAAGAAAGATTCTAACTCGATGTCTAGGCTCAATCAAAAAGCAAGACAAAGTTTAAAGCACGTAGTAAAAATAAATGCATTGTATAATTTAATTTAATCTAATCTTAGTATAATTATAAATATATCAAACTTAAATTAATAAATTTATCATCTAGGTCGTCCAACATACATTCCGCTATAAGAAATATAGTTAGTTACAACGAAAATAATTATATTAATTGAGCAATAAATGTAGTATTAATACATAGTCTAGATAGACATGATAATTACGAGAAACAAGCTTATGGTGTTACAAAGAATGAGTTGAGATTTTTTTTATTATGAGCTATCCTTTTTATTGTCCTTTCAATATAATTTTTTATATCTAGACGAATTTTTTCGTAACGAGTGAAAAGTTAACTAAAATCCTAATTTTTGTAAGAGTTGTGTTCTTAGGCGAACAAAGCTTTCAAGCATCGAGATCGGAGCCTCACCTATGACCAAGCTCCTAACGGTGGGGCCGGCTCATGATCCACCATTGTTATTTGTTGGTGCCAAAGTCCAATAAAAAATCACCCGCTTTAGTCTTATTCCTGCTTTACCTTATATATTCCATCATCATAACCATTATTGTCAATGTGTAAGGTAACGAGGTGTTAAAAATATATTGGAGAACAATAGACTTGGGCTACAAAGTAAGGTAGATTTTGTAATGAATCAACTACTGGTTTAAAGTTGTTGACACCGACCTCCGAGGTTGTTGAGCTCGGACTGTCATGTCCCAATGAGGACGAGGAAATGGGAGTTCGGTTATGCGAGATCAGGTCGGCAGGAGCATAGCTTCCCCAACAAGCCATTGTAGTCTTCCAAGACGCTACAGTGGCTAATGATTACGGATCACTGACAAGATCTTTGGGCATCAAACCAAAGAGATACACGTGGAAAGGTCCTGTGTCAGTGCCCACCTATTCCTCCAATCAGAAGCCTTAGCCTGCTTTAGTAGACAATGCATTTACTACCTGGATCAACAAGTCCCATCGTCCCCAGTCAACAGTACAACGTTAAGGTCGGGCGCCAATCCCGTTAGGACAACACCCCAATCAACTCGGCTCAGTCTCTGGGTTGATAAGACATGAGGATTAGACGTTGTTATGTTTCTACTATAAAAGGCTCAGAAAACAAAGATGGCGAAGGAGGCAGACAGAAAATCTAAAGGAATACATTAAGGAGAAAAACCCCAGCGAACCCTTTGAATATTCTAGACTATCTGTAAAAAAGAAGTAATTGTTTCAGAGAGAATCTAACATTCTTCTTCATTGTATCTTTTAGACTACTTTCTGCACTCTTAGTTGACCTTAATCTTGTTCATGCAATTTTGAACGTCAACAGTTTGGCGCTAGAAGGAGGGCTCCCTACTTGATAGCAGCCCCATCTCCACACACGATTCATAAAAGTAACCCCATGGACGAATTGTCAGCATCAGGGAACCAGTCCCACGCGGGCCATACCCACCCTGGGCGAAGCCACGATCCCGTGAACTCGGAAAAAGGGGGTCGGGACGAAACCGCTGACCCACAAATGGCGACGATGAGGGAAGCCATTGAGAAACTAACGAATATTGTCAGTAGGTTGGAACAAAACCAAGCCCGATACCTGCCACGGGAAAACAGAGGGGAATCTCTTCGCCAGGAAAAGACCGAACGACTCCCCACTAGGCGGACCCTGCATTTTTCAAACGAAGGATCTTTCAGGGACTAAATCGAAAATTAGGAGGACGAACAGTGCATTCGACAAGTTGGGTCCTCAACGTCCCTCAACTCCCGCCAGGAAGCAAGCTGAACGCCAAAGAAACCATCCTGGAGAGCAACCAGAAAACGAGGTGAACGCCCTAAAGAAGCGCATTGCGGATCTGGAGGCAAAAAGCAAGGGGAGCCCGGATGAATATTTCACCAAACGCCACTCACCATTTACCGAAGTTATTCTAGCAGAACCATTACCCGAAAAGATGAAAATGCCTCAGCTGGCCGGATATGACGGGGAAGGAGACCCCCTCGGTCATCTTGACAAATACTCTTCTTGGATGGAGCTTCAGGGAGCCGGAGAAGCCATCATGTGCCGCGCCTTCCCCTTAACTTTGGGAGACAAGGCTCAAAGATGGTTCAGGAGATTACACCAAAGATCAATAAAATGCTGGGACGATCTTGCCACAGCATTCCTCGCCCAGTTCATGGGTTCAAAGGCAAGGACCACTCCCAAAGAAAGGTTGGTAAGCATAAAGCAAGGGAAGACAGAATCCTTTAAAAGCTACCTAGACAGATTCAACAAACAATCCATGGAAGTTGAGAAAATTTCTGACGACGCTGCGCTCATGGCAGTCTTGTCAGGACTGAGACCCAAGACACGATTCTGGTAGTCAGTCCATGAAGATGGCCCGCAAACGTACCATGGACTCTTAGGCCGAGCTGAGAAGTACATCAGTGCAGAAGAGGCCACTTCGGATCACGAGGATGTTAAACAGAACCCCCGTTCCCCGCGGCAAGCAAAGGGAAACAAACGGAAAGAGACGGAGGTCAGGAGAGAAGGAAAGATAAAAGGGATCAAAGCCGCTCTAGACCGTATCCCGATAGGTTCCGCGGCTACCACCCTTTGGATGCTAGTCTGAAGGAGGTCTTTCTTCAAACCGAAGCAAAGAAGTCTTTTCGCTGACCCCTGCCTGGAGGCAAAGAAACAGCTGGGAAGAACCAAGCGAAGTACTGCCGATATCATAAGACAGTGGGACATGACACTGACAACTGCCGAGACCTAAAGGAAGAGGTGGAAGCCCTCATTTAGAGAGGCCATTTACGGGAGTTCGTAGCAAGGCCAAGAATAGCAGGTCCGTCCAGGCTTCAGCAGCCTGACCAGTGGAGAGAAAACCAACCAGCACGGCCCGAACTCTCAGCTCGCGACCCCCAGCCCCGTGCTGAGATTCGAATGTTGGTAAGCGGAAACCAATATTTAGAGGGTTCAAGAAGAACTAGGCGCAAGCTGGCGCGTGATGCTCACGTACACCAAAACTTTAGTGTAAGATACCCCGCATCGGAACCCGCTGCTTATTCGGGCCCCGAGTGGTTCGAGTTTTCAGAGAAAGATGCACAAAGAGTTCTGCAAGACCAAAGTGATGCGCTGGTTATCGCAATGGATGTGACAGGAGTCCGAATACACCGAACTCTAGTAGACAACGGGAGCTCGGTCAATGTGCTTTACTACCAAACGTTGAGGCAAATGGCCATACAGGATCAATACCTTCAACCGTACCCCCGTAAACTTCAAGGGTTTTCCGGCAATCCGGTCGAAGCTCGGGGACAGATTGTACTCAGTGTCGAGTTCGGTGAACCCCCATGCTACAGAAAAATCCTGGCGGATTTTGTCATGGTCGATATCCCTTCAAACTACAATGCCATATTGGGAAGACCTTTATTGCACGAACTACAGGCGGCAACCTCAATGTATCATTACTGTCTAAAGTTCCCCACTCCGAACGGACCAGGAGTAATACGTGGGAACCAAGTTGAAGCGAGAGCCTGCAACGTAGACTTACCTAAGCCCCTGGTTGGAATGCTGGATGGCCGGAGCTGCCAACAAGCTGAGACATCGGAACACGAGGATCCAATGATAACCGAACTAAACGAGGTCGGTATGACATGCACAAGAGAGTTCCTCCCAGACACGTTGGATCCAAGAGTAAAAACACGAGGTGGAGAACCTGTGGAAGAGCTGGACGTCTTCCGAGTTGGTCTAGGCGTCCCGCCCAAGGAGCTGAAAATAGGTCATGACCTCCAGCCTCCAGTGAGGGATCAAATTATCAGTTTCCTCCAGGAAAACCTCGATGTATTTGCCTGGGAACACGCGGACATGAAGGGAATCAATCCAAAAGTCATGTGCCACAAGTTAGGAGTTGATCCCTCCGTACGGCCAAAACAGCAACGAAGGAGGCCTCTTAAGCCAGAACGATATGAGGCCCTCAATAAGGAAGTGCAAAAGCTGCTCGAGAACGGATTCATTCGCGAAGCGAAATATCCAAAATGGATCGCTAACCCTGTACTAGTGAAAAAGAGCAATGGGGATTGGAGGGTATGCATAGATTTCACCGACCTGAATAAAGCATGCCCTAAAGACGGATTCCCTCTACCAAGGATTGACCAAATGGTGGACGCCACTGCTGGGCACGATTTGCTCAGCTTCATGGACGCATATTCAGGCTACAATCAGATCCCCATGCATGAACCGGACCAAGAACACACGGCATTCGTCACCGACAGAGGTCTGTACTGCTATAAAGTTATGCCGTTTGGTCTCAAGAATGCAGGAGCGACCTACCAACGTCTGGTCAACTCCATGTTTGCCAAAGAAATTAGGAAAACCATGGAGGTCTACGTGGATGACATGTTGGTTAAGAGTGCAGAGGTGTGGGAACATCGGCAACATCTCGCCGAAATGTTCGAGATCCTAAGAACATACGGGATGAAGCTAAACCCCCATAAATGCGCATTTGGAGTAAGCTCAGGGAAATTTCTGGGATATTTAGTAAACCGCAGAGGAATTGAAGCTAACCCAGATAAGATAAGGGCCATCATTGAGATGCGTCCTCCATCCAGACCAAAGGAAGTTCAAAGCTTAACAGGACGGATAGCCGCCCTCAGCAGATTCATGTCGAAATCAACAGACAAGTGTAAGCCCTTCTTTGACGTGCTGAGAGGAGGAAAGAAGTTTGAATGGACGCCGGAATGTCAGGTCGCTTTCGACCAACTAAAATCACACCTATCACAACCACCGATGCTGTCCAAACCTAGAGAAGGGGAAACGCTCATGCTATACTTGGCAGTCTCGGAGCATGCCGTCAGCGCGGTGTTGGCCAGGGAGGAGGACGGAGTACAGCACCCAGTTTACTATGTTTCTAAGGCCCTGCACGACGCCGAAGTTCGCTACTCCCCACTGGAGAAGTTGGCCTATGCTGTGATAATCGCTGCTCGGAAACTGAGGCCATACTTCTTGGAACATTCCATTGAAATCCTGACGAATCAACCTTTGAGGCAGGTACTGCAAAAACCGGATACTTCAGGGAGATTGGTAAAATGGTCAATTGAGCTCGGCCAATTCGATGTAAGGTACAAACCACGCACCTCAATAAAATCTCAAGCGCTAGCCGATTTCATTCTTGAGTTCAGCTCAGACCCTATGGGACAATCACCTCCCCATGCCCCTTGGAAACTGTTCGTTGACGGATCCTCCACGGATGAAAGAGCAGGAGCTGGGATAGTTCTAATAAGCCCAAACCAACAACTGTTCTGCGAAGCGTTACCTTTCGGCTTCAGCGCTTCTAACAACGAAGCTGAGTACGAGGCCCTGATAGCCGGCCTCCGGATGGCAAGCGAAATGAAAATTGATTGGCTGATGGCGTACAGTGACTCCCAACTGATAGTAAACCAAGTCAACGAAACCTATCAAGCCAAAGAGGAAAGAATGGGCAAATATCTCCAGATCGTCAGAAGCGAACTCCAGAAGTTTAAAGATGTCCGTATCAGACAGGTTCCACGAACTCAAAACGGGCACGCTGATGCACTAGCTCGGTTGGCAACCAGTGAAGGAATTGAGAGGTTTGATAGCATACCTGTTGGGAGAATCCACCGCCCTGCGATTGAAGAAGCTGAGAAAATCCACATGGCGACGGAGCCCAGACACTCATGGATGGAAGAACTCGTTACGTACCTCCAAACGGGTATATGCCCAGAGGATCCCACCTTGGCAAGGAAGCTGAGGGTAAGGTCAGCAAGGTACACGTTGATCGACGGCATCTTATATAAGCGAGGATATGCTGCGCCACTGTTAAGGTGCCTGGATGAGGAAGAAGCCCTTCGCGCTATGAAAGAAATACACGAGGGGATATGCGGAAATCACGCGGGAGGACGGTCATTGTCACACAAAATCATGCGCCAAGGGTACTTCTGGCCGACCATGAAAAAGGATACGCTGGAGTTCACCATGAAGTGCGACAAATGCCAACGGTTCGCACCTATCAAACTCCCCCTGGAGAACTGAACTATGTAATGGCACCATGGCCTTTCGCAAAATGGGGGGTCGATCTTATCGGTCCCATGCCTACAGGAAAAGGGGGGACGAAGTTTGCAATTGTGGCTGTTGACTATTTCACCAAGTGGGCTGAGGCTGAACCTATGACGAAAATCACCGAGCACAAAACCACCGAGTTCATATGGAAGTCAATCATATGCCGGTTTGGAATACCTCACTCCATAGTGACGGATAACGGAAAACAGTTCGACAACACTCGCTTTGCAAGTTTCTGTGAGGAATTGGGAATACAGAAACATTTCTCCACGCCGAATCACCCCCAGGCTAACGGAGAAGTTGAGGCCATCAATAAGATTATCAAGCATACGTTGAAAACAAAGCTCGACACTCTTAAGGGAGGATGGGCAGAAGAACTCCCCAGCGTATTATGGTCTTATCGCACTACTGCTAGAAGTAGCACTGGAGAAACCCCTTTTTCCCTAGCCTTCGGGGTAGAGGCCGTGATCCCTCTTGAGGTCGAAATTCCATCTATCAGAACTCTGATGTATCAAGAAGACAGGAACGAGCAAAGATTACGAGAAGAATTGGATTTGATAGAAGAAAGAAGGGATGTTGCTGAAGTCAGAAATGCGGTATACAAACAACGCAATGCGAGATACTACAACCAGAAGGTAAAGAAGCGAGAGTTCGAGGTTGGCAACCTTGTCCTAAGGAAGGTCTTCCTGGCGACAAGAGAACTAAATGCTGGATCTTTAGGACCTAACTGGGAGGGTCCTTACAGGGTAAGCAAGGTACTGCTCAAAGGGGCTTACGAACTGGAAGATATGGAAGGCAGGATTTTACCGCACCCCTGGAACGCAGAGCACCTCAAAAAGTATTACCAATAGATTGTCGTAATATGCTGCCTCTATGAATAAAAGCATGGTTATCAGAATGACTCTCCAAGAAGTACGGCGTCCGCGCCGGGTGATTCCTAAGCCCTACTCACGAAGTAGGCAGAATCTCCAGTAAGCCCTACTCACGAAGTAGGCAGAATCTCCAGTAAGCCCTACTCATGAAGTAGGCAGAATCTCTTATAAAGCCCTACCCATGCCGTAGGCCGAGCTAATGTTGTAAGTGCTGCAACACTTAGCATGATTCCTAAGCCCTACTCATGAAGTAGGTAGAATCTCTTATAAAGCCCTACCCATGCCGTAGGCCGAGCTAATGTTGTAAGTGCTGCAACACTTAGCATGATTCCTAAGCCCTACTCATGAAGTAGGCAGAATCTCCTGTAAGCCCTACCCGTGCAGTAGGCCGAGCTAATGTTGTAAGTGCTGCAACACTTAGCATGATTCCTAAGCCCTACTCATGAAGTGGGCAGAATCTCTTGTAAGCCCTACCCATGCAGTAGGCCGAGCTAATGTTGTAAGTGCCGCAACACTTAGCCCCTAGCCTTCGGAGTAGAGGCCGTGATCCCTCTTGAGGTTGAAATTCCATCTATCAGAACTCTGATGTATCAAGAAGACAGGAACGAGCAAACATTACGAGAAGAATTGGATTTGATAGAAGAAAAGGAAGGATGTTGTGAAGTCAGAATGCGGTATAACAAAAACGCAATGCGAGATACTACAACCAGAAGGTAAAGAAGCTAGAGTTCGAGGTTGGCAACCTTGTCTTAAGGAAGGTCTTCCTGGCGACAAGAAAACTAAATGCTGGATCTTTAGGACCTAACTAGGAGGGTCCTTACAGGGTAAGCAAGGTACTGCTCAAATGGGCTTACGAACTGGAAGATACGGAAGGCAGGATTTTACCGCACCCCTGGAACGCAGAGCACCTCAAAAATTATTACCAATAGGATTGTGTAATATGCGCATATATGAATAAAAGCATGGTTATCAGAATTGGACTATCCAAGAAGTACGGCGGTCCACGCCGGGTGATCCTGAAAGCCCTACTCATCAAGTAGGCAGAATCTCCAGTTAAGCCCTACTCATAAAGTAGGCAAAATCTCTTGTAAGCGCTACCCATGCCGTAGGCCGAGCTAATGTTGTAAGTGCTGCAAACACTTAGCATGATTCCTAAGCCTACTCATGAAGTAGGCAAAATCTCTTGTAAGCCCCACCCATGCAGTAGGCCGAACTAATGTTTTAAGTGCTTTGCAACACTTAGCAATATTCCTAAGACCTACTCATGACGTAGGCAAAATCTCTTGTAAGCCCTACCCATGCCGTAGGCGGAGCTAATGTTGTAAGTGCTGCAAACACTTAGCATGATTACTAAGCCCTACTCATGAAGTAGCAGAAATCTCTTATAAAGCCTTACCCATGCCGTAGGCCGAGCTAATGTTGTAAGTGCTGAAAAACTTAGCATGATTCCTAAGCCCTACTCATGAAGTAGGCAGTATCTCTTATAAAGCCCTAGCCATGCCGTAGGCCGAGCTAATGTTGTAAGTGCTGCAACACTTAGCTTAAGATATACGAGAACTTCTGATAAAAGCTTCCTATAAAAACTAAAACGACTTATACTGCAAACATGCGAAAAGCGAAAAGTTCTATTAACTAGTTCATTTGAGAGCTGCGAACTTCAACTTATGAAGAAGCGGTAAAAGCAAAACATCAAACAAAAATATTTCCATTCATAAAAAAAGGGCACAGGGTATGAGAAATTGGAAAAATACACAAAACTAAGGATTAGGGGGATTGGGAGCAGGCTCATCAAGTACAGTCGGAGGAGCTTCGGCTGTTGGGCCTCAAACTGCTTTCATCATCTCCATCTCCTTCTCCTGCTCCTCCTGAGCCTCCACCAAAAAGGCAGTATCACAGTCCGGCCTTTTTTGATTGATAAATTTGACGATCTCACCCATAGCCAGGACGTACGCTTCCTGGGCAATGGCGTCAAAAGCCGGAGAAGCTCTCCACTCCTCCACAGCCTTAGAAAACTTCAGATCGGTCTCTGCCTTTAAAACCATGGCCTGAGCTGTGGCTTCATCAGCTCGTTTCTTCTCAAGCTCAGCTCGGGAATTCGCCTTCTCCCCCCACAAATGCAGCGCCTTGTTCTCATCAAGTAGCCTATGCTCCTTAGTAAGGCAGGCGTCGAGCTCTTCCCCCATCTTATTCAACCGACTCTCGTAACTTCTCTTTTCCTCCACAAAAGCAGACCTCTCCGCTTCGACCTCAGAAAAGAGCTTGTCAGCTTTGGCTTTGAATTACAGCACGGAATCAAGTTCTGCCTTAACCTGAAGGGTACAAAGATTAAAAATTAGATACATAAAAAGGTTACTGACCCAATACCCCAAAGACAAGCTCTTTTACCTTTTCCACCACGGAAGACGTGTGAAGAACGGCCCTGTGACAATGAAGCTGAGCTTTGAGGACATTCTCCCCAATGGGCATCTCAGCCAGAAATTGCTGCTCCTTGTCATTCCAGCTTCGCGTCATCAGGACGGCAGATTCTCTGAGGGGCGAAGGGAAGGCGACAACTGACTCCCTAGCTGGGGAAGGAGCCCTGAGGAAGTCCAAAAGAATTTCAGGTCGGCGTCCAAACAGATCTTCAACGCCCGACCTCTGGAGGTCCGGACAGTTCTCCTGAGACTTGGAGGAAGAAGCACGGGCAGCCGCTGGGGCCGTCGCGGGGACTGGAGAGCCCGGCGGGGTGGAGGCAACAGGAAGGTCGGCAGAACAGCGCCTTTGAAGAGGCAATTCATCTTCAGGATCTGCCTCTGAACTCCCAGGCCGAACTGCCTCGGTAACAGCAGCTTCCTCCCTATTTCTTTTCGCAGCCTCAGCCGCCTTAGCCGCTTTAGCAGCACGGAAGTTCAGCATTTCTGGTTCTTGACCTGGGATGCGAAAGATAAGAAGTGAGAGACAAATTAAAAACGGGAAGGAATAACCAGAAAAACAAACCCTTACGGGAATGAGCAGTCGCTGGAACTCCGGGTCTGCTGGCGTCTAAACTCGGAGGCACAGCTCGAAGTAATCCCGCCACAAAAAGGTTGTCATTTGTGATTACGAACTTGCAGGATCTATCCCTGTGCGATAGAGCCCGGATGGCGTCAGCTCGCTTTTTGGTCGCCGAACTCAGGTGGCAAGGGCGATAAACTGTAAAACACAGGAAAGATAAGAAATTAGTCGTTTCATCCAACGATTGAAATCGGAAAACAGCCGTAAATGCTCTCACTTACAGAGGGGATGGTAAAGGGTAGGGACTACATCCCCCATATCCACCTCGTCAAGGCGGAACTGCCACTCCCCCAGGACATAGAAGAACTCCTCTTTCCACCCTTTAACCGAAGAGGGGGTATCCAACACTAACGAACCCCCAGTCCTGGGCCTGGCACTAGTATACCACCAGCCCGTGCTCTTCCCGTCCTCTTTAAAGGTAAACAGGGAGTTAAATGTGGAAGCATCAATCTCAGGATAACCTAGTTGTTTCCACAGGATCAAGGTCGCAACTAGGGTCCTCCACCCATTAGGGCATAGTTGAGTAGGGGCTATTCCCCAAGAGGAAAGGAACGACCTAATGATCTTTGGGAAAGGGAGACGCAGACCGGCACTAAGTATGGCACCGTTTAAAGCCACGCACCCCACGGGAGGATTGTCATCTCGGTCGGTGGAGGAAGGCATCACCAACTCTACAGTTGAGGGAATACCATACTTGGCCCTAATTGTAGCTAGGATCCCTCATGTATAACTGACCTAAGAGAACTGGCCCCCCAAGGTCCGCCCCTACTGCTACTCTCCTCACGAGTCCTCTCCTCCCTCAGTTTACGCCTTTGTTCCATGCTTCGAGGTGAATTCGACAATGGGTTCAGAGAGGGCGGTTGGGGGTAAAACGAAGCTAAGGGAACAGGAGTAAAGACTTCCTGACAGTCAGAACTAGCACTTGAAGGGTTGTATGACTGAGTAGATGAAGAAAGCGCAGGGTTTTCCTGTTGATTCCCCCAGGAGTGTACACGAGATTCGTCCGAGCTTATAAAAGCAAGTTGAAAAGAAAATAATGTGCAAAAGGAAAAGGGTATTCTAAAAATGGCAGAAGAATACCTAGGCAGTTATCCCGTTCGGAGACTTGGGAAAGAGAAAGGGACCGAAGAGTTTGCGAATTTAGGAATAAGGAAGAATGGAATTCGAAAATACTAAAGAAAGACGGAAGGAAGCGTTCAAGAATGGCAAAAGGTGGGATGTAAACCGGCAGAAAATGGCAATAAATGCACGCGGCTGTCAATCAATGCCTGAAAAGAGGTGAAGACGTCTAGCCACCCCCTTGGCGACAGGTGTACCTGGCGGCGGCAGAAGCAATTATTACGCGGGTTGGTACTTGTGCCATGACAGTTAAATAAGGTCAGACTCTCATTTAAAATTAGACCTGACCTGGGGGGTAACTGTTGACACCGACCTCCGAGGTCGTTGAGCTCGGACTGTCATGTCCCAATGAGGACGAGGAAATGGGAGTTTGGTTATGCGAGATCAGGTCGGCAGGAGCATAGTTTCCCCAACAAGCCATTGTAGTCTTCCAAGACGCTACAGTGGCTAATGATTACGGATCACTGACAAGATCTTTGGGCATCAAACCAAAGAGATACACGTGGAAAGGTCCTGTGTCAACGCCCACCTATTCCTCCAATCAGAAGCCTTAGCCTGCTTTAGTAGACAATGCATTTACTACCTGGATCAACAAGTCCCATCGTCCCCAGTCAACAGTACAACGTTAAGGTCGGGCGCCAATCCCGTTAGGACAACACCCCAATCAGCTCGGCTCAGTCTCTGGGTTGATAAGACATGAGGATTAGACGTTGTTATGTTTCTACTATAAAAGGCTCAGAAAACAAAGATGGCGAAGGAGGCAGACAGAAAATCTAAAGGAATACATTAAGGAGAAAAACCCCAGCGAACCCTTTGAATATTCTAGACTATCTGTAAAAAAGAAGTAATTGTTTCAGAGAGAATCTAACATTCTTCTTCATTGTATCTTTTAGACTACTTTCTGCACTCTTAGTTGACCTTAATCTTGTTCATGCAATTTTGAACGTCAACAAAAGTATTGAAATGTTTGCGAAATTGTTTTCCGTGTCTACTCATTGGGTGCGGTGGTCTGACTATTCTGATCAATGGTTGCTATCTGCAAAAAGAGGTCGGAGCTTTCTCCCCCGTTGTACCTCCGACATGAGAATTAGCTAACAGTTTAGAGAAAACGAGAAGATGGTATAATGTAAGTTCGATAGTTCAGGGTTTCAAGAAAGACAACATTTCCCACCTTGGAGGTATTTATAGGCACTTGTGGCCACGCGTGTGTCGGCGGTTGCTGGTGCCACGTGTCCCACGTAAGCCTCCCCACTTCCCCCACATTCGCGGTAGAACGACTCACACTCCTCAAGTGGTTGGTTTTTCCCACGTTTGCTATTGGATGGTTTTTGTTTTGGCACATCGTCATATGTACGGTTAAGCGAGATGTTGACCTCATGCAGTAGACGTGGGGGTCTACGACTCCAAGCGATAAGTATAGGGGTCGTAGCATGGCCTTGTGGTGGTAGGCGGTCTCAGGAGGTCGACGAATTTACGGGGTCTAGGGCCTAGTGGAGGTAGACAGCCTTATATCAGTAGACAAGTTGAGTGTAGGTAGAGGGCTTCTTGCAGGTAGCAACCGCTAATCAGAGTAGCCGGACCACTGCACCCGATAAGGAAGACACGAAAAACAATTTCGCAAACATTTCATTGGCACCGTCTATGGGAAACCATTGAACAAAAAAGTTATGTCAAGAAGATGGACTAGGAGTGAAACACGCATGGTTGGGAATACAGCGGAGACGGAGTCGGAGTCTGTCGCAAGGGTCAAGATTTGCCCCCGCCTTCGTAGTACGTAACACAGAGCCAATTCAATGCATTGGAGACACAATTGGCAACCATGATGACCCTTTTACAAAGTCAGACGTAGAAAATCGCAGCCCCTCCGCAGAGCTCGTCGGAGGCTGTACGTGAGCAACCATCCCATGTGGCTCAAACGGTTACCCCACCTACTACTCAGCCAATAACTGGAGACATGGGGGCTTCAGGTTTCGTGTTTCCACTGGTTCCCCAACCCGTGACAGACTTGGAAAAGAAAATAGAGGAGATGATGACCTTGAAGATAGACGATGCATTAACCAAGAGAAAAGACAGGCGCATACAGATAGTCCTGGAGGAAGATCCTTTCGCCCTTGAGATCATGGCCATGCCTTTGCCGAAAGGCTTTAAACAACCAATGATAGAAGCATACGATGGAGTCACAGACCCACTAGACCACTTACGGACCTTCGTTGATTTAATAAGGCTCTACGCAGCTCCAGACGCAGTGATGTGTAGATCATTCCCTCCGATGCTGAGGAAGGAGGCTAGAGACTAGGTGGCCACACTGGCACCCAGGTCTATTAAGACTTTTGATTAATTGTCCAGGAGTTTCGTGGCATGCTTTATGAACAGCAAGAGGAAACGAAAAACAGCTATATGACTGATGCAAGTGGTACAAAAAAATGATGAGTCTTTGCAGGAGTATTTGGCTAGATTCAACAGGGCAACACTTGGTATAAGGGACCTTCAGATGTCGGTATTAATGAATGGGACACAGAATCGGGCCTTCAAGATGTCACTTTCCAAAAATCCGTCGGAATCAATGCATGACTTGTTGAAGAAGGGTAACAAGTATGTGGAAGCAGAAGAAGCAGAAAAGGTCACGAAAAATCTTAGAGAAGGATGGGAGACGGGGAACAACAAGCGAAAGTAGGCGATGTACGAAAACTCATTGACAAGGACAGACAGATGAATGAGCGTTCGGGTAAGGGGTACCCCCAGGACCGGATGGTCAAGCAGAGACGGGAGGAGGTCAAAGCCTGCATCCCTTTGAATATTCCGAGGGACAAGCTATTTATGTAAATTCGAGACATGAAGGAACTTGAATGGCCGAGACCGATGGTGTAGCACCGGCTGGCAAACGAGACAAGAGCAAGTATTGCCACTTCCATAAGGATCATGGACATGAAACTGAAGAGTGTATACATTTGAATGAGGAGATCGAGTGCCTCTTGTAACGGGGATTTTTGATTAAGTATGCGAGGAATGATCGAGGCAAACAGAAGGTTGAGGATCGACCTTTGCCTAGAGCCCGTATTATAAATGTAATTGTTGGAGGAGTTGTAGCAGGTGGAGACTCAAACTTCGCTAGAAAAAGTTATGCACGAACAGTTGCAGTCTATTCTATTCTATTCAGAAAATGGCAATGTTTGATCAGAGCATCACGTTTGATGAAGAGGACTTGATAGGTGTGGCAGTCCCCCACGATGATGCCTTAGTGATAGTTGGTGACATAGCAAACTACGATGTAAAAAGGGTGTTGGTCGACGGCAGGAGTGCAGCGAATGTTCTAACGTGGGAAAAACCAACCACTTGAGGAGTGAGAGCCGTTCTACCCCGAACGTGGAGGAAGTTGGGAGGCTTATGTGGGACATGTGGCACCAGCAACTACCAGACACACGCGTGGCCATAGGTGCCCATAAATACCTCCAAGGTGGGAAATGTTTTCTTTCTTGAAACTCTGAACTATCGAACTTACATTATACTATCTTCCCGTTTTCTCTAAGCTGTTAACTAATTCTCATGCCGGACCTCTTTTTGCAGGTAGCAACCACTGATCGGAGTAGTTGAACCACCGCACCCGGTAAGGTAGATACGGAAAACAATTTCGCTAACATTTCAAGTATGTTCTAATAACATGATAGACTAATTAATTTAATAATTTAGTTGTTAGAAAAGAAAATAATAATTAATTATATGTCAAGTTCAACGCCCACTCTTAAAAATATGTATAAATAAGCACTTCATCCACAGCAGGAGCCCGCGGATGGAGGTTCACAGCATACACAAGCCGGACATATCGGCTGGATTACAAGAGCTTCTGCTCGACAAATGGGAAATCATCAAGTCAACAATCACGATGTATACATTTATTTGACACACATAAGTCGAACATTTTATTAGAACCGAACGTATGAAGTGAGTGGATAATCCTCATTTCTATTTTCATATTATTGGTGCCTTAGCCTGCAACCAAAGACTTCGACTTCATTTATTGCTTACTAATAACGCCATTAAAGGCTTTGTTACTTTCGTTTGTCAATGCATCACAAATTAGCTCTCTATATAACAATTTATCTTTCTTTTATTTATTTTTTTTTCTTTTCCAAAAATACAAATACAAGTCTTGGAAAAAGGAGTGGACTCGCTAACCTAGCCCAACGTGTCAACTAAAAGAACTCGATTTATACTTACACCTCTAATGGCAAAAAAAAAAAAAAAAACCTTGGTATGATGCACACGTTGTTTGTGATTGACCTTGTTAATTCTGCGTATGTATAAGAATATGATTTTTCGATAAAATTAAACAAGTAAATCCAAATGCCTGCCTAGAATGGCCAAGTTATAGCCACTACTTGCGAGTTGCGATCTCGAATCATCAATTGATGGTCCATGAAATTTTATGAGTTGGCTTAAAATACAAGTTGGAATGTGACGCTTTACCCTCTAATCATAATTGATTATGCATATATGTAACGAGGATTACAAAAATACAAAATAAATTGATCGAGAGATATATACATAGATACCAAACTTATTTATAACTCGTTCGGTAGAGATTAAAATTGAAAAACTAGCCATTATTGTTGACTTTTATTAGACGAGTGAGATCTAATAACGGCTATGTTTTTAATTTTAATTAAATTTTAATCTCTATCGAATGGGACCTTAGTATAAAATAACACTCTTCGTTACAACTTTCAATAACCATTCACATGGATGGTGATTAAATCAAGTAGATGTTTAATTTGTGTGAATGTCAATAGTTGAATTTTCATGCTTTTATTAATTATTAATGAAAGGTTGTTTGATATTAATATTACCGTAGTTGACTTGACTTGACTTACCTTTCAAGGAGTTAGTTAAATTAGTGCTCATCAAATTATACCCTAAATCACTACTTGTCCGCTCAACAAGAAATAGTTAATCGTTGCTCACCCATTTATTCACACGTACCTATTCATCGCTCTTTTGAAATCCGTTAACCACAATTAATAAAAATTTTACACGTGAGACGGAAAGCTGATTTGACAAATTAACACCATTAACTTGTCAACATGTAGCTGTATAAAAAATACACGCCTTTGTATTCTTTGAGTGGGACGATTATGCTTCAGAGTATGTCATGTCAACTTTTACTACCTTTTTAGATTTTCATGCTACCACGTATTCAATTATTATGTTTCCATTTGATTCTACTGATTATGAAGGCATTATTGGTTCATAGGTATCGAGCTTTATAGAGAGAGATTGGTCAAAGCACTCGCCCACGAATTACAAGTCCCACTATTACTAGATAGCGCAACGTATTAACACCATATGTAATATCTTATTCTTCTTTCTCTTTGTGGCTTAGAAGCTGGAAGTAACAACCTCCACTCCACTCCCATTTCGAAGAGAGACTAAATAATTATTTATTATCACATCTTATTGAGAAAAAAAAATCACTTTAACGTAGAAATTCATAAGGGAGCAAACCCAAGCTAAGCCCGATTCAGTAAATTGTCGATACTTATGGGAGAATGAGAATTACAAGACTTTCGTCGCCGTCTCAACTTCTCTCTACTCAAAACTAACTCAAACCGTCAATATAGTTTTTCTCACCATAATTTTTAATTTTTTTTCCTCTATGCCCTAACGTTCTCTCTGTGCTCTCAGCTGTATACTACCCTCTTTCCTCTTGAACTTTTCGTCTGCTGTCGGCAACAATTCATTCCATTAACTTCTCTATGAGCTTTAATTAAAACCCTAGTCCAACATACGTATGCATATATTATGCTTAGCTGTCCTCGAAGAAGTTGGTCAACAGAAATTAATATTTCTATCGAAGTCTACTAGTTTTAGGATCTTACTACACATTTATATTCGAATTATAATTATCCTAATAATGTATTGTAGATAGTTACATTCACATTCAAGTTTTTATTAATTGTACTTAAGATTCTCAATGCTTGCTCATTGTAACATTTGTGTTTTAAATTTTTTCGATATATTCTTATACTCAATTTTTCATTAGTTGACGCATTTTGTCTCCACTAACAGTTTCTCCGTTGAAATGGCGTAAAATAACTTATTATTTCATCATATATATATATATATTTTTAAATTCAAAAGTGCGACATAATTTTTTTTCCTCATTTCAAAAGCTCGAAAACAAAATATTTTAACAAAAATAATCATCAAGGAGAGATGTGTTAATTAATGAATGATTGAAGATAAAAAAAAAAAATTAGGAACATAAATGTAAATGAATCTTATATTTAACTTTTAAAAAGAAATAATTATTAGAATTTATATACTTTAATTAATATATTATTTTTTAATTTAGAATCTACTTTAACTTTTAAATTTATAATTAAACATAAGCTTTAAAAAAAAGGTTTTCTTTTACTCACTAATTGAATCAAAGAAAATGCTAAGTGCACATAATAAATGTACACAATGATTGACACAATGTGATGTGGCACTCATCTTGTCATTGATGTGTAAATGTCAGTAAATCATTATGTAGAAAGTTATATACTTATAGCATCACTCTTGAATCAATGACCCATCAATTGAATCATGACCAATTAACTCGATGCTTTGGCTAGATCAATAATCGGGTCTTATCCGATAACTATAGTTTTATGAAATTAAATACTTTTGTACATCTTGAGTATGTGACTAAAAGTTTGAACCGAGGCTCATAATAGTGTTACAACGACTTGGACGATTATGTCACTAATACTTAATCTGCAATTATTATGAAAATTTTGGAACCACCAACTTAAATATTCAGACAATAGATTAAGGACCAATTGATATTTTTTACATATGTGAAAAAGAGAGAGGGTCGGGGTCGGGATCGGGATCGGGATCGGAGTCGGGGTACCAAATAAGAATGATGAGGAAGTGAAAAGGCAGCATAAAGCCGAAAGGAGAAAATATTCACATGCCCCCCATGACAGGGGTTAATAATTCATTATAAAATAAAGGATACAATCCTCGCGATATTTGAAATTTCAAAATACTTCAACCAAGTCGATCAATCAACTATAGAGCCAAATTATAAAATTGCAATTAAAGGACAACTAACAACTTTCATGTTTTATTTTGTAGTCCGTCAATGAAGTGCCATCATATTTTCTGATCTTGATCTCTCGCCACTTCATGAATACTCGAACTTCTTCTACAAAGCCGCCTATTATAATTCACACACTTTTTTTCAAGTCTTCAAAATTAAAGTTTCAGAAGCACCATGGAGCCAAGAACATTGTCGACGATGATAGAAATTCTCAAACTCATAAGATAAAATTATTGAAAATGAAATTTAACATATTTAGGGTTTACAAAATCTAGTACATTTTCATTCATAAATACGTTCGAAATGATAAGTGACCTATCATGGATTTTTCTGGATTCAATCATCGATAAGTTCAAACAAACGAGCTAGACATAATTTCAACTATTTCATCTATTTAATATGGTTGCATCAAGTTCATATAGAGCATGAAATTCAATTCTAAAATCTGTGAAATTAAGAAAGTCAACCAATTAGTAAAGAAATATGTAATTGTTGGGTTTTGATACCCAATAAATTTGAACAATGATGTTAAAACAATGTTGAATAAGTTATATCGACACTTTAGTGATTGCTCGACCCAAAAAAAAAAAACTTGGGTAACTGGAAATAATTTAATTAAGTTAATGTTACTCGTGGATCAACACTTCATGGATGAACTAAGTTATGATTTTGGATTGGTGGTGATATATTGGCCCATTTAATTTGATTGTGTCTTTGGCCCATTTAATGAGACTTGGCCCAATTACTTACCTTTAGCCAATTGGAAGTGACGTAATTGGCTTGTTATATATTCATCCCTCATACAGCCGTGCCTGGGTGTGTATAGTGCAATAGAGAGAAGAAAAGACAGGCAGCCTTTTCATTGCAATCGAGAGCTTTGCCTGGTGTTTTTTTGGTGTCGTCCTCTTTCCCTTTTGTGATATTGCCACTACTACGGCACCGTTATCCTTTGTGGGTGGAAACTTGAGGCAACCAAGCGTGATATAGTTGTGGGGTCAAGCCTCCTCGATTGATGTTCATTTTTGAATGATTAAGCCCGAATTCAAAAATTTCGAAGATTTCGCCAACGGTAACCGCACACACACACATGCATACATACATAATACTATTCATAATCAGAAATTGTAGTAGACATTTGGTTTGACAACTCATTATTTAAAGCATTATATTGTTATTTGAGGCAATAGAATTACAGGAAGATAATTCATCAAATAATATGTTGTCACATAAGATGACTATTACCATAGTAGACCATGAATAGTATTACTCATTCCAATTTCATTTATTTATATGAATGTTAGCCTACCTAAAATATTTTCTTAAAAAATAATAAAATACAAGTATTTACAATTTATATACCATATTTGTAAATTTACATTTTTCATATTGAGTTTTAATTAGGGTGGTTATATTCATACCATATACATTTTAATTACATTAAAGACCATTATTCATTATCACACTTTATATTCTTAATATTTTTCATCGTATTCTTATTTTTAGCATTTCATCGATTAGAAATCTTGTCTTTAATCGTGATTTTCGTCCAAAAATATTGTTAACGTGCGTGTTCAAATAATTAGTCGTATTTTTGCATTACTATTTGTTTTGTTTATTTAAAAAATTATGAGTAAATGAGTTTTTTTACTCTATCTTAAAGAAAATTTTGAAGAGAAACCATAATCAGGAATAATTTATGTCAATTTGAGAATAAGAATGCGATGAAAAAAAATTGAGATATAAATGCATAATGTGTAAAGGTTATGAACACTTTATACAATTAAAATGTAATCTAGTTATTAAAAACTATGATGTGAATATATTTTGCATTTTAATTATTGGTAACAGAAAATACAATTTACCGGAAAAGTTGAAGTATTTACAAATTTGACATTGTAAATAACCAAAGAGACCAAAAATTTAATATCATAAATCACGCATTATAGGTAGATACAATTTTATTATCCTTCAAAATTTTAATATCTTCTACTTTAGAATGCTATTTTTTTTTATTATTATTATTATTTCTGTCCATCCTTTTCCTTTATTTATTTTCTAACAGTTCAAGTATTTTTATACGTTCAATTCAACATCGTAAAAATAATGTGGCTTAAACAGGGGCTTAGTATGAATTAATTGAGACAATCTCTACTTATTTTAGTGTGTATGACGCTTTACAGGTGAAAAGCATGAAGGGGGGGGGGGGGGGGGGGGGGGGTGGGGGGGCTGGGGGGGTGGGGGGGGGGGGGTGGGGGGGGGGGGGGGGTGTGGGGGGAGGGGGGGGGGGGGGGGGGGGGGGTGGGGGGGGGGGGGTAATTTTTGAGCATAATTGGAGCTAAAATGATGAAATTGAAGAGCCGTCAGGAAGTTTGGACTTGATTGAAAGATTCGAAAGTACAATTTGGATGAATTCACATGTTCTAGGACCAAATCATACTTTTGGAGAAGTTCAGAGACCAACTAGAATATTCTCAACACTGGGGAGGATCATATTTGATGAAAATACAATTTAAAGGACCAAAATGGAAAAAATTTAGAAGATGAAGGACCGATTTGGAGGCAATTGGAAATGATGGTTCTTAATCGGGCTAATTTAAAGTTGGAGGGACTAAAAGTGTACGAAGATCTGAGCTGGGGGACCTTGACTGGGGATCAAATTGCGCAGATTTGATAGATGGATGACCTTGACTGCATTTTTCGAGCTCCTAGGACCAAACATGTATGAAAATCCTACACGCTTGTTGCAGGTTATTGGTTTTTGCCTAGGTGCCTAGTTAATTTATTGGGGCTGGACCTTATTCAGTTTTTATGCTCGATCACTATCGGAACATGATTGTAATTTAGATTGCTTTGAGAAATTTGGTGTAAATTAAAATATGATAATAAACAATACTAAAATATAGAGATACTTCTATGACTATCGTAACTCTTGCGATATTCTAATTTTATTTTGCATTTTTATCTATTCGCATCTATGAATATTTGGTCGTAGGTAAAAATAGGATTAATTTATCTCAAGAGAGAAAGTTTAACGAATATTAATTGTCAACGTAACACAAGAATTGGTTAACAGCAGACAAAATATAAGGGAAAATGAAGGGATAATTACTTGATTAGTCACTGATCTTTATGTAAGGTTTCCTATGGATCATTGAATCTCAAAAGCTTCCCTATTTGCCACTGAATTTACAAAATGTAATTTCATACATCGCTTGGATGAGATTATATTTTGTAAAGATCAGTGACTAATGAGAAAATTTTAAAATCTTTAGCAATGGATGTGATTACATTTTGTAAAGTTCAATGACCAATGGAGAAAATTTTGAAATTCAGCGACATCTTGGAAACTTTACGCAAAGTTCAGTGACTAATCAAGTAATCTCTCAATTTTTATGTTTTTTTAAAGTTGTTTTCTTTCTTTGATCTTAGAGAGGTCAACAGACAACATTTTCGATTATCTCAAAATAAAAGACTATTCTTTTTCTCAATTTGGCAATACTAAAGAGAATAAAATCGTTGAGTAGGAGTACACACACAAAAAAAAAAAAAAAAAGAAGACAAAAGGACAAATAACATAAAGATGGTTTAATTACGTGATTTGTCACTAAACCTTGCATAAGGTTTTCAGGAGTTACTAAACTTCAAAAATTTTCCCATTAGTAATTGAATTTTACAAAATGTAATCACATGATATTACATTTTGTAAAGTTCGGTGATCAACGGAAAAACTTTTGAAGTTCTCAGTGATGGATGTGATTATATTTTGTAAAGTTTAATGATTAACGGGGAAACTTTTGAAGTTCAGAGATCTTTTAAAATTTTTTTGCAAAATTTAGTGACCAATCTGGTAAATATCTTGAAAGTTAACATATAAGGGAAAGTTTTAGGATTAAAGTAGATTAATAATGGCGAATTTAGAATTCTAGAGTCTTTCGTGATTTGATTATACTTCAAGATTTATTGTTTCCATTAATTGTTTATCTTTCTATATATAAAGTGGCTATGAAACAGAATTTCTTGATTTAACGGAAAAACTAACGGAATTTCTCGTTTTAACGGAAAAACTAATGGAATTTCTTGTTTTAATGGAAAACATATAACTTTAGGGTCCAACTTGAATTTATTTAAAACCTTAGGGACTAAAACTTAAAATTTAACCATAATCTTAAAATTGCAGTCAAGGACCTTAACATATCAAATTTACACAAGAAGTCCCCGCCTCCTCAACTCCCAAAAATCGAAAAAAAACATTTAATCTTCCATGACTGAAAAATCCAATGTTGTCAAACCAGGCCCGGCCCAGCCCAGCCGGTTCGATTGGAAAAATAGGGAACGGCGCCCAAAATCAGGCCAAATCATGTCCGATTTTTTATTATTTTCAAAATCGGTTAAAACCCGTCAAACCGGTCCTGATTTTCAATTTTTTTTTTTGGTTTAAAAATTTTTAACTTCATAAATGGGCTTCAAGATTTATTTAGAATTCTAAGGCCCATGGAGAAGTAATGGATCTTATGCTCATTTTATAGATGCACTTCTCTCTAAAGGTTTCATAAACTTCCAATGTGGGATTGTGTCTTTTATACATGCTCTTGACTCTAATAGTTTTATAAACTTCTAATGTGGGATGGTGATATATAATCAAAAAATGTTAAAATATTCATCAAAATCATTTTCAAATGTATGTTTGGCTAATTTATTTTTAATAACAACTAATTAAATTGTAATATTAACCTTCATTCTTTCATTTATTTAATTTTCAAATTTAACTTAAATTACACTTTATTATTATTATATTAATGTTAGCTATCATTTTCTATAAGTTTAAATTATTTTAATTTAACAAAGTAAACTATTTTAACATATTGACTTTTAATTTTTAGTATTGAGACTAATTGTAGGATAATGAATCTACTTAGTAAAAATATATTTACTTAGAATTATTAATATGAAAATTTTAAAAAATATATATTATTTTTGTATGTATTTATTGCATCTGATTCAACTCCGGTTGAACATTTTGACCCTTGACCCTTCACATTTTCCGGGTTGATGACTGGGTCAGTTTTCAAAACACTGGAAAAACCTTAATGGAGAAACTCTTCCCCCCTTTTCATGGCCGACGCCCCTAAGAAACCGTAGTGGCCGAGGGTTGGGGGCGGCTGTGCTTGCCCATAATCTTAGTTGGATTAATCATGGGCGCAATAATCATCTTTTTCTCTCGCACAAGCAATATATGGAGACATCAAATTTAATCCATTCAAATCCATCAATCAATTCATGAGAAATGCTGGACTTACAGGCTACTGTTTCACAGAAGCCTTAAAGAAAATAAAAAAATAGCCCAGTTCGGGAGAAAAGAGATAGAAGTCGTTTCAAAATAAGGCAAAAAGGAAAGAAATAGCATATTTCTCCCATTTCTCACTTGCAGTTCCCGCCCACCTCAGATTCCTCCATCTCGAGCACAATGTAATAGATGAGCTTACACCTCGCAATCCCACATACCCTCTGTAGACTATAGTTCTATGGCAAGCTGTACCGACTTCATATGTGTATTTGAAGGTGAAAAACTCAGAGAAGTACTTCCTCAATGTAAGTGAGGTGAAATAAATAATGATTGTGACTTTTTTGACATGAAGACACAAAAATAAGAATACGAAGCTAACTGAAGTTTGCCTGATAGATGTTAATGTCATTGAATGTTCAAAATGTATTTCCATTTGGGGGCATCTTTTTTTTGTCATTTGTTTTTATAATATAGTATAATATTATTGTGCATCATATGAACTTTGAGTTTTATGTTTGTGATTTTGGGTTGGAGACGACAGAGAGAAGCACTTTATTTAATTATTTATCAATTACATAAACATTACATCATTAATTATTTAATTAACCAAAAAAATTACATCTTTATTAATAACAAATTAATTCTTAAACAAAACTATTAAATATAAACTAAGCAAACGTGCATTGCACGTTGCTTGCACCTAGTTTTAATAGATAAGTTGATATAGTTAGAAGCAACTCAAAATAATTAATTGTATACTTTTTCGTTTTAATATGAATTCGACACTCTACTTATCATCATATAACTCATTCACGATCTTTCTACCCGCGGGATAAAATCTAACGGCGGTTTAAGAAAATGAAGATCATGCATTTTGTTAACCTCACACTAAAAAATAACCCATTTTAAAAAAAAAACATTTAATTAAACATCATAAGTAGCTAGCAATTTATTTTCAATTAGAGTATTTTGATCTTTTTGATTATTTATAGTAGCAAATTTGTTAATATTTTTATTCTTTGTTAGCAATAAAAAATACAGTTATGCAAAATGTAAATATATTAAAACATTATATGAAAAATGTAAATACATCCTAAAGTCCGTGTGTGTTTTGTAAACTTCTCAGTATTGTAACACGTGACACATGGACCAATGATCTACGAACAGTATCACTCATATGCAGAGATCAACAAAAAAATATACGTAAGAAACGTCTTTTGTAAGCAAGTTAGGAAAAGATGAAGAAAATCAGTGTGGAAGCGAGAAAATGTGGAAAGAAGATGGTCAAATTGGGAAATTGTATACGCCTTCGAAGTCAATTTTCAACTAATCGTGTTTTGTGTATAATGTTAGATGATAACATGTCGCGTCAACATGTTGTCATTGGACATTTTGAACAGTAACTTATTTTTTAATCAACAATTTTTTGCTAACTCATACATCATTGTTGTCATTCAACATTATACGGACGGATTAATCCATTTTCAACACGGGATTTGTTCTTACCTAATTTGCCAATATCTTTGAGTCATAGATATAGACAATAACGTGGCTACTATTGTGTGGAGAGAGAATTATACATGAATAGAAATTATCTTGGTTTGACTTTTATTTTGTTGAGTTGTGTGGAGCCTGACTATACTGAACACCCAACCACAACTGGCGGGAGGTTGCAGGGGGGCAGCGCCCCCTTGCCCGTAAGGTGGGGGTTCAGGGGCGAAGCCCCCGAGGCGAAAATTCACAAAATGGTATTTTAGGTATTTCCATTGTATTAGGTTTTTTCTTCTTCTTACTATATATATGTTATTTTATGACATATGGCTTGTAAGCGAAATTAGTAGTCGCCCAACTACTGTATTGTGATTTCTCAAGAAATAAAAATTCCTCTGCAAATTCGTGTGTTTATCTTTTACTTCATTATCATCTTTTTTTCACAACACATTTATAATCTATTTTCTTAATTACTATAATATATTAACCCTTTAACTTCATTTAATACTTTTATATATAGTGGCAAGAAAGGGTTGGAGCAATGTCGCAGTTGGCTGACGTGAGGATCACATCGTGTTGCCATTGGATTTAAGTTTGCGACTAACTCTATATTGAGGTCTTAAGCATAATCCTCGGAGAATGTCTTTTCGAAAACAACTTGAAAAATTAATAGAGCGAATACTTACTCACAAAAATTTCGTTGGTGATTACAGATGGTATAAAAATTGTTGATTTTAATTGAAATCGATATCTATTGTTGAATGAAACGAAATTATCAATGATCATCAATACAATTTCATCAGAGCTACTAACGACGACAATGCCATCAAAATTGAGATTTCTTCGATTAAAATGATCATTACAATTTGGCGAGTTAACCTCATCTTGCTCCTGGTGAAGGTGAATGCCAGACACGGAGTGTCGGGTCTACAAGAACTCCGAGGCTGGGGACTTTGTTTTAAGATGTTGCAACCGATGGGGGCGAGTTTTAAATTATAAAAACAAACATGTAAACGCAATTACTTGTACATAAAAATTAGTTACCTTACTTTTTATAAGTTAGCATCGATAAATTATTAAAATTATCGTGTCAAACACAATATTTTGTTGAACGTGTAAGTTTGAATCAAACACGAATAAAGATTACTTTTGATTATTTTCTCATATAACAAAACAAACATAAACAAGGGAAGGAACATTATTCGAAAATATATGCTAAAATGCTATTGTCATATGGTTACTCCATGGAACTCGTACAAAAGATTCAAGTTTTACACGACAGTAAACTTCTTACCACCTTAGCCTTGTGGGGAAATACTGCAAAAAGCACACACATATCATTAAAAAAATAGAGAATAAAACCTGTTGAATATTTGTAGATTTTCAATGAAACTTGAAACAAACCTTTTCAATGAGAGAGAGATAATATGGCTTAACCTTTTCAACATCAATTCTAACCTTGCTCTTGCTGTATAAATCATACTTGCTGCACAAAGTGATTTAGAGAATAAAACCTCTTTGTATATTTGTAGATTTTTCGAGATTTTGAACGCTAAATATTGAATAAAGAGTGATCGATCGTACTTGAAAATCTGTAGCCACTTCAGATTCTCCTTGTCTTCCTCATTCAACAAGTGCTTGTAAGCTCCCGACCTATGCAAAGCTGCGAAAAATAATAATAATTTCATCAACACAAACTTGTCCTCCGATGATTTCTTGCTGTTTTGATTTTGTTTTGACACGAATTATACAACATCAACACAAACTTGTCGTGCCATGTACTTCGCTTACCATAAAATGAATGGTATCTGATTACAAAAAGACCGGCCGAAGGTAAGGTCGATTTATTCTCCTTCGCCACCTGAATAAAAAAAAAAAAGTAATAAAAATTCGATTTTCTCTCTCTGGGCATAGCGAAAATTTCGTGAAAAATATACTTCAAGATTTGAAAATGTACCAAATACATATAGTCATCGTGCCCCCAAGACATCATCACTTTGTCAAGGCCACAACCTTCGCTGTAAACTCCACATTTAGTAGCGTAAGCAGGATTTTTGTAGTCGGGATTTTCCTTGAAGTACTGCAGTAATAATCAGAAAGTAAAATTTTGAATTCTCACTAAGTAAAAAAAATAAAAATTTAAGGAAACATAATTCAAGTATTATTATGATTTCGTAAATTTTAAGGAGAAAGATAGGGATGGCAAAAAAGCTCGCCGACTCGAGCTCGGTTACAACAAGCCAAGGCTCAGGCCGAGCCTCATTTTTTTGGCCAGGCTTTGCTCGGCTCGGCTTGGCCCCAAAAAAACTCGAGTTGAGCCCGAATTTCTTTAATTTATAATACGTATAAATCGTACAAATTTTAAATTTTTTAAGTAAAAAATATAGATTTGACATTAAAAAAAACAAAAAAAACCGAGCCGGCCCGGGCTCGGCTCGGCCCGCTAAGGCTCGGACCAAAAGTTTGGGCCAAGCTTTATTTTTTTTTGATCGGGCTCGGCTCGACTCGGGCCAAAAAAAGTTCGGAACAAAAAAGCTCGAGTCGAGCCCGAGCTTTTTTTTCGACTCGAGCTCGACTCGGCTCGTTGATATCCCTAGAGAAAGACCTTGTTGTGAATGATTGATTCGTCAAAAGCACATCCAACGGGGAAAGTGTCACCTGCACCACAAAATCTCGTATTAGTCCTTAGCAACCGATGTGTACAAGGAACAATGCATTAGGTACTAGTTGCATTCAGCACATGGGGGTCCCGCCACATTTTGAATTTTTCTGTATAAAATTTAAAAATAGTTTTAAATATTGCAATTGTAGTGCTTACCAACAACGGCCCATTGAGGGAGCTCACCAAAGCTGGGAAGAAGAAGAACCTTTCCAAGATCTGAAACAACTCGATGAATTAGCATTTATTATACAAAACCATCACAAATTTCGACTGTGATTTTACAAAAATAAGACGAAGGCATACCATGAATAAGGGCAGTCAAGTGTAACCAATCTTCATTAGGATAGTCCTTCCTAATGGCTTCAGCAGTTTGTAACAAGTGCTCGATTTGAGGCTCGTCCAAATCGGGATCACTCTCGTCAACAACGTCGTTCAGAAGTTCACAACATTCCCATATGCTCATTTCGACTCGGTTCAATTTTCCGTACTCTTCTCTCATCTTCCTCACCTGTAACGACGACAATACGAGTGTTCGGGATAATCCATATGAATATCTTTTGCAACTCTATTCTATTGGAGAGAATAAAGTGACTTACGAAATCATATGTCTGGTTGATGTGATTAGTGCTATAGAAAATTTCCACCCCTTCTTGCCTTTCACTTTCAACTTCATAATCCCTGTTTTTACATGATAAAAAAAAAATTTACCATCTTGGGAAAAAAATATATTAACCTAATCTATTAGTCTGAGATTTAGCTACACCCAGTATTAATTAATTTTCCTTTGTTCTCCAATATTTGTGGGTGTTATGAAATTGTCAAAATCTGGGGTCCAAATTTCAATACAGGAGAAACTTGTCGACAGCCTTGATTATGTCATAATTAATTAATCAATAACAAATTTCGTTATTATAAAATCCAGATTTGTGATTAAAAAAGAGGATAAACCTAAAATTGTGGCCAAATGCATTGGCATTGGGCAATATAAATCCTTCGTCAAACTCCAACTCCAACTCCTTTTCATTATTAAGAACCCTTTTTTCTTCCACTTCAATCCCTGTTTTCCCAAAATCACAAAAAATTTAAATATCTGGTAAATAAAGATCTGCAGTAATAAGAATAAAACAAGATCGCCGAAATTAAATGAAAAAAAAATAGTAAAATATATAGATCTGAACTGAAGAAGCACCAAATTCGGTAAATTCTGTTTCAAAAACACTGAAGAAAGTACAGATCTGAAGTGAAATATTCTTGAAAATAATTATTATTTTCAAAAAAAAAAAAATTACCAAATTGAGGCTGATCAATGAGGATAGTCATCCTTTAATCAATATAATATGAGAAGGAGAAAAAGTATGAAATTTTTTGAGAGCGAAAATGTAAATTGTTGATATCGTATTGGTTTAGGTAAAAGGGCAGTATTTATAACTGCCGGCGAGTCCTTCCCTGAGAATTCGAAACCAAGAAGTCCTTCCCCTGAAATTCTCTACTTCTTTTTGGATACATCTATTTTACTTTATTCAATTAAATTTTAGAGAGAGAGAGAGAGAAGAAAATAGCTGTAAGCACGAGAATGGGGACTATTGATCTACTGATTTGCTGTCTATTTCTGAAGAGATATTTTAACCTGTGTGTGGGACCCATCTGACTCAGCTTTTCATTGGATTTCATATAGTTTCTGAATTAGTGGGTCCCACTGACGTGGATTCTAGTCAATGTCGTAGACTTTTTTAGCGGTTCGTCTTGGATCCTATTAGGCCACTTGCCATGTTATTTCTGTTTTTTTTTTTTTTGGTCATAAATTCTGCGGCCCCATAAATATAGCCCTCGTCTGAATCCCCTTTTTT
The DNA here is from genome assembly GCA_019097785.1 of Fraxinus excelsior. Taxonomy (NCBI): domain Eukaryota; kingdom Viridiplantae; phylum Streptophyta; class Magnoliopsida; order Lamiales; family Oleaceae; genus Fraxinus; species Fraxinus excelsior. The sequence continues at coordinate 30,306,349 of CM032628.1, read as the reverse complement.
TTTTTTTTTTAAATGAATTTTTGAATAGTATTTTGACCATATTTTAATTACATATTTTTCAATAAAATAATATTGCACGTAAATATAATTTTTTTTATTTTTAACTATACATTTCTTATCAATACACTATTCAAAAATGCATTTTTTTTGGACAAAAAATGGATCTCAAACAAGCCCTATTTTGAATAGTGATTTTAAAGAGAATATATGATTAAAAAGTAAGAAAATATTTTGGGTTTAAGCATAAAATATTTTGTTGTGTGAATGTATAGTTAAAAAGAGTATATAGAAAAGCGAATTTTCAAATAATGATTGTCAAATAGGGGCAAAATATGTAGTTGAAATTAAATTTAGGAAAAAATTAGTTTTAAGATGAGGGCCAAACAAAGATATAATTCACACGTGTGTGTCTCTGTGTGTGTGTGTGTGTGTGTGTGTATATATATATATATCAATGAATTTGACATATAGCTACCATCCATTAATGCAAGTGAATCTATTAATGGTATAAAAAAGGATCACGATTGGAGATTCGAATCTCCGCGACAACTGTAATGCGAATGCGAAGTTATGGTGCGCTTTGTTGTACCACACGTCGTAAAGGGAGGTCCACATGGAGGAAAATCGCATTTTGAATGTTCAATTCAAAGGTGTATAAATTGTAACCACGTTTGGATTTACTCGGGTGGTGAACCAAGGAGAAGACCGCCACTCTTGAAAATTAGTCGGGTGAAACTCGTACACTCGAGTCACCAATTCAAATCTTGAATAAATTATACTTCTCATTACCACTTTTCTTTCATTTAAATATAAATAATTGAAGATTGCTATAAGCCGAGCCGGCTCAATTTATAAATTAATAAAAAATGAAGCACTCTTCCCATTTTCAGGCTTGATCGACAAATTTTAACGTAAGCAAAGTTAAAAATGTACACAAACGAGAAATTAGGTGTATTTTTCCCCCCCCTAAAATGTCCACAACAAAAAAAGGATTTAACGTATACAATACTTAATAATTTTGACGGTATTATTTGAAAATCTTAAGCTATTATTTTTTTTACTTAATCTTAGAATCAAATATCTACGTCTTTTTTGTACTTTGCACATATTAAACTTTCTAATATATCTTCTTCAAGTCTTGAATTGCAATAAGGCAAAATATAGTCACATGCATAAAAAGCATACTCCAATGCTACAATAGATACCAAATGTATAAGTAAAGCACGCGATGTAATAGATACAATTGGATATCAGTGTAATCAGATGACGAAGTAGCCTTTGCTCCAGGAGCCAACGAACGCTCTTACTATTCTTCTCGACCTATAGCTTATATATCTCAAGTAAAAAAAATATCTCCAAATTACTGCGTAACTGAAGATCGAACGCTTAATTTGTTAGAAATTGAGGTCACAATGTGTTTTGTACGATCAAAATTAAAATTAGGATCCATTATCCAAGTCGGCGAGAACAACATAGGGGATACCTCTAGATATTATATAAACATAATTTCCATAGCTACTACATGTCAAAAAAAAATAAGAACTTTTTTTTTTTTTTTTTAATGTGCTGAAATTATTAACAATATAATAAAATTGAGTAATAATGAATCGAATGGTCGGATAATATACACCTGAACATGCGTTCATAACGTTGTAAAAAGCTTTCAAAAATTGTACAACGTGAATTAAATTTGTCAATCATGATCTTGTAAAATATATTTTGAATTGTGTAAGTGTTAGTCGTTGTAATAAGCCGTAATTACATTTTGTGAAAACTCACAATGGCTACGACCATCACCATATCTTCGTGAACTACCTATTGTGAAAATAATCCAATTGTTTAAGATCAAAGTTAGAACTTGCACGAAGAGAACCAAATTGGAGTTGAGTCTCGTGTCGATACCCCTTTTTCGAGTCAATCTTGCTTTGTGTTCTGACTTTCCATCTGTTATTGTATTCATGGTCACCAGTTTAAAGGGTTTTCAACACTTAGTTATTTGTTTTTTCCTTCTCAACATTTACTTCTTGAACATATTGTCACTCTTTTATCATCTTCTTTAATATCATCTAAATCAGTGGTATTCATATTCCAATGGTCATTATCCAAATCACTAAGAATTGGAACATCATTTGGATCATTGAAATTCCAATCTAATGGCGGAGTAACTTCTGGTAGGAAGCACCAAAGATTTGATCGATGTCACCAATTTTTTTTTTTTTTTTTTATGATAACCGTGGATGTCCGGGCCAACTTGCGCGCACCTCGACTAATCTCACGAGGCCCTGAAGCTTACAGCCGTTTCTCACCTTAGTGACCCTGAGGGGACTCGAACTGGTGACCATTGGGGAGCAAATCCAAGACCTGACCAATTGAGCTACTCCTCAAGGTTTCACCAATTTTCAATATAGAATAAAGAGATAGCATAATATAATTTATACTCGAATTTATAGAGATAATTAAAATAATTAAAATTAAAGTAAAAAAAACTTAAGATTGCACAACAAAATAGCTAATATAGGGATATAATAACTGTACATCGAGAATGTAGAGATTTGTGAAAAAACGGGTTTATATTGAAAAATGTAACAATTTTTTTTTTTTTTTGAAATTCGAGATTGACTGTTGGGTCAAATGGTCAAAAGTGACCCACGAGTTGGCTCCTGGAAAAAAATTGGATTTAAGTTGATCCATGTCTCATTTCAAAACGAGTTTTAAGTCATCAATGTACTGAGCCAAGTCATGATCAATTCAATCCGTTAGTCATCCTTATAAATAAAGAATAATGTTAGATGTACATTTTTCTTAACACCTTCATTTTTCTTAATGTTAAAAGGAGCCACGAGATTAAAGAACTTCATTAGAGTATTGGCATTATTACTATTATAAAATAGAAGTATTTAGAGGAGGTATACATAGTTTAAAATTTAAAATAATGAAAATTTATGATTTTATTTTGGAAAGCATGGGAATGTTTATAAAATTGTAAAAAATATTTTTGAGGAGGTCTCACTCAAACGATATGTCGTTCGTACGGGCTATGATTCATTCACATATTATTATCCTTGACAAGTATAGGAAATCTTTGTGCGATACGGTGCCGACATGTCATTTTTGGATGATATATATTATATAATACACATCACATGTAATTTATGATCTTTCGTAACTTTTTCAATATGTCGAAATCACAAAGCAACATTTAGAAATTCGTGCACATTTCAAACTTCAGATTCCTAAATGATAACTTACTAACGTTAAATAATAGGTGTGTTTTTCATATTTATTCTTTGTTTGATTTTCATTATTTTAAAATAATTTTTTTGGGAAAAATACAACGGAAGTCCCAAATCTTTCATTTTGCTGCAGATTCTTAACCTTTCATTTTTACAACTGCAATCCCAAATCTTTATATTTAACTGCAGTCGTGGTCCAAATCATTGATTCCGTCTATGATGCCGTTAGTCAATAGTGAAATTGCAATGTTGACTAAAATGGACAAATTAAATGAGAGACAAAATGGTATATTTACAATTTTCATTATAAAATTATAAAATAAATAAATTGGTTTGTACAGTTCATCTTTTCCAACTTTCCCACCCCTATCCCTACCCCTACCGCTACCGCTACCCCCTTCCCTCAACACCTCAACCCAAAAAAAATCAAAATCCCAACCCCCGTCATCATCGCCATTGCCACAGCATACCACCAGAACTGTCAAAATCCCCTACCTATGGCCATTGCATAAAACCAAGTAAGATGTATCTCCTGCCTTCTCTTCCTTAATAGCTGTAAACACAAATTTGTACAAATCTGCTGGTGAAATTTCGACCAAACTCACTTGGAATTCTTGCTACTCAAAAGCATTAGCATTTAATGCTTTGTTACCAAGTCCAAGAATTTGAGATTGTACAACTGATGTGTCAACTTGAGCACTAGATGTTGCACGCTTCACCGTGTATCCTCCCTTAGTTATACCACTCGATAAGTCAAGATTATGAAAAGTCATTTTTTTATTTCAAAACTCACATTTCCATCAAAACTTGATGTTGATAGTGTAAATCTGTTCAAAAATTCATTATCAGTGCCACGAGTAAGTTCCTGCTAAACTCCAGATGTATACATTCCACCAGATTCATCAACAACTATATTGTCGCTATTCAAATTGTAAACATCAAATGGTGAAATCTCTTGTATTTGTTCTCTTCTGATAACTGACGATTTCAAGAACAAAAATTGATGGTACCTTTGTCGAAAACCTCATTGGCCATTGCGATGATGACAAGATGGGATTTTGATTTAGTTTGGATAGCGTTGAGGGGAGGGGGCATAGGGGTATGGAGATTGGGGAATATGAACAGTACTTTTTTAATTTAATTATTTTTATTATGAAAATTGTAAATATACCATTTTGTCTCTCATTTAATTTGTCAATTTGAGTCAAAATTGCTATTTCACTGTTGACTAACAGTGTCATGAACGAAATTAGTGATTTGGACCACGACTGCAGTTAAATATAAAAGTTTGGGATTGCGGCTATAATAATGAAAGGTTATGATATAATCTACAACAAAATGAAATGTTTGGGGACCTCCGCTGCAATTCCCCCCACCTTTTTTTTTTCAACCACGTGTTTTTTAATAAAATAATATTATACGTAAATCTAAATTTTTTTCTTAATTTTTTTATAACCATACATTTTCAGTGATCTATTATTTCAAAATGCATTCTCACAATAAAACGAGGCTCTAACAGGCTTTTAGTCCATGTATGAATATTATTTTTTAAAACTTGTTTTTCTTCAAATCCATTTTCAAAATCATATATTCTCTAAAAAAAATAAAAAAATTTATATATAAATCCAAAAAATTTCTCACTTGTTAACTGCACTTTCTTAAAAAATTATTCTTCCAAAAAAAAAAAAAAAAGGTTCAAACAAACCCTAAATAACGGGTTGAGGCTCTTGATATTTTGACTGTGATTTTGATCACAAAATGTACATGAAAATCAACGTTTGTGCATGTACTATCAGTTAAACTTCATAGGATAAGGAGTTTAATAAAAAAGAGTCGAGCAATTGACTTGAAAAATTCAAAAGTTAACCGTCAACTGATCATGATGACTACGCGAAAAAAAAATAAAAAATATTAAGGCCTTTTTCGATAGAAATTATAATTTTTATCAAAATCAATAATTAATTTTAATAATATATGTTAATAACTTTTTAACAAAATTTGCTAAAAATCTGATTTTAATTTCTACTAAATAGATTGTAAGTAAATAATTTTTGTTTTTTCTTTGGGAAAAACCAGCACTTCAAAACATACAAGTTAACGTATATTCCGCTACCAAGGATATGCGGCTCCCATAATTAAAATTTGGTTAGAATTGATCTCATACCTATAGTGGACAATAAATATATTGTCCACGGGTGATGGGCAACACCACATGATGCTAGTGATAACCGATAGGTAACGTATTCTGTATCCACTATGAACATGAGATCAGTTCTTTAATTTGTTAACTTTAAGAATTTCTTGGTCAAGTTGACACGATATATTTAGGGACAACAAGGAACAAAGAACTTGCCCTCTTTGATCGGATTAAAACCAGATCTTGATAAAATTCAAGGACATGTATGGTTGAAAAATATGAGTTTTATGAAATATGTGGTTAAAATTAATTGTTGACTTTGATAAAGATTAAAATCCAAATTTTAACTTTTACCGAACAGTGGCCTCTAATATGATAGTTGAAATGTGCATAAGATAATTTTTTGTCTAATAACTTTTAAAACAGTGGGGGCCGTAAGAATTTAATATTTTAACTAAAGCTTTATTTTTTATTTTTTTTATGGATAGTTTGTATAAACAGTTCACCTTAATTACGCCCACTAATCGAACTTAAAAAGAAAGAAAAAAGATAATCAGAGTATGGTTAATTAATAGCATTATTTGGAGAGCAAATGGTGCAACTTTGGATGAAATGATTGTTATGGGCCCGTATCATGTGAGGATTTTTGTCGGGAAAAGTTGATTGAAGGGGGTAGTGCACGATGAATTTTTTTTTTTTTTTTTTTTGGGATAACCGTTGATGTTTTGGCCAATTTATGAGCACCTCGAATAATTTCACGGGACCCTAAAGTTTACGGTAGGATACTCACCTCAGTGGCCCTGATAAGACTCGAACTGATGATCATTGAAGAACAAATTCAAGACCTAACCAATTGAGCAACCCCTCAAAGTTGGAAGAAAGAAACTTTTTATAAGATCATAAATAAAATAATTTCAACCACACATTCTTCAATAAAATAATATTTTTCATTACATCAATAACTTTTTTTTTCAACCGCACATTATTCATTAATTTACTATTTCACATTTCATTTAACTTATCATTTAGAGCCACATAGACTGTGTTTTGAGAATGAATAGCATAATCATTACTCATTTTTTTTTGACTTTTTTTACTTACACGGGTCTCACGTGGATCACTCCCATGGGCATAGATCAAAACTTCTTTCTGGCTAGAAGTATATTTCATTCGACGATTTTGGATGCGCCACGTCTTTCTACACACAGCTGTTTAACTACACAGCCAAACAGCAATTTGCATATACTACGAAGTAGGCCACGTGTAACTTTGAGACCCCATCCAAGAAAGGTAACCACTATATCTGGCCATTATTATTTCAAACTTTTTTAATTTTATGTTTATTTTCAATCATGAATTTATTTTGTTTGAATCACGTTATTTTGGAAGAATGTATTCTAAAATAGTAGATTAATGGAGAATATGTGGTTGAAAAAGAAGGAAAAATTATGAATGTGATGCAAAATATTATTTTATTGAAGTATGCGTGGTTGAAAATGAATAAAAGAATGAAAATGAAAATTTTATTGTGTTCTAAACAAGGGCAAAATAATTTGCATATAAACTCAATTTTTTTTTTTTAACTTTTTAACTACATATTCTTCAAAAACTTACTATTCAAAATTTATTTTTCTCAAAAATAATGGCATTCAAATAGGGGTTTACTTTATGTTTGATGCACATTAAAATAAAAACAATGTATTTTTTTTTTATTACGTGATGGTGAATATGTAGTTGAAAAATAATGAAAAATTATTGATGTGATGAAAAATATTATTTTATTGAAGAATGCATGATTGAAAATGAGTAGAAGAATGATAACGAAAATTATAATGTGGCTCAAACATGAACTTAGTCTATATTTGACAACCATTTTTATTTTTTTTTTCAAACTAGTCGTTGACACGTATATTACACGAATTTTGTATTGTGTTTTTATTAGTGTAGAAATTTTAGATGTTAAAAAAATAGTTTAAAACTTATTGGATTACTCAAAATTTTGTGAGCATATTATTACCTTGCTAATACTCCATTTAACAAAGTGATTATTTCAAAAACTGATATTACTGCACAAAGGAACTTAGCGAAAATAAAATTGAAAATATCAAACGTTTGACATACATATGATTGCAGGTGTAACATGAGTAAGAAATATTTGATTCATTAAATAATAAAGCATGCATCGAGAAATGAAAAAAAAAATGTATAACAAAGAAGTTGTAAAAGGAGTTTCGCAACTTCAATTTCTATTTTGAAGAATTTGATTTTATTTTCTATGTAATAGAAGACAAATTGAAAATTGGTTCCAAAATAAAAGGACAAGATATAATACTTGTATATATTCATTAATTGAAACTATGCAGATACTGTTTTATGTTTGAACGAGTCTTGAATTTAATCTTCTTTATCTTTTTCTCCAAGAAAAGTAAATAAATAAACAAAGGCATAAAGTTGATCAAAAATTCAATATTTGTTAATCATTTAAACTCAAATGAAATGTCAATCAACGAAAACACTAACTGCATTTATGTGTGTGTGTGTGAGTGAGATAGAGAGATCAAGCGCAGATGAAGTACCAAAAATTAACAAATTTTTTATAATATATTTATTTGTTTATTGTTGTTATGCAAATGATCTGCCGCTTTGAAACGGGGATCGACATGTCCAGGTCGCAAGGGTTGAGGAGGTAGCCAGGGTTTTGGGGGCAACGCCCCAAAAGGTGAGGATCGACTTACTCGGTCAAGTGACGAGGGTTGAGGGGGCAGTGCCCCTTGTGGAGGTTTTGGGGGACAACGCCCCCGACGAGGATCGACTTACTGGTCAGGTCGTGAGAGTCAAGAGGACAGCGCATCTCCTGGGGGTCAGTCAATTTTTTGTGGGGATGGACCAATTTTTTTACTGTGTTTTTTATTATGAATTCAAAGGATACACGGAGTCTGTGTCTTCGCGCAGCACAGAGACTTTCTCCGTGCTGCGCGAAGATCTTGTCCGGTTCCAAAAACTAAGAAATCGAACTCAATTTTCATTGTAAAAAAAAAGGGAGTGTTGGTGTCTCCACGCTGTGCAGAGATGTGTACAGCGCATCTCCGCGTTGCTCAGATTCATGGATACGGTGCCTCCGCGCTGTGAGGAGACATGTACACTTTTTTAAACATTGCTAACAATTAAGATGCTTCAACTCATCACTTTAGCTTTTCCATGCTCATGAATTAAACAATATTTCGAAAGGTTTTTCGTGTTCCGCTGGATGTTCAAAATTACATTTACCATGAACTAAAGTTTCAATTACAAGCCTGCTTTCATAACAGCTTGGAGACAAAATATACAACAAATAAGCTCTGCAATCAACAAGCAAATGCTATATCCTCCTGTAAGGTTTCTTTGATAATGGCCTTCTCAAGCTTGGAATGGTTACCACAGTTTTTGTTATTGAATATACATAAGAATTCATGGTTATGAATAAGCTCAACACGTAGAAAATATTCCTCAATTCGTATATCATCATGTGTTGCTTTCACGGATTCTTTAGAACTTCATAATCTTTCTCCTTAATTTTATATCTTGCACTTTTGCGCTTGGAACCAGTTTTCAAGATAAAATAAAATCCTTCAAAATAGAAAGACAAATCAAATTATTCAAACTCCATCACGTTGTTTTTATAGTAGACTCAGAAAAAAAAATATGGAAGTTGATAGTATAAAATGGAGATAAGATGTACGACATTATAAAATTGGAAGAATGGAGGATTGAAAATAAAATTGGAGGACTGGAGGAGTGAAAACTGGGAAAATGAACAGCAACATCGCATTGATTACTGCTGCACCAAAATTGCATTTTTTATATAGTAGTGATTCATTAACAATCACACATCCTTAAAATATATTATGCACGTAAATTCAGTTTTTTTTTTTTTTCAAAATCATTAACAATCACACATTCTTAAAACAATCACTATTCTCAAAACTCGTTTCCAAAAAAAAAAACTCATTTTAGTGGTTGGCAAACAGGGCTTACTCAACTGCTAACTTTATAATCAAATTGACTAATCAAATATAATAAAAATAATTATTATATTAATTCTTCATTCTTTTCTCCGATGCATTTCTGGAAAAGTTTAGTCAAATAGTATTTAAAAATATATTTCCAAATTTAAATTTTTTCGATATTCGGTAATGTTAAAAGTTGTTAGAAACTGGTTTAGAAGATTGAAAATTTGGTGAAGTGTCAAAATAAAAAAAAAAAAAATTGAAAAAGTGACTTTCCTGTCAATTTCGGTCAAATATTTGGATTTGATTCGATGGTCAAATTACAAATATAAATAAACCAACTTGGTCTACTCATCGAGTAGATCATCATGGTATATTTGGAATTTCAAAATCAATTCCAGATAAATGAGAAATTGCGGTCCAAAATTGGAACAAATATTTGCCTAAGTGTGTCACTCGCCTAACGATGGACTATTGATCGAGCGACAAAGCTAGCGACGAAGTCATCATTTTTATCGTTCGATTGAGGCGATGGCAACAGGCTAACGACATTGAATGTTGCAACCTTTAGCAAGAGTTGTTGAATTTGTGGTGCGACACTTTATTCACAAACCATCTTCATCTATATATAGGACCCCTTGAACGTCCATTAGATATCTTATACCATATTTGCATTGAGTATAGTATAAAAGTTCTTGCAAATCATTTTCAAATTCATTCAAAACTGTTTTGTTCTTTGTAGAGAGAAACTCCGTCAAAAGTTCGTCGTAACTTGTGGTTTGAAGTGCTTCTACCACAAATTGAATCCGTAGTATCTTGGGAGACAAGTGTCGTGAACCGTGAGCACCGTTGCGAGACAATTTTGTCTTCAGGAAAAAGTGAAAATCAATTGCCTCAAATTGTTCTTCTTTATTTCTTTGCTGTCCTTTGTTTTCGTGTGTAGTTTTCATACTACATTTTCAATCACCTTGTTATATTATTTAGTCACGTTCCTGCGAATTAAACTTTGTTTTTTGTTTGTTCGATATACAACAACCTTTTCACCTGCACTTATATTTAACCCGCATCGCCAACAAAAGTAATGCTAAGATATAATGAAATTTTTATTACAACGAGGATAACACTTCTAGTATTTATTCTATAGTAGTGCATATTTTATTCAATATAGCAATATAGTCCACGAAATCTTGTTATTATTGATTGAAACCCCATAAATGGTAAACTTAGGTCCAGCTCTCAAGAAAGGATGACCAATATGTACAAACAAAAATCATATAATAAATTGACAAAATTAAAGTCCAAATTTATAATTTCATATTTTGAATAATAATGAAAAACATCATTTGAGAACAACAAAGTTTTGAATGGTGATTTTTAGGAGAATGTGTGTTTAAAAAGTATGGTAAAATTTTGAATTTACGTGCATAATATTTCATTATGTAAATGCGTAGTTGAAAATGAGTATATAGAAAAAAGTGTTTTCAAAAAATGATTGTCAAACGGGGGATAATCTTACGAATAATGGTTTTCAAATAATTATTTTCAAATCTTACATCCTTTTAACAATGTAATTCAAACAAAAATAATAATAACAAAACATGATTTAATACACCCTTAGAACAAACAGATTGGATTTAAGAAATCATGTTACCTCCCCAGTTAGTTTCTATCCACGTTTAAATAATTATATTCTTAAGAGTTTTACTTATAAGTATACCTACATGTAAGTAAAAGTATGTAGGCTAGCTAAACATGAGCCAAACTCTAAATAAAAATATTTTTAAAAAAAATCTTAACTCTCACAACTATTTAAAAAAAATAATAAATTAATAAAACTATTTTTTTAAAAAAAATCTTAACTCTCACAACTATTGAAACCTCTTCCACCAAAATTCCCATTAATGGCCTCCAAACTTATCGCCTACTAGAGATGTCAAACGGGTCAGTCGACTCATGAAAATACGAGCTACTCGGGCTCGTCAAATGACGAGCCCGAGCTCGAGCTCACGAGCGGCTCGCGGCTCAGCTCGTGAGCTCACGAGCTCGTAGGCCGAGCGGAGCTCGCCCACAAGCAAACGAGCCGGTTCGTGGCTCGTTTCTCACGAGCCCACGAGTCGAGCCGAGCCGAACTTGTGGGTGAAAGGGCTGAGTCGGCTCGACTCGGTCCATTGACATCTCTATCGCCTACTATCAAATTCGTCATTGTTAAATATATTTAAACCCTAATTAAAAATTAGTGGGGCCCTAATAGAGATCAATGATCTAATTGTTGAATTATTTAACTTGAGTTCGATTTCCTACTTATATATCCCTTGGATTGACGATCATGTCAACTGAATGATTATTGGATTCCATCTTGCAAGCATATGTTCTAAAATCGTTTCACCACAATTTCAAAGTGCTGAGATCGATCTCCCAAACAAGATCTCACACATTGACACTTTTAAGAATTTGAACTAGCAATTAATGATACTTATCCACTCACAATTTTGATTATTCGTTTTATGAATGCTTGAGTTTTATTCCTCGAGTTCATGAATAAATCATCCACAAGGTCTAATTCAATGTATTCCAAAACACATCATTGTTCTTATTTTCTGGGTCTAAACAAATTCAAATGAGAACATTACAATCTTATCAAGATAAAATGTCCAACTGATCTAGCAATTGTGAACAATAAATTTTTGATCACGTTGCAATTATATATAACCATACTCGACAAATAATATTCGATCACATTGCCAATTATATATCATCATACTCGACCAATCAAGTATATATTTAGTAACATCTCTCGTGATCATGGAAACTTAAATTATTTACTCAAATTAAATACAAGAATAAATGATGTAATTAAATTATTGTTTATAATGTAGTTACAAAAAAAAAAAAAAAAATCGTTATTCTAAGAGCATCAAACTAACATAAAGTTATAGTTCCAACTATTCAGCAAAGTTTCAAAAAGTGGCATGATACATTAAAATCTCATAAAAGTAATGTTGTCATTTATTAGTTCTTAAGAAATTTTGGTAATGTTGTCAAGAGAAGCAAAGAGAGCCAAAGAAACCATAAAAGTAAAATATCATATGAATATATGTTGGGTTGTGTGCCCAAAAAGTGCAAATACATTTGACGTTTTCTACTTTTTAGCTGTTAATTAGTATTACTACTTTGTTTATTGTTAAAATATATGTTACTCTTTGTTACTTATTCGAAAATAAATAAGCAGGGTGTTTGTTTGATGCAACACAGTGTGATACGATTTGAATTTTGATAAAAAACATTCAATCACGATCAATGTTTTTAGACGGGAGTTGGCACCTTGTATCTATTTAGATCGTGGTTAGGTATAACTAAGGACGGAACGAGGGATCCCTGTCATTTATCTCGTTTAAAATTATCGGACGTCACACAAGGGTAAGATATTGATGCGATACGTTAGTAGATGTAATTAGAAAATAACGTAACTTTTGTAATTTTATATAATTCAAGAGTACAATCGCGAGCTTCTAATGGAACATGTGGAGATTATTGGATGAATCAGTCCATCGAAGAATAGGTGTTGCCCAATTATTGGAGCTTGGTAGCTCCTTAAAAGATTTGGCCTTAATTGCATATACAATGAAATGTTAGAGACACCACATTCAAATAAGGGCAACGAACAATCCTAAACCTAAGAGGATAAATAGACGTGCTTGGCTACATTTTTTATTTTATTTTTATGTACATAGTCGTGTCTATAATGCTGAGCTGGCAGGTTTTGAAATTCAATTTCTCGTTACATTTGAAGGACAAAACATATTTCCAAAATAGCCCTTCAATTATTACACAAATAACACCTGCCTCTTTTCATTCACAATCTTAACGAGGAAGCCAGATCTCAAACCAAACCACTTTCTCTTCCAAAAACTTCGACGACCGACAATGAGAGTGAATCAAGTGGGATCGACTGGTTTAGGGACAAGGTTGTACACTAAAGTGTACACCAAACACGATCATTTCTCTCTCTCAAAATACTTTTCATCTTATTTTTCGAAAGGCTCCTTATTCTAACCGTAATGGTCTCCTATAGATAAATGGGGGTTTCGAGTGTTGAGTTTAGGCTACGTTTGAGTGAGAGATTGAAGGGAGAGAAGCTCACATTGTTTTGCAATTGCTTCCATTTAAGTACATTTACAACATTGCAATTGTAACTAGTTCACATATAAGTACATTTACAACATTTCATCACAACTCATTCCACTTCTATTCCAATACAAACAAATTTACAAATTAGCCCATTGGTCTGTAAAGCTGCTTCCATTGGTAAGTTTCTCTTGCACTTTATTTCTTGACAAAAAAATATAAAAGAAATTAATTTGAGTCACAAAACCAACAAAAAAGGCCCTTTTAAATAAATCTTTCTTTTGGCTTAAGTCCACAGAACTAAATCCGTAAAGAAAATGGTGATGGAACGTATGAATAAATAGCTTCAAGACATTTTTAACAAGGTAAGTAGCCAATATAAAGAAAAAAAAATTTCACACACAGTAATTCTTTGGAGATATCTACAAACAAATACATCAATGTTTCACACATTCTACACACAATACATTTAAGCGATAAATATATCCTCCAAATTCGATGATTTACAAATGCGACGCAAAATTAAAGAATAATACCAGATAATTTCAGTTAAAATCAAGAGCCGTTGTGATTACTATCCAAAACTCCGACGGAAAGCGAATAGACTGATCGACAACGAGCGGCTCAACTGGTGACTGTGGTGTATCTGCTTTGTTTTAAAATTAAGAGCCATTTTCTCTTCTCCAAAATTCCGACAACGGTATGTTTAATTTTAACTTTTCTCATTTTTTAAATGCATTGTCTTCTTAGTTTTAAGTTTTCTTTAATTTGGGTTTGGATTTTAGGGTTTATGTAGTTTGTTCTTTTTCCTGTTGGAGACGGAGAAATTGGTGGATTTTTTTTCAGATTGTACTGTTATTTTGTAAATTAAAGGGAGGGATTTTATATTGCAATGGTCGTGTTTTTTCAATTAAAATCACATTACAATGTCGCATATCTTCAATTGTAATATGAAGTTATCGATGTTGCAATTGAATTGATAAATGGCTGGAAAGAACAAGGGTATTTGCCACAGTTGTAGACAGATTGGACATCAATTGCCCGAATGTCCAAATAAATAACGATGTCCAAATTGTTCAGAGGGAATTTTCAAACTAATGGAGGTGGAGCAGAAGACGAAAAACGTAGGCAGATTATTCTTATGTTGTACTAACAATTGTGGGTATTTTGACTGGAAGAAGGAAGCCTTGGAAACCAAAGGCCAGTGTAGTGGTATTTGTGGTGGAAGTCAATCAAGCGTCATGTGTTCGCGTGAAAATCAAGCTTGATAATAACACATTTGTTACATTTTTCATTCATTAATACTTGCATTCTATGATTAATTGATGCCTAAATGTTCTAAGTACACTTATATTTTGATTTAGATTGCAAATAGATGAAAACGATGGGAATTAGAAGAAAATGGCGAGAAATGATCAAAATGGAAGAAAGTGAAAGTTCATGGACTAAAGAGCAAATACTCTAAACTTGTTTCCAACATTTTAATGAAGATTCGAGAGCGTTAGAGGTCAATTGGACAAAAAAAAGGAGTCAAATGGATGAAATATAGCCAAAATATTATCAAAATTAGCTTTCAAGCTGATTAGTTTTGCACTGATTTTCAGGATCATGTTGAGACCAATTTTTGACATAGAAAACGATCGAATTTGAAGATTGTCTCTGAAGCAAAGTTGTATCCTTTTGAGTTAGCTTTCTAACGCATCTTGAATCGTTTCAATCGGACATTGGTGTTAGAAGATATGATCAAAATACTGAAAACTATCCAACTGTATAGGTCGGGCGGCCGCCAGAATCTAAACTTCAAATACAGAAACCTTTTAGGGCGCCCATGCCAAATAGCGAAAAAAAATTTAGTTTCCTAATTTATGTCAAACTCTTATGGAAACAACTACTTTCTTGACTTTTCAACCCTAAAAACGTCCCAAAAAATCAGAGAACGCCCCCATACACCATTCTTCTTTTCTTTGGTTCAAGAATTTCCATGAGGAACTAAAGCCCTTGGTGAAGCTACAAAGGAACTCATTGGATTCGGTGATTTTACATCATTTATTCATGCAATCTGGTCTTTATTTATTGAATACTTTTAGAATTTAGACTTTCATTCTGATAAATTTAAATTTAAATTGGTTTAATTCTTATTAAATTTTTCATGAATTCAATCATATTTTTTCCATTGTTTAATCGAAATATTTGTTAGTTTTAAATTTCATGAACCTATGTTGAGATTGGTTTAACTTTTACTAAATTAATCATAGATTCAGTCACGCTCTTTCTATCGACGAATTGAACTAATTGTTGAATCTTAATCTTAATTATTTTATTGGTGTGACTTAATTACTACTTTATGCTTGAAGTATATGGTCGATATTTGAATCTGATTTCTATAAAATTTTGCGAATGCGTCATATGAAGTCCAGATTTTAGAACTACTTTTGAATTAAATTGATTTGTAACGTCATATCTTCCAATTAGAGTGTCAGGATGAAAGCCTCTAATTGAGTTATAAAATTGAATAATTGATATGAATGATTCGATCCAATTGGAGGAACTTCGACGCTTCACTGCTTCAAATAATTGATTTTAACTTTGCTACTTCAACATTGAATTTACTACAAATTTAAGACGACAACTTATCCCTATTTGAAACCTTTAAGCATTTTCTATCTCCCTATGAATACGATACCCCAAAGCTGCACTACAACTACCTCGTTATTCTTTGGGTGTAATCAAAGCTACAATACCAATTCAAGACTAACCACATATGTTCAAAAGTTCGGCTGCATTGAAGATCGAAGAAGATGACGTCGAGATATCATTCAACATAACTATTAGAAAGGGAAAAGGAAAATCGGAAGACAAGGGAAAGGGAAAGTGAATGGAATAGTTAGTTTGTTTATGTTTGCGAAACTTATGTAATTGGATGATATTATGTTTAACTTATCAAAACTTATGGAATCGCTAATTTGTTTATGTTTGGTTCGTGTCTTCACTTGGAATGAATGTTATTTCCATATTGAGCACGCTCATTATTCTACTATTTTTTACATTTTGAATGGAAAAAGTTTGGATATTTTCATAAATTATTAATATAACTTCAGTGGATAATAACCATTTTTTAGTAGAGTTGCATTGTCTTCTTTTGGAGAAGGAGAACCTGCCATTTGGAAAACATGGGATGTCCAATGTGTTAGTATTAAGAAGAATGAAGGAATTTTGAAGTTGTAGATCTAATTGAGGACTTTCGAGAGGGCCGAGAGTTGGAATGTGGATGGGAACTTGAGTGCTTGGAATAGGACTGAGAGGGCTGTGCAGAGAGGGGATGCAATGACAGTGCAAGCGAGTGCCAAGCATAGGGTTCTTGCTTAATTGGAGATTCTAATTCTTTCTATCATAGAAGTATGAATGATATTCATATTGAATTCATATCAACGCTACATAACAATAATTAACACAATTGAAATTGAATCAAATGGCCATATCAGTTGCTTACAAATCATTAGATTACAATGTTCAAATACAAAGTTCCAAAGGCAGCTTTACTTATAAAAAATCATCGGAAGGCTGCATCAGATACAAAAAATCACTTACTTCCAAAGGCTACTTCACATAGAAAAAATCATCTACAATGTCCCATAGGTTGATTCAAGAGCAAAAAATCATATACTTACTAGAGGCTGGTTCAAGTACAAAAAATAATACTTCTCACAAACTCCTTGAAACACAAAAAATACAAATATGATTACCAATTTAAAAACTTGACATTACTTCAATGCTCCCTTGTGTCCCAATGGGTTGCAGTGCTTAAGAAGATGAGACTTTATAAACTTGAGCATCTTGAATATTTACAGTGTTTGCAACGTTGTCTTTCAACGTACTATACGTATTCAAAACTGTGGACTTCATAAGTACTTGTACATGATGCATTTTATAAAAGCAATAAAATCGTATCAAATAAATATTGGATCAAAACAAAAAATAAAAAATGATGAAGAAATATATACACTATCTTACGACCCTTCGATTTCTTTGAACTCGTCTCCAACGGACCTTTTTTACGAAGTTTTTTCGTTGCACCTTTACTTTTTGTACAGTGTGGATCCAAAACGTTTAAGTTTTCAATGTTGCCCAATTCATTCCTTTGCCCCCCCCCCCCCCCGGATATTACATATCGATTTAGCAAGTTCGTTTGTTTGGGAGTCAATCCACCCAACAACCGTTTTGACCGTTCTTCATATGTCGCTACCAAGTGTGCCATCTTCGTAAAAGCAACACACAACTGCTCATATCTCAACTGTTTAGCAATACTAACCAAACCATCGTACGTGGTTGGGACCCGCATATATGGCCCGCTGACATCCCACTTCCATTTCCTCAAAACATACTTATTGGGGAGCATGGAAACGTCGTTTTGGATTAAAATTGATATTATGTGTCTACAAATAATATCTCAAAACTCAAACAAATGACAATTGAACTCAATCTCACAAATATCTCTACGAAAACAAACTGTGAAAACTTTTTTATTCATTCCCTCATTGCATATGATATCCTCACGGACCTTGTACTTCATTATCCTGCAAAAGTCTTTTGAAGATAGTACTTCACAATAAACCTTTTTAGTAAATTCTTGTTGGAACTCTTTGAATTTTGTTTGTGTGACTATATCATACTTCGTAGCACAGGGAATCATTTGCGAGAATGATCTAAAATTAGATTGAAATTCTTTCTCACTTTACTTCTCAATGCATGCTCGTATTGCTCTACAAGAACCTTTAAAGATGTTTTTGAATGCACATAGCCGTCAAAGAAAGCATTCATGTTCTCTCTCAGTTGGGTGGTCGACATTCCTGCCCAGAATGAGCTTTTCAAATAGAATTGCACCGAACGACTTCTCTCATTATAAATGCCGGCCAACCAATCATGATCTTGCAACTCAAAATGTTCAACTAACCTCCCTCAAATTCTTTGCAACCTAGTGTATCATATACTAACCGATGTATAGCATAAAGTATTGACCCTTTTTCACTATGATCGCCGAACTTCTCAGGCAACTTCTTCAAAATATACCACAAGCACCATCTATGCCTAGTTCTAGGGAACACTATTTGAATGGCATTTTGCATAGCTCGATATTGATATGTAATAATTCTATTGGGAGTTTGACCATACATGCACTCAAGTCATGCCCGAAATACCCAAACAAATGTATTTGTATCTTCGTTCAAAACTAGAGCACATCCAAATAAAGTTGACTATCCATGGTGATTAACCCCTACAAAAGGAGCGAAAGACATATCAAACTTGTTCATGAGGTACGTGGTGTCAAAAGCTACGACATCGCCAAATTCCTTATACGCTTCTTTACATCGATTATCTACCCAAAACACATTTCTCAAGCAACACTTTTCATCCAAGTCCATACAAAAATAAAAACCTAGACTACGTGCTTGCATGTTCGAGAAGTAAGCCTGTATTGCAGCATCGTCCCTTTTCCCGAGTCTTAAACGACGGACTTGGTCGATGAAATTTCTGCAATCTTTCTCAACACATGTCATATACTCAAATCCACCTACCTCCACTACAGCTGAGTTATAGCTTTTATGCCCGGGTAGTCTCGCTATATCATTTACCTCAAGCCGTCTTTTAATGCGTTCACTAACTTGTCGATTGCATCTATACAACCTAGATTTAGATGTGCTTGTTTTATGGTTATGCTCTAAATGAACAACATTTATACGCCATATTCCACAAACATCAGAACACGCAGTCATCCTAACTTTACACCCTATTTGAATTGTAGGTGGCGGCTTAAGATATGTACTATTCTTACGATTTCGCCGACCTTCTCGACTACAAGTAAAACTCACATATCATATGATCCCGTCATCTCCCTTCGTCGAGTTTCTTTTTCTAACGGGAAAACCTATTTGATAAATGTATCTCTTGTAGAATTCAAATACCTCGTTCTCATTCGTAAATTTCATACCAACTTCAGGCACGATAATCTCATTTTGTGTTCCTAACATTTCCCCTGCCACACCATCGTCACCCACAAGCTCAGAAGAGTTAACATTTGTTCCTGCAAGGATTAAGATTATACATTATGCTTAAAAGTCATTGTATGCCAGAATTAACAACGTAGTATTTCATTTTTTTTCCAAGAATATGCAGCTTAATGGATGAAAAGCAACTTCACACCAAGCTTAAAAATAATATTATGCCAACAAAAATATAATTAAGGAGATGAAACCATAATATGAAAATTTTCAAAATTGACTGTGGAGTTGAATATTTTTTTCATGTCTGCATATGAAAATAAATGTGTCTCAATCACCTTCATTATTGCAGTGTAGTGGAAAAAATTACTCAACTCATATTATACTTTGTGAACATCTTTCAATTTGGGTCAATTTGTCCACATACAGGGAAGAAGATGAAGGAAAAAATAGTTTACCATTTGAGTTGTCACCGTCACCTTCAACTTGACTAGCATCCATATCGGAGGAGAAAAACTCATCTCTTATACCGTCCATTTTATGTCAGCACCTAGGCCACGTGGGTCGGAGCATTTGAGAAAGGAAGATTAAAAAGGAAGAAATGGAAGGAACGACGATTTTGATTTTGATTTTGATATTTGTGGTTTTGGTTTGTTTCTTGGAGCATTTGAGAAAAGAATATTGAAAAAGGGGGGAAATGGAAGGAACGAGGGTTTTGACTTCAATTTTGTGGTTTTGTTTTGTTTTGTTTTTTTGGTGAGTTATTGACTGAAAATCTTGTCAAAATCTCGCTAGCTCATTTTATGGACACGGCTATGTACATAGTTATGTACTCCCCTCATTATCCTTTTCTTAATTATTTGCATAGCTTTAGAAGAGTAGTCACACTGATTGATGATGTGAATGGTCAAATAGATGAATCGTTATAGATGTCTGTCTTCTCTAACTTATCTAACTCTTTTTTTCATCAATCGCCTTCAAGTAAATCGATGCGTAGGGAGAGTAGGGGGCGATGTCCAGGTGGTCCAAGGCATATAAGATATTTTCATTGCAATCATTGATTGCTTAAAAAATTACGTTTCATAAGTAAAATAAATAGTGTTTAAAAATTATTTTCCAATTTAAGCGGAAAGGGACTAGTCTAGCCAGCTTGACGAAAGAAATAGTCAATGTCTACAATTTTGTCTTTCTTTTCGAAATTTAAATTTCTCATTCAAATTCAGACATAATTTTATTTTTATTTTAAGAAAATAAAAGACACCTAAATAACAATTCATAGAATGCATAGGAGAACAATTTTTAATTTGAATGTCTACTTATTTGACATCAATGAATAGATTGAAAGTTTTTCAATTTTCGTGCTATCATAATAGCAATGTATAGATTGTATTAGAGATGCTCTAAGATTTGCACAAACGCGTACACCGGAGTGAAAATAAAAAATAAAAAATTCAAGTCTTCTTGTCTTAAATTCCTCCTGTCAATGAGTTTTGGAGTTTGAGTTATTGGCTTTGGTATCCACTTATCGGTATAGTAAACTTTTTGAAAAATTTCATAAAATACTTGAAGGTTGAAAGTACATGGAATTAAAAAACGGAGAACGGAGAAGGATCGTGTGCAAAAACGACACTAGCCTGATTCCATTCGTAGAGGATAGTAGAATATTTTGTTTTTATGAGATCTAATGAACTATTTTATGAAACTTAAAAAAATAATAATAATAATAATCTTATGTGTTGAATTATCTCGGTTTTTTGGATACAAATAAAGTATTTATATTTTTGTGTTGTCTCTATCACCTGCCTAGATTATAGTTAGTCTTTATTGAGGAATATACTATTATATCACAGTTCATCAAGATTTAGGCACAATTAGGTTTTACAGAAAAAAAAAAAAAACTTGTCCAAGGTCGAAGATTTTCCTTATCAGAATAGTTTTATAGGATAAAAAAATTATTCTTAGTATAAAATAAGTAGTTAATTGATTAATAAATTAAATAAGGATAATGTTGACCTTCTAGCGTAGTTAGTTGAGAGGATTTGTTGATAATATTTACATTGATCTTTGATTATAATTGTTTATCAATAGAATCCTTTGATCCAATTTTTACCGTCAACAAATTGGAGCTTTCTGTATGAAGCTCAGCAAAGTATACCACGAGATTTGATCGCAAAAAGCCTGAATTCCGAATTTCTTGGGAATTTGAAATCATGAATCCAATTAAAGAGAAACTACAAGTAAAGGCGTCGGAAGTTGAGGTTGAAAAATGTAGTGACCGTCTACCAGATAGTGACAACAATTCTAAGCGGTAAAAAGAAGAAATGCTGGTGAAAGCATAAACTCATATTTCTCCTGCACAGCTCCGCCACTTGCGGAAGAAAATGTCCAAGTCGAAAACTATTCAGAAAATGTCACGATTTGTTATCTGTGGCGGTGATGTGTATGTATTGTGGTGTGTGCGTCGATGTTGCTGGTTTTGATGCGGTGGGTGATAGATGGTCGTGCATTGTTGGTTGTGCGATTGTGGTTGGAGTTGGTGGTGGTGGTGCCGATAATGTGGTGGGATGGAGGAGACGAGTGAAGATTTAATTGTAACCAATTAATTGTAATTTGTGATCGATTAATAAGTTGTGATAAATTAATTTGTTAATTGTGACCGAAAAAGAAGTTGTGGCCAATTAATTTTATGATTTGTGATCGATAAAGAAGTTGTAACCAATTAATTTGTTAATTTGTTCAAGAAATAACTTGTGCTCAATTAATTTGATAATTTATAACCGTGAAATAAGTTGACTTAGAAATTCTTGATTTGTAATCGATAAATAAATTGCAATCTATAAAATTGGTGATTTGTGATCCAAAAATAAAGCATTACCTATTAATTTGATAATTTGTGGTCGATAAATAAATTGTGACCTATAAAATTTGTGACTATGATTGAGGAATAACGTGTGATCAATTAATTTAATTTTTTTTTTTATCAATATATAAGTTGTGATTTATGAAATTTGTGATTGTGACATTTTCTGATTGTGATTAGTAAGTAATTGTGACCATAATTTGTATAGTATTGTAACATTAATATATTTAATTAATAAAAAAATTTAATATCTATTTTAATTATAACCTAATTTTTGAAGTTTTAAAAAATGTTTGTTAATTTTAAATTGAGGAAATTAGGCTCAGTAGTTTAAAAATAAAATAAATTAGACTAATACACTAAAATAAATTAAACGTCCCATAATTGTAATTAATACACTTAACAAAACCCCTCCTTATTTTTTCGCCTCTGCTCCATATTGAGATTCAATCACCAAGAGTTACACACAATTTCAGCATAACACCAGTACAATGGACGATAAGAAGGACATTCAAGAGCCCAATATTGAAATCAAAGACGATGAGGTAGAGAAGGGGTTAGAAAAGTCAAAGTCAAATATCCGACAATCGACACTGGAGAAGCCGTTGCCGGGGAACTTTTGCAGTATCAGATGGTGTGTGTGGGACATTCATTACAAAAAGCTCGATAAATACAACACGCTTTACAATTCTGGTTCACTTTGTTCTACCTGCATTTTTGTGCAATTCATTGACTATTTCCTTGCACAATTGATGTTTCTGTTACCCTTGGTTCACAAGGCCCCTAAATATCCTACGTCGCGAGCGAGCAATGGTCACAACACCACACTAGAATATATTAACACGAGCCTGATCCAACCGAACCCCTTCATGTGGCTGAACCAATATACTGTTGACCCCACCAAATCACACTGACCCCATGGGGAAGAGTAGGTTCATAAGTAGAGGCGATGCCACAAAAGGAGTTTAACACAAGATCTCCGAGGCAATTTTTTGATATGTGATTGATGTGACAATTCAATGTCACCGTCGCCAATGCCACATATCCGATCAAGTCCAAAGCTGCAAACTAGACATTATGGATGCTAAAGTGGTACTAGTATTTAATGTTTATGATCGATTAATGTCTAAAATTAGAGGCATCAACTGCATGGAGGCCATGTGTCTCTTCATCCGATGATGTTCATTCATCTTTTTTTTAGTATAAAAGCTCATATTTAGTGCAATTGGAAGATGATGCAAGTTTAGACTCTCAAACTATAATTTTTTCATATAACTATTTTATCCATTACCAGGGGCGAATCCAGGAATTCGACCCAGCACGGGCGGAGACCGTTGACCCGTGATCGTTGACCGTTGACCTGTGACCGTTGCCCGATGACCGTAGACAATCAACTATCGTAATAGCCGAAAATATAATTCGATACATATATAAATGCGCAAAAACATAAAAAGTATATACATATGAAAATATGTTTCAATACAACCCAGAATACTAAAAAACAAAAAATACAACCCTACTCTGTAACTGCAAACTTAGACAACTGCATTCTTCGGGGTCTTATATTTTGAAAACGTTGCAATATTGTTTCGTTCTCAAGTTTTAAAAAAATATCTTTCTCCACGTAAACCGTCAAATTGTCATTCAACCATTTATCTCCCATTTTGTTGCGCAAGTCGCTCTTGATTAAATTCATAGCAGAAAATACCCTTTCAACACTTGCAGTTGCCACAGGTAATATCAAAACCAAGGTGATCAACCTATAAACCAACGGAAAATAACAGTAACTTCCAGTTTCAACCAACTTCCGAGCTACACAAGATATGCTATTGAGGTTAAAGAAAGCTGCATTCATTCTCACCAACAAAAGAAACTTGTCAAGTTGAGGTCTAAGTAATAAAAGCTCTTCACTATTGAAGTCCAAAGGATATAACTGAGCAAGACGCAGCAATTTACCCTGATCAAAAGCCTCAAATGAATTTTTTGGATTTAAACATGCAATGCAAGTAAAGAGCTCGGTAGTTGTTTCTGAAAAACGATCATTCAACTCTTGCAAGATTGAGTCAATCACATGACAATACAAATCAACATAAAAGCGATGATAATAAGTCACTTGCTCAGCTGCACGCCTAGGTCGACCTTTTACTACTACAACATCATCCAAATTAGGCACTAAAATATGTCTATCAACACAAAACCCAATCACCCTACGCAATAGAGTTTCCCAACCATTGTCTCTCATGTTCTGCAATGCACACCTACACAAATTCAATAACATCATAGCATTCTGAATATCCTGATCCTTTTTCTGTAAAGCTTGTGAAAGGTCATTTGTAGTTGCAAGAATTTCAAACATAAAGTGGAGACTAAACACAAACTGAAAATCTTGCATAGTGTCCATTTGGCTTATGGCCATTGATTTTTGATCTGAATTTACTCCATCTTCTGATATATTCTCAAGAACATCTATGATAGCATTAAACATATCAATGAAACGAGTAACTGTCATTAGATGCGAGCCCCATCTAGTATCACCTGGGCGAGCCAAACCCATTTCTTGAAATTGACCAGTTCCACTAGATAGTTCCCCAATATGAAGCTTCTCCAGAATATTAGAATGGTAACTTGATCGAAGAGCATCTACACGCTTACATGATGCACCAACCAAATTCACAATAATAGCAAGCATGTTAAAAAAATCACCAAGCATAGAATTCCTACGTGCCACGGAAACAACTGATAACTGAAGTTGATGAGCAAAGCAATGAACATACATGGCATGTGGGTTCTCTCTTAGAATTAAAGCTTTCAAACCATTAAACTCACCTGACATATTGCTTGCTCCATCATAACCTTGACCTCGCAGGCTAGATATGCTCAATCCATATGTAGAAAACATTGCATCAATGGCATTTTTCAGTGATTGGGCACAAGTATCAGTAACATGGGAGATGCCCAAAAAACGCTCATTCACTTGCCCACTTTTGTCAACAAATCTCAAAACAACTGCCATTTGTTCTTTTATAGAGTTATCACGAGCCTCATCAACCAAAATCGAAAATAAAGAATCACCTATCTCATTGATAATAGCCCTTGTCGTCTCCACTGCACAACAATTAATCAAATCCTTTTGGATGTTTGGTGAAGTCATTTGGTCATTTGCAGGAGCATTACTAAATAGTACTTCTTTAACTTCCTGACAACGATCTCCATACCATTTTAGTAGCTCAACTAGATTTCCTCTATTCAGAGACTCTTTCGATTCATCATGACCACGAAATGACAATCCTTGCATCAAGAGGAATCTAGTACAATGTAGCACCGCTGTCAATCTCATCCTATAGTTTTGTTGTTGATTACTACTTTGACTAGAAATAACATAGGAGATGCTCTGCTTTTGATTCATCAAGTTCGTACATTTTGCAAAAGATTGATTATGAGCACTATCAAACAGACCGACATGATCTTTCAATGTCTTTTTGTGCTTCCAATCCCTAAAGCCGATTTGAGTGAATACATGTCCACCTCCTTGACCCCCTCTATCGGGTTTGAACAAGTAACAATGCAAACAATACGCAGCATCATTTTCTATACTGTACTCCAACCAATGAAATTCAGAGAACCACTCTTTTCGAAAACACCTATTATCATTCCCTATTCGTCTTCTTGGAAAGTCATGTCCATATGGTTGACAAGGACCTTTCTCCAAGTATGCCATCCTCACATCATCTCTGATATTAGGATCGTATGATTCGATAGGGGGACGTTTCCCTGGATCAGATTCAAGATTATCCACATTGAATTGATGCCGAGACTTCTTTGCATTATTTACTAACTCTTGTGCTCGGCTAGAATCAGTGGCGGGACTAGATGCACAACTAGATAATGAAGAACTATGTATGGACTTTCGTTTCGGTTGAAAAAATCGCTCCATAATCTGCAAAATGCCCCAAATTATTTTTCAATTCAAAATTGATTAAAAACAGTGTACACATGGACATGGTTAATGGTTTAATTGAGCCAAACATCTTCACGTCGAAGACTCTCCAGACTCTTCACTTATCCCTAAATCCTAATTTCCTAAAAGGCTAAAACCCTAAATCCCAAATCACAATTCAAAATTGTAAGTCGTAACTCGTAGTTAATATAAATTCTCATTTCCCATAAATTCACAAAATAAAAATATGCAGTCCAGGGGCTGCACCCATCACTTCAATTTTCATTTATCATAAATTCATAATCATTAATAGCAAATAACAAATTAACAAAAATTGAAAAAAAAAAAAGAATATAACAACACAAATATACAGTCCAGGGGCTGCACCCATCACTTAAATTCACATTTATCATAAATTCATAATTCATTAATAGCAAATAAGAAATTAACAAAAACTAAAAATACAAAAACACAAATATACAGTCCAGGGGCTGCACCCATCACTTAAATTCTCATAATCTCATTTATCATAAATTCATAATTCATTAATAGCAATTAGCAGGTAACAAATTCACAAAAAATAATAAATAAAAAAAAAACACAAATATACAGTCCAGGGGCTGCACCCATCACTTAAATTCTCATTTATTATAAATTTATGATTCATTAATATTGAATAATAATATCAATTAAATTAGCAACTAACAAATTAACAAAATCAGAATAAATAAATAAATAAATTAGTCATATTATTATTATATACCTCTTCGGTTCAGACGGTTCTTCCTCCAGCAATCCAGCCCAGCTCCAGACTCCAGTCCACAGTCCACAGATATAACAGCCCAACCCAGCTCCCAAAGCCTAAAACAAAGTCCACAGGTGACAGATTCCGGCTCTCCTCAGTGACTCAGTCCACTCCTCCCTTCGGCCTCTCTGCACAGCGCTGCTACCTACGCTACAGGCTGCACCGCTACTGCTACAGGCTGTCATCGGTCCTCCTTAGTCCTCACCTCGCCTCAGAAGTTAGACCTCCAAATTAATTTCACCAAGGCGCCCTGGCTACTGCCCTAACCCCGTCGCCCGCAAGAAGAAACGGATGGGAGATGGCTATGGATAATGGATTGGATTCGATTGTTTAACAGATGGATATGGATTCATCCAATTCGGAGTTTGTTAAATGGAGATTGAATTGGGCTACAAAAATTGGGCCTTTTATTTTTTTTTAAATCAGGCCCAACAAGTCAACAACTTATTTGTTTCTCCAGCCCAATTGCCCAACCCAGCAACAGCCTTCTTAGTTCTTCGTCTTCCTCCTCCTGCTGGCTGCTGCTTCCTTTCCTTCCCGGCGAACCTGAAAACCCAGCACCTGAGACTGAAACTTTGAAGAATTTCCGGCGAACCCAGCACGGGCGGCCGCGGGGGCTGGCCAGGTGCTGGGTCCGCCACTGTCCATTACTCCCTAGAGCTAACCCATTTTTTATATGGAGGCTGATGTTTCAAGCTCTCCCATGTTCATATATTTATTTTCTTAACTGATTTAACTGTTGGAGCGCGCGCAACCAACTCCACTCCCAGGGAGGAAACCACGTGTAACTAACGGTTTGTCCAAGTGTGTAGGAATTGGACTGTGTGGATGTGAGAGGACTTCAAATTTGTTGACCATATTGGAAGTACAATTTGTGGGGTCAACAATTTCTATGATGGGTACTTGGACTTATGTTCATCTCTGATATGTTTTTGGGCAAAAATTAGAAAAATGAGAAGATTCATAAGCTAGAAAAATTGTACAGTATGGCAAAATTTCGAAAAATAATAAGACTCATGAGCTAGATAAATTGTACAAAAACTAGATGTGATTATACCTTTGCTTAGAGCTTCTCATTCTCCTTGAGAATAGAGTCATGATTGAACAAAAGGGACTCATAAGAGGATTTGAGTTGATTGATCGTAATCATGTTTGTTCTTCGATTGATGATTCTGGAATCACACCGTCACCCGTCGAGACTGCAATCCCGAATTTCTAATTAAAAAGGGACACAAAGTGATGGTGTTTATACATTTTTTTTGACACTGACATGTCATGATTTTCATTAAAAAATGACACAGCACATTGTGCCATTTTTTAATTACAATGTCACGTACAATTAATTTCTAATAAAATACACCTTTGATTAATCTTTCCATTTGTTTATAATAACTTTTTAGATATTAATTTATTTGTATTGTGTTAAATGTGAATTAAACTTTTCATTATAGAGAAAGTGACATTGTACACCATTTTTTTAATAGAAAAGTGACACTTAATTGGTGAACGGGGAAAGGGAGGGACGTTGGTTGTGTCACTTTTTTTTTATTGATTCCAATGTTTTAATTGGGGTTTTGTCACTTTTTTATAAAAATCATAAATTTAATAAAAAAATTGTCACTAAACTTTAAAAAGTGTTAGCGTAAATTGACATTGTGTCACTTTTTTAATTAAAAAGTGATATTGACACTTAATTTTATACAGTATTTTTTACTTCTAAAATACTTTTCATATGTATTTTTGTAAGTTGTCTTTTTAAAATTGTATCTTCTATCAACCTTAAATGCATAGTCATTAGACCCGACCCAGACATCGATTCGGACAAGGTACTGGGTCTCAGGTTATTGGTTGAACTGGAGGGTCAATGGTCGGACCGGTGTGTCATTGCATGAAAATCTATAAAAAAAAAATTAAGTATAAAATTTTTTTAGGCAAAATTATTATTATTTTTAAATAATTTTTTACTAATTATTTAGGTCTATAAAATAAAGTAAAGTGTTTGACCAATTTTTTTATAAAATACTTTTAGAAAACATATATATGATTTATTGGATACATATAACGTATTGCACATAAAAAAACATTAATGTACTCTACAACTCCAATGGTGAGAAACTAAGGGTCCGTTTGATTGCAAGAATGGAATTTGAGTGGAAATAAAATAAATTTCATGGAATTGAATTACCTAAAACTTATTTTAATGGGAATTGTTAATTAATTTTGTTTGATTGGTATAAATTTTCCATTTGAAAATATTGAAATATGATCTTTTGGTATTCATTTGACCTTGTTTTCCATGGAAATTGTCCATGAAAGGGGTAGACTTTGTTATAATTGAGGATATAATTTGTTTCTATTGTCAAAAAAAAAAAAAGCCTAGAAATGATGGGAAAAGTTTTTCCTCAAAAATCAAGAAAATGTAAGCATGTGGGTGAAAGATGGAAATCCAATTTCATGGAAAATTTGTGCAATCAAACATGCAAAAATGTGAAAAATTAAATTTAGTTTCCATCTTTCATGAAATTGAAGTACAATCAAACGTGGCCTAATTGTTTTACTTAGAGGTCCAATGTTCAATTCATTGGACCCCCAAAATTTTAAAAGGTGATTTTGAAACTGATCGGGTTAACTCGGTCAAAATCGACTTTTGATTGAGTCATGTGCATTTTTTTAAATTAATCTACCTAGCACGAATAAGGTCCCACGTCACCGATTTGGTGAAATAAACATTATCGCAAAAGAGAAGACAATTCAGGTAAGAACCGTGACCTTATGGTAATCATTCCAAGTATTAACTAATCTCTGTATATGTGACTAGTACAAGAAAATTGTATAATTATATCGCATTCTTTTATTTGAAACATTTACTGGAATAACCAGCGTTAAAAATCATCTCTGACCATTATTTTTTCCATTGTGTAATTGTGATTTGATGTCTAAAAAATTTTTGTATTAATTATACAATGAACTTTGGTTGCACTCTGTAGATAGTTTAATACATAACTGTGACCTGCGATGTCAAGCAAATATATGTGATTACCTATCCCATATACACCATGAATTGTGACCTGCTTCTCGCATGTTGTTGACAATAGATGTGACATGTGGTGTCGGCACACATATGTGACTACTTATTCAATAAACACCGTGAACTATGACATGCTTTTCTGATTTGAAACTAATATACAGTGATCTGTGAAGGGAAACTAACTGTCAAATGTGGACGTTGTGGAGGATATGGTCACAACCGGAGAAGATGCGGTAATTTAGTTCCATTAAGCCAAAATTAAGTGAGGACAAAAACCCAAGAACATCAACTCAGATGATGATACAGTTAGGCAGTAGATAGATAATTTTTTAATAGCATTTAACACTTCATAAAGTGGTTGTACGTATCAATTGGTATATCATATTATAGTAAATGAAATATTCATTGATATAATAGTGGTACAAATGAACGCCATATTACTTTTGAAATAGAATCTGTGATTTGATATTATGATTGGTGACCAACACGGTAGAATGTGTCATGTAAAGGGTTAACTATGCATCATATCAAATGTGACCATTAGATTAATATATGTGACCAATATATAACTATATGTGACCGTTGCATGGTCAAAAATTTTGTGTGACCTGTGACATTGATGAGTGACTTGTTCTATTACCTGTGACCTGTGTCATGTGGAATTAGTTTGAAATAATAGTGGTTCAAATGAATATCATGCGACTTTTGAAGCAGAATCTATGATTTGATATTATGATAGGTGACCAACACAATAGAATGTGTCATCTGAAGGGTTAACTATGCATCATATCAATTGTGATCATCATATTAATATTTGTGACCAATATATAGATATATGTGACGTGCATATTAATTATGTGACCGCTGCATGGTCAAATATACTATGTAACATGTAATCTAAAAAATTTAGCAAATGTGACATAATGACCTAAATATGTGACTATTTATTATAGTCCGTGACTTCTGCAAATGAATTGTGGAATTATTTCAGAAACCTTTGTATGTGTATGTGACCATCTGAAAACAGTCGGTGAACTATTAAACTACCTGTGACATGAGCAGATTAATTAAGTACCTATGGCTTTTGACATTGATTAGTGACATGTTTTATTACCTGTGACCTGTGTCGTGTGGAATTAGTTTGATATGTGACCCAAAGACAGACATACATGGTCAATAAACTATAATCTGTGACTTAAACATATATTCTATTATTTGACATAAGCAAGTTAATGAAATAGGATACAACAGCCATCAGGCATCTCAAATTCTTGTGACCAAACATAAAAGACCAAACCTGCTGAAATGAAAATAACACTAGAATTGATCAAATGTTAAACCAAACAATTTTCCAACGTGTCAATGTACAACCACGATATCTCAATAATTATAACTAGTTTCATCACACAAACTACTATAAATGAAAATAAAAAAGAGGCCGATATTCAGACCATTTACAAAGTCCTATCATCATCCTAATACATTGTCTATCCTCATTCACTAAAAATCCCATCTCCCTTCGTATGCTTCCCTGCCTATGTAGGCTTGAATATCCCCCGATATTTACATAGTATTCCAAAAAGTGCGCAAAGCATGTTCCCGTGAGCATACGTCTTCGGGCTACGTTTAGATGAATTTCCAACACTGCATCACATGTTTACATTAAAAAAAAGAGATTAAAATCAAAATTTGAGAACTATTAAGGCAATAAACGATGTTACAGATACAAAGAATTATTGACATCACTTGGTAAATTAGTTCACAGATAATTGTTTTCAAGTAGGTAACATATTGAAGAATTATGCCAAATCAGGTCACAGTAATATAGAGTGTCAGACAAATAAGAAAAAGAGGTCACAGATACATATAATCGTATATAATCATGCATTCAATGTCACATATACAGAGAATTAAATGCAATCCATTCACAGATCCATAAACATTTCTTTCAAATGGAAATATTAGACTAAATCAGGCAATACACATATAGAGTCTCAGACAAATGTGTAAATGGAATCACATATACATATAATAATATATCCATCATGCAATAAGGTCACAGATGCAATGACATGCTATGCAATCAGGTCACAGATTCATAATATCTTGGTTACATTTGGATTTACAAGTCACATACGCCTTGTTATAGGCTACCATTCATTCTATAAATTAGAACAACATTTTCAATAAAAATCCCCACAAATTTTCTTAGATACCAATTTGTAACCAAATAAATGTTTACAATGAATAATAAAAAATGAAAAAATTGAAAATACCTCATTGGCGGATTGCTCATTTACAAATATAATTTCAATTGTCATATTATAGCTATTACCTCCCCTTTTGTAGTCTGCTTGGCCTTCTTTAATTCAATTGTTATTCACAAAATAATGGGCGAAATGCCGAATGAATTTTATGATGAATATAATGGATGTCGCTGATAAAATGGTAATAATTTTGAAATCGAATGAATTCGGAATTATCGGAACTAGAATCAATCGAGCGGACTAGAGTCGTGGGGAAGAGTTTTAGAGAGGGATAGAGTAATTGGAGATATTTGTATGGAGAGAGAGAGAGAGAGAGGGGAATTGGATTATTATGGAAGTTAAGATAATGGAGATTTGAATCACGATAATTAAGGGAGTGGAGATTTCATCAGTTATGACCAGTGTTCTAAATAGTGTAATGTGTGGCGATGCGTGGAGGCCAAGCAATGGGCAACACGAGCAAATGCGAGGCTTTTGCGTAAAATAGCGTTTTCTTATTTTAATTTTTAATCAATCAAAAAATCATTTAATAATTAAAAATAATATATACTAAACATTTATAACATATTTATAAGAACTTTATACATTTTTTCAAAGTTTCCAACAAAAAGATAAGTTTCAAATTTAAATAAAAAATAGTAAACAAATAGCATGGGAACTTAAATCTTATCTAACTTTTTATCGGACTCCAATTCAGTATTATCTTCTTTATCTAATTCGTCTTCCGTGTCTTCTGATACAAAATCATTTTCGTCGGGCTCCTTTATTTCATTCTAAGCATTTCTAGTACCTCTCGAAGATTGTAAGATATCATTTTCCATCCAATCATACTCATCATCATCATCACAACCCTCTACAATCCAAGATTGTGCATTGATTACATCACTTGCTAATAGCGTGCAATATTAACTTGATTTAACTTGAAAACCCATTTCCATATTAAAAAAAAAAAAAAAAACTAAATAGTGCGCAATAGCGAGATAATTCGCGCTATATCATGCATTAGCGGTCAACGCCGGCGTTGGCCGCTAAATAAACGCTACAGCACTTAGCTTAGCGTTTTACTCTCACAACGAGCAATATCGCGCAATAGCGTGCGCTATTGCGCGCTATTTAGAACACTGGTTATGACACATATCATTTAATTATTAAACAATAATTAAATCAATATCTAAAGTCTGAATAAAAAACTTCCAAACCTGACTTTTGCATTGTCATCTTCAAAAGCTTGGAATTATGTAATTTCTACTCCTTTAAATCCACCAATACATCCAATTTAACCCACAAAACGCAACAACATCCCAAATACAAGGCCGCCCATCAAATATCCACCAAGCCAAGTCCATATCATCCTCAAACCATAACCCACCCACATTTTAACCCTAGCCAGCTCAATATCCAACCCGTTACCCATTAATCCAAATTATATTGTTAAGGAGAAATCACAGCCCAACCCATATAAACAAAGTCCAAGTCCGTCTAGCCCATCACTCCACACATATCCAGCCCATTATTGCACGCCGTCTTTCTACACATTCCCATTGAGCCCACTGCTCACAAATTTCAAACACGAGGTCACCAAATATACCCATATATATCCAACCCACCAATAATACTATAAATTCAATATATACACATCGTCTTTCTTTTTCAGTTTTATTTGGTGACTGAAAAAAAAAAAAACAAAAAAACTGTTCAAGAGTTAATTCACAGGATTGTTCGTCGGATTTTTATTTTTTTTTGGCAGAATCTGCTGACTGTCATTGTGCCGCCTGAAAATGATGATTTGGACATCGTTGGGCTCTTTTGAGTTTGATACGGTACCAATTTTTCATGTTCAGAACATGTTTTTATTTCGGAATTTTGACTTGCCAATTTTAAAATTAAGAAATAAAAAATGCTTTTAATTTCTATTAAAAAGTAAAATATAAAAATATTAATTAAAAATTTGATTTGTCTCGACGCTCTCTTTAGTATCATGTACGATCCTATAACGACTCTTACACATGCATCAAGCCCTAGATCGTTATCACAATAGCGTGCCTTTCCCTTCCCCTTATCAATACAATTATCCCCGTCTAGAGACTATATTGATGACATTCATTATCCTTCTAGGCGAGATATTCTACAACTATAGGACTTTGATGGTTGGGTTGGTCTCGGATCATATCTCTTAGTCGAAACTTTGGCTCGCGCTAATATATCGGTTTTTGAGCTCCTAATGGGTTCTTGAGAATGGAATCCGAAGGATTTCCCGAAAAAGAAATTATCAATAGGCAGTGCACTATTTCTTCCTTGTGCCTATCTTGAATGAGGAATGGCAGGACGGTCTCATCGATAATCTTGAAATGTTCTTCTGACCTTTACAACGTGAGTGACTCCCATCGATTTGTCATTCTAATGTCACTTGGTAGTTATTGAAAATCATTTTTATATATAATTATCGAATATACGTCTTGTCATTTTGTGAGATGAGAGGAAACATATTCCCCATTAGGCCGTGTTTGAGCCATCTTTTTTTTTTTTTTTTTCATTATCATTCTTATACTCATTTTCATTCACATATTTTTCAATAAAATAATATTTTCTATTACATTAATAACTTTTCATTTTTTTCAACCACATATTCGCAATCACATCAGCAGTAAAAATACATTTTTTTTTTCCAAAAATGTGCACCAAACGAGGGCTAAATAATAATTTTGTCCATGTATCTTATCCAACTAAATTGCTAGATCAATTCAATTTACACCTAGGCAAATTACATCCGCTATTAGTGAGTATCTAGCCCACTTAGAAGCTATTGCTTAGTTATGATTATGAAAGTCCCCACTCACAACGTCTAAGTTTATCAATAGTTTGAATCCTGAAATCTTATCTAACGACATCCCCACTAACAAACTCTTTCTTTTAGAGAGATTTTTTAATTTTAAAATCCACTCCTCGAAAGTCAAAAGAATTAGATGATAGTTTTGATGTCTTCAACAAATTAGTTCAAGACATCACAAATACAAAGAAATAAAGCAATTATACACCTAAATATTATTCCTGATAAATATAGAGATGTTAAAAATATCATTAAGTATGGTGGAGATACACTCATCCCTAAGATTGTCATAAACTCCATAAGGAACAAAAGAACCGAATCAAAATTTTTTTTAAAAAAAATCTGAAAATAGTAACTCTGAAATTTTGTTCGTCAGGGGTAAATCTCAAAATAGACAGAATGGAGATCACGAGACTCAAGATTATCAAGACTAAGCAATAGAATTGGGTGGTTCCAATGGATTCAAAGTCATATTGTTTTTGAATTTTTGTAATGGATCGTGAAGTCCAAGAAGTTAGATACTTTCTTTTTTTTGTGGTAGTTTGGATATTGTTGCCTTGTTTCCTAGGTTTATGTTTAACTTGCAGCAGGAGATAGGAGATTGATGTTTTGGGCTCCTTGGATGATTTGAGACTTTGATAAAACGACCACCTTATCTTTAAACATCACAATCATTATGTCTTTTTCTTTTTCCGTAGTGTCCTAATTTTTCTTTCAATTTCTACTAATTAAGAATCGTCTTCCAAGGTTGTGATTATTATGAAAATAACTTGAAAAGTAAACATTGTTTGAACCCAAAAAACAATGAGGTAAGACTATGTAACCAAAGCAAGTTGCAGAGTGACGACGTCGTTTAACTAACCATACATTGAACTAGCCACCACTTGACAACTTCCAACATGAGAAACGCAAGATTCGACCATACTACATCTAGAGGGGGGTGATTAGGTGTAAATGCTGAATTATCAATTTAATTAACAAGTAACAAGTCACAAGTTAATTATGCCTAAGTGATTATTCATACAATTCAAATTAATCTATATTTGAATACCCCAGTTAAATCAAAACAATTAAAAACAGTAAACAACTTTACAGAGAAACCCAACGTGGGAAAAACTCCGAGCGCTTTGCCAATCAAAGATTCACTGTAAACTGTCAATTAACTTACAGACCACCAGTAAAGTTGACGACATAAGATTTCTGATCTCCTGTCTAATGTGCGAAGCAGCCCTTCTGAAATGTGCACACAAACACCAATTTCGGCTCTTTTTTGTAAAGCAATCCTTCTGGAATGAGCACACGAATTCCAATCATGACTCTTTATGCAGTTTTTCTACTGTAGATCTTCCCAAAGAATTTCTCGTTCTTCAGTTCTTCCTTGATCCTTAATGCAACACAGTTGATGAAACAATCTTGCAGTAGATCCAAGCGACAAAGACAATTTAGTTTTTGATTTGGCTCTTTGATGTTTTCACAATAAATGTCGCATAAACAATGGAATGTTTGAACTTTTGATATGATGAAGCATGAACTCTCTTAAGAATATAATGTGTTCAACCTCTTTGCAATAGAAAACGCGGCATCAATATTTATGTGTTGGATGAAACAGGTTGTATGGGCCAAGTACAATTCTCGGAAAAAGAAAATTAGGTCTGGCCGTAAAAACGTCGCTGAAGTGAGGTAGTCTCCGATTCCTCCACTCGAGCATTACTCCGGTGAGCAGCTAGCGAGAAATCGGCGTGAATCATTCTTGTTCCAAACATTGGACCCCGAACCCTGCATTGTCCTACCAACTATGAAACTTTACAATTCAGTCCCTAAACTATTAAATTGTTCAAGTTGGTCATTTTGTTTACAGAATCGTCAATACAAAATATAAAACTAACACAACATCTTTCAAGTTGAAAATCATATAAACACACAATTCAATTTGGTTGCAATTTTGTTTATTCGAAGAAAGGACCAAATTAAAAATGTAAACGAGTCATCCCATGGTTAGAGAAAATGTTAAAAATGAAAAATAATTAGCGACGGTAAAAGAATTGAATTGGAGAGTATGTGAGAATTGATTCCTCTTTTTTCATTGAGTATGGTAAAATTTGTACAACTATATATAAAAGAGCATTTACAACAGATGCCTACATTAACGGGAATAATTAAAATTAAAAGATTATATTTATACAATCTTATGGCAGAAATATAGGATCGAATCTTCCTCTTGTTGTCGAGAGTTCACCAAATCTGCTGCTGTGATTTCAGTCATTACCGTTGCTGAATATCTCGATATTCTGATCTTCAATATCTTCAGCCTTTAATTCCGTTATACTGACTTGATTCTCTACATGCCCCCTCAATCTGGAGGGTAGTTCACGGACATGCAGATTGTGTTTCTATGCGTTTTCGTTCTTGCATGAAATGCAGGATTTGATGTGAGATAAGTAGCTCCATTATTATCACACCAAAGAACCGATGGTTGTTTTTTAGGAAGACCAAGTTCAACAAGAAGAGATTTTATCCAAGTGAGCTCGGTTGCTGTATTTGCTAGAGCTTTGTATTCAGCCTCGGTACTACTTCTAGCAACTGTGGGCAGCTGCTTGCAGCTCCAAGAGATTAAATTAGAGCCCATATAGACACAGAAGGCACCAACTGAGCAGCAATGGTCTCTATCAGTAGCTCGATAAGAATCTGAGTAAGCTTGCAACTTCATATCAGCTATTTTGGTGATGTATAAACCAGTGGACACCGAGTTATTAAGGTAATGCAATATGCGCTTGACTGCCAACCAATGTGTATCAAGAGGTCGATGTATAAATTTACTAACTTTGTGTACTGCAAAGGCTAAATTAGGCTTTGTGAAGGATAGATATGGCAAGCTACCTATGATGCGGTAGAGACTTATATCTTCACAGGGCTGTCCATCGTTGGAAGAAAGATGACAACTAGAGGCCATGGGACTTGTGCAAGGCTTGGCTTTGTCCATGCTGGTCCGTTTTAGTAAATCAGCAATATACTTTCGTTGAGTGAGGTAAATGGCCATCTGGAAATCGAAGTGCTCAACACCAAGAATGAAATTTAGTGCACCCAACTCTTTGATAACAAAAGTATCCTTCAAGCAGGGACGTAGCCATGATTTTTTTGGGGGGGGGGGGGCCCTCCCGGGGGTTCGGGGGCGGAGCCCCCGAAATTTTTTTTTTTAACTAAGAGAATTGAAAACGACGATTTTGAGTACCAAAATAGTACTGAAATTCAATGTTCAATTCAATCACTACTAACTATTCTACTACTTATTTCTTAAATTCAAATATTCAATAACTAATACAATTACACAAACTAACAGCAACTACTCTACTTAATTCTTAAATTCAAATATTCATGAATAAGACTTATTAGGATTGAACACACAAAATAACGAAATCAACTTTAATAGTACACCAGTCACAAATCACAATCCCAACATTTTCCTTTCAATGACAAATCAAAATTATACACTAGACAAAACAAGTAAACATGCATTATGCATAAACCAGTTTGAGAATTGGGTTTTAATTAGTTGGGCTTGAGAATTGGGAACTTAGGTTTTGGATTGGATTTTGGCTATTTATTTATTTAAGTAACTATTGGATCTTTTGTTTAGATCTAAGATTTTTGTATGGTTGAATTTTAAAGTGTAAGTTATTTGCTCAATATTTATTAATGGAAAAAAAAAATTCAAAATTTTGAGGCGAGTCAAAATCTTGGGAGGGCGAAACTGAAAAATACATTACAAATTAATTAGGAATAGTGTACCGCGGACAATGTTGGGGGGCGGTCGCCCCCACCCGCCCCTCCCTAGCTCCGTCCCTGCCTTCAAGCAGTTAATCGCGCAAGTGATTGCATTTGAACTTGAGCCCGTTATCAAAATATCATCCACATATATAAGTATGTAAATAATAGTTGATTTCCGAAGAATAAATAGAGACGAATCAACTTTACTTTCATGAAAACCTAAAGACTTGATTTTATTCGAGAGCTTTGAGAACCATGCTCTTGGGGCTTGTCGCAATCCATAAAGTGACTCGTGTAATTTACACACATGATTTGGATATTGTGGATGAATATATCCTTGTGGTTGTAACATGAACACGTCCTCTTTTAATTCACCATGCAAGAATGCATTTTGTACATCCAATTGTTTTATAGACCAATTATAAGACACGACAAGAGAAAGCACTAACCGAATAGTGGTATGTTTGATGAATGGACTGAATGTTTCAAAAAAATCAACTCTTTCTTGTTGATGGAATCCTTTGGCTACTAGTCATGCTTTATAACGTTCAATGGTTCCATCCGCCTTTTTTTAATTTTAAACACCCAACAGCAACCCACAACATTGGTGTTATTTAATGGTGGCACCAAGGACCAAGTACCATTTTGTAGCAGCGCGGTGAATTCTTTAATCATAGTATTTCGCTAGTGGATAGATTTAGAGGCATCAGGGTATCGAATGCATCTATCAGAATGCTTTCGAGGTTTATGGATATGATTCTTTGATCTGGTGATCACGGAATGAGTGCTTGTAGTAGCATGCTGTGCATTGTCGTGTGGGGCATCAGCAAAGTTGAGTGCATTGGTTGCGGCTGGGTAGATGTTCCATGACATGTTTTCCCGCGTTTTTTATAATGTGAATCATACCGCAAGTGTATGGTGTCAAGTTTTGTAATATAGTAATGGAGTTAGAGTGTCGAGCCCACGGAAATTGATATTTGATTTTATACTAAGTACTATAATTATGTTAACTTCTGCTTTATCTAGAAAATCAAATGTAAATTCAAAGTATTTATACTAAATTAACATGGATGTGTGACAATTCAAGAGGGCAAATTAAAGGAGAATTATCAATGTGAGGAAGCCTACGGAATGATTTTACCTCACTATCAATTATGGTTCAATTATGTCTAGCTATTCTAGTCAATTTTCCATGTTTGAAAGCAAGAATCCTAATATATTTATCTCCCCTCTCTTGAGTGCTAGAAAGAAACTAATCCTAAATTTCAATTCTAATGTATCTATTCCAAATTAAAATCAAAGACTTATTGAATTCATAATTCTTTTATGGAGTAAGTTTCATAGATCCTATAGTTTCTCTCGAAACCTAGAAAATTATGTTGTGTCAATCTTATGATTACGCCTAAATTTTCTTCTCTCGAGTGCAGGAATTGACTAACTTATATTCATTCAATTATCGATCAGGTAATTGAAAGCATTAATTTCATGACACAATCAAACATATGTGGAAAATCAAACATAAATAACTATAATATAATTAACTCATAATCTCAAGTTTGGCTACATCAAACCCTAGATAAATAAATTATTTCATAATTAAGAGAAATGACATCATAAGATCTGAAATAAAAAGCATGGAGAAGAAAAGGTTAAGAAAAACTGATTTTTCGTCTGATGTATATGTGCAATCTCTATTCCCTTTTTCAGCTGTCTTCTGCGTGTATTTGATTCTATGTTTTTTTTTCCTTCCAGCAGCAATATTTGACTTCTTTTTTTCTATGCAAAGCTACTGCCAACTTTCTTTCTCTCCAGCCGACCTTGTGTGTATCTATATATTAATAATTCAATTGCAGCCATAATGTTAGACCATTTTCTTATATATATACTAGTCGAGCCACGTGCAATGCACGTGTTTTAGTTTAATTGAGTAAGTAATAGCGTGGAATGATGGTTAGAAATCCAAATTTTAATAGATTTAGTTCTCTAGTATATAGTATTCGTACAAAATTAGACAAAATGAAGATAATAACTAAACATGAAATACATCAACAATATATCAAACAAGTTCATCTTATAAAACATGTGACTGAAGTACAAATCACGGTGCAGAGAATATAAACTTGCACTTAATAAAATGATTATCAATACAAAGAAGTGCTTGAAAGAGTAAAGCTTTACAGTATTTTCATATCTATTGTATTTTTCAAGCCTTGGAAGGAATCAAATTAAATGAAATTTACACTTAACCTAAGCAATGCAAAACATGATGATTCCGACTGTATTTTCAGTATTACGACATCAGAAAAGTGGTGTTTCACAGTATCATTGTTGTAGATATGAAGCAGCTGCCAGCGGTTGGAGGGCTTTGAGTAGATTGAGGACACCACCATGTATAACTCCATATTCTTTGGCCTCTTTAGTACTCATGAATAAATCATGGTTTGTATCTTGGTTAATCTTCTCGACTTTGACCAGTGTGGTAGGCTAAGTAACTATTCAGATTTGCTTTGTGATACAACATTTGATTAGCCTAAGTAACATCATGATAATTACCAGTAAGGATGATGAGTGGTAGTAAATTGTTAAAAATTATTCTATAGCATCATCATAACTTTTAACTATTAGCTAACACCATCTCTATTTCTTGCTCCTTCAAATTAACAATTATGGATAGGCAACAATTGGCAAAGTCAATGTTTCAAATTATACAAAGTGAGCTATAAACAAGGAGATGTATTTAAGTGGGCAAAGTTAATGGAGGTAAATAAAAGGAATGAGAATTCAGCATCTGAATCATTTCCTCATATTGATACCTTTCTATATATAGCTTAAAGGAAAATGAAACTATAAGGGAGGGAAAATACGTCTCATAAAATTCTGATAGGCAAAAGGAAATAAAGCACTTATAGGTGTCTTCATTTTGTACAGAAGATAAAGCTACTGATTTATATTTAAAATCTTGTTGAACGTGGATTAGGATCTAGAAGAAACAGTACCAGTAGATGGTGGTTGTCTCAATCTTCGGCAATTACCAGGCACATATCTGCTCCAACTTCTTGATTCCAAAAGCAATTGATTCTCAGCGCAGAAGTTGGATTTTCTCAATCAACCAATCATCAAAGGTATCTCCCATTCCCAATTGTAGAACTTGTTTAGCCACCCAGAAAGCCTTTCTCCTGAAGTCAGTTAAAAGCCTTTTTCCATACATATAGATTACCATGATCAAAGAACAAAATATACTTCTGAATTTGGAACATTTCAAGTACATTGGTAAACGATAAAAGGATAAACTTGTGAAGAATATTAGAATGGTGAATGGATCATTCTTTTCATAATTTGCAGTTGTTTTTTCTCATGATAACAATTCCCTCTTTAAGTTCATTATTACTCAGGTACAAACAAATCACATTGTTTTCTCATATCAAAAATTTTAAGAAACTTATATCATTAAAGAAAATAAAATGACGAGATTTACAAAGCTTGTAATTGTGATAGTTTTCTCTACATAGCTCACCTAATTCCACGATGACATTTTTCTAAGAATAAATACTTAGAGATATTAGTTTCGATTGTTAGTAAATTCGATGAGAGGATCATAAAATAATTGATAGATCTTGACTTACACGATTTTTTTAGTATCTTGGTTTTATGTAGATAGACATTTATATATGAAGAGTAGTCAGATTTCTTACAAGCTGAAGATGGATTAAGTATTTTATCTAGAGATATCTTACATGCTTTTCAACAATAGTGTACAACTGCATCACGCAAAATTGGTTGACCAATGATTGTTTGAGTTTTTGTTCCTAGCATTAGAACCTTATTGAGGATCAACTGCAATAGAATGGTCAATGACTGCATCAGATGATATTCCCAATAGAGCATTCCAACTTAATATAAATAGTTAACATCAACAAATAGATAATTAAACAAATTCAATTTGAAAAAATATTGGACATGTGTAGTGCGTATAAGAATGTGAACTGTGAAACCAATTTTTGCATTAGGAACATAAAGACAAAAACATATACAAAAACATGAAGGAACATCATTGAGAGAGAGAATGAGGTATCCAGTTTGTTCCAAACAAAATATATGGCGATATGGACCTTTATTTAACAAAAACATTAATCTGAGACAAAATTGAAATGAATGTGCAAATGTTTCATGCTAAAGCTTTGATCAGGACATAAATGTAGATGTTGGAGATATTGGAAAAACACAAAAAAACAAAAAAAAATAAAAAAAATCCTTGCTTAATTCTTTCATACGTTTTTTCGGCCAATAAAGTGTAATTAAAATATATTAAAAAAGGGGGAGAAAAGAAAAAAATGAAGACAACAATAGATTTTCTTCAACATGCTTTTCACATCAAAATGAACGACAGATATGGATGGAATACCATTACCACGATACTATTATTATATCAACATACTGATGATGAATGTAGTATACTAAGAAGATTATTGTATTTTGTGTTATCATCCATCATATTTAATTTTTTCCTGAAAATATTGATTATGCACAGGTACAGCCTCTGTCTTTTTCATTACAATTACTGGTCGACCAACCATATCCAAATGGGAAATTTTGTCTACAATGAACCCAAAATCAAACATTATATTAGAGGGACAGTTCCTTTTGCATTAAGGAAAGAAATATTACTAAAAAAAAATTCAGTTCAACTACACCTCTTCTGACTGGTTGACAGGAAATCAACAGAAACAGAAATATCCTTAGACCCCTTTGGCAAAACTACCTGAAGTCCAAGAAGCCACATAATCTATTAAGTAACAAACCTTGACCAGAGACTAACAAAAGATAAAAAAGTAAAAAACTAATAGTACTTTTTATGCCTTCTAATTGTTGCTCAACGTGACTGATGATTCAACAACTTAGCAAATAATGATACTCATTATTAGCATTATAAAATAACATAAGAAAAATAATGGCAGAATGAAAGATCATTGATAGAAAGATAACATGTTACAAACCACCGAGAAAAATACTAACTTTCCAAATCAAGATTCAAGAATCAAACTTTTCTCTAATTATTAAACTGAACTAATCATTTTATTTCCAGAATTTTTTTTTTTTTAAATACAAACTTACGGCATCAATAAAATCAATTGCCTTGTCCTAAATCCCTAAAATCCCTAATTAAAAATCTATAACTATCAATTTCCCATAGAACCTTAAATCCCTAAATCAAAAAAAACTTTAAATCCCCAAAAAACCCTAAATCGCTAAATCAGAAAACACAGTTAAAATTCAATAAATTAACAGAATT
Organism: Fraxinus excelsior; assembly: GCA_019097785.1. Taxonomy (NCBI): domain Eukaryota; kingdom Viridiplantae; phylum Streptophyta; class Magnoliopsida; order Lamiales; family Oleaceae; genus Fraxinus; species Fraxinus excelsior. The sequence goes on along the minus strand of CM032628.1, from coordinate 30,262,093 downwards.
CATTTACCTCAATAAGAATTAAGAAACACAGTTATACAAATACATTATACAAAAGCTTGTTCAAAGCATGCACTATAAGGTAAAAGTATAAGGAACCCAACTGAGAAATCCTTTAAAACTCAAATACTTTAGGTCAGAAATAACTTTTTATTGAACTAATGATTATAATCATTGAATATGTAATAAATCTCTACACAGAGAGAGAAAATGACAACAACATAATTAAATTAAAATGGTCATCTTATTATGTCATTTAACCCCTAGCAGTCTCGTATACAACAAATATGAACATGTACTTTTTATACACATTGCACTCACGTCATCATCCAATGTCTCCTAGAATTAAATTTGAAGTTTGTACCAATGGAAATCCATGTGCATGAAGTCATTAGAAAAAGAAAAAAAATAGGACTCGTCAACTCGAGTTTAATTAGACAGTGTATCAAAGTTTAGCCAATTACCGTTGCTCGATATAATTAAGATAAGACCTCATGTGACACTTAACTTGCATTAACCAGTGAATATCACAGAACACTTACAATTACTTCCTTCTCCCTTGGTGCTAGTTCTCCCATATGAACCTTGCAATAGTTTGTCCTTCACCCAAAACTGCGCCATCTAGAAGAAAAAATCTAGCCCTTGCACCATTGAGTAGGTGTTGAAGATGCCCCTGTCATGGAATCAAGATTAACATTTAAACAATAAATACAACATACATATATCCGCTTTAACATCATTATGTACTTGAAAATAGAGGCCCAAATAGAATAACATCAACAAATGCAACTATCAATTAACTCCCAAGAAATCAAAATTTGTTACTAATCTCCTATAGTTCCAGGCATGGAAATACTGGGAGTCCAACTTCTGAAACTTGCCTAGAAGAATAAATAGTAAATCTTGGTTTCTCTCTTTTAAGGTAAACAAAGGTAGATAGATTATGGATAATTATATTAGATCCCAATAAAAACGGAGCCAAAGACCTGAAAATAACTAAACTATTTTGCAATCTAATCAACATAAATAATTCATTCAATAGCATAATTCCTAACATGGAAACTATAAATAACCAGCAAATTAATTTCTGAATTTACATATAAATTATAAAAAAAACTATAAATTTTTTAAAGAATCTAATCAAATCATCAAAAAAACTATTCATATTATAGCGAGTAATTAAAAGGTGAAAAAGACCAAAAAAAAAACCTCTCCAAATTTTTCGGAGACATGATGTCCGGACACGACGCGGACACCATGTTCATGTCCGCATCGTGTCCGGACACGAACACACGGTGTCCGAGCACCGTCCGCATTGTGTCCGGACACGATGTCCGCGTCGTGTCCGGACACCATGTCTCCAAATTTTACGGAGACGGACACCATGTCTCCGAGAAATACGGAGTTTGTTTTTTTTTTCCTTCTTCTTCCTTTCAAGAGCATAATAATTCTTTCAATAACATAATTCCTAACATGGAAACTATAAATAACCAGCATATTAATTTCTGAATGTACATAGAAATCATCAAAATACTATAAATTTTTTTACAGAATCTAATCAAATTATCAAAAAAACTCTTCTTAGAATAGGCCCACATTTTAGAAAGCGAAGAAATTCAAGATTCAAATTAATCTACAAGACCCGTCACAAATAAAATTCAAAATTGTAAGGAAGATTGCGAAATAGATACTCACATTTGATGGGTTAGACGGTGCATGAACTGGAGGTTTGTTCTGGTTCTTTTGGATGCCATATGAATAGATCAAATATCTTGAAAATATCCAGCAGTCGGTGAGGCGGTGTAAATTGAAATGTTTAAACGGTGTCGTTTTGGTTGATGATGAAAACGACGTCGTTTTGGTTGACGATGACGTCAAGAAACTGCCTCTTCTATATGTTTAAGGATATATATATATATATATATATATATATATTTCTCCTCTTCCTTTTCTTCAAGCCCAAGCCCAAGCCCAAGTAAATTAATGTTATATTATCCTTCAAGTCATATAGTCTTTCAAGATAATGAAACTCAGTCCTTGACTTTCCAAAGTAAGAAATTCGATCTCTAATTTTTGCATCCAATCACCAATTTAATTCTCGTACTTTGGACTTTTTTTACAATTTGGCCATTTTCTCCAACTTTGCCAACTTTTGCTAATTTCATCAATTTATCTCACAACATCAAAACACACATTAAAACGCTCTAAAACTCGTAGGAATGAATTAAATATCAATTTTAGATGACGTCTAAAGTATGAGTGAAATACACTCATCAAATATTCTCAAACTTAATACTTTGCTAGTCCTCAACCAAATACAAAACAATACAAAAACTAACTCACACAAACAAACAAATCTAAGAAACAAAACACATGAAAAAATTAGTTAGATAGTTTGTCTTCGTAGCTCGTGATTGAAACATTATATCAGTTTCATGAATCACTTCAAAGTTATAATGCAAAAGTTAAATTTTCACATATTCAATGCAAAACGGGTGTGTGTGGGTGTGTGTGTGTGTGGATAATAAAATGCAACGTTGTACAATAATAAGTTGATCAAATTCTCGACTTGAAAAGTCAAATATTTTCTTACTTCATTCGTGGGATTCATACACCCCTAACTTGTTTTCTTTTCATTTCCCAATGTGTATTCTAACGTTGATTTTCAATAATAATTTCTTACACCACTCAAATTTGGTTCATTTTAACCGCCAATGTCAACAATTCAAGCTATGTGATAATTCTCCCAATTTATGAGTGCTTCGATAATCAAGCTTATACTAAGTAATTCAAACTAGCTAGATATCTAAGCCATCAACCTTTTTCATTTCACAATTGCACATTTTTTTCGCTTTTTTCGCTTTTTTTGATATTATCTTTTTTTTTTTTTTTTTTTCAATTCAAGATTAACGTCACCCTTTATTTCTTGTCTTGACCCCTGTAGCGAGCTTTTAGTCGGTAATTCCCCAATTTTGAAATACCAAAGGGTATAAGGTCTTAAGAAACCCCTAAGGACTTACTAACTCGAGTAAAAAAGGTGCAGACGTGAGGCAATGAGTTAATAAGTGCAATGTTCTTTCTTTAAAAGGAAAGCAAAAATGATTAAAGGGGTAGATTCCTAACATATGGTCATCACCTAATTCATACTTAAAAGTTGAAGGCACACCACACAATATTTCTTCAACATGCATGGAATTACCACAATCTTAAATCATATCATTTACTGGCTTGAACGTCCCAAATTATATTATACAAGGTTAAGGATGTAGTGAAAATTAGGTTTTGGGATTGAGCATCTAAGTTCTCTATTTCAAACTATAACCACGAATCAACCTACTCATTTACAACGCCACAATCAACTCACGTGCATAAATGCTTCACATTTCGCGTGAATAAGCAAAAATATTCAACTAAAGCACATAATATGTTCATGATCCATAAGCTAACACATGTCCTCAATAATATGCATCATTGCCGACAAAGCTATCTAGCTCACACAAGCATGCAAGACAAAATAAATCTTTTTTTTTTTTGGAAAATAAAAAAAAAACATGCACATAAATCACACAAAATAAAATAACGTAAATTGGGCAATTAGACAATTTATAATACACCTCTAAACTTAAATTGAACATTGTCCCCAATGTAAAATTAAAGAAAAGTGAGGAGGACTTTCATGAATTTTCTGTATTGCCCAAGACTTATTGGTGCTTATGATGTTGGATTTGATGGATGTTCATCATACTTCTCCTCTAAACTTAAGATTTATCCCGTTTTCTCTTTATCAATGTTGGTTTGAATATTTCGTGACGTCATGTTCCTAAAAAGATCAAATCTTAGATATTAAATACATGTTACAAGGATTACTTAGCTCAAATATCTAATAACCAACTTAATTACCCACGAACCTAAGAGGAGACGGGACATGGACGATGATTCCTAAATAAACTGTAATATAAACTAAACTATCCTATAACTTAAAAATAAAATAAATAAAAGGGAAGAAAGCTTGTGTTGCCTCCCAAGAAGTGTTTCTATAACGTCATTAGCTTGATAACGATAAAGATCTACGTTGATTCTCCAAGGGTAATTTCTTCCACATCCCGATCTTCGTCACCGTAATAGTGCTTGAGTCATTGACCGTTAGCCTGATATAAGGATCCATCTTTGCTCACCAATTCTACCGAACCATAGGAAAACACCTTATGGATCACAAATGGTCCCGAACATCGTGATTGAAGCTTGCCTGGAAAGAGTTTCAGGTGAGAGTTGAACAAAAGAACTCGTTCTTCTGGTTTGAATTCCCTCCTTAGGATCCTTTTGTCGTGCCACACTTTTGTTTGCTCCTTATATATCTTAGCATTCTCATGTGCTTCATTCCGAAATTCATTAAGTTCGTCGAGTTGAAGCAAGTGTTGTGTACCCACTAATTTCATGTCCAGGTTCAACTTCTTTACATCCCAATAAGCTCGATGCTCCAATTCAACTGGTAGGTGACATGCTTTCCCAAATATCAAACGGTAAGGCAACATTCCAATTGGTGTTTTGAAGGCTGTTCGATATGCCCATAGCATTTCATCAAGTTTATGAGTCTAGTCCTTTCGGTTGGTGTTCACCGTCTTCTCCAAATTTGTTTAATCTCCATGTTGGAGATTTCTGCTTGTCCATTGGATTGGGGATGATAACCAAGTGGCAGTTTGTGTCGGACATTGTATTTAGCCAAAAGGAAATTGAAAAGATTGTTACAGAAATGTGTACCTTCGTCACTTACTATTGCCCTAGGCGTGCCAAACCGTGTGAAGATGTTTTTCTGCATAAATTTCAAAACTACCTTTGCATCATTTGTTGGTGTAGCGATGGCCTCAACCCATTTGGAGACATAGTCGACTGCAAGGAGGGTATATATCAAGCCAAAGGATGGTAGAAACGGACCCATGAAGTCTATACCCTACACATCAAAAAATTCAACTTTGAGCATATTAGTCAATGGAAGCTCATGACGCCTTGAGATATTCTTGGTACGTTGACAATGGTCACATGTCTTCACAAAGGTATAACAGTCCTTGAAAAGAGTTGGCCAATAGAATCCTGACTGTAATACCTTAGAGGCAGTACGTGTAGGACCGAAGTGATCCCCATAAGGAGAGGAATGACAATGCTTCACAATCGATTTTTCTTCCTCGACCGGGACACACCTCCTAATCATCATATCTGCACATTTCCTAAAGAAAAGTGAATCATCCCATAGATATGACTTGACATCATGTAAGAATTTTTTCTTTTGGTGAGAATTCAAGTCAGGTGGCATCCTTCCCCAAGACAAGTAGTTTACAAAATCAGCATACCACAGGATTCTTGATAAAACTGCTAACAGAAGCTCGTCGGGGAAAAGATTCTTGAATCGGAGTGTTATCTATCACCTCTTCATTCTTCAACCTTGAAAGATGGTCAGCAACCACATTCTCATTGCCTTTCTTATCTCGAATTTTCACATTGAATTCTTGTAACAACAAAACCCACTGAATTAAGCGAGACTTAACATCCTTCTTATCGAATGAATATCGAATCGCTGCATGATCTGTGTAGATGAAAATTTTGTGCCAATAAGATAAGACCTAAGTTTGTCACATGCAAAGACAACTGCTAACATCTTTTTCCCTATTGTGGTGTAGTTTAGTTGAGCTCCATTCAAGATTTTTCTAGCATAGTGAATTGCCTGGAAAAAAATTTCACATTGTTGTCCCAAAACTACTCCTACTGCATAATCGTTGGCATCACACATTATTTCAAATGGTTAATCCAATTCGGTGCTATCATGACTAGAGCTGTAACCAATTTCTCCTTTATTGCTTCAAATGTTTTGAGGCGGTCTTCATCAAAGACAAAGTTGTGTTTTTCTCCAACAGGTTGTAAAAATGTTTAGCAGTTTTTGAGAAATCCTTGATAAATCTCATGTAGAACCCAACGTGACCCAAGAAACTCCGGATTCCTTTGACATTAGTGGGTGGTGGTAGCCTTGCTATTGTATCGATCTTAGCTATGTCGACTTCCAATCCCTTTGCTGAAACATGGTGGCCTAACACAATTCCTTCTTGTACCATGAAATGACACTTCTCCTAGTTCAGAACTAAATTCATTTCTTCACAGCTTTGAAACACTAAAGAAAGATTGTAAAGACAATTATCAAAAGAAGTACCAAAAATAGAAAAATCATCCATAAATACCTCCATGATTCATCATCAAGTCTGCGAAGATAGCCATCATACATCTCTGAAAAATGGCTGGAGCGTTGCATAACCCAAATGACATCCATCTATAAGCAAAGGTCCCATATGAACATGTGAAAGTCATCTTCTCCTGATCCTTTGGAGCTATTGCAATCTGATTGTAGCTAGAATAGCCATCAAGAAAGTAATAATGAGAGTAGACCGCTAGTCTGTCCAACATTTGATCAATGAATGGAAGTGGAAAGTGATCTTTTCTAGTTGCTTTGCTCAACTTTTTGTAACCAATGCAAACCCTCCAACCAGGTACTGTTCTTGTAGGTATCAGCTTATTGTTGTCGTTCTTAACCACAGTCATTCCACCTTTCTTTGGTACCACCTCTACTGGACTAACCCATGCACTATCTAAAATCGCAAATATAATCCCTACCTTCAGTAGTTTAAGTATCTATGATTTCACCACTTCTTTCATCGCTGGATTGAGTCTCCTTTGATATTCAGTATAAGGCTTGTAAGAGTCTTCCATTAGGATTTTGTGCATACAAATTGTAGGACTTATCCCATTTATATCAGCTATAGACCAACCCAATGCAGCTCTGTGTTTTCTTAGCACCTTTAGTAACTTATCCTCTTCATCCTTTGTTAGTGAAGAATAAATGATCACCGGAGATGTGCAGTTATTTTCCAAAAATGCATATCGAAGGTGCTTTGGAAGTTGCTTCAATTCAGATTTACTGCTTTCATTTCTCTTGCCGTCATCGGAATCCACTGCATGCTGAATATCATTGATCTGTGATGGATTACCGTCAACTGGCGATGATTCAAGAGCTAATATGCAATCAACTAAGTCATTGCTCCCTATGTAACCCCCAGAAGTGTCAATATCATCCTTCGTTGCACTAAACATCATACAATGCTCCAAGGGGTCTTCGATGAATACTTTATCTTCCCTCACTACAACATTAATGAAGTCAACTCTATTGCAAGTATTGGTGTCATCTGGAGACTTCATTGCTTGGTATATACTGATCTTTCATGTCCAATACAACGAAGTCGGCTGGGAAGATAAATTTTTCAACTTTGACCAATACATCTTCAATGATCTCTCGCGGGTATGTGAGGGATCTATCAGCTAGTTGGAGGGTTCTGTTGTCGATTTTACTTTCCCAAGGTCCAACTTTTTGAAATTGATAAGGCATCGGGTTGAAGCTTGTTCCAAGATCACAGATAGCTTTATCAAACTTTTTGAAATTGATAAGGCATCGGGTTGCAGGGAATAGTGAAATTGCTCGGATCTTTTCTCTTCTGGGGGAGTTTCTTTTGTAGAATCACGCTGCATTCCTCTGTCAACTTCATTGTCTCATATTCTTCCAACTTCATCTTCTTTGACATCCTTTCCTTCGTGAATTTAGCATAGTTGGGCATCTGTTCCAAAGTATCTGCAAAAGGAATATTAATATAAATTTTCTTGAAGATTTTTAAAAATTTAGCAAATTATGCATCAAATTTCTTTTTTGAATCGCTGTGGAAACGAAAGTGCTGGCTTGATGATTGGTAGGTTATCATGGAATGATATGGAGTAAGGCTTGTAAGCCTTATGTACTTCTTCAGTCTCTTTTTCTGCTACTGCTTGATCTACCTCTTTATCTGGTGTAGGACTTGTTACTTCTTCGAGCATACTTTCTCTAATTTTTTTGTCACTCCTCAATGTAATGGCCTTGCAGTACTCCTTTGGGTTGATTTCTGTATCACTTGGAAACTTTCCCTATTGTTGAGATTTCATTGATGTCTCCAACTACCCAATCTGAACCTCTAGATTTTTAATTTTGGCTCCCATGTTCGACACATGTGTTTCGATGTTATCCAAACGTGTCTCATCTTTGTTGAATCGCAATCTTGTCTCTGAAATGAAAGCTCCAAGGATGTCTTCTAAGGATGACTTCATTTCAGAATTTTGAGTGTTAAACCCAGGTGGAGGTTGGAGTGTGCATGTTATGCCATAAGATAAATTCCTGTGATTCCTCATCCCTGGATGATAATGATTTGAAGAGTAGTTTCCTCTCTGATTATAGTTCCTACTGTTGACATATTAAGCTTGCTCATTCCCCATCTTTGTCTCTTGATGTGATGAAGAGGCAGCCATAACTGAATTTGATTTCTGTTGATTTCTTTGAGTGGTGAATGTAACGATCTGATTAGTAAGTGATGAGACATGATATGCTAATGCTGTGATGGGATCCACTTCATGAATTCATGCTACTTTTTTAATGCTTGATCTCTCACTTGACCATTGATAGCTATTAGTAGCTATGTCATCCAACAAGGCATATGCAGCATCTACCGTTTTAGCCATTAGAATGCCTCATGCGGCTGCATCTACTATGGTTCTTGTCTGTCCATTCAATTCGTTGTAGAAGATCTCAATCTACATCTAATTCTGAAAACCATGTTGAGGACACCTTCTAAGCAGGTCTTTGAATCTCTCTCACACTTCATAAAATGACTCGAAGTCAAGTTAACTGAATTGACCAATTTCATTTCGAAGTTGAGCTGATTTGGAAGGTGGAAAGTACTTCGTGAGGAACTTCTGAGTTAGTTCATCCCAAGTAGTGATAGAACCATATGGTAGTGACTAGAACCAAGCCTTGGCTTTATCCCTCATGGAGAAGGAGAAAAGTCGAAGTTTAATTGCTTCTTCAGTAACTCCATTCATCTTCACTGTATCGCAAATTTCCAGAAAAGAGCCCCAATGGGCATTTGGGTCTTCTGTTGGAGCTCCTCGAACTGATTATGTTGTATCATGTGTATTAATCCCGACTTAAATTCAAAATTATTTGTGGCAATAGCCGGGCGCGCAATACCAGAATAGTTGTCATTGACCATTGGCTTGACGTAGTCCCGAATAGCCTGTTGTTGGTTATTTTCATTAGTTGTTCTTAATTAAGAAAATAAGAACCAAAGAACTATTAGAGGTGTAAGTAAATTAATAAAAATAAATAAAAAAATCTAAATTAAAATAAAAGCTAATTGGTAATAATATTAGTAAAAATCAAATAAATCAATCCCCAGCAACGGCACAAAAAACTTCTCACGCGTTTTCTATAACGTGAATTATATCGCAAGTGTACGGTGTCAAGTTTTGTAATATAGCCCCTGTTTAGTACACATTTTTGCTCCAAGAATTTATTTTTTGGTTGATGTGATGAGGAATATGTGGTTGAAAACGAAGGAAAAATCATTGATGTGATGTAATTTATTTTTTTTATTGAAGAACGTGTAGTTAAAAATTAGTAGAAGAATGAAAATGAAAATAATAATATGGCTCAAACAGTGGTATAGTAATGGAGTTAGAGTGTCGAACTCACATGGATTGATATCTGATTTTCTACTAAGTACTATAATTGTGTTAATTTCTACTTTATCTAGAAAATCAAATGTAAATTCAAAGTATTTATACTAAATTAATGTGGATGTGTGACAATTCAAGTAAAACAAGGCAAATTAAAGGAGAATTATCAATGTGAGGAGGCCTAGAGAATGATTTCACCTCACTATCGATTATGATTCAATTATCTCTAGTTATTCTAGTCAATTCTCCCATGTTTGAAAGCAAGAATCCTAATATATTTATTTCCCCTCTCTTGAGTGTCGGAAAGAAACTAATCCTAAATTTCAATTCCAATATCTCTATTCCGAATTAAAATCAAAGATTTATCGAGTTCATGATTTTTTTATGAAGTAAGTTTTATAGATCCTATACTTTCTCTCGAAATGGAAAGAAGTTTAGAAATTGGCTTATAGTATACGAGAATGATATGGTGGTTTGACACAACATTGACAAGTGTTTGTGAAGGTTAGTTTGAGTGAATTAAGTCATGAAATGGAATCGACACACTTGATGGTCACGTCTATATTTTACCATCTACTTCAAGTTTCAAGAATATGACATCGGCTTTGTTGTGTGGGAAAAAAGTAGTCGTCTCTCTTTATATACCCGTAAGCCCTTGAGTCGTTCAAATTATTGTTACTTGCCGAAATTTCTTTCTATCTACCGTAAATTGATTTTGTTGTCACATAAAAATTTACTATTAAAATATCCTCAATTCCCATTCTATTCCATTTGGAGCGAACTATGACTGACGAGACATTTTGTTATCTCTACTAGTGCACGTACAGGTGGACTTGGGTTTAGGGAAAAAAATAAAAATAAAAAAAGAATAAACATGTGCTTAGCAATAAGGTTTATGGGTGAATTTCAAGGACCACGAACGGATTGAATCAAGGAGACAGGACCACTGACTAATTTGCACTACTATTAAGAGAATGTTTCTTGCATTGGTTACTCAACTAACTTAATTAATTATAATTAATTTATCTATTAAGATCTCCCAGAAAGCATAATTAATTAGCTTAATGAATAAATTATTGAAGTTAAAACAGTCTAAAGTGGTCATCACTTTTCTGCCCTATGATCTGTGCTATATTTACTTGATTCAAACTAGAATTTAATCTTTTTCTTCTTCGTTATACTGATATTTTGTAGCGGAAAGAGGACATAACTCTGAATTGCTTTCGATATTCGAAATATTCGTAATCTTCGTGTCTATATATATAATGGATTATATAAATATGTAATTCCTGTTTGACGACGATAGACAACGAATGTAGTCTTCATGCCAGACAAAAATACCAAGGCACACCTAGTAATAGTGTAAAACTCTTTTCTGAAAATTGACATTTTGTTATAGTTCCTCCTCTGATCAATGAAAAACATGGCAGAAGAGGCTGTAATTAAGCAATTAAATTAAAGAAGCTGGTGGTGGAATAAATGTGTGCCCCTTTTGAGTTCTTGCATTGTAGGTGTAATGATGACAATAATAATTAAGCGAGAATCTGATCCCAGAAATAAGCAATTAATCATGGCTTCATCATGATATGAATCTTGAAGTTTGAGGCAGAATAAGATTAATGATTTTCAAAGTTATATCATAGAGTTAATGATGATTACTATGATTACAAAGATTAGATTTTGGGACAAATATATGGTTAATTAACATCAGAACATGATATCTAGATCATGAAGAAAAAAAATTCAGAAATCTCAACTTTTTGATTGGTGGATTGGATTAGGGTTTTGCAGAGAGAACTGATTGTGCATGGCAAATGGAGGGTTGGATGTGTAGAAAGCAGGATTAGTAACTGTAGAGAAATTGACAGTAGTGTCAATCTTCTGGCCTGCTTCAAGTGCTTTAACTTGTGATCTTAGGAACTTGAGATAATTTGCAGCTTCATCAAGCATTGATGCAGTGTCCATTTTGCTACCTCCTGGTACTAGTCCCTGCAAAACCCCAATTCTTTCACTTATTCTTTCCCTTCTTTGTCTTGCAGCAACAGTTTGTGGATCAGTTGATATTCTTACATTCTTTCTTTTGGGCTTCTCGACCACCTCAGCACCAAAATTCACCGGCCTGAAGGCTGCAGCGCGATAAATCATCTCTTTCATTTGCGCGATAGCTTCTGAATCGGGTTCGTCCATGGAGGATGCAGATGAGGTAGGCTGCTGGAAGTTTATGTTTGATGAATTTGAATGATTATCTGATCTGGGCTTCTTGGATTTTGGAGGATTAGACAAATTATTTGACTGATGAAAATCAAGATTTTGGTACTGTAATCCATTTGGTTTTATCAGTTGACTTTCTGATCTGCTTCTCTTGTTGGGATTAGGCTTATTAGCGCCCGAAGAACTGGGTTGAATGACATATTCATCGGTCGAAGCTTGTGATACTGTTTTATTGGTGCAATGTTTTACAGTGGATGCAGATGTGCCATCTGATTTGATGAGGACGCTTGAATTTGGATTCCACAAGTCTTTGCAATCAGAGAAAAACGTGGAAATCCCATCATCTTCGACTGATGTGTCTGTTTGACTGTTGGTTTTTGATAACAAGCAATCCATGGATTCTAGAGGGCCAGGATTCGAAATTCCAGCCTTGATTTCTTGAAGGCCACCAAAAACTTGTCTATTTTCCAGGCTGAAATCAGCACCGAGGCAATTTTGTGGATTAATCATTGAGGAATTAGGCCTATTAACTTCAGAAGAAGAACTCATTTGGCCATTAGTGGCGACTCCACAACTTGATGATTTTGGAGCCATTGTCGACATATTCCAGTTCGAAGAACCCAACTGCTGAATCATCTCAATTTTTTGGAGCGGTTGAATTGGACTGAAAAAGTAGTCTGAAATGCTCATCTTCTCATCATTACCATAGGGACAACCATTCGACTCGGAAATTATCAAGCTTTCTTGAATATCCTCTTGTCGATTTCTCCATGAAGAGGAAGTATTTGTAAAATCATCCCATTCAAAACAATCCATTTGATTCTTGTGCACAAACCTGAAAAAACCACAATCCATATTATTATTTTTTCATCTCATTAAACAAAATGCAGAACACCAGTCTAATGTATTAAAATGAAGGGAAAAAAAAAAGTTAAAACTCGAAGGCATACCGATCGGAAATCGGAACCAAGCTGCTCCAAGAAGGCTTTGAACTTGAGAATATTGACAAGTCGAGAGAGAAAAAAATGTAACCCTCAAATAAAATCTGGAACCAACCACTACTTAATGAGAAAATGAAACCTTCAAGAAAAACAGGCATGGCCGACGTCAGTTTTAGCTACTAAATTTTGTCCAAAAGTAGATTATTATGTAACTGAAAAGAAGCTAAGAGAAAAGTCCAAAAACCATTTAATGTTAAATGAATCAAAACCCGAAACATTTATTATCATAGATAGTTACTGATGACAAGAGCTTTGGACATACATACCATACCATGAGCTGCTATGGAAGGCCAAAGTTGTTGAATTCCTTGTAAAATTTGGTGGATGGAAGATCTGGTTTATTTGAAGAAAATGAGAAGAGGGTTTTATGAGAATATATACTTCAATGCATACAGCAAATACTGAGAAATACTTATAATTAAATAAGTAAAAATGAATGAATAAGGTAATACAATATTCTGTTATTATGTTTTGAAAGTTGACAGGAGATGCAAATGGTTTTGAAAAGATAAGGTTTTTGGTCAGTTTGGTGGGGCTGTAAGAAGTGTTTGTTTTTCAAGCATTAGATTCCAGAGAAGCCATTTTGAAGATTAATTAATTATAAGTTGGTTTTCAAAGAATTAATTAAATATAATTTATTAAGTGGGAAAAACAAAGGTCTGACTCTGACCTCCTTTTGGCTACTCAACTCATTTCATTCGCTCTGTAAAGTTTCAGAAAACTGCAAATTAAGCATTTTTGATCGGTTACTTTACTAAAAAGATTTCGATTAATCATAGTTTTAACTTTTAATCATAATCATTTTTGTGCTTAAGTACTTTTTACTTTTCACTTCCTAGTCCACTTTTAATGGTAAAAGCACACGCATAAAATAGGCAAAGGGCAATGATTTGTTGTGTTTTCGTAAAAATTCAAATCTTTTTACTGAACTTGTAGCATATCGAGTTCAGATGTGCACATTATTTACTGGGTTGTGTTACACAACCATAGGGGGACACATAAGGGTATCCATAATGGACATTCGGCGCCCCCCTATTGGACGGACCGACAAGGTGTCTATTATGGACACCCTTATGTGCCCCCTATATTCACCAATCATTTTCCTTATTTACTAGAGTCGAGTTTGACACGTGTACTGTATAAATGGCAATTATTGGCTTGGATTTATAGTGTGTAAATAAAACCGAAATCTCTCAAGATCTACAGATGTATAGAGGGGAGTTTTGGAATTAAAAAGGAGAACTTGCTACATTGCCAGGGCCACATAGGCCATAGTAATGCCAGGGGGCCAGCTGTGATAGGTGGGGGGAGGCCCTGGTAATTGTTAACAAGGATGTTTGTTGGCAGACAAGAAAAAAGAGTCAGAAGAGAAGATTAAGCACTTGCAACTTGCTCCTAGGATTGATTGTCTTTCACATCTCTATCCATTATTTCTCCAGTTTTTTTTTCTGATTATTCTTTCTTTATTTACTCACTCACACTCACAAACACTCAAAACACCCAGTAGGGCATCTGGTTTCTGAGGTTTCTTCACATGCATCCCATCACTACAGCTAATTGAATGGGTTCCCATAGCAATTTTCCTTCTTTTATGCCACTCTGAGCTTAAAAAATTTACTTAAATGTAAATAAACAATTTTTTAGAAGTTAATTTTTTTTATCGAACAAAATAGAATATAAATTACTTGTTTGACACTAAAGTAAGCAATTTCTAAAATAAGTTACTTTTTTTACATAAATTACCATATCTTGAAATTTTGTAAAGATATACCATTCAGATTATATAATATTGGATGGATATGTAGCCTGCCCACTTGAACTAAAAAAGGTGAGAAATTGATGAATAATCAGACTATGATTGAAAGAAGGTACGAAGGAGATGATATGCCGCACGTACCACAAATAACGGCTTATTGATTCAATGATTTATTTTTATTTTTATTTTAGCACAATAGAGATTTGAAAATTGATTGCTAGTAATATATATATATATATATATATATATATATATATATATATATTGTTGGATAAAATAATGGTAAATTGCAGAAAAACTTATCAATAGATCGAGTCTCGTGACAGCACGATGTCCTAAAGCGAAATTGCCCGTCGATAACTGCTGCGACCTCCGTGGACAATCACCTCCAGGATACAACGATCAAATAAACCAATTGAGCAGCAATCACAAAAGGTTTTCAGAACTCTCAAGTGTACTCCAGAAATATGAAAAACTAATTTGAGTATAATATTTTACTGTATATATGAATAGACAATTTCGTTTTTGTTGTAGTGGTAATTTTCTAAAGTCCAAAAGTAAGTTTATATAGCCAAAAAATAGAGGTAACTGCATACCCCGTGATCCAGTATTAAATTACAGTTTTAATGGCTATGGTAATGGGTTGTAAATACTGGACAGTTAAAATAATAATGTTTTACTGGCTAGTTGACCCACTAAACAATTCCGAAAATAATTAAAAAATAATAATTATTTTATTAGAATCAATAAAACCCAAGGCCCAATCAAAGACTTTTTGATATAGTGCGTGAGGCGTGGCTCGAACCCCTGACCTCCCACACAAATTCCACGTTTTTACCAGTTGGGCACTTTATCTTAATTAATTATTTCTTTCACATATTATATTTATTGTATAAATATATAACATATATATATATATATATATATATATATATATATATATATATATATATATTTGTTTTTTCTTTTTTCAGTTGTCAATAGTTATAAATCTTCAATGCAGCTATAACTTTACTTTGAAGAATTAAAGTCGCATAGAAATATGCATGTAATATTATACTTGGTTGAACAAAAATGCTTAAGTACTCTTTTTCTAAGGTCTTAGCATTGGGTTGATATAGTGGTGGACGAGCTCGGCTCGTACTCGCACGAGCTGAGCTCGTGGCTCGTCTACTACGAGCCGAGCACCCGCTCGACTCGTGGCATTTTGGGCGAGCTCAGCTCGTGCCCGAGCTCGCCCAAGATAAGCCGAGCGGCTCGGCTCGCCGACTCGATTTATATATATATATATATATATACACAAAAACATTATCTAAATTTTTTTAAAATATACATTTTTCAAAACAATTTTAATTTTTAAAATAATAGGAACAAAATTTTATTTGTTAAGAAATGAAAACCTAAAGAAAAATATATATAAACACGTTTTGTAAACAATTTTTTAAATATACTTTTTTCAAAACATTTTTATTTTTTACAATTAAAAAAAATGATAAACCCTCCTCCTTTATTCGGGCTTGTGACCGGCTACTTCAATTTCGAGTAGATGGAGCTAAAAATTGTACATTAACAACTTGTTACGTGTACAATTTCTTTTAAAAAAAATTTATAAATGTATGAAAATAAAATAATGTGATGAATGTGGTGAAATTAAATATCACTTACTTGTTTACATGCAATTTTGACATATTTATCTTGAATTCGATAATTAGCGTATTCCCAATCCTTCACGCACATTAACGCTTCTAAAATATCTTCTTTTAGTCGACTCCTGACCTCAGAGAGAACTCTCTTCCCTACACTAAAAGCAGATTCCGAAACTACAGTGCTAACTGGAGGTCTTATTAGATCTTTTATCATTGCAGAAACTACTGGCCATCGACTTTTGGAGTACCAAATTGTAGTTGCGTTTGACCAGCTGGAAGAAGCTCATGTTTGGCTGAATATGATTTGTAATGACAGTTGAGACGGGTGGTTCCAATGCCTTTTTGCCATGTCAGTCGTTGTTGGTAGTATTTACATACTGTTTTGATTTCTCGAAGTCCATCGACCACACAATCAGTGGGAACCAATTTGAAATGGTCCCAACATTTTGCTTGTTTCTTCCCTTTTCTCTTCCCGCTTGCATCGGGAATATTTTCCAAATCAATTGGAACACTAGCTGCAACATCAATGTCATCTAAATCAATTGGATGACTATCACGAACGTCGAAATCTTCAATATTTTCGAGGATTGGTAATTCATTAAGACCGGAGAATTCATTCCCAAATTGATTTTGAGCTGGTGTTTGTGTTTCGTTCTCCATACCGAACAAGTTTTCAACAAATGATCGTGAATCTATTTGTTATGAATAATATAAATTGAATTTAAAAATGTAGAATTGAGAAGTGAATGAAGATTATGTAGTAGTTGTCGAACGTAATTGTAAAATAGTAAAAAATAATGTAAAAAAAAAATAGAACATGATTATAGAAATAGAATGAATGAAAATGAATGAGAATAATATTGTTGATAATTGATAAATGTAGAATGTAAATTGTAGAGAGTATTGTATAGTAAATAATGATAGATTGATATTGGTGGAAAAAAATGATTGATTATGGTAGGTATTTATAGAGGAAAAATGTATGTTAAATTGAAGAAAAAAAAATTAAAGGATCAAACGGTTACTGAACAAAATTTAGTGACCGTTCGGTTCACTAAACAAAATTCAGTGATCGTTTGGATCACTGAACTTTTTTTAAATTTTTTTTTAATAATATACACGAGCCGAGCGGCTCGTGGGCTCGTCTAAACGAGCCGCTCACCGAGCGACTCATTGGTTTGACTAGCCAGCAGGCTCGGCTCGTGCTTGGGCTCGTTTTTTGATCAGCTCGCGCGGCTCGTGGGTATGAATAGTACGAGTCGACGAGCCCCTTGGCCTAATTGCCACCTATAGGTTGATAGATCCGAGTATTTCAATATTTGAAGCCACTCATTATATTTAGGGTATTTCATAAATGAAATCACTCATATCCTCGTAATTACTGGAACCATACTCGAATTAGAAACCTTTGATTATGATCCTCGTATATATTATTTTTTTAATATCTAGCAAAAATAGAGTTAATAAAATTTACCAACATAATTATTGTATTGAAGCACGGTGGAGTCTGAATGGTCAAACGAAAATTTTCAGAATATGTCCCGAAAATTGGATCATATAGCTGGTTAATTGTAGGGCAGAACAAAAGTCACGAACCGAACCGAGCGATTTTTCATAAGTTAAATACTCGAACGTGTACCCGAATTAAGAACCAATGAGTTTGGATTGATTCTCGGTTCTAGACCAATAATCGAAGAATCGAATAAAACTCGAATCTAAATAATTTTTTATATATTGAATTAATTGATTTTTTTTATTTTTTAAGCAAATTAACAGATTAATCCCACCAAATTAATTTTTTGTAACTTTGTTAGCCCAACATTTGGGCCTTATTATTAAATCTTTTTAGTTGAACAATTTTTAGTTTATTTGTGTTTATTAATTGTGCTTTTTCAATCATGCTTGTAGAGTTTCTTACTATGACAAGTCAAACAATTAATGATTAAATCAAATAGTTGGTAAGCATTACCAATACTTAAAAAAAATATTTTATTTTGATAACTTTCAATTTATATTTCGTTTTCTTTATGCAAGTTGTTTGAAGCAAATGAGTCATTGATATGGATCATCGATATTTTAATATTAGTATCTACTTTTTTGTATTTGTGTTAATTGAATTAATCTCATTGGACAACTTATTATTTATACGTTTCTAAACTGAGTTACGTTAATTTGTAAAAGTTACGAATGAAGATGTCATTAGTTGTATTTATGTAGCGTTGTTGTAAATGTTAAAAAAATTAATTATGGTACGGAACCGAACAGAATCAACCGAACCGAACCTGAACGGTTCCATAATTATATTTGGACCCGACGGTTCCATTTATTAAATACCCGAAAATTTTAGGTTGGTTCGGCTTTCTTCAGAACCGAATCAAACCGATCCATGTTCAACCCTAGTTAATTTGTTCATTTTATGGATTGCCCATAGTATTATGGACCTCAATTGGATGTTGTTGGGTGAAATTCATCATTTGAAATGCATGTTCTCGCAGAAACCGTTCGTGACTAAGGAATTATTTGATTCTGGGCATCAACATATGAGATCAGTTTTGATGAATCAAGACCGTGAAATCGGTTGCCTTGGTGAGGAGAATCGGCTGGTGGTTAGCGATCGTCGGTGTCGTCGCGTGGAGGTCGTGCATTGTTTGCGATTTTGAAGCCAGATTTTTGTCTGACTTGGTTGTTGTTTGGGCTGATGTTTGTAATAGATTTGTAGAGCTTGAAGATAGGAGTTTATTGGTGGTGGAATTCGACAGACATGGTGGTCGGAATTTGGTGTTTTGTAATGGATTTGTTGAGGTTGAAGAAGGGAGTTTTGGCGTTGGTGATTTACTTGGTTGTTTAATTGTCAAAGGTCATGGTGGTAGTGTGATAGTGATGGTTGTGGTGAAATGTTGGTGGTAGATCAATGTCCACATGTGGTGGTGATGGTGGCGGTGTATAGGTTATAGCCGATTGAGTTTCTATGACCAATCTCTTGAATATGTGACATGTCAGAGTACACGAGTCACATGTCAAAGTGCATAGACTACATATTACATATTCAAGAGAATTGGTCACATGTCATTGGATCAGGTCACATGTTACAGATTCAAGAGATTTGTTCACCTATCATTGGATCAGGTCACAGTCACAAGTATCAAGGCACATATTAAAGTGCACAAGTCATAAGTCACATATTCAAGAGATTTGATCACAGACCCAAGAGATTTGTTTACGAGCCATTAAATCAAGTCATAGGTCACATGTCAAGTGTATAGGTCACAGGTCACGGATACAACAAATTTGGCACATGTCACAAATCTAAGAGATTTGGTCACAGACCATTGGATCAGGTAAGAGACCATATGTCAAAGTGCATAGGTCTCATGTGACAAATTCAAGAGATCTAGTCTCATCCCAATGATTTTTTCAACATTGGTTATCCGAACTCATCACAAATTCAATTAACCAGATTTCGACCGTAAGAATTGAAATTATTTGCTCTAGTAAGTATTCTGCAAATTACACCAGTCAATGTTTTCCAACGACCACTATGTTTCTCCCTTTATCTCTACTATCTAAGTTGATGATGCTCATGTTTGCCACTGAAAAAGTCATTGGTGGGATAAATGCCGACGGCATGTGGATGCCTACATGCGGGTGGATGTCGACAACTGGTGCTCAAGGGTGAGTGTGTGTAGATTAATTTAATTAAAACGAAATTAACACATGACGTTTGTATTTTTAAACTTAATGTCTTAAGATTGATTAGACATATTCTTAATACTTTTGATTTTTTCTTTCCTATAAAAATGATTAATTCAATTTTAGAGTTGGGTATCACAATTTCAATTCAAGAATCAAGAATTGACCCGTACTCAATCTATACTTGATTCTCTATTCCGAATCTTAATTTCTTTCCTTCTTTTTTTTTTTTATTATGGAACTTTGAAGCCTCGCCTATGAAGTAATTTTGTTTACAAAGGAAAATAACATTCATAGAAAAAATTCATTTTCAAGAACTTTCTGATACATTTCAAATTCCACATTTTGGATCTTGGTTAGCAAAAACAACCTAGGTCTAGCCACTACAACCCCCTTTACAAGGCAACGCCCTTTTTTTTTTATTCCCGAGGTCACAAGACTATTTTGTCGAGTTTCTTAAGGTGTGTTTGAGCCACATTATTTTGAAATAATGTGTTCTGAAATAGTAGATTGATGTAGAATGTTTGATTGAAAAAGAAGAAAAAAAATTATTAATGTGATGGAAAATATTATTTTATTGAAAAATGTGTAATTGAAAATAAGTAAAAGAATGAAAATAAAAATTTTAATGTATAACAAACAGGGGCTTAAAGATGGACCCTAATGCAACCTACCTAGTAGGTACTTTGGTTTTTAACCTTTGGGGAATTCTCCAAATAATATGGTAATTCTAACATGGAAAAAATTCATATCCAAGAGTTTAACTATGATCCAATTCAAAACTAAGAAGTAGGGTTTAAAACTTAAAAAATCGGATGATAGTAAATTTTATTTATGAAATAATTAATTAAATATATTAAGATCACAAATCTATACAATTTAGTCACAAATTATTGAATTAATTGGTTACAAATTAATTCTCAATCACAAATAAAAAATTTCATTGGTCAATTTATTCATTGATCCCAAAATCAGAATTCTTATTGGTCACAACTTATTTATAGATCACAAATTAATAAATTTTGAGTCACAACTACATTTTTTAGGTAATATATTATTTATTGATCACAAATTAACCAAATAATTGATCAAATCTAACCTCGACCACCGCCCAACCGCCACCGCCATGACTACCACTACCTCACCAGACTGTGCAAAACCACCACAATAGCAACCACCACACACCACAACAACGCAAACCCATCACCACAGTAACAACACCACCGCCACACACCAAACTCCGACACCATCAAAATCGATCTAAAAGAAAGATTATCGTACATATGAATAGAAATTAAAACACTAGCCATAATAATCTAAACATCATATATTGAAATATTTTGTGCTCAAATGCATTGTTGAGCCTATTCACAAGGCATTCTAGGATTTTACATATGGATTGAGACTGCAATGCTCTTTTGATCAAGGTTAAGTTTGTTGAGTTGTTCAATAAGGGAAATCATGAGAGAGTTGAGAAACTTAGAGTTAAAAGAGGAATGAAGCAGAGCCAACAAATGCAACCGCCAGCCACAGTTGTCACTATGCACGAAGGAGCAGCGATGGGCGCCCCATCGTCGCTGCTTTGTCGTAGCAGCGATGCATGCACGACGCTACTACTTCGTGCTCGACGCACAATCTCTTTTCTTTGTCCTCACTCCTCTGTTTCTCTTGATCTGTTTGGTGTGGTGTTGATGGTTGAGGTGAAGATGGTGGGTTTGTGGTGGTTATGATGTTGACGACGAATGTGGGCATTCTTTTTTGGTGGTTGTGGTATGGTAGAAATGGTGAGGTGGATGAGTGTAATACTAACGAGGTGGTGCTGGTCGCGGCAGTGCTTTCCCACGACTGCTAGAGAGGAGAGAAGGTAGGAGAGAGATGAGAGAAAATGAAGAGGATGAAAATTATTAGAGTTTTGGTGTTGGTGGTTGGATATGGGTTAAGTGGGATGAATATGTATATTTAATTTTGTAATATAATTATTAATATTTAAAATTTTAATTATCATCTTATTATTGAAACAAAAACTTGTAAATCTTAGCCCCTATTTGATATATATTAAAATTTTCATTCTCATTTTTTTACTTATTTTCAATCACATATTCTTCAATAAATTAATATTTTTCATCACATCAATAATTTTTCTTTCTTTTCCAACCACGCATTCTCAATCAATCTACTATTCCAAAATAAATTTTTTTTAAATAATGTGGCTCAAACACACCCTTAATTTTAAAATGGAAACCTTAAAATTATGGTGGGCTGTAATTTCCACTTCTAAAATCTGAAGCTTGAATTTAACTGATGGCAGTGGTCGGTGGTCCATTCGCAGATGAATGTCAAAATCCAACAATAAATGCCTCTTTCATTACCCGCTTAATTCCTGCTAACGGGACGTGGATTGTCGGCTCCACTATCATCATTCTCCATTCGGCTCGGCTTAGCAACTCACTAATGGGACCAATTCAATTATTAGATGGCTTACACGTGAACTCAAAGCTCTTATTCACACCTGTCCTTGTGTTATTGGCCAACTACATATCCAGATTCCAAATCAACAATTGGGACCGTCCATCCGATCAGTTGACATTTTCAAATTTTATTTTACGAGATCTAAACCCTAACCCCCTTTTTGAACTGTTATTCTTCCAACTTCCCCTTTAAAAAAAAAAAAAAAAAAAAATTAATCTATATTTTGCATAATGGGTAAATAGCACAGAACATCCATATCTTTCAATGTCATTATACAAAACGTCTTTATTTTTCATTTTTTGACATTTTCACATATACCTTTCACATTTCATTGCGCAAATATCACTTTCAACCATTTTTTTCAATAAAATAACGATTTTACCCTCTTAGTGGTGGTGGAGTCCAACCGGCGTGGTGGCCAGAAGATGGTGCTGTGTAGATCTATAGGTGGCGGGTTTGTGGGATTGTGAAAGTAATAATGGAGAATTTAGGACTTATCTGTAATATTTTGAAAATTTTAGAACTATGATTGCAATTAGTGATTTATTTTTTCTTTTCTTTTCTTTTTATTTCATTTAAATAAAATGGTAAAATCATCATTTTATTGGAAAAATTGTTGAAAATGACCTTTGGCGCAATAAAAGGTTGAATGTACGAGTAAAAATGTCAAAAAAAAAAAAACTGAAAGGTGGTAATGTTTTGTACAATGACATTGAAAGGTAGAGACGTTTTGTACTATTTACCCTATGCACAATCTTCATAAAAGTTTGCTACACACAAACCCAGTTGATATCGCGGCCTGATTCATCCAGCACCATCATTATTTGACTTCTTCACTCCACAAAATCTTTCTAAGGAGAAGAATCTATATAGAATGTTAACTATTTCAACATTAAATGCCCATTTGCAATTACTTTTGCTTCCTACAAAACAACTTTTAGAAGAAGTTACTTAATTTTTATTTGAAAATTTATTTTTAAAAGTATTTCTAATCCAAAACTACTTTTAGAGGAAATCTTATTGGATCAGTTTCCTCTAAATATTAACTATCACAAAAACTTTCACAAAATTGTCAAACGGATCCAAAAACAACTTTTGAATCTCAAAAATTCATTTTGACTTTTCAAAAATCATGTCAAACGAGCCTTAACTCTTCTTTAATATGTCCAAAAGAATGTCGAGCACACTCCATGATGCCAAAGCAAGTACTAGACATGCTACAATTATTGCAGACCTTTCGAGTGTTGTCCTACTTAGACATGTCGATGGAACAAAAAAAAACCGTGCTCCACTTAGGCCCTAGCAAGTAACTAGACTTGGTTCAATTAAAATTGAGTCCAAGATTATAATTCAAGATCGGATACATCATCCCAAAACGTAATTGACTTTTTAGGTCATGTCTTAAACATGTCAATCGTATTTCAGGTGGGTCCTAAAAGGTTAAAGGTCCATGGAAAGTCTTTAATCTCCCTCACAATGGGAATGGCACGACCCCATAAGTAAAGGCTGACACCAGAGAAGAATTTAAAGCAACATTGGAAATGAAAGCATTAAAGATCTATGAATGCTGCAGATCACAGCAAAATTTATGTATGTATACAGTGAATTTGTCAAAAACAGGATGGGCTAAAGCAAAATGACCCCTAAACCGGCCAAAAGCCGATTGTGGAGACTTCTGTCCCTGCCAGGATGCCTAGTCACTTTCGCAACATTTTCTAGAAGTAGCAGTCCACATCCAGTCCAGTAGTAATCCAGGATGCCTAGTCACTTTCCTAACATTTTCTAGAAGAAGCAGTCCACATCCAGTCAGCAGTAATCCCATAATTCCCAAGCAGGCTGCCGCCAGGGCCATGATATCGACCCCCCTTCTATGCAGACTAAGGTACGCAAATAATTCATTGACAGCCTAATGTTAGCTAAGTAGACTATGGGACATAAATAAGTCATTGTAATAGCATTGATCGATTGCACATGAGACTACTTACCATGGCCATATGTGGGCATGTGTAGTTCCAGGGATGGGGAACCTCCATTCATAGGCAAGGAAGCTTCATAAAGATTGACAAACACGAATGTAGGTTCCCATTCGGTCCTTTAACTGGTTCAGAGGTACTAAGATAAACTGAGGGGTGTACAAACTCTAAAATTAAGCTTAAAAGGTATCGGTGTTCAAGTTTACTAAAACTTGTCAGAGAGCACGTGCAACTAAAAGCAGCGTTCTAAAAAGCGTAAAGCGTGCTAGGTGTGGAAGTCAAGCTTCAAGCTTTAGGAGCCTAGGCGAAGCTTAAGCATAAAAAAACGATTTTTATTTTAAATTTTTAATCATTTTAAAAAAAACTCAACAATTCAAATAATACATACCAAACATCTAAAATCATAAAATACTGCATTTACTTAATAATTCCTTCATAAAAATAAGTTTCAAAATCATAATTACATAACTTAGATAACTTGTAGCTTAACTCTTATTCAATCTAACTCTTTATCGGACTCTAATTTAATGTCTTCTTCTTCTTCATCTATAAACAAAAAAAAAAGGTACATTTAATGGAGCATAACATATTTAAGTAATTATTTATTGGTCAAAAGAAATGAGTCATGTACAGCGCGCCTAGGCGGGAAAAATTGGGCCTTCAAGGGGAAATCGCGCCTAGCCGCGCATTAAGCGGTCAACGTTGTCCGTTGACCACTTAATTACCGCTTAGCCTCAAAGCGAGACATTTTCATCGAGCCTAGGCGGCGCTTTTTAGAACAGAGACTAAAAGTAGAACGGATACACATTCGACGTAAAATTGCATGTTAAATAAATTTCTCTTCATGCACGTTGAAGAAAGAACAAAGGTTATCCAAATTCAGGGATGCGCCCACTTCTAGAACCAAAGGTCAGTTGTATAATAATATCATGCCCTTGATACTAATACATCCATAATGAAGAGTGGTCATTCTTATTCAAGAAGATAATGTAGATCAAATAAGACAAATATCTATATGCAGTTATATGCTCAAGTCAGGAGTAGGGGAGACAATCTTGTTCTCTATACAAGGAAACAAATTTTAGCACTGAAATCATCTATCAACCACCTCTGTCAAAACAAATTTTAACAAGCAAGAGACATACATTAAGGTAATAAACATTTATGGAAATATCTGTGCACATATCGAAATAAACAAGTACGGTATAACAGGATAAACCAATATTCACACAAACCAGTGCTAGTAATTCAAATATCCTGAAGCGACTATAAGACCTTAGTCTAGCCCCAGAACAAGTTGTAAACAAATCTGCATATTTATTTATTCCAGCATAAACATCAGGAATAAAATCACTCAATTTTTTCATGAACATGTCACACACGAGTTTCCAGCTGTTCTAACAGGCTAGCATCTCAACAAGTCTGTATTATAAGTAGCCAAAACCCTTATCTAAAGACACCTGGGGCCAACCAATAGACCTTTTAAAGGTGATATAATCCATATATAACATGAAAGCTAGAAATAAACGTCAAATAAGATCAAAACAACCCACTTACTCACAATCAAGACTGAGAAAGTAACTTTCAAGCAAGAATCATCCCATCGAAGTTCTGAACCATAGCATCCAGTACAGTGATAGCAAAGATAGTAGCATCCGCTACATATAAAAGTTCAAGGGTAACAAAAACAATTTTTTTCATCCAGAAAAAAATCTTCTGGCATGCTTTAGAGATCTGACGAAACATAATTCATCCAAAAACTGAACAAGATTATAGAAGTCAAGACAGTTCAATCCACAAAAGAATTCCTAACTTTCAGTCCAACAAAGAAATTTTTCTCGTCATTTTTACCCATTGCAACTTAATTCAAATTAATATAAGCGCACTTAATAAGAAACCGTGAAATCATATTATTAAAGCCAAGTTTTTAACAAAAATAATTAAAGGAAATTTTCTAAAAAAAAAAAATAACTGGTGAAACTCTCTTACCAACATAACTGCCAAGGTAGGATTAGAGGTATTCCCACTCTGAGTATAACATTATTCAAACGAAAAATAATTTTAATAAGCATGCTATGTAAGAAGTTATATTACCGTTGTCCTAAATACAAAGATTACCTTTTCCTGTTAAATATCTGCTACAAAACATCTCTTCCAAGTGGTGCAATCACAGTTTACTCTCTTTAATTTGCATAGTTATTTTACTTTGAGCACATAGGAGTTACAACACGAACATATCAATGATATTTGTGGACATATCAAATGTTCTTATTGTAGAGTAAAATAGTTGATTTATAATTGCGGTAGCTTATTGCTCCAAAGATCACAAGGTTCTTTGATTAAACACAAAAAGCATTCCAGTATGTGAATAAGGTGGTTTCCAAAGTAAATTTTGGATTGAAGCAAACCTTCATTATGTGCTTCCAAGTTCTCCATATTTTTTCCTAAAGACCACTAATTCCAATCCAGGTAAGCCTCAAACTTCTCCTACACTAACATATGCATAATTTAACACTTTTATTTAACCTTACGACTGATCAGAGAAATATTGAGCACAAGAAGAAATTACCTCAACCAACTCCACCATTTTTATCTAACAAAAATAAGCAAAGTAAATTATGATATACTTACGAATGTCTCAATTTTCAATTTTTAGAAGATATATTGATGGAAATTTTAAAAAGCTTCCAAAGTTAAATACTCATTTCAGGATGAAAGAAAAAATAGTTATTATATTAGACTAGATTTGACTTCACTTAATCTGTTTCCTAAAGTTTCATTTTTGTTAGTTTAGTAATTTTCCTTGTTTGATTTCAACTTTAAGCAAGAGAGGGTTTTCATTGTAAAATGCATGACCGAATATTGAATACAACATACTGAAATTTCTTCCTCTAACTCTTCCCTATTCTCCTCTCAAATTCTCTTCGTTTTCTTCATCTTCGTCTCGCCTCGTCGTTCTCTATATTCTTGGTTTGACATACTGTGCTGCATCATATGTATCAGTTGACAAGTCTTTCCATCACCAAATTGATTTCTCTGAATGGTTTTTATAAAAACATGACAGTCTTCATCACTGGGATCGTCCATGTAAATTATTAGCTCCATTTGAGATGCAAAGGCAAATGGCTTATCGTCCTGCTTTAATCCCTTGCCTTTCAACACCCAATTGCATTCAATCAACACAACATCTTTGCCACCTCCTTAATCCAACTCAATTATGTCTTTCAAAATCCCAAATTAAGTCATATCTCTTAAGATGGCCGTCTATATCAAAATGCACAGAACAAGAATATAACATAAAGTAAAAAATATAAGCAACTATGTAAACACACATGGCTAGCAGTCTAATTTACCTGTAGGAATTGTTTAAGAAAAGAGATATCTAGTTGAACTTTATTTTCTTTAATTTTCTGTAAAATCCACCTCAATCAGTCAGGAGCTGTTAGGTTCCTTTCCAAACAATATCCCCTACCACTCCAGAAATAATAAAAAGGAGTAGTACATGGAGGGGACATAAAGCCTTGTGTCAGGATATGTATCAAGAGGACGTAACAAACATTTAAAGCAAGATTTAAACTAGCAAGTACTACTTCTATTACAGTTAAAGTAAATAATAGAAATTTTATGAGTTTTAACACAAGGAACTTGAAGACGGTCTAAAGATATGGGCCCAAACAACTACCCATGAATTTATGAAAGCTGCAAAACTTTGAAGCACTCTTCTGGACACCAAAATTGGCAAAGAGATCCACTGGGGCATTAACTTTCCTATACATATTCTCCATGGATTTCGACAAGTTTTGATTTCCTCAATATCATATCGAGTATTCCAAGCCCCACTACAATCTGTGGACACCAGTTGGATACCCACAACAGAATCAAGTTCAATCCATAATTCTTGAACCCCACTTAAGGGTGCTCTTGGCTCCACCTCAGCATTAGTGCTATGAGGATATGGCTCACAGAGTGCCCAAGCAACCTATCCATCTGAGTCACGCAGACCCCCACCATCCCCTACTCCCAGGTTGCCTTTACAACACCCATCCATGTTCACTTCGTACTCTCCCACCATGGTTTTTGCCCATCATAACAAGCTTATCTAAACTGTGGTGTTTTCTTTGTTTCAAAGTAGTTTTCTTGTACTCCATATGAATTATTGATGAACCTATAGTTGTCCCTTTTGAAAAGTCAATTTCCTGGATTATGCCAGAAAGAGATCATTATAACCAAATAATCAAGCATAGTTTCTGTCCCAAATCATCAGCTCTAGTTTCGAGTTTCCATAAATACCAAATGCAAGTCAAACCAAAACTTAGAAGTTAAAATCATGTTATGTTGGAAAGCTCTAGACTCTTTCTTCTTAACATTACTGTGAATGCCAAACACCACATACACTATACCTTATACAGATTCTTACTCCAGATTTGGTTTAAAATTATGCAAAATGAATCTAAAACAACCCCCTGTTAAGGAAAAATTATACCAAAAAGAGAAGGGGGGGGGGGGGGGGGGGGGGGGGGGGGGGGGGGGGGGGGGGGGTGAGAAATACCAATAGTAAATTATTTTCCTTTTTGTTTAAAACATAATTAGGCGCAGGCTGCAGAGGAGATTGATACTTCCTACACTCAGTTTTCGCATTTTTACAATTTTCTTTTTCGAATTATTCAGAACACAATTTTCTTCAGCACCAAAAATTGACTGACATGAAACAGAGAATTAGAAACCCCTAAACCCTAAGATTGTACATTATTATCCAATCATAACACGTGAAAATCTTGTTTATACATACAATTAGTGCATGTGTATGTGTATGTGTATGTGCATAAACTTACCTATGAGATGAAAATTTCAAGATACTGTAAAAGCTAAGCAATCTTGAATTCCATCCAATAATATAATAAAATAAGAATGAAATAGCACCTGAATTTCGACATCCAGAAGTTCACCTAGAGCATTCGACAAATACCTCAACAATTTCGATGAAACTGCATACCGAAAAAAAGAAAAAATCGTCATTTCGCGATAGAAACCCTAATAATAAATAAAGCTTGCCTGAAACCCTAACAATATAGATGGTTTTTTGACAAAAACCTCATCAAATTAAGGTCCATAAGAACCACTCACCAAAATCCTCAAAAATATAGACAAACTGCAAATCGACCAAAAAAAAAAAAACACCAAACAAAGGATGATATTTCTACGGAAAACTATATGAATTCAAGAACTAAAAAAATTTGGACCATTTCTCGATTTGTGCGTGTCATCCTTGCGCAGGGGCCATGCTAATCTTCTCTGTATCGTTCCAATTTTATCGGATGTCCCCGAAGGGACGAACCCTATTGCCAGCAATCGCAATATAAATTGCAAAGGAATTCTGCCTTTTGTCGATGTGGGACTACAATATATGAGGTTCAGTTCTAATAGGACTGGCAAGTTTTTGGGCTCGGGTTCTTAGGCTTCACTTCTAGTTTCAATTACGGGCCAGGCCTTGTTGGTGAGCCTACAAAGTATTTGATTTGCATTTTATTCATTTTGTCTACCTTAAAATTGTTTAGAACCGTGTATTGAGGAAATTACAGCTATAATGGATTTTAATTTTCCATTTTCATAAATCAAGAATCAAGTCAGGTTTTAATTAATAATTCATATTTAAATATTATAAATTAAACCCTAATTCATTTCTATTCCCATTCTCTCTCTCTCTCTCTCTTCTTCGTTGCACCTTTCCCAAGAGACTTCCGTTTGATAATCTTCCTGGTCGACCCAACGGTCCTTGGTTTCAAAATCGGGGCTTCACTGTCTACCCCGCCCGAGGCCGTGGGTGTTTGAAACGGAACCATTTCAAACTTCACCAAGAGAGATGTCGTTGTGTCGGCTACAGCTGCAGCGACACCACAGGATCTGCAATGAAGTCTCTCTTATTGCGGAGATCTATTGTTCATGGGCAGTCGCTGCTATGGTGCGGTGCTCGTAGTGGTGGTGTTTGGGTGGTGGTCGTTGCTATAGCGGCGATGCGGTGTAGTTTGGGTGTTTAGATCTGAGATGTGTTTTGCGTTTTAGTTTTGAATGTGGTGGATATGGTGGAGATGGTGGTGCTTTATGTTGGTGGTAGTGATGGTTTTGGGTTGTCTGGCTGCAATAACGGTGGGTCTGGTTGCTGCGATTAGAATGGTGGTGGTAGGGGTCTCGAAGGTTGATTTGTGACCAAATATTGGTGGAGGATCGGGATAGGTGTGAGGTGTTTGGTGGATGTAACCGACATTTTGGTTCATTGAGACTCATTATTAACATATGACCTCAAACCATTGTAGTGCGTTTCTGTAGTGCTGGTGGAGGAGACGACGATGGTGTTGTATTGGTGGTGGTCACAAATGATTTGTTGATTGTGACCAATAAATTTGTTGGTGTGTGACCAATGAAGAATAAATTGTGACCAATAAATCTGTATGACCTACAAATTTATTAATTTGTGACACGTAAAAGTAATTTGTGTATTTTGTGACCATTAAATAAGTTATGTGACTTATAAATTTTGTGATTTATGACCGATGAACAAATTGTGACTTTTAAATTTTTAATTTATGACCAATGAACGAACCGTAACCTATAAAAATTTTGAATTGTGACCAAATTGTATAGCTCTGTGACCTTTTTTATATTTATTAATAAAATATATAATTAATTAACAATTCATAAATACGTTTTAATGAAAACCTGATTTTTGAGATTTTAAACCGCTTTCCTCAATTTTGAAATGGTGATACTTAAAAACCTGATTTATGTATTGTTCCCTCGTTTATTGCATTGTAATAAATCTTTACATTACATTATATATATAGTTGCTAATAACTTGTTTATTTAAAAATAAGTTGATTTCAAACACGGAATAAATTTATAAAAAAAATGGATCGATTTTATTCATTTTAAACACAAAAGAACCATTTAGACTAATTTATATTTCTGAGAGAAGAAAAATAAAAATACTTTTAAAATCTGAAATGTTGTTCTTAATTGTCTTCTAAAATAACATGTATTTGTGTCGATTTGTTAGTTATCTGTAAACTAACAACATATTATCATACCACATATTTATAAAAATACATTATTTTTTAATAAAGAACTGTATCATACCTTCATTATGTGCTTCTCCATTTTTTTCCTGAAGACTACTAATTCCAAGGTTTAAAATCCAGGTTTCAATTTTGTTAGTTTAGTAATTTTCCTCGTTTGATTTCAACTTTAAGAGGTTGTCTGGCTCAGCTTTCTTTGGCTCTTTTAATTGATTTTTTTACCGTTTATTTCTAATTGTGGGACCCGCATGTGAGATGAGAAGTCAAATGTTGTGAGCTGAGTGGATAATTAACGGGTGAAAAAAAATGATTAAAATTTGCCAAAAAGCTCAGCCAGACAAGCTGTAAGTAAGAGATGATTTTCATTGTAAAATGCACGACACGCTGAAATTTCGTCCTCTAATTCTTCTCTATTCTCCTCTCAAATTCTCTTTCTTTTCTTCGTCTTCTCCTCTATATTCTTGGTTTGACAATATATCAGCTGACAAGTCTTTTTTATCTCTGAATATTTTTTTCATCGAAACATGCTAGTTTTTATCGCTTAGATCGTCTATATAAAATATTAGATCCATTTGAGGCCCAAAGGCAAATGGTTTATCTCCTTGCTTTAATCCCTCAACACCCAAATCCATTCAATCAACACAAACTCTTTGCCACCTCCGTAATCCAACTCTTAGGATAGGATGGCCTAAATATATCAACATGGATATAACATAGGAAGTAAAAAAGATAAGCAACAACTATGTTAACATTGGTGCAATAACAATTGAATATAAAAGAAATAGCTGCTGAATTTCTAAATCTTCACTAGAGCCGCTCGCGGAAAACAACCTCAAGCATTACACGAAAACCTCGATAATTTCGATGAAACTGCAAATCAGATTATTTGGCGACAGTAACCTTAAACAATAAAACGAAGCTTCGCTTTTGTTTGCCTGAATTTCTTCATCCAGAAGGTTCATTAGGAATCACCCATAAAAACAACCTCAAGCATTCGATTAAGCTTCCATAATTTAGATGAAAATTCAAATCAAAACAAAAAACAAAAAATCGGATCATCCTTCAAAACAAACCCTAACAATTTAGATGACTTTTTTACGAAAAACCTCATCGAATTGGACGACCAGAAGATCCATAAAAGCTACTCGCCGAAAATATCCTCAATAATTTAGATAAAACTGCAAATTAAAAAAAAAAAAAATGGATAAGTTCTCAACAAAAACCTCTCTATCTTCCTGAATTCGAGTTCCAAAAAAATTTGGACCATTTCTCGATTTGTGCGTGTCATCCTTGCGCAGGGGCCATGCTAATCTTCTCTGTATCGTTCCAATTTTATCGGATGTCCCCGAAGGGACGAAATCTTATCTCCAGACACTAGAATATAAACTGGTAATAAACTCTACATTTGGTCGATGTGGGACTAGAATAGTTAAGATTCAGTTCAAATAGGACTGGTAAGGCTGTTGGCTCGGGTTCTTATGCTTGACGTTTTGTTTCAATTCTGGTCCGAGCCTTGTTGATGGGATTGGACCCTTACGATTAATTTAAAATTATTTTTGCATTATTTTAATACAAAAAAGCGTCTTTATTTGAAAAAAAAATTATACTTCTACTAATACAGTTGCTAAGAGTAGTTTCTTTTCTAGCCAAACATTTGGGATCGATTTTGTTCAAAATATTTTCCCTTCAAAAATATAAAATAACTTAAAAGTCTTTGGTGAAAATAATGTTCTTAATTGTCTGCATTGAGTTATTATAAAAAAAAAAAAAACATGTATTTGTGTATATGTATTTAATTGTAAACTAACTTCTTATTATTAGTAGTATTTACAAAAGAAACAACATCATGCTAATAATTGTCCTATCTTGGATTGACTGTTGAATCACAAATGCAGGGTGCGCCCTTAACCATTGACCAACCTAGACGACGTCTCTTACAATCCCTTGAGATCGATCTTGACTCGTGCTCAAACTAGTAGATGACATAGTCGGAATATCACCAAGACATACACGGTTTAGAAATCTACTATTATATCGCCCTTATTTTTCAACATAGGAACACCAATACTATTACAATTCACTCATCAAATACACCGAGACAATTAAACCTGGCAGGAGTACCCACCCTACGCACCTTACCCAACCCAAAGAATATAAAAACAAATAAACTTTTTGAAACTAAATAAAAATATTTTTTTTCTCGATTAAAATTAATATAAAGATAAATAAAGAAAATAAATATAATTTTATATATAGCATGAAAGTGGGAAATTTATGCTAAATTCTTAGGTTTATGCCAAGGAGAAAGTGTCATAACCTCGGGCAAGGTTTATTTGGCTGGCTCATCTCGTGCACCCGATGGCCATTCATCGCCACCAAAATCATCTAGCTCATTGTATCTCATAATCATAACTCTAGCCAATCATACAAACTTTCTTCACCGCCATGATCATCAGGCTGACTTCTTTAACTAAAATCATCTGGCCTATTCAGCTGCTTGTATCATATTATGATAACCAGTCAGACTAACAAATCAAGTGAAGTGGGAAAAAAATCATTCATTCCGACCCTGAATTTATTAGAAGTAAGGAGTGGAAATTGAATTTACCTTGCAACTTATGGAGCATAACCTTGAATCTCCCTCGGTGAGTTCATTTTCAGACGTTCGACATCAAACGTATCCACGTATTCTATACCAGGCCCCCGCTTAAGCAAGGTAAACAACATGTTATCTATTTATAGTACTATATGTCTATACAGGGACGTAGTCATGATTTTAATCTTGAGGGGAGAAAATACGGGGAATTTTTTTTTTAACTAAAAGAATTGAAAACGACGATTTTGAGTACCAAAATAGTACTGAAATTCAATGTTCAATTCAATCACTACTGACTATTCTACTACTTAATTCTTATATTCAAATATTCAATAACTAACACAATTATATAAACTAACAGCAACTACTCTACTTAATTCTTAAATTCAAATATTCAAGAATAAGACTTATTAGGATTGAACACACAAAATGACGAAATCAACTTCTGGTCTTCTCACTTCTATCATTCACAACGCACCAGGCACAAATAACAATCTCAACATCTTCCTTTCAATGAGAAATCAAAATTATACACTAGACAAAACAAATAAACGTGCATTATGCATAAACCAGCTTGGGAATCGGATTTTAATTAGTTGTGCTTGGGAATTGAGAACTTAGGTTTTAGATTGGATTTGGACTCAAACAGGGACTTAAATTACTAATTATTTTTATAGTACACTCGTTGAAATTGACTCTGCATCCAGGGATGGAGTTAGGAATTTTTGTCAGGGTGGACACAATTTATCGATGTTGAACGTCGAATTTTTGTGATGTCGAATTCCACATTATTCGAGGTCGGCCCCTAACAACATTGTCCAAGTCCAACAATGAATCTCTACTGCATAAAAATGCTCCTCCCTGAAGATCACATCATCATAAGGCGAAGGCAGGTAATTAATAACCATCCATTTATTATCACCACTCACCAGATTTGTAAATCACTAACTTCCCAGATA
Source organism: Fraxinus excelsior (assembly GCA_019097785.1). Classification (NCBI taxonomy): domain Eukaryota; kingdom Viridiplantae; phylum Streptophyta; class Magnoliopsida; order Lamiales; family Oleaceae; genus Fraxinus; species Fraxinus excelsior. The sequence goes on along the minus strand of CM032628.1, from coordinate 30,227,152 downwards.
CGTGAATCGTCAATAACACAAATCCATTTTTTCCGACACCCAAAAAATCTAAACAAACAGCAACCTTTTCCTTGTAAAGATTCCCGGCCTCTCCAATGGAATTAGCCAGCGGACTAAAATTGATATACTGATGGGTATATTCATGACCCAACTCCTTGATTCTCAAATTCAAGAAGCTAAAATACTTGGGGAAATTATCAGGCACCAGTTTGAAAATGGATCGGGTTCGAATTGTCGCGTTCAAGTTTGATAATCCAGGATTTGATTTCTATTTCATTATTGAGAGATTGGATGGAGTACATAGTCTGTTTAGAGAGGTAAAAACCCCAGGCGGTGTCGGCGTTTTTATACAATACCCAATTTCAATTTCAATTTCAAAACCCCAGGCGGTGTTGGAGTTGTTGAGGAACGACCGGAGGCCGAGCAGGGGAGCGGAGGCGGAGGCTTCAGGTGTGAAGAAATGGAGGATGGGGTTGTTTGAGGAATTTAAATTTTTGGGATTGGGCTGGACTTGGGCTTTTGGTTATAATATATTGGTATTTTGGGCTTTTTCTCTTGGGCTGGGACTTAGCCTATAAAAAAAATTTGAGTCCAGAAAGTCAGGGCGGGCCTGTGCCTACCCTGAGCCTTACTGGGCTCCGTCCTTGTCTGCATCGTGTCGAAGCAACTTGGGCGAAATTTTTATACTCGTACCTTGGTAGGAGTGGTGAAAGTATCACTTTTAAATGCGACACCCGACAACACTCGGTTTATTTGTTTTTAATCATTGTATATAAAATGGGTCGGTTCGGGTCGGGTCACGGTTTAATCATTTTCAACCCAACCCAACCCGTTTATCAACCCTATTTTCATCGTGTTTTCATCTCCCTTTCAAAACCTGCCTCCCACCCTCCCAGATCTCTCTCCGGCGATTCTTCCAGAAAATGACGATGCCCACTCTGATCTAGAGCCCTCTTCTCTTGTGATTTCTACTCAGCTTCTTCATCAAGGTAGGTAGATTCAGATTTATTTTCTTAGAAATAGTATTTATATGTTGATTCTGCACTCGATCTGATTTTTGTGAATGGGTTTGATCTCAATCTGGCTTTCCACAGCACCTCTTACAATCTTCACTTTGGGTAGGTTATGGGCTTATATCATGAGTAGGAAGCTCATTTGGGTTTTAAGCAAACTAGAAACTTGCTCCGAATTTGTTGAGTTTTACTGATAATACGATGGCATACTTCTCTCTTTGCTCCATTGTGGTCCGTTGAAACTTCTATTTTGTCTGTTGTGCACTGCAGTTTGGCTGCACTTTGCTGCTGCTGCATATTGGAAGAATGCTGCTTCTGAGCGTCCAAGGTGCTATATGATGGTGTCTATCGTTTTAGAGATGGAAATACGGCTTTTTACAATTTGTTCCTCGATTGTTCATAATACTAAGATGTTCATTAATGATAGAACTGAGTAGTATATGTGTGCTATTTTAAATTGGTATGATATTGATGTAATTGCTTTGTTAAAGTGTAAAAGTGTGGCGAAAATCAGAAATTCTTATAATCTGTATGATAAGAGTATACTGATTATTATTGTCACAAATTCTGCTCAGTGGTATAGAGTGGGTGTGTAGGTCTGAGGGTGTTACGAGTTCGGTGAGACACTTGCCCTAACCTAAAGATAATTATCAATATTTAGAAATAAATTTTAATTCTCATTCAAGAATGTCATTCGAAAAACTAGGAGACAAATATTTATAGTGTTCTTGAGCTCAATTTATTATTGATAAACGCTGATGGGGTAATGTAGAATACAAGTAATTCTCCATCTGTTACATTCTACCTCCATTTTTAAATGAAGGATTTGGCTATCTATCTAGGCAGTTTTCAATTATTTTTCCAGTTGTATTTTGGATTTTTTCCAGCATTTAGAAGTGCTTGAGTTTCATCAGTTAGCAATACTGGACCTCTCCCAGGTCTCGTGCAGATGAAGTAACTAACACCCCCTTGTATTTCATTGCAGGAAACATGAAAATGCAAAGAGGAAAAATTTATGAAAAAGGTACAACAAATGATAACTATGTTAGGTATGCGTCATGAGCTATTCTTTTCGTATTGACGGGTGTTCTACATTCTTATTTACTGTTATTATTTTTTTCTAGGTGATCTAAAAAGTTTGCACAAAATTACTTCGTAAAAAGTTTGATATGAATGTTGATATGGATATGGATAGCGAAATTGAAACTATCAATGAAACTCCTTCAACAACAAATTTAGAAAAAAGTGCCACATGCCTTCCTCCAGTTTCACAATCATGTTTAGGGAAAAGGAAAAATAGGAAATCTTCAGATGTATGGGAACACTTCACTATTATAGGAGATCCAAAAGATGAAAATGTTAGGTGTACGTGCAACTATTGTGGGCAGGATTATGCTTGTGGGGCTAGGAAGTGTGGGACTAGTACCTTAAGGAATCATTTAATTCTTCATTGTAAAAAGTATCCAGGAAGGATAGAAGATAAAAGGGAAAAAAGTCCGATTGAGGGTGATGGGAACAATCTTATAGCTGTTGGCTTTAATAAAGAAGAATGTAGACTTGCATGTGCTAAGATGGTAATAATTGATGAGCTACCTTTTAGCTTTGTCGAATGTCAGGGGTTTAGACAATTTTGTCGAGCAGCATGTCCGAATTTTGATCCTCCTTCTCATAGGACTATTGTTAGAGATATTTATCAATTGTATTTGGATCAAAAATTGCAATTGAGAAAGATCATCCAACGTCAGAGAGTTTCTCTTACTACTGATACTTGGAGTTCTATTCAAAACATTAATTATATGTCTCTTACTGCACACTTTGTTGATTCTGATTGGAAGCTTCATAAACGGATTTTGAACTTTTGTGTGATTGCTAATCATGCATTTATGATTTTTTTTTCCAGGTAAACGTACAATGTATTAAATAATGTGCACAATGAGCTTTGTGATTTTATTATTAATCTTTTTCTCTAAACGTTTATATTATTTTGTAGGAATGCTACTTAAAGCTAGGCGAGATTCGATGATTATAATACTCTATTTTATTATTTAATTTTTTAGAAGTTTGAATTTTGAATTAGTAGTGTTTTTATTTTTATTTATTTATTAAGTTTGGATCACTGTATATTTTTAAGTGTTGGTTGACTGTAATAATTTAGTATTTGCTTTTTGTGCTTAATAATATTTTTTAATGTGTTTGGTTTTAGTAGTATAATATTAATGTACATGAAAATAATTATTTGGGATGTAAGCTTTAATTTTTGTTTGTGAAAAAATTCAAATTATAGACCTATTATTAGTAAAAATTTGTGATTTATTCAATTTTAGTCGATTGTGTTGTATAGATGACAAATATCATTTCATTGAAAATTTCTTATTAAAATGACAAAAGTTTATATTTAAGCCTATTAATGGATTGAGAAGTCTTTAGGAAAAAAATGGGAAGTCTCAAAAAAAAAAAGTTGGACCCGAACCGATTCGGGTCGGGTCGGTTTAGGTATAGGAACCGGGGGTCAGGTCGGGAAAAAGCCCAAAATCGAGTGTCTCGGGTCGGGTCGGGTTGGGCCAAACCCGACCCATTGCCCACCCCTAATTTAGATTGTGGTTGTAATCACGGTGAGGATGAATAGCATTATTTAAAATATTATATTACTAAATAAATATAAGCAGCAATTCAAGTTAGGAAGTAATGCCTAACCCCATAATATTGACACATGCAGCTCATGTCACAATTTGACAACAAATTGAATAATTTCCATAGATTATCTTGTGCAATTAAAACAAATATTGATGACCAACTTACTCTTTTTCAAAATTGAGAACCAACTTGGCACAAACAACAAGTTTGAAAGCAGCAACTTATTAAATAAGTTTGTTAACAATCACTCACAACAATGAACTAGTTGACATTACAATATTTTACAAATAATATGCCAAAAAAAAAAAAAGCTCACGCTTTCACTATTTCCCAATAAAATGCTTGTTCGGTAATTTTACTTTTGCTAAAAAATTGATCAAACTTTATTTTTAACCACACAATTTCGTCAATTTTTATTGACTCTATTTGCTAAAAATCTGCATAGAACAAGAACAAAATCTCACATGACTTTCATGTAATTTAGAACTAGAGATTAAGTGATTTGACAGAATGAAATCTTTTTGAGTCCCTTTCATGCATTCAGAGTCAAGACCCGCCTTCGCTTTGATTAACTTTAAATCATGTGAAATTCTCATTAAATTTGAACCTCAATATTGACAGTTTTAATTAAGTAAGGACCTAGATTCACTCATTTAAATAGGTTAAGAACCGACCTATAATTTTCCTTACATATTAATACAGAAAATAATAAGATAACAAAAAAAAAAAGGTGATTTTTTGGTGGGGAAAATCCAGGAAGCGCGAGTGTAGAAAGAAACTTGGTTATTGCAAAGGTATAAATTGATGGCGATCTTTAACGGATTTTTCGTTAAAAGATTGGCCAAAATTAACGTAGTAGCAGACGTAATTACAACTTCGCCATTTGTTTCGGCAGCTGTTTCTGCGTCGCCATTGAATATTCGCAGGGAATGGTATGGAAATTGTAGGGAGATAATTGAATACAAAGACTCAGTCTACTGTCCCATTCATTTCTTTTTGGGACCCCAAATTTTCACCCCTAAAATCATTTTTTATCTTTCTAGATTCTGAGGCGACCCTCTTCTTTCGCTGATCCTGATATATCTGCTCTATCCATCTCCTACCTTATATGATATTGAAGCGCTCCAGTTTCTTGTGTCTTTTGAGTTAAAAGATCTGATTTATTGTCTCCAAGATTGCCTGATTTTCGTTGAAGTGGGATTTTTGGGGGTCTGCCTTATGAGTTTCTGCTTGAAGTGTTGGATTTCTTGGAATAGAGCACCTTGGGTTGCTTCTGAATTTCACGTGTAGTTCTAAGTTCTACTGTTCATTGGTTTTCCATTCTCAATTTCAAGATTGATTTCTATACATTCTTAATGTTGGGTGCTCGGAAATTGTTTTTCCAACTGAATAGTATTCCCATACTTTTTGTTGCAATTTTGAACCGTTCCAATTTGTGCTGGTAAACATTCTTGGAAATGAGATGCTTGTTTTAATTAGAGGGAATAGAATTCTTGTTGAAGGAAGTGGGATTTTATCAGTTGAAGCATTGTGAAAGTATAGGATGAAAAGTGGGAAAGACGAAGGGAAATCAATGGATCCTCTATTCCCTAGGCTGCATATTAGTGATGCAGATAAAGGAGGGCCAAGGGCACCTCCAAGGAACAAGATGGCTCTCTATGAACAGTGTAGTGTATCCTCTCGAAGTCCGAGGTTGGCCTCTGGATCAGAGACAATGCTGTCTCTTCCTACTAGTAATGGTGTTAGTAGCTTCTTTCCAAAAGCATCCTCGAGCCAAGTGAGTTAGATACATTGCTACAACTTTTGCTTTCTCGCATTATTTCACCTTTACTTTTGAGTATATTTATTGTAGGAACATTTTGTTTGAATTATCAGGTTTAAACTACAAACTGTAACTGGGTTTTTTTGTGCATTTGAGTTCCTACAGAGCGTGTACTGTATGCACTACTAGAGACAACAGATAAAATTTTAGCTTCTTTTTGTTCCTCAATACTATCAATAAATGTTTAGTCTATCGTAACAAACAAGCCATGAGGGTACAGTTAAAACCTAAGATAATTTCATTGGCATTCTTGTAGCAGCTCCATTTAATTCCCTTAAAAAAAAAAGTCATGTCAGTCCTCGATTAATCATAATCTGGAAAAGTTTGAATTCACTAACAATTTTGATAGTTTCTGTCGCCTTGTAACGTGTAAGACTGTAATGAATCTTTTTATATCGAAGAATTGAATTACATTTCACACGTTTTAACAGCTTACGCACTAATTATTTATTTGCTTCATTTTCTCATAGTGCAAGATAAATTACATAAATTTGTCTTGACTGTATGAAGTTGTTCAGCTTTTGCCTCAAATGAATGCTTGTCATGGTTGTTTGCTTCACACAATTTGACACAAGATTCATTCTAAACTAGCTAACATGGCTTCTTCTTCTTCTGCGATCTTTACATTTTTCTGATTTAAAAAGTTCTCAATTTGAATGCTGCTTGAATTAATCTCTACTGTCTTTACCTAAATTGTCTGAAATGACTATATAGGTTGGTTGTTTCCAGAAGACGGTATTTCCTACATTCTGTAGCTTGCCAGGATCTTCGGACACGATGGAAAGATATCCTTCTTATCAGTCTGTAGGAGTAAATTTGAATATGGCATTAACTAATACTGAACCGCGAAAATTGGTGTTTAAGAATAATCAAAATTCAAGTGCTTCAGGGAGTTCAATGCTGACAGCCGCGTGTAACTTGTCTTTGCCATGCGGTTTCTCCAGTAATGAGAACTATTGCATGAAGAATCCCGGAGATGAAAATGATATTAGAGTACCGTCTTTTATGCAATCAGAGATAAATCTCGACTATGGTAATCTTCAGTCGCATTTGGATAAAGAAAAAGTCACTGCCTTCAGCTCAATCTCTTTGGGGAAACTCCAAACTGCTAGGTTAAAACTGCCACAGGAGACAGGCAGTGCAGATGTCAGATCGAGGGAACATCAAAGAAATCAAACTGGAAAAGACGATAAACTTTCTCATACCAGTAAGCACAATGCTGAAAAGCCTGTTCATATTTTGTCAACGGGAGAGAAGAGTTTGGCTGATGCAGCTTCAAGTTCTCCAGCCAGAGATAAAGTCTCCAAGCCCGGTTACAGATCACTCGTATCTATAAATCAGAACAAGACAATCAGTTCAGTGAATGAGGTAATCAGATCACATGATCCTTGTGCACAGCCACATCAAGTGTGTAAAGTTGTGCAAGAAGGCAAGGATACTAAAGATGATATACACAGAGTGACCGAAATGTTCACAAGAAAGAGGAGTGCTTCTGCAATGGAAGATTCATCACATTCCACTCCACTACTTGGAGACGGTAATATAAGTCTGATTAATCTTGAATCTGTTAACGAGTGCTCCAAATATAAGGATATTAGGTCCTCAGAGGTAGGAAATGTTGACAGAAAGCTGGGTATTTCCGAGACTTTAGAGGCTGGCCATTTACCAGGTCTCAATTTATCTCCTGATGATGTAGTTGAAGCTATGGGCCAGGAATTATTCTGGAAAGCACGAAGAACGATTGTAGAGTAAGTAATCGCTAACTCGGTTTATGCTACGAAGACTTACATTGATCATTTCCTGAAAATAAGAATTGTTAATTTGTGAATTCTTTAATATAATTTGAATCTGATGGCATGCAATAAGCATTTAATTAACTCTATACTATCCACCATTTGTAAGCCTCTGCCTTCAGGATTTATGAAAAATTTAAGTGGTTGTGCTTCTTCACATGTTTTTAATCTTACCCTATGCGGCTTTTTGCAGTCAGCAAAGAATATTTGCCGTGCAGATATTCGAGTTACATAGACTGATACAGGCAAGTTTGGTCTATACGATGTTTTGTGGGAATTTATATTCAGGATATCATTACATTAATTTCTGGGTAATACCTTTATAACAGGTTCAGAGATCTATAGCCAGATCTCCCGAAGTGTTGTACGAAAACATCTATTTGGGCAAACCACCTATCAAATTTCCTTCTATGAATAAGCTACTTCCTGAGATTGTCCCAGAACCACCCCCAACAGTTGACAAACCAAAAATCGATCCTCAAAAGTTGAATCCATCCAACGATCATGGAGCAGAGGCTGTATGTGGGACCGACAAAGGAAATCTTGTTCAGAAGTCGACTCATAAGCCTACGCCAACATTGTCATCAATTGCCATCGATGCTAAAATGGCACCTTGGTGTTTCCATCCTCCATCAGGAAATCAGTGGTTAGTTCCTGTACGATCTCCTACGGAGGGACTTATTTACAAGCCATATACGGGGCTATGTCCTCCAACTGTGGGTTTCATGGCACCGGTTTATGCAAATTGTTGGCCTATTAGCTTAAATGCAGTGGGTGGAACGGCTTATGGTGTCCCGGCTCCTAATCAACAAGGGCTCGAATGTTTTTCTGGTCCGACACTCGGCCAGAATTACTTTCAACAATGTGATATGCCAATCATAGCTTCAAATGGTTCAAATCTTGAAGTTGAGCAGATTCCCCAATTTTTCCTAGATCAGTCAACTGGACCAGAGAAGCGCGCATCAGCACGTGACCTCAAATTTTCCTTACCATGTCAAAGCTCGTGTAACGTATCCAGCCAACAGAGTGGAATCATTTCTGGTTCTGGTGGAAATTTGCATGCTTCTAAAGAAAGCGATTTGCAAGGAAGCACTGCAAGTAGTCCTGAGTGGTTGCAAGGAGGACTCTCTCTTTTCCCTACGACTCCAATCCTCAAGGTTTCAAAAGCCCAATGTAACGAGCAGCAGACACAAGTGATTAAGGTTGCCCCTCACAAGCGTAAGTTGGCTTCTGAATCTGCAGCCCGAATTTTCCAGTATATACAAGAAGAAAGAAAGAAACATCAGGAGCTTTATCCCTTTTCAGCAAAGGAATCCTCACCGAGTAAAACCGGTTTGTAACTCTCTTTTCCCATTCTTGAGTACATGTTTGATATGTGTTTTTGTCGTTCTTTCTTTTGACCATTTGTTAATTTACTGTAAATATATACACACAACAGGATCAGGGGATCAGTTGTCAATCTATTGCTTCCATTTCTTTTTATGTATAGGTTTGATGACAGCAGATGGTAGTAACATGAATTGTCAAGTTGTGCATATGTTTAGTCAGGTGTGGTTCTTTGAAAAATTGTAATAGACCTACATAAACTTCCCGAGGATCTTCCGCCAGAGCTATATGAAGCAGAAACTCGTCCTTTTACGTAGTTTAGGCAAGGAAGAGAGGAGATTCTCGTGGAACGTTTGGGTCTATATTAGAAGCCATCTACTTCAATCAATTAGCAAGATTTTAACACGATAAATCAATATTGCTAGATCTAGTGGTATTTTTAATGTACGACGACTATCTTTTCTTCGAATGCCACAATGCCAGAAAATATGAAGAGAAGATGGAGATGGAAAACACAAATCAAATATGAAGTATACAAAAATGAGGCCAGAAAAATGCTTTCCTAAAAATGATATTTGCCTTCGCTTGAATTGCTTTTAGGATCTGCAGCTTTTGAAATAGTAAAAAAATTTAGTAACAGTGTACTGCGTTCTACCTCAAGTTTCACTACAGTCGAACCAAATAGTCCGTTATCCATTTCTTGTCACATTCAGGCCTTACCGCATTCAGTGAATATTTGTAAGTAAAGACATTTATCTCAATTTTTGTACTGAGATTTGAAGAAAAATGCGTCCCCCTTCATTGCTTAGTTCGGCAAGGCATAAGTAACAATTATCAACCCCTGGATAAAAGCAAGCACAGACAGTGAAAATGCATGGTTTTTCCTGCTGACCAAAGATATAGAAAGCACCAGGAACGGACCTAAGAATCGATTCCATTCTCCTCAATTTGGTTAAAATCCCCTTGGACAAATGTGGCATACATATGCCATTCAGATTGCCATTACAGCGTGTATCTCTGATGACCTGATCAACCATCTCAAAATCATAATACATGTCCCACCCTAGGAATATGGGCAAATGGAAACAAAAAAGATTAGATACACAGACCATCACGCCAAAAACCAAAATGAACAGAGGAAAATTACCTTTTGGCAAGTGTAAGACCAATTGTTCCTGTCCTATAAAATAGATCAAAAACTATTTCTGAATCATCTCCTTTTAGATTGTCACACTTATATTAGTTCATATAAAGAATTCAGCCTGCATTGTGAACCAATTACAGATGGTATCACTTATAGGAAGTAACTGGGAAAACCAGAAGAGCCGAGGTGTAAATGAGCCTCTTACTTGGATTGAGCTTATGATTGCTCTAGCTTGGGTTGGTAACACAAATGACCTGAAAATATGTTCAAACATGACTTGCTTATTACTCGAGTAATCTTGAATGAGGTTTGACGAATTGAATCCAAAAGAAAATAGGGCAGTTTCATTATATATTTACAGCACTTCAGAAAGGGATACTCAGGGTAGTCATATAGCATTGTGGAGGGAAAGCTTCAAAATCTATCATTCCATACCTGGTGTATATTTTGTCTGAAAAAAGGAGTTTTGCAGAAATTTGAAATGCATTTCCTCTTGGACTTTCTGTAATTATTGATCGGCCATAGAGCGCATACTCCTCCTGGATGCCAGAAGTATTTACATTGTTCATGACACTTACCTGTGTTCCATCAGAAAAATAAGAAGCTAGATTATATCGCACAACTGTAACCTCTTAAGAGAATGTTCAGTGGGATTACCTAGTCAGTGAGAAACAATTCAAAAATGTAACTAACATTACGCTCAACATCACACAGGAGCATCATTTTGCAAAAAATTGACCATTAACTAGAAAAAAAAATGCTTGAATATATAATATAGGAATAGTAAATTCGGCAAAGTAAAACTTTGTGACCTCAATCAATTCTCTCATTTAATTTCATTACTGGAAAACTAGAAGAAAGACTTCTATTGGAATTGTTCATTCACTGTTACCTTATTTTTCCATATTTTCTAATTTATGGTTGCTCGAAAGTCATCTGTAGCCTCTTTCATTATAATGAAATTAATTAACACTACAGCTTCAAGAATTCTCTATATTGATTTACATGATTCCAATTGTGCACAAAATAACAACTCTCAACTCGAAATTTAGAGAATAATCCAAAGCACTTTAGGGGTCATATGTAAAAGACTTCTTTTTGAAACAATATTAAAAATATCGAAGTGAAATTATGACGATTCTCCCTTTCTATTTACCAATCCCATGTTTTACACCGACCACGTTTCAATTTCATAACTTTCCAAGATAGCATGTAAAATAGCTTTAGCTTTAAGGACTTTCGGCTCGCCTGAAACATGAAGGGGACAAACCATAAAAATGAGACATTGGATCACAAATGTACAACATTATGGATAATTGGCAGAAAGCATAAAAGTTCCAAACAGGATGGGCTGTTATATAAAAAGTTAGCTAGCGGCTTACAACTTATTGCGGCCAACAAATGATCAGGCAAATATGTAGCGATTCAGCTGCTTGGGCTGTCAGATGCAGCATGTCTTAATACTCATTATGCACCATACTCCAGTATCAATTGTTGCAGCTTACACATAGCAACTTCCGAGGGATTTCTGATCTGCTTCTTCTCATATCCGAGGGCAAATGCTTTATGAGTAACATCATTTGGATAGATACCTTGTTTGATCATCATATTGACTACGTGACATGCATTAGCAAGATCGCTTGTGCGGCAAAATCCATGTATGAGTGTGTTATATAAAATCAGATCTGGAACCAGACCCATATTGAGCATCTTAACAAATAGAGCATAAGCCTCATCCATCTGGCGTGCCCGACAAAACCCATTAAGAATAGAACTGCACATCACAACATCAAGTTTCATATTTGTTTCACCTATATGAAGCCAAATGCGAAATGCTTCTTCAAAGTTTCCTTTCTTTGTGAATCCATTCACAATATTCGTAAAAGCAACAATATCAGGAGAGAAACCCCTTCTTACGAGCTCATCCAGTAAATCTTTTGCTTCAATAGCATATCCTCTCACAACAAGACTGTGAATGACTATGTTGTAGGTCACATTTCCAGGAGAGATTCCAGAGGATTTCATGATATTTAAAAGTTCAAAAACCTTGTGCAAGTAGCCCTTCTGGCCAAAGCCATCCATTAATGTGTTGTATGCCACGACATCCGGTGCCAATCCTTCTTTTGCCATATCCTGGAAGAAATATTCTGCCATCTCCATGTCTCCAGACTCACAACAACAATCCACAAGTATCGTGTACATGACAACAGATGGTTTTATTCCCCTCTTAAATATTTTTGCCAAAACAGTAAGTGCCATGTTCATGTCCCTAATTTTACAATATCCTCTTATCATGGTGGTAAAACAGAAAGAGTCGGGAAACAAACCTGACTCTGACATTTCATGGAACATATTTGAAGCTGCAATCATGTTGCCCTCACTACAGAGCCGGGATATTAAGCTATTATATATGTAAATATTAGGTGAAATGTTAAACACTTTCATAAGATTAAAAGCCTCCTCCGTCTTTCCCACCTTGCAGAAACCATTGATAACTGAACTAACAGAAACTGAATCAATGGAAATACCAACTGCAGCCAATTTGAACAATATAGATACCGCTTCTCTCCGAAGTGATTGTTTGCATAAAGAATTGATCAATGTAGTATATGCAACAATATCGGGACTAATCCCACATTGTTTCATTTCCATCAACAATTTCCAAGCACTTCTAATATTACAATCAGAACAGTACTTTTGGAGAAACAAGTTAATTATTGAAACATTAAAACCCATCCCTCGACATTGAATTTCTTCCAGAAACTCCCATGCATAATCTATCTGCTCTCCACGTAATAAAGCCCCAAGGAGTGAATTGCAAACCCCAACTGAAGGGAAAATATCAAGAGATTTCATATGATAAGTTAATTTAAGAGCCACATTTACCATACTTTCCTGGATATAACACTGAACAAGCATGCTATATGCAATCGCTAAAACCGGCCTATTGATACAAGTTTCAAAATAGACTCCAAACAGCAGATTAAGCCACCAATCTTCGCCATTATTCTTCCTGACAAGATACAGAGTTAAGTCCATTGCTCTATATTTCATATTACCCGCAATTAAAATGTGAATCACTGTAGTTATAGATTGGACTGTAAGTTTTGAGCCCATGCAGTGATGAGACCATATAAAGAAGTACAGCGCAGGGGCTGCGTTCCCGCTCTCCTCAAATAAGTCCTTTAAAATCCTTGTTATGTTATACTTGTCCAAGTTTAAATTCTTATAGCTACCAAGAGATCCTAGACCCCAACCAGATTCTTCAAGTGTCCGTTCTATTCTTTTCAGTTCACCATTATCAATAGCTTTCTGATTAAAAATATGATTGAAACCAAAGTCAACCAACCAGTCATGCTGTTCTACACATTCATCAGCGACGTGTTTCACATTGCATGGGGAATCAACGCCAGAAGAGAAGTCTCCATCCTGGAAGTATGACGATGCTTGTAATGCTATACTCATATGAGAAAAACACCTGAATTTCTGAGACCCCAGCTTAATTCTGGCATAGCAAGTTTTGAAAATCGAACCTAGCTGTTTCATCAACCAGCAAAAATATCTGCAAAATTCAAAGTAAATAATTAATCTGGGAATAGGAAAGAAAGAGATAGTGTGGAGTGCAAAAAGGAATGGTCAATTTCTTTTATTCGCATAGCATTCTTAACTTGACATATCAAGCTATCAATCTCATATGAATGTCCCCAACAAAAATTCTTCGTTTCATTTAACTTGTCTTCCTCTCAGATACTAATCGTGTTTATATTTTCTGAGTTTAAATTTAGGAAAAATAGCAGCAGAAGCCTCCAACCTGTGTGTAATGTAATATTTGGGTTCTCAACCTTTATCTTTTTTATCTAGGTCCTTAACATTTTAAATTTGTAGCCCTTGAGTCTTCAGCGAGCAGTTTCCATTCGTTTGACCATTTAATAGATAAAGTTTGATAAAAAGAAGAATAAATAAATAAATAACCAACTTCCTTTCCCCTCTTCCTGACTGCTGATTTTCCCTCACCCAAACTGCCATCCCAAGCAATGGTGGTTGGTTGGAGGGGCTGAAATTTGACAGCACAGGGTGGGGGATGAGGAAGACGAGGGGCGGATCTGAATGGGGTTGCAGACGGGTGAAGAGTGGAGGGTTGCAGGGCCCGCCAGGGGCGGTTTTACTGGCCAACACAGAAAAGCACTGTCAGAATAAAAAACTTAGGAAAAAAAGACTCTCACTATACAATGTTTTTGCCATTTCTGTGGCTCCAAAATTGTTACATTATCAGCTACATACTAATATTTTTAACAAACACAAGCATGTAGACTTGTGAACTTTTGCAATAGGGTCATAGGCCGATACTTATTTTGTGATGCTGCTAAAACCTCCAAATTTTTGAAAGCTAAACCCTAAGTTTCAGGGAAAATTGCATTGCAAATAGATAAAAGCATGCTCATAAGTCCACGAGTAAATTCACTCACTGATTGTTTAACCAACTGAGCAGTTTAATAAAGGCCAGAGGAGCAACTGTCACTCATCAATTATGTCTCGTTGAAAATGTAAGTATGCTAACAACTGTGCCAGACAAGATCGATGTCTTTTTAAACAAAAAAAAATTGACTTTAGGTGTGAGGAGTTTAGGCACTAGAACTGAAATACATGGAAAATTATTCAAATTTGAAGAAGACCCCATTCCCAGGCAACTAAATGCAGCCTTAGAGTTTGGAAATGCACTGGAAAGCATTATGGCAAATATATAACTTTTTGAAACATTGTGATCATGAAAGAAACTAATAAGAATTTTTTTCTAAATCCCACAGACTGATAACTTTATATTTTTCTGAAAGAGAATCATAAAAGAAATAAAATACCAACTTCTCAAGTTCAAACAATGTACCGTATAAGCAATTTATCGAACACTTGGCATTCAACTGCACGCAACTAACATATGTAGACTGTAGTGTCGCCATTACATCTGAATTATGCGCAGTGTTATTATTATTACCACGAAATAATTCATCCAATAAATTTCAGACAAAATTACCATACGAAATATAACTGAGCCGCGAATTTCAGCTTAATTTCCTGCTTATAAATTTTCGGCAATTGCTCTAACCTGATGAATTTCTGGAAAAAAATCATCAAATCTGCAGCAACAAATAATCAAATAAGGAAAAATGACAAAAGAAAAACAGTTCATTTAATCAAAATAAAAAGAACAAATAGTTAAGGACCGTTGCCATGGAAAGCTCACCCTGCGCGCCCGCGAGAGAGAGAGAGAGAGTTGCAAATTTGCCCCTCGATATTTAAGAAACTAATGCGAGGCAGTCACTGTTTTAAAAAGCTCATTTAGGCGACTCGAAATTCGGACAAAATGCTTCATTTCATGCCTATATCATTTTTTTTATCAATTCCTAAATGGTTGATTTCTTCCTTTATTTCTTGCGTCTTCCCTAGGCAAGCTTTATTAGTGGTTTTTATTTTATTTTTTTAAAAGTCTTTTATTTGACTTTTATTATTTAAGAAAATCTTTTTGTTTGATTTTAATTTCAAGTTTTTGAAAGATTTTACTTATACACGAGTTAAAAATGATTTTATTCGATAAATAATTAAATAAGATTTAAGTTACGATGTTATCTACATTATGTAATTACTCGTTATTTTGTTGAAAACTTCAAAAGCATGTACAAAATTCCTATAAATCTATTCAGTAGAATTTGTCTAATTAAAAATTGATGCTATGAAAAATTATTTAGTTTTTGTATTTTGAGATTTTGAAAATTGTGCAATTGATTAATTGGAGAAATTATTAAGTAAATATAGTATTTTATTATTTAAAATGTTTGATATAATTATTTTAATTATTAAATAATTTTTAAAATTATTAAAATTTAAAATAAAAAAGGTGTTTGTTTACGCATAGACCTCAAACTCATAAAACTTGAACTCCGTCTCTACGCCTAGCTATGCTTTTCATGGATGCACTAAAACAGTAAGATCAAATCTTGAGCCTTTCTAACCTATGTAAAGCCTAAGAGTAATAACACAATTTTCTATTCTTGATACTAAGCCCCCGTTTGGCACCCATTTTTTCTCATTCTTTTTCTCTTTTTTCATTTCAATCACACATTCTATCAATAAAATAATATTACACATAAACCTAAAAATTTTCCTTACTTTTTAACAATACATTCTTCCATCAATCAATGTTCAAAAACACATTTTTCTACTAAAATGGACGTCAAACACTTTCTAAGAGTGTGTTTGATTAGCTTCATTTTTTATAGAAAATGTTTTTTTTCCCACCCAAATTCATGTTTTGAAGTGTTTGATTGATATTTATATTTATAGAAAATATTTTCTAAAAATTGGTCACGAGATTATATTTCCCACAAAAACAAGAAAAATATTTTCTTTATAGATTTTCATTTTAAGAAGTCTTATAGAATTTTTGTAAATATCAAAATATAAAATTCTTTCTTTACACGTGGAGAAAGTGAAAAGGCTAAAAATAATTTGACAATGCCTCTACAAAATCACCAAAATATAGAAAGAGATTCGAATAAATCCTTTGGTGAAGAATTCTCATAAGGCTAATTATGGACGTGTTCGATAGAGATTAAAATTGAAAAATTAACTATTATTATTAACTTTTATTAAACGAGTAGGGCCCAATAAGAGTTATATTTTCAATTGTGGAAATTACATAAAAACAGGTGTTTAAGTATCAATTTTAATAAATCAAGTTTAGAAGTTATTTATTCAATTTTCAGGTTTTATAATTTTAATTAAATAATAACTATCCTAAATTAATGACGCGCGTATCCCGTTAAACGTGGGTTTCAAATTGATGTATATCCCAACTTCCATTTCCATTAAACCCCTATTTTCTCTCAAGATCAATCCCATATCCACCTTATTCGTGCCCACTCTACATCTCATTTTCCGTGTTAAAAATCCAAACTGCACCCAAACTCCGGCGCATTGCCTTCAGTTCGAAGCGGGATTACCTCTCTCCAGTGGGCAGCGATTACGAATGGCGAAAAAAAAATGATGAAAAGAAGGGGAAGAAGGCGGTGCAAACGCCGGCTCGAACAACGAAGAGGAAGATTTCGGACAGTCCCAATAAAACTCCAGGAGCGAAGAAAAAATCGCCCGGGTCAAGCAGCAGTCAGTCCGGGAAGAAGGTAACCGAGTCCTTCAGTTCGTTTATGGAAATTTTTATTTTATGATAGGAACAGTGACATTGGAAATGGATTAGGTGTGTTTAGAGTTACATATTTCTTTGTTTATGCCATTTGTGAACTGTAATTTGTCTGAGAAGTAGCATTGAATCTCGGGGGTTTTTATGTTGGGACAGTTTTTTGGAATTTCCAATCAAACAGTGTGTAATGTGTCTGTGACCTATTTCCCAAATGACATTGAGTTGTCTATGTGTCTGTGACCGCATTTGATGATATGTGTGACCTATCCCCCACTCGTCATTGAGTTCTTAATAGGTCTGTGACCTATATTCCAACATGTTAAAAACTGTTTAATGTATATGTGACCTATTTTTGACTGAAAATTGAGATGATAATATGTATGTGACCTGAATCCGCAAAGCGATATATGCTTATACGCGTGTGTGACTGAGTGTATTACTGAATTGGTGGTTGTGACCCTGTCATGTATCATCTGTGACCTGACTTGAACTGATGCAGGTGTGGAAATATATGCTACAGCAACATAAATAGTTTCCAGGGAAAATAACCACGTCCATGGCAAATGGTGTTATTGACAACCTGAAGAAATATTTAAGCGAAACCCAACGAAGAATACTTATGGGTACATGCTTTGCGCATTTTTTGGAGTGCCATGATATTGTAGTTCAGCCTCAGTTGATCCACTACTTCCTTCTCAGACAGGTGCATTCACCGAATGAAGATGAACTGTGGTTTTGTATATCAGGTAGATTTGTTAGGTTCTCCATCAAATATGCTGAGTACATGATACACGACGACAAGGATTCTATGCCGGTGAAATTTGACACAGTGAAATGCAGGCTGGACATAGCATCAAGGCTGTATAAACACCGGGGTGGGGTATATACAAGCCTACGAAAACGGGGAATCTTAAAAAGGGAGACGAGATTGTAATAGATTGATGGATAGGTTTTGATTTTGATTTTGAAATTTTGAGTGCAGTCTGTAACCTGTTTGATGACTTCTTTTCCTGCCTTTTTTTTTGGATTTTGGTCTGGATGGGTACTAGTTGAACAATGAACATTTGCAATTTGGTTACATCAATATATGAAATTTTCTTGCTTTTCTGTCATTGCTTGTTCAAAGTTTCATTGCTTTTCTGTCATTGCTTGTTCACAGTATGGAAGGAATACAGTCATGCACTTTGTAAGGTCACAGGATGTTTCATGTTACATGTAATGTGTCTGTGACCTTGGTTAACACAGGTCACAGATTTGAGTATAAGGTCACAGATAGATATATCAGGTCACAAATTATAATTCTAAGCAACATATTCGCATTTTAGGTCACAGATGGAATGTCAGGTCACAATTACCCCAGTTCATGTCACAGACACCCCATTCCACAGTGGAAACATTTGCAGTTATCTCCAGAAGTTACGGGCCTCAATTTCAAGCTCTTTAACATTTATTTAGGTCACATTTTCATAATTTAACACATTTTACTTGTCTTATGTTAAACATATGAAGTCACATATCGGTATATCAGGTCACATATTGGTATTTCAAGCAACATATTCGTATTTCAGGTCACAGATGGTATGTCAGGTCACAGTTGCCCCAGATCACGTCACAGACCCCCCATTCCACAGTGGAAACATTTGCAGTTATATATTTGAGGTTCTGGCCGAAAATAAATACAATCTAGCGACCGTTATTTAGAAATCATTTTCATCACTTTATACAATTTACCTGCCTTACGGTAAACAAATGAAGTTGGTGACACATTAAGCTTATTACATGTCACAGTTTATGTTTTGTTCATTGATTGCTGTACTCATTGAGAAACTGACAGGTCACATATCATAATGGTTACACGTATTCACGTCACAGATGAACGAAAAGGTCACATGTTATTTTGGTCACAAATTCATTGCTTACATATGAATTTTGGTCCGCAAACTCCAATGCAATCCAACAATACGATCAGAATTGTTCTGTTACCTGATATTGAAACCTGTGACCGCCGACAAGAATATGCAGCCGTGTTTGGATATCAATCGCTTGGATTCTAGTGGATTTGTTGCGGAATGGTGTTTTTGGGACGTGATTTGGTATTTTAGGAAGTCAATCAACTTAAGGTAATGTAACAGAAAAATCCCGATTTTGTAGGACGGGGAAGATTGATTTGTTAATATATGAATTAATATTTAACTAATTACTAATTACCTGACTTATGCAAAGACGAGACTTAATTCCTGATTATTGATTTTGTCATACTAAATACCTGACCCGTGAATTTTTCCCTTTTCAATTTTAACTGAATTTTAAGCACGACGGAACACACCATATATCATGCAACAAAAAATCCATTCTGAAGGGAGTAAAGAGACTTATCTACCCCTCTCATTTTTAAATAAGATAAACAAATACGAAAGTTAGAAAAAAAAAATACTTTTTCCATTCTAAGAGAATATTTGAAAAAAAAAAAAAAAAATCGTCATTCGAGACAATATATGCTATTTAATTGAAAGTTAAAGATTCGAATGCAATAATATAACAAAAAAAAAAAAATGGGATTACACACAAATATGAGCAAAAATTGAGAATCTTCAATGCAATTAAAATGTGGTGCAGTTATAAAAATATAAACACCGTTCTAATAAAAAGCTACTTGTATAGTAGAGAATGAACTCTTTTCTATTGCAAGTGCAAGTGTTTACCTCAGAGGATTTGAACATTATACTTGTGATGTAAGAAATTCATGAACTAAATTTTTATTTCATTGAAATGTAACATAGCGATCCACATTCCAAAGACTTGAAAACACCAAAAAAGTAACAAATGGAAATCTGAGAAAAGAAAAAGCAGTGCAAGCCTCAAATGATCAAAGAATAAAGCCTTGAAATCAGAGCTGAAATTTTGCTTTCTAACTTTGACAACAATATAAACTTATACTTTACTGTATGACAAACCTATTTTCTTCGAATGCGCAGTGATGTTGAACTGACTTTTCCTCCTTTTGCTCCTCAGCCTACCCTACAGGTATTTAGCAGCACTTTCCATCTATTATTTTCCTTCGATACCAAGAAACTGCAAATTAACCTTTCCTGTCACCAGTTATGAATTCGTGAACCCGCAATAACATCTATAGTCATAGTGCACGACCGGGTTACAACCTCAAAAAAGCAGCAACACAAGGAAAGAGAGCTAATCCTTAACACAGACGCGGGTAGCATCAACAGAGTTCCAACAAGCAAACACATTCGATGTGTGGTGTGTGTGGAAACATGTCTACCGGTTGTAGGCTTCTCAGTTTGTAGCATCCACTTATGTTCTGCTCTGGCTGCATCCAGGGATTGCGACAAACTGAGATTGTCATTATTAAGATAACAAACTTTTTATCAACAAAATGCTACTCACCACACCATGACAGAGGTAATCAAGGTCACGGGCGCAGGTGGCAGGATTGCAAGATACATAGATAATACGTGCTGCCTTCAGTTTTAGTAAAAATTTGATTAATTTCATGTGCATGCCTGGCCGATTAGGATCTGCAGAAGATGAAATAGTATAACAAATGTAAGTAATTCACTATAATGATTGTTACTATTTAGTTTCACGAGTTCCAGCAACCTAGCCGGTTATCCATTTCTTGTTGCATTCAGGTGTTTCTTCTTATTAGGAATAGAAGGCATTCGTCTCAATCTTTATACTGTGATTTGGAGACAAATGTGTTCCCTTCATTGCAAAGTTCGACCAAGGCATAAGCAATAAATAACAATTTCTTTTGGATAAAAGCAAATGGAATGATAAAGATAAAATACTTTGCTTCTCCTCCAGCCTACCAAAGAAACGGAGAGCAGCAAACATAGACTCAATATCATTTACAAGAAAGGTTTCAAATCACAACATGGCTTTGACTTCATTACTAGAGTACTTCGAATAAAAGCAATTCGTATAATAATAGGTAAGGTTCAAATCTCATCAAAGAATAACTGAACGAGCAACTAATACATCTAACAAGAAGATAACCTGTAATGACAATATCAGGCTTTGGAAAATAATTTCCGAAATTCTCATCAATTTTGTTAAGATCTCCTTGGACAAATGTGGCATTACATATACCATTCAAATTAGCATTACGGCGTGCATCTGAGATGGCTTGATCAACTATCTCAAAACCATATACATGTCTCACCCTGAGAATGTGGATCAATGGAGAAACAAAGGTTAAGTACAAAAACTATAAAGCCAATAACCAATGACCAAATGAAAATTACCTTTTCGCAAGTGTAAGACCAATGGTTCCAGTCCCACAAAATAGATCTAGAACTATTTCTGAACCATCTCCCTTTAGACAGGCACAGTCCTCTATTAACTTATAAAGAATCTCTGCCTGCATTGTGCAACCAACCGTATAGCATCACTTACTGGAAATATTTGAGAGAACACAAAAAGTAAGTTGAATACATGAACCCACTTGGATTGAGATTTAGGTTGCTCTAGCTCGGTTTGGTAACATAAACAAGCCTGAAAATTATTCGATCTTGGCTTGTTTATTACTTGAGCAATCTTGATTGAGGTATGATAAATTGAATCTAAGAGGTTCTCGAGCAGTTTGATTAATTTACACTATATTTATTGCCTATTAGCTAAAAGACAAGCTATGAGCTTAATGATGTTTATAAGCTTGGCTCCTTACATTTTCAAGCTGAGATTGAAAAAGTTCTAGATAAAAGCTCAAGCACGGAAGCCATTCAAGCATATTGCCAGCCATCCAGAAAGGAAATCTTAGGGTAAGCATGCATTACGTCAGAAAAGCAGTATCTTTAAAAAGTGACATCTAATTGAAATACAAATATAAGCTATAACACATAGTCATTCAATATCAATTGTTTCATACCTGATGTGTATTTGTCTGGAAAAATGAGTTTGCTGAAATTTGAAAAGCTAATCCTCTTAGACTCTCTGTAATTGTTGATTTGCCATACAGTGTATACTCCTCCTCCCCAACAGATGTGTTTCCCACAGAAGTATTTACATTGTTCATGATGCTTACCTAGGTAAGTTCCAACAGAAAAAATAAGAAACTAGATTACATAGCATATCTTTAACCTATTAAGAGAGAGTGGGAATTATGTAGTGACTCGGTGCGAAACAATTTGAAAGAAGATGCATTGAGCATATCCCTCCTCGACAATTGCAAGTCTAACTGAAAGTAAATTTGTAGCAGCATTTTATGAACTCAATCCTTCCTTTCTCCCACTTAGTTCAATTGACCACAAACTTAGAACAAAAAACTTCTACTGAAATTGTTCTTTCAAAGTTCTATTATTCTTCCATATTTCTAAGTCAAATTTGCTAAAAATACATTTATAATTACAGGCCTCTTTCATTGTAACGAAATTTTCAACTCTACACCTTCAAGAATTTCTCTAAATTGATCAACGTGATTTCAATTATGCACAAAACAAAACCTCTCTAAAAAACCTAGGGATCAATCCAGGCTAGCACCCCTAGGGATCTTTACGATTTGTAAAAGACTTTCCTTAGCAAATGCAAAAGAATCAACTATGAGGTAAGCATAAAAACTATTCTAATTAAATCACCAACCACTTCAGGAAAACTTGTAATTTTCTCTACAAGGGGCTTCAGCAGCTCTGGCTTGTATGACGAAGTCACAAAATTAACCATAAGCTCCAACTGGCCAGTCTCGATATTCCTGAAACAGAGACATAAATCGACTGAGCACTGAACTATGTTATCTAATATATACTTTTAGACGCTAAAGAGAATGCTAGATTGACGAGGAAAAAAAATTCTATAAGAATAAAATCTTCCGTTTCCCCTAAATACTCACAAGGTTTAAAAAGGCGAAACTAAGTACTGATGCGATTTTTCTTTATGAGGCGAGACGTAAGCCTCACAAAAAAACAAAAAAATCTAAGTAAAAGAATTATAAAATAATACAAAAAAAACCAAAAAAACAAAGTTCGAGTATATAGTAAATATGATATATAACCATTAGCATATTGAGATATAGTCCACCTAAAGAAAGAAGATGTTTAGCAAAAAAAGCATCACAGAAATTAGAAATAACTCTATTTGCAATAGAAAAAAGAAGCAACTTAAACTAGAAAAAAATAAAATCTAATAGTCTGTACTATCATCACTATTAGTAGTATCGTTAATGGAATCATCATCAAATCTAATTTCCCCATCATCTTCCTCTTCGCTACTCTCAATTTCTACAAAATCATCCCCCTCATTCACCGATTGCAATGTGACCTCATTTTATTGTTTTGTTTGGGCAAAAAATACCTTTTTAAATAGGCCATTTTCTTTTCTTAGAAGGGTCATTTCTGATTTCTTTTCATACAATTTAAAAATTAAGTTTTCAAGGCACGCGCCTCAGATTTAGAGGCGTGAGCATCATATTTTTTGCCTCAAAATTTCCACCTCGAGGCATACTACATGCGCCTCACAGTGAGGCAAGCCTCACTACCGCCCTTTTAAAACCATGAATACTCACGTTATGTACATAGAGAAACCAGAAACTATTAACTATTAAGCAAAAAAACTAATTGTGAGGTCGCAAAGACAGGCATCCATTTTTTAAGAATGGAAATGCTTGTCTTACAAAATATCAGAAGTGCAATTACGATGATTCTTCCCTCTCTGTTTACCACTTCCTAAAATTCAGGTAATTTTGATCTCATACTTGAAAATCTGAAACACAGAGAATACGCAGTGGGATGATCCTTCTCTACTAAACTTGGCACGTATGGTGGGGTGATAAACTAAGGATGAGCTGGGAATGAATGTATCAGTTGGAGACTTGGAGAGACTTCTTAGTTATCCAATGGTCACGGGTCTCATAAAATTATGGGTAGCAATCAAAGAGGGGGAAAATTAAAGCAATAAGGAGAATGACAGCACAATAGTTCAGAACCTATTACTACAACTCTTCCAGATGCATGAAACATCTGATTTTAACTTTTAAACAAACTTGGAGGGGAATTGAACACCTCTTCATATTTCGCTGTGATCCTAAATGTAGAAAGTTCAGTGAAATTGTTTTCTACAACTATTTCAAATAGTTTTGAATATGTGATTTGAAATACTATGAACAGATAAGGTCATGCCACACCAGACAACTGTCTCCAAATCCAAGTAAGGAAGGTTTACCATGTATTTTTTGAATTTCACTTCTCTATTTTTTTATTTTTTATTTTTTTTTCTTTGTTTTGGTTATGGTATGCTAACAATAGTAAATATCGGTTTTCAAGTGTATACAATGTTGTAAGTACATATGCTTATACATCGGAGCATCCTCTTTGATGCAACTCTGCAAAAGAAATCTGGAACTTATTTCATGTCATCGCAGTTGAAATGGAAAGGGAGTATGTGCTACCTATTGTTTAGATACTAGTGTTTCGAATCTGAAAGTAAAAGAAAATGATAACCATCACAAGATCTAAAGAGAGAACTGGACAAGTATGACTACCTGCCAGCTCTGAGCATCAGATGCTTCAAAAAGCCACCATGAGAGTACACATTGTATGGAGAGAGACCAAACTGTGGATCCCTCCAACAACTTTGAATAGCTGCAAGAACCTATAAATCAGAGACAGAATATAATCCCAAACTGATTCACATAATGTAACTAGTTCATAGAAATGCACAAATGATACACTGCGCATCAAATATATATCTAATCATTCCATGTTTTAAATTGCCTCTCATACCCATAGACAGACTAAAACTTTCAAATAATCTTGGAAAGTAATTTACTGAAGAATTAGTTAAAGATGAATCAACAATATTAACTATGTTTGGTTAACTAATGGAGTTTGCGTGGGTTGCTATACTTTTTTGGGCTGTAAACATTTGTGATACGTGAACAACAACCTATTAGTTCACCAGCATCTTATTTAACTTTGTGCTACATGAAGTATGAGAAGAATTGAAACAAACGAGGATATAAGCAAACAGACTGCAATCCACACCAACAATTTTGATATATGGAACACAGCACCATCACAAGTACCCTATTGCAACCAGCGATCATCATTCATGAATACAGATAGAGAATAATTAAAAACAAGCTCAAGACCACACAAATAACATATTATTATGTTTTGGCCCTAGTATGAACACCAGAGAAAGGAAAACCAGGAAAGTGCCTACTAAGTCAGCAAATTATAGCAGCAGTATAGATTGCATGGTACTCAGCTTTACTTTTCTCTCGGACTAGTGAGCATATTTTAATTTTAGAACAAATTAATGCATGGAATTAAGTTTGTACACACAATAGTAATATAGAAACACTTGTCTTTCCTGAATGCAATATTACCGTTTTTCTTCTGTCACTTTTTCTTAATATTTTATCTTATAATATAAAATGTAAATAGATAGATGACAGATGAAAGGTACTAAATGCATGTTTAGGAATTGTTTATAATTGGTTTAAATTATAAATAGTGTAGAAATGAGTGATGAATAAGTAGATAGCACTTGTGGGTTCTATAAATGTGAATAAAAAGTGGTTTGACCAAAAGTATTTATAACTGAAACACTTGCTAAAAAAGGGCTAAATTATAATTTTTTACTTTTATTTTTTTAACTATCAAGTATAATCTTTAACTTTCTTAATATTCTCATCTGGTACTTCGAAATCCCAACTCATGAGAACTATCCTTGCATATACTACTAAATAGCATGAAGGGGAAAGACACGTCAACATTTTAAGGTTACATGAAAAGGACATTATATATTGGCAGATTTGCAAATGTAAGCTCAAAGCTTCACAGTAAACCACACTCACATAAAGAGGCATATTGGCAGATTTGCAAATGTAAGCACAAAGATTCACAGTAGACCTCACTCACATAAAGAGGCAGGTAGACCTGTGATCATTTCCATAGGCTGTCATGTTGTCAGGTTACAAATAAAAAGTGCCTATGTCAAATCCATTAAGCGGATGAAGCAAGCACAACTTCAGACAATGCAAGAAAAAAATTGTTATATTGCTAAAAGAACATGCAGAATTCGAATGAATTTCTAGCAAATAAAAAATTGTGAGTTTGCATAATTGAGATAACAATCCGCATACCCTGTTGGCTGGATCACTTTGTAATAAGCACTTGTCTATATTCAGGACCTTATCAAAAAAGCCAGGAGCATGCAGTCCCAAAGCATATTCATTGTTTTCATCACCCTCTTGTAGTAACAATTCTGGAGGTAGCCATTTTCTGGTGCCATAAGAGAACTCCATCTGCATAGCCACAAAAGAAATTTTAAAAGCTTAATCATTATTTCCATTTTTGCCTTTTAATATTTTTCATTTTCCCTTCTTTTGATGATCTCCTTCCCTCCGTTCCCATCTATTAAAAGAGTGCTGCCCCAAAAAAATTTATGGCCGAACTGGTTAGAGATTCATAACCTGGTTTGTAGAACTATTGACTAGTTATTGTACTAATGTGTATTCAATACATCTACGTCAAGTCAACATGGTAAGCATTCTGACGTGAACTTCCCCTCCTTATTTGAAACCGCATAATCTCATAAAAGTATGGCTGTGCTCTTTCTAAATCTTAAACATCATTAGTCAGGGTTTAATTACTACGGTGAAAGAATTTGCAACTTGTAATTTGCAACCTGTAACAGAGAAAACAAGGATATTCCTTAATCAGAAACTAACGTGTGAATTTTGTTGTTCTTATGTTCTCGAGTATAACTATCTCGGAACAGAAATGGATCCATAAGCGACAAATATTGTGGATTTATGCTTCTTCAGCCACTAAAATACAAAATGATCCCAAAATAGGATATTTCCACCCAGCCGAAGAGGTATTCCACTGGTTGAAAAGATAACCAAGGCACATAAACTAGCCTACAATGCTCTCAATCAAAATCCAAAGAACATTGTTTCATACTGCTGAGTTGAGTTCTTCATTAACCTTGTTTCGATAGTGAAACTGGATATCACAAGGAACGATGGGCTTCATGACGCCCCTAAATTCTGGGTCTGTATCTGAAAATTTGCCAACGTGTGCAATCAATTCATGCACTTGTTGCTCCTTAGCCCTGACCTGGGCCTTATACAACAAATTTTGCGTTTTACAACCTCCACAATATGATGCATATTCACAAGGCGCCACCACACAGTCCCAGTGAGGAGATATCGTCTTCACTTTCTTCACCTGCACTCCCATTTCACCAAAACATAAAAAAATCCTCATTCAACAAATATTTATATTTCATCCAGACATTTCATCAAACATTAGAAATACACAAAGCAAAACAAAAATAAGAACACAAACAAATGCACCTCAGCGTGATTATCTTTTCTGCGTGTGACACGGCCAACGAACTTCTCACCCGGGAGTGCGCGGTCGCACATGACTACAAAGCCAGTGTCTGCCACCTTGCATATACCCTTGCCTTTGAAAGCTAAGGTTTCGCACACTAGCTCTAAAGTCTGGCCTCGCTTCGGGAAATAAGAAGTGGGATTTTCGCTATTATTTTCACTCGTTCTATGCTTCGTTACAGTAGTTGTGGGCTCCTCTGAGTGCGGGATTGAAGAGGATCGAGAGAGACAAGAAGAGGCAAGCGTAGAGAGAGAACATACTGGAGTTGTAAAGCGGAGGCTTTGGAGCCATGGACGAGTGTGAAGGCGCCGTATACCGCCGCCGGTGGGTATCACCACCGCCGTCATTGTGCTTTTACAAATTTATCTGTTTTTGCTGTAGGCTGAATTGAGCGGAAAAGAATGGATGAGGAAAGGTCACGGACCGGTTTGTTTCCTACTATACAGTCTATACCAAAACTAAAAGTTTGAATTAAAAGCGCATAGAATTCAAGAGTCGTAATAGAAAGCCGTTGGAAGGTTAAGGTAACAGAGCAAATATTCCAAGTGGACGATCTTACTTGTATACTAGGAAAAACGAATCATTCAAATCATAGTAAAAAGGTTGAACCACCGCCCCGCCCCGCCCCGCCCCGCCCCGCCCCTAGAGCATTGTGAAAAAGTAAATCGCGGAATGTGCCTCAACATATCAGAATAAAAGAGCGGTCATACTAGTATCCACAAATAATCATATTCTAAACCTTGTTAGAGGCAATCATTCAAATCATAATAGTTTAGGTGTGGAATTGATCTATCTACTTACTCTATTTCTCTCTCTTATCAGTTGCCCTTCAAGATACAGTTAATTTGAACAACAATCCTACCATAAACACATACAAAATCATCACATAAATATCTCCTATTCTAAATCCTGGAAATTAGAAAATATTGAAGTGATTAGATTGGAGGCATATAGCTTATCCCCCCAGGTATCAAAATGTATCGAAAAACTTGAAAATTATGTTCAATGTCCAAAATAATGATAAGTTTACCTCGATAGTTTAGTCCATTACCTAATTCAGAAAAGGAGGGAATTTATATGTGACGTAGTTTTGAGTGTGAACAATTAAGAGAGGGTTGATGTCAAACAAAGACAGTCAAAATCTATCCTAGTAATGGAGTCATCTATAGTTAATTAATTTAAATCTAAAGTAAATTAATTTTGTCTTATCTAATACTTACCAAACAAAAAGACAACGTAAGAAAATTGATCCATAGAAATTTTATGGTGTATGTTACGCCTCATTTCCGAGGCTAAAAAAAAGATTGCCACATGGAGAGCCACGTAAGCAAAAGGTCAACCCATGAGGTCAAAACATGAACAAATTAGAGGTTCTCGTTTTGCATACCGAAGTCCATACTGAGGCACAGCCTCAAGGATGAAGCACTACAACTCGAGCTGAACCACTGCAAAGGAGTTGAAACTCTTCACTTAGAAAACCACCTCAAAGATCTCTTTCGATGCTCTCACTCGTCCGAAGCTCGTGAAGTCGATACTGTCTCTTGCAGTAGATTTGAAGATCTTTTAGAAAGTGATTGATGTAACGTCTGTGATAATGTTTGTCAATGTGTCAGCCTACTATATAGGGCAGCTGATCCCTTATCAATGTATTAATTGTATGAATAGACAGTGATGTGAAATTAGAATTTAGAAGATGAGGCCACACGGCTCACCACGTCAGCCAGATAGTATAAATAGGTCTTCTTTGTAAGAAAGAGGGGTTGGCATCTCGATAAGAGAAATATGAAATACATGTACTAAAAACTCTTGAGAATTCAATATAGTATCACTTAGCAATTCCTCAATTAATGTTTGACAACATTGTTGAATACAAACTGAAGAGAAGTTATTGTGATTTCAATATACATCTAAAGCCTTTTTTTTATCTATCCTTCCACATATTCATTTGAACAAGAAGAGAGATTCATTATTGATTATTTTGGTTTGACAATCGTTGATAGCGCGGTTGTCATCGAATCTCATCGTCAGAGTCCAAAACGTCATCGTCTCTTATTGGAAAGTACTTCCCGCGTCCATCCCATGCTGATTACCGTACTTGTTCCAATAAAAAATGTGTTGAATCCGTAATTGACATGGTAAGAGTAGGCCCTACATCTAATGAGTTCATTTCTTGGGGTTAACAGTGTAAATTTGAAGTATTTCCTCCTAATTATAATCCTCCAAACTCTTCAGTGTCCTAAAAATGAAAATAAGCCAAAATAACCTTTTACCAAGGATCTTTAATGATAACCATGGTACGAGAGCTAGCAACGACAATGACTCGTTGATCGTGGAAGAATGGTCAATAACTAGGTCACGAGCAAAGAAGGTCAAAGAAACCATGGGATTACTTGTTCAAATTACGGTAGATGAAACATTGATTACAAGAAGAAAAATGACAAGTTTCATATTGGGCTTGAAAGACAAAACAAGATAGATCAACTGGTGCAAGCAATAGACGATGGAGTTGAAAGGCAGAGCTATGCGGCCGCATAGATACCTATGCATGCGGCTACGTGCATCCATACCGAACCAGTTAAAGTGGCCTATGCAATCGCATGCAATTTCACTATGCGGCTGCATAGCACAATTATGAACGCGTCTTTTCGAGTTTCGCCTAGAATTATAATTTAGTTAAAACTCTTTTATGGTATCTTTTTTATATCTTCTAAGGTTCAATTCTATTTTTTAACTAGGTTTTATGGATTCCATAAAAATAGAATTATTTAATTTATTGTAAAAATACACAATTTGAGAGATAATATTGCAAAGCATATTGTTTTCAACTTGTTTTTCATTGAATTTCGAACTTAACAATTATTAAATTCTTATGGCGTTCAATAACTTAAGGTTCATATATTTTGTAATCACGGGGTCATGACATTGTTGACGTTTGTCTTGGTTCTTTGATTCAACAATTTATTAGGTCAAGTTTTTCAAACGTTGATTCTTGATTTTCTTAGGTTTGATCTAATCGTTATGGGTTTCATAGCTTCAATTGGTATGTGGGTTCGAATCAGTAGATATCAAAGTTTAAGCTCCAAAAATCAATGTTATATCATTTAATTCTTTGTTTGTTTTATTTGAGTCTTCATCTTCGTTCTTTGTGTCTTCATATTTTGAGTCATTCAATCCAACTAAATTACCAAAAAAAATCGAAAGTTGTGTGTATGCTAAATTAGTGCCCAAATCAATTTCCCTTCAATTTTTTGGGTTCTTAGTTGAATTTTCACGCATTTGGTAAAAAAATGAAATTAGAAATTTTTTAAAAAAGGTGTCCAATCTGAATTCAAGAAATAATTTCTTGAATTTATCATTGGTGTTTCCATTCAAAGTTAAAATTTTTACTTTTTGAATTATTCTAGATCGCTTTCGTTACTCAATTCATTATTTGGACTCCACAAGGATTTTTTTTTATTGAAATCGAATTAATTTTTTTAAGCACTCGTAAGGAAGCATTGAGTAGAAAAAGAAATCAATTTTGAATCCACAAGCGCTGGAGATTAATCTGGGTTCCTCACTAATAGAGAGAAAAAAAATCAAATTTAGCAATACAGGAGTGAGGTAAATATTATTCTAGATTTAGAATATCTGACAAAGACGATTTTACTTTAAATAGAAGAATGGTCAAGCTATCATGACTAAGGAGATGATACAATGATTTGAAAGGTTGTTTGGGGATATGAGAGATAGAATGTATAGACAAGAGGCATGAGTGGAGAGGCAAGACGCATTGCTTGCTAATTTGCATAGAAAACAACTTAGAGAAGTTCCTGACACAAGGAGGCATGGTAGGCAGAATCCTATAGCGGATATTGGTGGTGAAAATGAAGCGGGTCGTGGAATTGATGATGATGCATTAGTGGAGGTTGAAATGGGAATGATGAGGAATAGAGTAGATATGCATGATACGATAGCTAGAGATAATGTTGGAAATGGAGTTGATAGAAATATAGGCAATATTAAAATGATAATTCTTTCGTTCAAAGGAATGAGCGATCTGGATGCATATTTGGAGTGAGAGGAGAAGATAGAGCTTATATTTGATTATCATAACTATTTGTAGGAGAAAATGTAAATTTTTTGTCATTGAATTTACTGATTATGCTATCATTTGGTGGGATAAAATAACAACATTTAGGAGGAGGAATCATGATAGGCTTGTTGCAACATGGGGAGAATTAAAGGCTATCATGAAAAAGATGATTGTTCCTAATCACTTCTATAAAGATCTTTATCAAAAATTACAAAACTTTTATCAAGGATTTAAGAGCGTGGAGGATTATTACAAGGAGATGTAGATTTTCATAGTTAGAGCTAATGTTGAGGAGGATCGGGAGACTACTATGACCCAATTTTTTAATGGTTTGAATATGGAGATAGCTAATGTGGTAGAACTACAACATTATGTAAAGTTGGAAGACATGCTACATGTAGTTATCAAGGTGGAGATACAGTTAAAGAAGAAGAGAGCATATAGATACCCATCGGGTTCTTCGAGTTGTAACTCTTCTTGAAAATCAAAGTGGGATAACAATAAAGGCGATGGAGTTATTTCGAACTCAGCTATCGAAAGGAAGAGGGGAAGTTACTAGCAAAGCTACACCCAAGGCGAATTTCCAAGCTCCTAGAAATCGAGATATTAAATATTTTAGGTGTTTAGGATTGAGATACATTGTTTCTCAATGTCAAAACAAAAGGGTGATGATCTTGCGAGATAATAGAGAAGTGGTAAGTGAGGGCGAGGGTAAATATGATGACATACCGAAATTGGAGGTTGCTAACGATGGTGAGAAAGTGGAGTATGTAGTGGGCGAGCTGTTGGTCGCAAGGCGAGCTATTAGTGCTCAAATTAAAGTAGAGGACATGGGGTAACAATGGGAGAACAAATTTCACACAAGATGTCATATCAACAATGAGACATGTAGTATGATTATTGATGGGGATAGTTGTACCAATGTGGCTAGCACTACACTTATTGAGAAATTGGGATTAGCTATGTTAAAACAACTAATGCTTTTCAAATTTCAATGGTTAAATGAATGTGGAGAGGTTAAAGTGAACATGCGAGTA
The DNA here is from genome assembly GCA_019097785.1 of Fraxinus excelsior. NCBI lineage: Eukaryota > Viridiplantae > Streptophyta > Magnoliopsida > Lamiales > Oleaceae > Fraxinus > Fraxinus excelsior. The sequence goes on along the minus strand of CM032628.1, from coordinate 30,194,764 downwards.
TTGGTAAGTTTCTGAATTGGGAGGTATCATGACGAAGACTTAGAGGTGGCAATTGAGCCGAGCAGCTCGTCGGCTCGCCAGCTTGGCTCATACTATTCACGCCCACGAGCCGCTCGGGCTCGTAAAAAAACGAGCCCGAGCACGAGCCGAGCTCACCCAAACGGGTGACGAGCTTGGCTCGGCTCTGTAGACGAGCCGGCTCGTGGGTAATATATATAAAAAAAAAAATTTACGAGCCACGAGCCGAGCGGCTCGTGGCTCGTTTACGAATTATTTAAAAAAAAAAAATTAAAAAGACAAATTCAGTGACCAGAACGGTCACTGAATTTATTCAGTGACCGTTTTGGTCCTCGATTTTTTTTTTCTATAAATACCCACCTAAATCAAACTTTTTTTCCACCAATATCAATCTATATTCTCTCATTCTCTATTCTATACAATTTACATTCTCAAATCTCCATTTATTTATCAACAATATCATTCATTCATTCTATAATCATCTTCTACATTTCTATATTCAATTTCTATTATTCTTAACAAATGGATTCACGATCATTTGTTGAAAACTTGTTCGGTATGGAGAACGAAACACAAACACCTGCCCAAAATCAATTTGGGAATGAATTCTCCGGTCTCAATGAATTACCAATTCCAGAAAATATTGAAGATTACGACGTTCATGAAAGTAGTCGTCCAATTGATTTGGATGACGTTGATGTTGATCCTAGTGTTCCAATTGATTTGGAACAAGATGAAGAGCCTACGTCAAATATTCTCGATGCAAGAGGGAAAAGAAATGGGAAGAACAAGGCAAAATGTTGGGACCATTTTAAATTGGTTCAAACCGGTCGTTTGGTCGATGGAATCCCCGAAACCAAAGCAGTATGTAAATACTGCCAACAACTACTGGCATGGCAAAGAGGCATTGGAACTACCCACCTCAATCATCACTACAAAGCATGTGTGACCAAACATGGGTTTCTTCCAGCTGGTCAAACTCAACTATAGTTTGGTTCTCCAGGCGCCAGTAGTACTACGCCACTTTCTACATGGATGTATTCAGAGAAGGAAGCTCGAACGGGAATGGTGAAGTTTGTTGCCGCGTCTGAGTTGCCACTAGCAATAGCGGACAACCAACATTTCGTGAACTACTTCAAAACATATCTTCAGTCGAGGTACGTTGGGGTAAGTCGAAATACTCTCCGTGCTGATACAATTAAATATTTTCTTCATGCAAAACAACTATTGATAAATGATTTAGAGAAATATGGGGGTGTGATATCTTTAACTTCTGATATGTGGGAAGGGATTAATAAGAGAGGTTACATTGCTGCAACTGCACACTATATAGACCTACTTTGGGTTATGTATAAAAAAATTATTGCTTTTAAAATTGTTGAGTACCCGCACAACGCCCAAACTATATTTAATGCTATCATAAATATAGTTAAAGAGTATAAATGCGAGAGCAAAATTCGTTCTTTTACTTTCGACAATGCTACCGTAAATAAAGTTGTTATCGATAAATTGTATAGAGTACTTCAACCCGATTTTGGTGGTTATTTATTTCATATTCGATGTGTATGTCATATTTTTAATTTAGTAGTACAAGACGGTTTAAAACATGTTAAGGATGAAATTGACCGAATTAGGAGTGCACTTATATATATCACGATTACACCTAGTCGAAAACAAGCATTTGAAGAATTTTGTTCAGAAAATGGAATGACAAATACAAAAACATTTATTACTGACGTAGGCCATAGATGGAATTCCACTTACTTATTATTAAAATCATGTGAAGGTTTCGAACATTTAATTACTGAATTTTATAACAATAGGCATGTTAGAGATGAAGATGAAACTATTTTGAATGAAACCGATTGGAATATAGTTCTTAAAATAAAATATTTTTTGTCCACATTTTATGATTCTACAAATATATTGTCTAGCGTTTATTATCATACAAGTTGTATGGTTCTTGAACGTCTTTATGCAATTGCTAAGACTTTTAAAAGATTTCAAAATGACTCCGATTTTCATGCAGTTATATATTCCATGAAATTAAAATTCAGAAAATATTGGGAAGAATTACCTATGTTATTTCCTTTAGCATGCGTCATGGACCCCCGATATAATTTATCGGGTACTAAATTTGTAATTGATAAAATTTCAAATTCTTTAACTTTTAGTATACCTATTACTTATAGGAATTTGGAAGAAACATTACGTGAAATGTACGAATTATATGCTTCACGAATGGGTACACATATTACTCGTGTACCTACATCTACTCCTCCCACTAATCCAACGGATGACGACGATGTAATTTTAGATTTATTCGAAAGCATGAACTCATATAGATTTAATTCATTTGTATATGCATGTGGTTCATCTGGTGGTAGTAGTAGTAGTTTGTCATCCACTGCATGTACTCAAACTTCGAGTAATAGTCCAAATGCGTTGCCATCTGAATTAATCGATTACTTTCGTCATACTTTGCCTACTAACAAAGAAGTTAAGAAAAATTCAGAAAATGTAATTAAATTTTGGCGAGATAATGAACGTCGATGGCCAGTAGTTTCTGCAATGGCAAAAGATCTACTAACACCTCATGTTAGCACTGTAGTTTCGGAGTCTGCTTTTAGTGCAGGGAAGAGGGTTCTCTCTGAGGTCAGGAGTCGACTCAAAGAAGATATTTTGGAAGCGTTAATGTGCGTGAAAGATTGGGAAGACGCTAGTTATCGAATTCAAGATAAATATGCCGAAATTGCCTGTAACCAAGTAAGTGATATTTAATTTCACCATAATCATCACAAAATTTAATTTTCATACATTTATAATATTTTTAAAAAAATTGTACACGTAACAAGTTGTTCGTGTACAATTTTTAACTCCGCCTACTAAAAATTGAAGTAGCCGGTCCCAAACCCGGATAAAGGATGAGGGTCTATCTTTATTTTTTTATTTATAAAAAATAAAAATGTTTTGAAAAATGTATATTTAAAAAATGGTTTATAAAATGTGTTTATACTTTACATATATATTATTTTTAAGTTTAAGTATAAAATGGTAAACAAAAAACATAGTAACTTAGTAACTCAACAAAACAATTTTTGTTCTTATTTTTTAAAGAATTATAAATTTTTTTGAAAATATATATTTAGAAATTAATCAAAAAATGTGTATATATATATCTTTTACAATTAAACTAGTGTGTTATGTGTATTTAAAAAAAAAAAAAAAGAGTCGAGCCGAGCGCTCGGCTCGTTTGGGCGAGCTCGGGCACGAGCCGAGCTCGCCCAAAATCCCACGAGCCGAGCCTAAGCTCGGCTCGTGGGCAACGAGCCACGAGCTCGGCTCGTGCAAGCACGAGCCGAGCTCGTCTTGGCATGGGCCGAGCCGGCTCGGCTCGGCCCATTGCCACCACTAGACGAAGTGGTGTGTGATGTAGTTCCTATGCATGTCGAACATATTTTGTTGGGGAGGCCATGCAATATGACAGGAATGTAATGCATGATGTGTACAAAAATAGGTACGACTTTACTGAAAATGGGAAGTCTATTACTCTTGCGCCGTTAACATCAGCACAAGTTTATGAAGATAAAAATAAATTGAAAAGTGAGGAAGAAAAAAGATCGAGAGGAAAAAAAGAGTGAGATCGATCATTCACAACAAGAAAGCAAGAGAGAAAAAAGTGAGGTAGCTAACTATGAAAAAAAAGAGTAGAGCTACAAGAGAGTAAAGAAAAATAGTCTTATGAGAGGAAATAAAAGTAGAAATTGAATTTCTTTGCAAAAGGAAGTGAGTTGAAAATGGTGGTAGTTGAGAACCGGCCTATGATCTTATTGGTTTATAAGGAATCACTCCTCAACTTTAAGGAATCTAAAACACTCCTCCCTAATTTGGCTACTTCTTTGTTGCGGGATTTTGAAAACTTGTTTCTGGAGGACATACCTAGTGGATGGTAACACATTCAAGGCATTGAGCATCAAATGACTTTGTACCTGGAGTTGTTATCCCAAATAGGTCGGCTTATCAGAATAATCTCGAGGAGACCAATGAACTTCAAATGCAAGTGGAAACATTGATTAGTAAAGGGTATGTGGGAAAAGTATGAATCCATGTGCCGTGCTAGTGTTACTTGTGCCGAAGAAAGATATGACTTGGAAAATGTGCATCGATTGTCAAGCGATCAATAACATAACGGTAAGATATTGTCACCCTATACCTAAATTAGATAATATGTTAGATGAATTACATGGACCGTGCATAATTACTAAAATAGATCTTAAAAGTGGATATTATCAAATTAGGATGAGAAAGGGGAATGAATGGAAAACTGCTTTTAAGACTAAGTATGGTTTATATAAGTGGTTAGTTATGTCATTTGGACTTACTAATGCACCTAGCATGTTTATGAGATTAATGGACCATGTCTTGCTTGTATATATAAGTAAATTCTTAGTAGTTTATTTCAATGATATCTTGGTATAAATTAAGGATTTAAATGAGCATATATGACATTTAAGATACGTGCTTGTGGTCTTAAGACAAGAAAAACTTCATGCTAACTTAAAAAAAAAAACTACACTTTGCATGAAAAAGTTGTTTTTATTGATTATGTTGTTAGTGCAAAGGGAATTGAAGTGGATGGAGGAGAAAATCAAACTTATCAAGGAGTGGCCAACACTAAAAAGCATAATTGAGGTAAGAAATTTTCACGATATAGCTAGCTTATAGGCGTTTTGTTAAAAGAAATTAGCACAATTGCCTCACCACTTACGGAGATTGTAAAGAAAAGTGTAGGATTTCATTGGGGCGTTGAACAATAACATGATTTCAACACCAATAAGAATAGGTTATGTACCACACAGATTGTGTCACTATCTAACTTTAACAATACTTTTGAAATTTAATGTGATACCTCATAAATAGATCTTAGAGTTGTCTTGATATAGGAATAAGGGCCAATAGCTTACTTTAGTGAAAAGCTAAGTGGAGCATCTCTTAGCTATTCTATATATGACAAGGAGTTGTATGCATTTTTTCGAATTTTAGAGATATGACAGCACTACTTATGGCTGAAGGAGCTCGTGATTCACGCCGATCATAAGCCCTTGAAGCATTTAAAGGGTTAAGGTAAACTAAACACAAGAGGCATGCAAGGTGGACGGAGTTTATCGAGACATTTTCATATGTTATTCGGTACAAACAAAGTAAAGAAAATGTGACAGCGGATGCGTTGTTAATAAGATATGTACTTTTAACTTCTTTAGATGTCAAATTGCTAGGATTTGTATATGTTAAGGACATGTATACTAATGACTCGGACTTTACCGATATATATGAATCATGCGACAAATGTGTTATAGATAGATTATTTAGGCGTGATGAATATTTATTTCGTGAAAATAAGTTATGCGTACCTAGTTGTTCAATGAAATAATTGTTAGTACGTGAAACACATAGTGGAGGTTTAATAGGTCACTTTGGGATTAAGAAGACCTTGGATATGTTAAATGAACATTTCTGTTGGCTTAAGATAAAAGTTGATATTGATCAGTTTTGTAATAGATGCATCACTTGTAAAAATACTAAGTTTAAAGTTTTACCTCAAGGTTTATATATGCCCTTACTCGTTTCGAGTGAGCCTTGGGTTGAAGTGTCAATGGACATTATGTTGGACACATTTCATTCCATATTATAAAACCTATGATGCCACCAATATTGCAGATTTATTCTTTGAAGTAGTAGTGCTCTTACATTGAGTACCTATGAGTATTGTATCGAATAGAGATGTTAAGTTCCTTAGTCATTTTTGGAAGGTTTTGTGGAATAAGTTAGGAACTAAAATATTATTCTCTACAACATGTCACCCACAAATGGATGGGCAAACTGACATTGTTAATAGGACTATAATACAACTATTACACACTTTAGTCAATAAGAACTTGAAGAGTTTGGAGGATTGCTTCCCATTCATAGACTTTGCATATCATAGGGTCACGCATTCTACTACTTCTTATACTTCATTTAAAATTATTTATAGTTTTAATCCACAAACACATTTGAATTTAATTCATTTACCTGTTGATAAGAGAGGTAGCTTAGATGGAAATAAGAATGTCAAGTTAGTAAGATCTTTCCACAAGAGGGTATGGTGACAACTTGAGAAGAAAAATGAGCATTATGCTTCTTAAGCAAATAAGGGACGAAAGTGTGTTACATTTGAACCAGAAGATTTGGTTTGGGTGCATATGAGGAATGAGTGCTTTTCAGCTCAAAGGAAGTCCAAGTTGCAACAAAGAGGAGATGGATCATTCCTAGTGCTTAAAAAGATCAATGGCAATGCCTATAAGTTGGATCTTTCATGTGAGTATAACATTTCTGCTACTTTTAACATTTCTAATCTTTCTTTGTTTGATATAGGTGAAAATTTGAGGATGGATCCTTTTGAAAAAAAAAAGGATGAATGATGAGACCCATGGTAGATGAGCTAGCAAGGTCAAGGACCTCTTGATCCTAGAAGAAGGACCAAAGACTAGGTCACCAGCAAAAAAGGTCAAGAAGCCATGAAATCACTTGTTCAAGTTAGAGATGATGAAATATCGATCACAACAAGTAAAAAGACAAATCTCATATTGGGCTTGGAAGACGAAACAAGATGAATCAATTTAATGTAAGCAATAGGTGAATGAACTGAAGGGTAAAGTTATGTGACCGTATAGATACCTATGCATGCGGCCACATGCATCCATACCAAACCATACTGAGAGTAGTTGAAGTGGCCTCATGGCACAATTGTGGGAGCGTCTTTTCTGAATTTCGCCTAGAATTCTAATTTAGTTAATACTCTTTTATTGTATTTTTTTGATATCTTTTAAGATACAATTCATTTTTTAACTAGGTTTTATGATTTTCATATAAATACGATTATTCTTTTCATCGTAAAAACACACAATTTGAGAGAGATTATTGCAACACATATTACTTTCAACTCATTATTCATTGAATTAATTCTGAATTTATCAAGAATTAAATTCTTGTGAAGTTCAACAACTTAATGTTCATAAATTTTGTGATCACGAAATCAAGATATTGTTGACGATTGTCTTGGTTCTTTGGTTCAATAATGTATTGAGTCAATTTTTTCAAACGTTGGTTCTTGACTTTTTTGGTTTTGATCTAATTTGTCGTGTGTTTCATAACTTCAATTGCTACGTGAATTTGCATCAACCTTGCTACGTGTACACCAAAATTACATGAAAATTTACATAATGTTACATGACACTATATTATTTGTCAATTTAAAACACAATCACTTTTTTCATCCAACCTTTTCCCCCAACATCATAACAACTTATGTACCATTTTGATGTACAAACAGCAAAATCCTTATTAAATCAAAATGATAGCACTTTACAGGGATCAGTTTTGCCACTTGTACAGTCAGTTTGACATATGCTTTGAAATTGCTTTTTATTTTTTCTTTTTTCATCTGTAAGTTTCTATTAAACTAATTGTGCATATAGCATAACTCTTCCCAAGAGTATGGACTAAAAACAGTTGGTCTCAATTTAAATCCGAGCAATACCATGGACTGAAAAGTTCAGTTGCATGTATCATTTTCCAAGAATTAAGACACATTCGTTCTTCATGGGTCCTCTATCAAGCTGCATTTCCAGAGTTCGTGAAAACCGAAAAGCTACTACCCTGCTGTGGTTCTTGGTGGCAGCCCTGTAATCTGATCACTCACATATATAACAGCAACTAAGATATTTTTAGGCATCGTAGTAGAAAGACCACTATTTTCTTCTCCAATTGAAGGCGGCCTAATCGTGGGTTGCAATGGGAATAACCATTGCGACCCACATTCCATAGCTTTCATATATTACACAAACCAATACAAGTCACGCAAATATATTAACGAGGTTCATAAGGTTTACAAACATCAAGTCTTTACGATACAATTGTGTGTATATATCAGATTCTTCAACAATCAAAATGGAGCTCATCTCTTAGTTGAAAAATTTTACTTCGATAATGCCACTTGATCCAGGCCTAATTTGAGATCTCTGTCCTCGCCGATATATCATTAAGGTCTCAACAATCTAACAAGATAGGACCGTGATTGGATTGGCAAGGGGCAGTCGGACTGGGTTTCTAAAATTAGTTTCCTCTCCTCGAAGAATGAGCAGACGAGTCAGATTTTTCAGCTAGATAATGCTCAAGCATGTCGTCTTCATCATCTGCAATCCCCATAGAAATTCACACATTTACTATCTTCGAATGTTGACTTAAAAAGGAAAGAAGAAAGAAACATAACTAGAATCAATATCACCTTCGAAGTCGTCATCATCAAAGTCGATATCTTCATCATCTTCGTCAGAACCATCAGCAACTGCTGCCACACCTTTCTGTTCAAAAAAGAAAAGGGCAATTCAGTAAATTAATTTTCACGATAGGAAATATGCACCTTTTATTAATTTTCACAAGTCCATATGCACCTTTAATTAATTTTCACAATAGACCATATGCACCTTTTTGTTCAAAAAAGAAACGGGCAATTCAGTGAAATTAATTTTCAAGACAGGCCATATTTATTTCAATTTAGGTGCAGTATAATCAAAATACAATTATCATCAACAGCTTCAAAAGACGAGAACAAAAAACTCAAGAAGCTAAACAGTTTGTCCTCACATATTTATTTGCCTTGATCTTTACAGAAACACTCTTGCCCTAAATGATAGTGTAAATATTTCAACTTGTTTTTCCCTCACTTGATTTGGGTGTCATGATCTATGGCATAGATGAATGTGACAAGGGTTTAAATGAGATTCAGCCCAAGTCGATTCTTATAATCTCCTCTCAAGCAAAATTCCATGCTTCTTAACTTCAACTGATAAAATTTTAACATGTGCATTATTTGACCAGATTGAATTCAGCAAGACTGAGCAATCAGAAAACTTTATGCAGGTTTATAAAAGTAAAACACCACGAAATTTTGAAACTCAGTATCTGGGAGCTTTATCAAATACTTATGGCTACAGAACACAAATCAATGTGTCTTGCTTCACATCATGTCGCGCATATATAACCTAACAATTTCACGATAAAAAAATAAAAAGGAAGAAAAAAGTACTGATGCAGCTCTTCCACTTTCAAACCACTGTCTGCCAGTAAGCTTCTTCTCCTTCGGTGCAGCAAGCGCCGAATCAGGCATTAGCCTGGAATAAACAGCAATTATTAAGAAATCAAGCAAAAGTAAACAGACTGCATGCTTTTCCATTCCCCACGAGTTAAGATAGTAATCTGGTTCTTGCAACTTCAACACGATCCAGTGACTGCAGAAACGCGTTGATTCCTCACTTTGATAAAATAACAAAATACAAAATTATCTTCTTCTTTGAGAATGAGGGCTAACATTTTACGGTCTTAATTGTTTTTGAAGCTGTAGTGCCACTCGTAATTCTTCTGGTTGAAATATAAATATTTTGCTTTCTTTTTATTCATCAACACAATGTTCACATGTTTGACGAGGTTGACAATTGAAAAGCTAAAAAAAGAAGTCATCTGTTACTCATGAAACTTACTTTGCTCTTTCAAGCGCCAACTCCGCTTCAAATCTATCTCTCCATGCCATAAATGTTTCAACAGTGACTGGTTCTCCGTGTGGTATGATGATCTGAAATGAGAAAAAGCACATAAGGTAAAGGCTTGTGATAAGAGTAGCTGTGACTGTAAGCAAAAACAAAGAGATCAAATGCTGAAGAAGGTTTTTGTGGGAATTTTCTGTAGTATATTCACTCAACTAGAAATGACATGCAACATAGAACAATGAAATAGTACTCAACACCCCGACTGATCACACCACTTTCACTCTTAACCAAAATAATGATCCCCTCCTACTCCCCCCCTTACATTTATTTATACCCCCCCTCATTTCCCAAACGACTTCCAACAGAATTGGATAACAACTTTTAACAGAATGTGAATGACTCAGCTGAATTCTGGAAGCATCTATTGTGCCTGGCTGTCATTGGCTAGTTCCACACTTGCTTGGTTGGATTTCTGGCGCCTAGAATAAGTAATTGTAATAGGAGGTCTATCAAATACTCCCCCCAATGCAGTCACCTTGTCCTCAAGGTGTAGGTCAGGAAATTGTTGGTTGATTAATGCAAAGGGCTCCCACGTGGCTTCCATAGGTGACAAACCCTTCCACTGAATCAACACTTCTCTGTCCCCAGTATCTCCTTGGTGTCTGAATCCCAACACAAACTCTGGCTCCACCAGTAGTTCCCAGTCGTCCCCTAGCTGAAGGGGTAATGGGGTCACTGTCTGAGCATTTCCCACCACTTTCTTCAACTGAGAAACATGAAAGACAGGGTGGATGCGGGTGGTCACAGGTAGTGCTAAACGATAGGCCATTTTTCCCACCCTTGTAGTCACCTCAAAAGGGCCGTAAAACCTCGGAGCTAGTTTCTCATTCGAGCGGCAAACCAATGACTTCCGCCTGTAGGGTCGCATCTTCAAGTAAACCCAGTCACCCACAGTGAATTCAACCTCCCTTCTGTGTTTGTCTGCAGCCAGTTTCATTTGTTGCTGTGCTTTGTGCAAATGCACCTTCAACTCATCCAAAAGTTTATCCCTTTCCAGCATTTGTTGTTCGAGGGAGGAGACGGCTGTGGACCCCTTCTCAAACCGAAACAATGGAGGGGGGTCGCGCCCATATAAAATGCGAAAAGGAGTGAGTTGAGCTGAGACATGATAGGATGTATTATACGAGTATTCCGCCCAATGCAAGAACTGGTACCACTGTTTAGGTCTTACTGAGGCAAAACATCTGAGATAAGTTTCCACCCCCCTGTTCACCACCTCTGTTTGCCCGTCGGTCTGAGGA